>JANBXA010000651.1:114425000-115025000 GCA_030556225.1 Cricetiscus sungorus | reverse complement strand
GACTGCATCCCTGTAAGCTACTGAGGTAGGGGTGGAATTCTGGGAAGTCCATCACATGTTGAAGAGGAGATTACTCCTCTGCCAGAGGACTGTGTGCATCATTGTCGGGTCACCCACCTGTCCTACTGGGTTGTTAATGTTAGGTTTTCACCTAGACCAGAGATTTTATTCTCATGACCAGCAGGGAACAGGTTTCCCCCACCAGTGGCAAGGCAAAGCAGGAGAAATCGATGGTTTACAAAGACAGTCAGGGAGGATAGAGGACAGCTATTTTAGGCCAGTTTGCTAGGAAAGCTACTTTGAAGATAGATTAACTTGAGCACAGATTGGAATGTAGTAAAAGAATGAACCAAGTGAAAAATGGGTTAGTTTAGATGGCATCAGTCTACCTGAATTCTGGGAAACAGGGAATTGTGTTAAACCTGAGAATTTCAAGGAAAAAAACACGTTCCAAAATTACCCAATTAAAGCAAGTTTTATTTAATTCTGGCCAGCAAGATGCACACAGGCCAGGTTCATACCTTGGATTCCCAGAGAAATGACCCCAAATTTAGGTCAGTCAGGTGCTCATAGAGGCAAAGGCTCAGCCTGGTGGTGGTGGCTCACACCTTTAGGCTGGCAGATATCTGTGAGTTCGAGGCCAGCCTGGTCTACAGAGCGAGTTCCAGGACAGCCAGGACTGTTTCACAGAGTAACCTTGTCTCAAAAAACAAAAGAAAAGAAAAGGCAAATCCCATCAGGCTATGGTACTTCCCTCCTTTATCCAATCAGGGGTAGGTATCTTCACATACTTCCTGTCTACATACCTCCAGCTTACATGTGATCAAGGACATCCTGTGCATTTGGGGCAACCAACCTTGTATATTGAAGTGAAAGTTGGAAAACTCCTGACTTGTTATAAGCATCACAGTCTCCAGTACTCCAGGAAGTTATCTGTCGTAGGGCAAGTGGGGCTTACAGGTTGATGGTAGCTCTTACAATGGGAGAGTTATTGTTAGGAAGGAAGTGTGACAAAGACTTGCTCCTGTTTCCGGGGTGGAGAACAGGAAGAAGGAGAGAGGAGAGACAGTAGGGCGGAAACCCTTGGAAGGGATGATGCTGGCTGCTCATGGATGGTAGGAATCTGGTAATGAAGCAGAAGCAGGTGTTTACAGTGTTTATACCAACTGTCTACTGCAGGACAGGACTTTGGACCTGAGGGAAATGAAAGAAACTTTTATACTTGTAGCCTGTGTAAGTGGGAACTGTAGTTTGAAGGAGAAATGTCCCCCATAGGTTCACATATTTGAACACATGCTCCCCAGGTAGTGCTGCTATTTGGGAAGGTCATGGAACTTTGAGCATGCGAACAAAGCCTTGATGGAGGAAGTGTGTCACAGAGAGTGGGGTTGCAAAATTGCCCTACTTCTGTTTCTCTCCCTCTGCTTCCTGCGGGTGATTGAGATGTGATCTTCCATCTTCTGTCTTCTGTCCCATTCTTTTCTTGCCATAATGGGCATCTAACCCTCTGCAACTGTAAGCCAAGACTAACTCCTCGGTAAATTGCTTTTGGTATTTTATCACAGCAATGGAACGGTAACTGTGGCAGTGGGTAACTGGGTTTTTTGTTTAGCAATGTGCAGAAAATGGGAGGTGATGTTCTAGAGAGGAAGAATGCATGAGGGTTTTCCTCTGAGGATGCTAGACCTGAAATGTCTAATGGAGGTCAGAAAGGCAGATATATAAATACACACACACACACACACACACACACACACACACACACACACACACACACACACGAGTCAGGAGTACAGGAAATCAGAAAATATATAAATGTGGGAATCATTAAAAACATGAACATCATGAAACTGAATATGAAGACACTTTGACCGAGTATAGAACAGAGCTTAAGTGTTCCTTGTGCAAACTGGCATTTCAGATGTTTAGAGAAACAGGAGACACCAGCAAGGGTAAATGAAATCTAGTGGTCTATCCAAGTGAATGTTTCCAGCCAGAGTTTCCTAGAAGGCAATTGAGAAACTATTGAAAAAGAAGAAGGGAGTGGGCAACTGTGTTGAGTGTTGATGTAAGTTCAGACAAAGACTGAAATCTGAGCATGGTGTTAGGTAAGATGGAGACCTCTGGCAGTGTTAGAGGAGTGTTTCCAGTATGGCAGTAAAGATCAGACTAACTGGAGTGGCTTGAGAAGCAGGGACCAGATGTGTAGCCATCTCTCTCAAAGGGTCAATACACAGAACAGAGAAGTGAGGTCATCATTGGCAGGGATAATGGAATCTGTGTACATTTTTTTTCTCCTAATGGGAAAACAATAGCAAAATATTTACATGTTGATGAAAGAGACACTGAGAAGGAGATGGTTCCAATTCCAGGAAAGATAAAGGAAGGGAATAAAATGTAGATTTTTAACAGAAACAGAACTAAGCTTTGCTCAACCACAGTAGGCATTAGCTAAAACCAAATGATAATCATGCTGTTGCTAATTGAAATTAAGAAGAAAATATTTTCTCCATGGCTATTCCATAAATCAGGGGTCCTGTGTTTCCTTAACCACTGTATTTGTACATGTATATAAAAATACAAAACATTTACAAGTTCCTGTCAGGCATGTTCTGTGCCTGATCTAAACAGGTACCCACAGTGGTGATGGATAATATGCATAAAAATTGCCCATCAAATCGTGAATCTTCTAACAGGACCGCTGACATAGTCCATCAAGCAGACTTGCCAAAAAAAAAAAAAAAAAAAAAAAAAAAAGCCAGCAGTTCAACCATCATTTTATTCTTTTATTGAAGCAATTATGTCCCTGGCTAACTGTCTCATCAATTTAAGCAACCTTGCACGTTTACTACAGTTCTTTCCTGATTGCTTTCTCAGAGGCTTCACTGGAATGATTACTGTGGGCATATGTATATTTCTCTCCTTTTTCTTCTGAAGTCTGTTGTTTGTGCACGGAATGGCGCATGTTTTGAGGGTGACTTTAGAAATTCCTCTTGTTAGCATTTGTCACCCTTTTTTCTAAGCACTCTTGACAAGGTAGGAAAGAAACAGTATAAGCAGGGAGCTATTTCTTGCTTCGTAAGTAAAGTCAGTAAATTCAATTTATATAAAGCCGAAGAAGGAAAAGTATACAATGTAAAAGGCTTTTCTCGGCAGTGAGACGGTATATATAATTGGATATTCTTGTTGGAAGATCATACAAGGAGCTCTAGCTATTAGAGTGTCCAGATTTCTTCATTTCATCCAAGTTTTGGTAAATGTTTATGGTTTTCACAACGTCCCATTTACAACTAATCTTATTCCCTTAAAATCATGTTTATTTCACGTGTGTGCACACACCCGTGCATGTGTGTGGGTGTGTGTGCCACAGCACGAATGTGGATGTGAAAAGATAACTTGAGGGAGCTGGTTTTCTCCTTGTACCCTGCGGATTCTGGGGATTAAACTCAGCTTCTCAAACTAGGAGGCTTTTACGTGCTGAGCTATCTGCCCAGCCTGTAGACCTTATTCTTTACACAGTTGATGTTACACATGTGGTTCTTAAATTTATATTTTAAGAGGTAATTCATATTATGTGATACTTTTTGAGAGTTTCTTAAGATTTATTTTTTTTATTATTATTATTATGTATACAGTGTTCTGCCTGCATGTATGCCTGAGGGCCAGAGAGGGCTCCAGATCTTGTTACAGATAATTGTGAGCCACCATGTGGTTGCTGGGAATTGAGGACTTTTGGAAGAGCAGCCAGTGCTCTTAAGCTCTGAGCCATCTCTCCAGCCCTACTTTCTGAGTTTTAAAGCCCGTTAAATCCTTAGCCTCATTTGAACTGTTTTGTGACCTAGGCACCTGCTTCTTCACAAGCCACACTAACTTTTGGGTGAGTGACTTACCTAGCCACTAACCTAAACCTGAAGTTCAGACCTTTTGACTGTACTGCCTCTCTAGGCCTCTTTGCTTCCATTTTGCCCACCTCAGTTTCTGAAAAATCACTTTTGTAAGGGGTCTTGCTAGGCCAGCATTAGAAAGATCCTCCTAACTTTTAGTTTGGTTGTTTTTTCATTTTGAGAAAAAGTCTTTTTATGTTGTTCAGGCTGGCTTCCAATTCATCATCCTCTTGCATTCATCTTCTCTGTCCTGAGATTACAAGTGGGTAACACCACACATAATGAGAAACTGCATTTCATTGAGTAATTTAAAGGACAGGGCTGGGGAGGCAGCTCAGGGGGTGAGAGTGCCTGCCATGCATGTAGAAACATGTGAGTTCAGATACCCATGATCTGTATAAAACCCTGGATTGCACAGTGAGTCCCAGCTTCCCCGAGGAACCTTGTCTAAAAAGAGTAAGACAGAACCACCATAGAGCAAAACTCTAGCGGCCCATCTCTGACCTTAGCATGTGCCTGTACATACAAACATATACCACATACCACAAACACACACACTTACACATGTATAAAAATCACATTTCTTCTCTTTCTCCTTTTTTTTTTTTTTTTTTGGTTTTTCGAGGCAGGATTTATCTGTAGCTTTGGAGCCTATCCTGGAACTAGCTTTGCAGACCAGGCTGGCCTTGAACTCAGAGAGATCCACTTGCCTCTGCCTCCCGTGTGCTAAGATTAAAGGCATATATCACCAATGCCTGGCCTAAAAATCACATTCTTTAGTTTTGTCAATATACAGTTTTGTTTTGTTTTGTGTGTTTTTTTTTTTTCCAATGCTGGGGTCATGCCCAGGTCCTTGGACATGCTAAGAAAGTTCTTTCCCCCATAACATTATTTTTAAATGTTCTTTTTTAAAGAATATTTATTTATATAGTTATTTTATATATTTGCCGTGAGCTTCTGGATACAACATGGTTTCAGGATGTTTTTTAAAGACAGCATTTTGGTTCCTAGGAAGCTTACAGTTTAATTGTAAAACTTCTTCAGGGTTAGCAATGGCAGCCTTCTAGAGTAGGAGGGGAAGTTTTGGAAAGAAGCCCAACTAGGGCTTTGTGGCATGCACCAAAGCTGTTGTGTAGACTTTGGTCATCAGTTTTTCTAAAATGGAGTATAATTGCAGCAATTAGCACACAGCACAGCTGATCTTCTTGGTTGTGCATTTGGATTATCCATTGTGGACTAGCGTAGTTCTGAAAAAGCTTAAAGATCACATCATGAAAGAAATTCCACGAAAAATTATCTCTGTTTATAGACTCTGCCAAACCAAGATACAAAGCTGCAAGTATCATCCAGCCATTTGCAATATCTAGTGGGCGTCAGGTCTGAAAAGTTTCGGTATGAACCAAAGTATGTTATTCCCAGAAGAAAGCACTCACATAATTTCTACATTATTTTTATTTATTTGTGTGTGTGTGTGGGGGGGGGAGGTAGTAAAGTATGCACACACCATGGTGTATGTGTGGGGAGTAGTAGAGCATGCACATACCATGGTGCATGTGTACAGGTAAGAGGACAACTATTGGGAATTGGTTTTTGTGGATCTGGGGTGTTATCATCCAGGCAAACCCGGCATTGGAACCTGGCATAGTGCATCACCCCTCTGAGCATGGCAAGCAATCCCCTATGCAGGTGCAATGGTCCCTTTAAGAGACAAGCTCTGCCTACTCTTGCAATCTGTTTGTTTCTCTGAGGAGGCAGGTCTCTGTCTCTTCCTCTCTTTTTCTTCCTTTTTCTCCCTATCTTTCTTTCTTCTGTCTTCTCTCACTCCCCTCCCTTCTTTCAATAAACTTTCTTCCCATGAAAGTTCTGCCTGGTGGTGTGTTTGCCCCTGTTATGGGATCCGCCAAGGTCCCGGTCGACGACCTGTGTATCATAACACTGGGGATCAAACCCAAGTCATCAGGCTCAGCAGCATGTGCCTTTAACTTGAGTCATCTTGCTGGTCCAAGCATCCCCATTTAAAGCTGCGAAGCTAAGCCTCAGGGAGAGAAGCAAGGTCTAAACACTTCAAGAAGTATTTCATAAGGTGGCACAATCCATTAACAAGCACCAAAAACTAAAAACCATTTTATCTTTTGCAGTTTTACTGTCTGCTTAGTGGCCACACCTATATCTATTGATATTTTAACTGCTGTCTGTGTGCAGAAGCCTGGCAGTCAGCACCTGTCCACTCAGACCGCCATCTGGAGGGATTTCAGGTCTTGCCTGCACTGCCTTGGCATCAGCCCCTAAATGGTTTCAACTAAGTCTCTAGTGTTCTACCAATAAAGACTTGGGAGTCAGATGTTGGGGTGAAAACCTGCTAGCTCGGAGAATCTGAGAAGTATCTAGCTGACCTTCCTTTTCATCCAGAGACCCAGCAAGAGAAGCATGTCACCTCTCATCCTAAATCTAAAAGAATCTCTAAGTCTCTCCCTACTCCTTCCTGTGTGTTTATCTATAGTCCGGCTCCTCCGTCCTCCCTATGGCTAATTCCTGTCAACTAGTTACTGGCTCCCCTCCTGTTTCAAGCTTAATTTTATTAACACAGTCTCAGAGTTTCACCGTGCAATCAAATATCCAGCAACAATCTTTTGACATTGCAGACTAGGCAGGAGATAATAACATTGTGAAGAGAGGGAGTCCATGGTAGCCCCTGTGAGGAGGCCCCCAGGGAATTTTCAGCAGGTGAAAAGTAGCAGTTTCTGGCTCTGATTACCAGGTGCTTTAGATTTGGATACTGAGGCTTTCTTTACAGTGAGACCCTCGCTACAGAGGTCTGGAAAGATGGCTCAGCAGGGGAGAGTTCTTCCTGTTCTTCAGAGAAGCCCTGTTCAGTTCCTAGCAGGCAAACTAGGAACCAGCTGTTACTTCTACTTACAGCAAATCTGCTACTCTCTTCATGTGCAAATACATACATTTCAGACACATACACTCGCACGCACACACAACAAATAAACAAACATCTCTCTCTTTTTAAAGTTCGAAACAGGACACCAAACTACTCAAAAAATAAGGCTGAATTAATTTTATCCATCAACAGATAGGAAAAGGTGTTTTGTAAGAGGTATAATCTCTAAGAAAGAGATCAAAGTGTATGTAAGTATATGAAGTATATGTGTGCTACATGTAAGTATGAAGTATAAGTATACACGTGCTAAGTGTGCTTGTGAATAAACTAAACACATGATGGGGGAAAGACAGGAATTGCACCCTGCTTATGTCACAGAAATTTGTTAGTGACAGGCAGGCCTGCAAGTTTCTGGGATTCTGCAGCCATGCAATGCAGCCCCGGTTCTTTCCTTCATATGATTGGCTGGTTCTCAGTGGATAGATACCCACATCTGAGTTCTCCCTGGGCGATGTATTAGAGGAGGGCACACTCCTGGTTTTTGCTTCCCAGGGAAGTAAGTGAAAATCCTTCAGTGTCCCTCTGTGCTTTCTCATGGAGCTTAGATGACCACCCAGAAAAACAGGGAACCCATGCTTCTCATGTGGACAAGTGGGCCAGAGGAGGAGACTGTAGGCCTGTGATTTGTACTAGACACTTTATATAGTCCCATTCATGTTCTTGGCCTGTACTGTCTTCTGAACAAGGGGCTAATTGGCCGTCAGTAACGCATTATCTAATAAATCCCTGTAAAAGGACACCTTTTTATAGCAATTCAGCCCTGTTTTAAGACCACTTCATAAATCATGGAGCATAAAACTTGTGGCATTCACAGCTGGAGTGGCAACGTGTGGGGTGGGTGAGGTCAGCATAGTTTCCACTTGCCAAGATTGAATTCAGGATAAGTTGGGCTAGAACCAGGACTGCATTTGAAGGACTGAATAATATAATTAAACAATGGTTTTTTTTGTTTGTTTGTTATTGTTTTTCTTTTGTCTTGGTTATATTTCTGGGTCCAATACCATTACACAGGGAATATGTATTTTTCTCTTTTGCTCATGGAACATATGTAAAATGTAATTATACATTTGACCTGCAAAAAGAATTAACATCCTCCCTACCAGTTAAATCACTTGTAGGACATGTGCCATGATCAAAAGCCCAAAATAATATATTTAAAACAGTAAAACAAAATAATGGAAACCACTTTAAGTCTGGAAAACAAAATAAACAAGCAAAACCTCTTCTAAAGGCTATTGAATGGAGAGGAAATAGCCTAGATTAGAAACGCTCTAGCAATTAGTACAAATGAGCTCTCTTCATTGAGAAATACCCAGGATGGGAACGGAGCCCACTGCAGAGCAAAAGTCATGGTTTTCTACTTTTTAATGCAAACAAGTAAAACAGTTAACTTAGGGAAACTAGGGAAAGAATAACAAATCACAAATGTAAGAATGTGATAATTTGATAAATAGGTGGCAAAATTTACAACTTCTGCAAAAACACTGTATTTAATTAATAAAATCAAAACTGCTGTTTTTCATTTTCTGTAATGATAATAGATTTATCAGATAAAAATAACACATTCTAAAATTAAATTTAGATATCAGGTGAATATTTGCTTAGTGTTAAGTTCATTGCATACTTGGAACGTACTTAATGTTCTTAATCCTTTTCTGAAATTCAAGTTGCACTGAGTACTCTTTGCTGTTCTCCGCTAAACCTGGCAATGGTAATTATGGGAGGGAATATTTTGAAGGCTTAAATATCTAGATGATGGGCTGGCTGTGGGTAAAGGCGATTGTGTCAAAGTCTGACAACCTGAGCTTGATCATTGGGACCCACAAAATGGAAAGAGAGAACGAATTCTTGAAAGTGTTCCTCTAATCCTCATGTGTGTGTCATGGTACATACTTGTGTAGGTCAAGTTGTTACATCAAGCCTGATGACTTGAGTTCAATCCCCAGGACGCCATGGCAGAAGGAGATAACTAATTCCTTCAGGCTATTCTCTGACAGCCATATGCAGGTGTTGACACATGGAAACACACACACACACACACACACACACACACACACACACACACACACACACACACACACACATGAATGCAAAGTTGGAGGGGGGAGGCTGGAGAGATGGCTCCATGGTAAGAGAACATTCTGATGTTTCAGAGGACTGGGAAACAATTCCCATCATCCAAATAACTCTCACAATCGCCTGTCATTCCTGTTCCAGAGAATCCAGTGCTCTCTGAAGGCATAGACACACATGCAGGCAAGCACCCATGTAAAAACAAAATAAAATAATTTCTTTCTTTTTCTTTAAAAAAATCTAGGTGACAATATAGAGTTTTAAGAAAATAAAAATTATACAAATTTCTTCAAGAAATCACAAAACAAAAAGCTAAGCAATGCTTGAAGTTTAATTATATAAAATTATCGATATAAAGAAGGGGCCAAGATTTCTGCTTCCAAGTTGGAGGAGTAACAAGGACCAGTTAATCTTCTGCAATACAACTGGACAAGACATACAGAACAGCTATTTTTGGGTTTGGACAATGGGCTCTGCAAGAGGCATCCCTGGGAGAGGGGGATGAGAGAAGTCAGCCCTCAGATCTTCCCAGTTTATTGCTTAAGGCAATTTTCAGACATAAGACTGTGGAAAAGAAACCCACACAAAGCCTGGCTAGGGTGTGAAGTAAGCTGGCAGCAGACGGAGCCAGAAGCTGCAGCTCGTAGCTCTAGAAGTGAAGGACACACCTGGAAACAAAAGCTCCAAAATGCATCTGGAGAAGCCCTCGAGGCTTAGCTGAGCAGGAAACTGGTCTGAGAGCAACTGGGGATTGTGAACTGACTTAACTCCCACAACGTATGCAGGACTGTAGCTTAAACACAGTAAGGGCAGAAGAAACACACAGGGAATACCAGCTTCTTACTTGTGATTATAATTCAGACGTCTTAAGTGACACACTTACAATTACACAAAGTCGGATGTATCAGGTGAGTGCCCAGCACATTCAGTTATTTGTATAAACAGTGTAATCAGATGGGATTATTCAAAGAAAGCAAGGATAATATATGAACGAGCCTCTCAGTTCGACAGCTATTCTCAGTAGAAGGTCAAAGTAAATGGAAAGAGATGGGAAATTCCTAAATATGTAAAACAATATTATTAGATGTAAGCAATAACCATCACATGAGACACTAAGTATGCCAATGGAGTTCAGGGAAAGTAGGCGTGGTTGTCTTTTTTCACTTTGTTTGTAAAAACCAATTTATTTTATTACCATTTGTACATAACATGTGTACACATGTGTGTGTCTGTGTAGGTCAGAGGAAAGGAAGGTGGTTCTCTCCTTCTACCTTGTTGAGGAGGGGCCTCTCTGCTCATGAGCTTCCAGAACATTCTCCTCTCTCTGCCTCCTTCTGCCTGTAGGAGTGCAGGGATTAGAGATGGGAGCTACCATAGCAAGTGTTTTTTTCTCACTGAGCCAATTGCTAACTCTACTTTGTTTTGAAGTTTCTTTCTATTTAATGCAGAAAGATAATAAGTCAATGGCATCTACACTAGAGCCTAGACAATCATTATTATACGCCCCGAGTGACCAAATGCTTAGAAAATTAAACAAACCTGAGTGTAATAGATTTCAGACTCATAGCAGAGACCATAAACATGCTTGCCAGCAAGATAAATACATAGAATGGGTTTATTTATACCATCAGTTGGTGGTCAGCATTAATTTTTGAAACATAAATCGTAAACGTGTCAGGCCATTTGTAATAAGACATGTATCAGAGTCATGAGCAGTGACTCTTTGCCTAAGGAGAGGGAAGCCTAAGTTATTCCCATGAAGCTCTCATTGAAACCAGACCTTTGAAGCTGTTTTTGGTAAGATGCATCTACCCTTATGCCCCCAGGGCGAACAGAAGCAGGAAGAAAGCTCCACATTTTGGGTGTGTACTTTGGCTCAAGACTTGAACCTTTCTGTTAGAGTTAGCTTGGATTCCAGGAAACAGAAACCCTCTCGGGACACACAACCCCCTGATGACACCTCCTCTACCATAAGAACAATTCTATCTTGGGAGACAGACTGTTCTCCTATACACCTTTAATCCTAGCACTCTGAGTTCCAGGTCAGCCTGGTCTTCACAGAGTTTCAGGACAGCCAGGGTTACATAGAAAGGCCCTGTTTCAAAAGAACAAAACAAACAAACAAAAAACATTTCTCTGCACTTTAGTGATTACAGACAATTACAACATTTTTAAGAGGGAAGTTTACATGATTTACCACATTTAAACACTCTTCTACCATTTGATCAATAACACCTACATCTAGGACTTACTGCATCGAGCTTCTCCGTAAGGCTAGCTCCTAGTCCAAAGGCACCTGAACTGCTGTGGTCACATGGTTCTCCTGGGCCCAAGATCCTGTAAAGCTCAGAAGTCATGTAAAGCTTGTTCCCTTCCATGAGCCAGTTCACAATCTTCATGCCATTTTAGATAAACTCAGCCCCCCACACTGACTGTTTTACACCAAGCAAGTTTCTTTTCTCTGTGTTATTATGACCTTGTAGATGAGTCAGAATTTCTCTACTTTCTCCCTTTTAGACCCAAGATTGCTGTTCCTGCATAAAATTAAATCCCAGGGTTGTGCCTCCATTTCCACACAGGAAGCCCTATGTTCCTATGCAGTCCAGCTCAGAGGAAGTCACGAGAGACACAGGATAGGTGTGTTCTTCACTGCTCCCATCCAGGTCTTGTTATTCATTCATTTATTTATTTATTACATATATGTTTTTTTTTTTAAATTTTTATGTGCATTGGTGTTTGGCTTGCATGTTTGTTCAGGACCTCTGGAACTGGAGTTATAGACAGTTGCAAGCTTCCCTGTGGGTGCTGGGAATTGAATCTGAGTCCTCCAGAAGAGTAGCCAGTGCTCTTATAACCACTGAGCCATCTCTCCAGTCCCTAGATTCTATTATTTTCATTATAATTATTTGCAGGGTCTGGGATCCAGTCCAGGGCTGCGGGTATGCTCAGCTACTGATTCTATTATTGAGCTATACCCAAACTTTCCGGTTAATGCTACTCCCTGTACTGCATCCATTCTAAAATGTAGGATTCTCTTCTCTTTTTCTCATTGGTGGAATTGTAACATCTTAAAAACCATAGGCGTTTTACAAATTGATAGGTAGTGATTTTTTTTTCTTTCTTAGTAGATTCTAAAACAACAGTGCATCTCTTTATAGCCAATGGTATTTTAATCTTAAAAATTAGTTGTTAAGCTGGGCAGTGGTGGCACACATCTTTAATCCCAACACTCAGGTGGCAGAGGCAGGTGGATCTCTGTGAGTTTCAGGCCAGTCCAGTCTAGAGAGTGAGTTCCAGAACAGCCAAGGCTACACAGAGAAACCCTGTCTCAAATGAATAAATAAATAAATAGTTGTTTATGTAGTTTAATGAAGATATCAGGCCAGTGTTATACTGCTAGTGTGATGTGACATCAGCACTGTCACTCAAGGTTTGCTTAATTGTGTTTGCATTTTGTTTTTAACCTCTCTTAACGTGTTGTCAGCATTTTAGAGAGACTTTTTCTTAGTTTGAAGGCTATTTCCCAGAACAAGAATTTGCATACTGGCAATTGACTTTAGAGTTGTTCCTGACCCTGACCATGCCACAAGCTCTCATTTCTGGGGATGATTTTATATAGGGTCATTTTGCTTTGCTTATAGTTTATTTCCTCTCTTTCCCTGAGACCTTTGAATGCTCGCTTCCTCCCTTTGGAGAGTTTATGTGAACTATTTAGAGGAAACATTTCTGGGAGAGGCTAAGTTGAGACTATGCGACCTCACAGCTGAATAGATGGGGGCAGGTTTTTGTAGCTCCCAACCCCAGCATTCTAATTTGTGAAAATCTCGCCTCAGTGTTTTGGAGACAAGCAGCCAAGGAAACATACATGAATGTGCTTTCTGAACTCTGAAGCTTTGGCATTTCTGGGTGTTATTAATAGCCTCAGAGGGCACCTTTAGTAATAGCTAGCTTTAACTAATTTCCTGAGCAATGACGCAAAGCCCTGTACATACTGAGTGAATCTCGGATGAGTTCCCCGCTTTCTACTATAGATCATTATTGTATCTGCCCAGCCCTGATAGTACCTGCTCTCGTGTCCTGATAACCCTACAAAAAACCAGAATTACATCAAGGTCACCTCCCAGGCTTATGCCACAGTAAAAGGAAAATGTACCTATTTTTTAAGCCAGGTTTCTCCATCATCAGCAGATTGCTTCCCATCCATACAGCGTTCATGCTGCACATAATTCTACAGTGAACATCCTGCTTCTGTAATCTTGTAATCAATCTGCAACCATAGGATCAAGAACAAATTGCTAAGCAATGCACAGCTCTGTGCACCATGATATTCTATGAACAATGGAACTGTAATTCCAGAAGCAACTCGGAGTCAATTCCTTTGCCCTAACGGATAATCACATCCAGTGCTTCTAAGACAAATTATAATTTGGTCTATTCTTAAAGACCTCCTGAGGTGACTTGTCAACCTCTCTCAGAAGCCCTTTCCAGTGTTTAGCAAATGTTGCTATTGGGAAAGAATTCTTTGTACCTCAAGGAAATTTCTTATGGCACATAATAAACAGTTTTTGTGTTTGTTTGGTTTCTGCCTCTGAGAGAAGGGGTAATACTGACAACACAATAACGTGTCTGAGTTCATCTCTGACTTGTTTAAAACTCTTTCTAAGGTAACATCCAAATTCCTTAGCGTACCATAGAGGCCAGCCAGACTTGGCCACTAGCTTCATTGAGTACTGACTCCTGACATGTCCCTGCATGTAGCTTGTGTTTAGTTCTACTAAGTGCAATGTGATGCTCTTTAAAACATTTAGCTGGAATATTTTCTCTCGTTGTCTTCCCGATTTGACAAATTTATTTTGTTTTTATTCTTTGTAAAAACTTAAAAAGTACATTTTAATATTATTACTTGATGTTGTGTTAGGAGTAAGGTTTTTCCCTGCCAGTTTGGTCCCACTGCTATGCCAGCCCCAAATAACACACAGAGATGCTGTATTAGATATAATTCTGTTGGCCAGTTACTAGTTACTAGCTTATGGCTAGCTCTGTCTTAATTATTAGCTCATTTCTATTAATCTAAGTACTTCCACATGGTCTTATCTTACCGGAGAGAGGGGCTGGCGTTCTGCTCTTTCCAGTCTCTTCATGCTGACTCCTCCCTACCACTTCCTCTCTCTTCCTAGCCTCCTCATCCAGCCTATCTTGCTTTCCTATTGGCCAACAGTGCTTTATTCATTAACCAATAACAGAAACATATTTACAGAATGACATCTCCCATCAATGTGGGGTTTCATGTTTCTCAGACTTGCCTTGAACTCACTGTGTTGCCAATGGATAGTCCTCTCACCCCTGTGCCCAGAGTGCTGGGATTACAGATCTTACCTCTGTCTCTGTTTGAGACAGGGACGATGATCAAACCCTTGGGTTTGTGCTAGGGAAGCCCTCTACAAACTGAGTGCTATCCAAGACCACCTTTTAATGCTTTCAGATGGAGCCTTGCCTCTTCCTCCTGTCTCTTAAGCTCTTGATGATGTTGCCCTGTCCCCAAGCTTTCAGTATAGTCTGTGATGTTAATATGCCTTTTTAATTGCCATATTCTATCCCTCACCCATTGCTAGATGATGGGAAGTAAAGTGAGATGAACTGCCATGTGCTATGTGTACACAGGAGCAGACCTCTAGTAGGAGTTCATTGAGTGATTAGAAAAAGTGGTTAAGTAAATGGCTATCCCCATACTTGTCTGATATTCAGAGAATCTAAAGGCTTTCTGTTCCCACAAATTAGCGTGAGTGTGAATATAAAATGGAAAGACCTGTGACCTACAAAGAGAACCAACCTGCTAAGTGTTAAGATATGCTAAGCTACCACCATCAGGGGCTGTTGAAGGACAAATATGTGTGTGTGTGTGTGTGTGTGTGTGTGTGTGTGTGTGTGTGTGTGTGTGGTTACTTTGAGAGACATGCCAGGTCCCTATCTCTAACACAAATAAATAAGTAACTTGATCAAGCCAGAAAGTCAGGCATCACAGTTTCATTATCAGAGATTGCCCCCCACCTCCTTTTTGCTTTTTAGTACTGGTCAATAGGGTATTTTACAGGAGCATCTGGATGCTGGCAGACAGCACTGTATCAGATGGACACTATGAGAATGCTCCAGAAGGCTATTGGTGTCATTAGTATCTGATGGCTGCAGTTGAAGACTGAAGATCTGTTTATGCAGCTCACACCTGGTGCAGACTTTTGTTACCCAGAATCTTCAGGGTATCCCGAGGCTTGTCTGAGTCTATGACCACTGTGTGCCTATGTGCATGCCCCAGAGTCAGTAAACAAACTGGAACCAAGGATGAGAGAGGAAGAAACAAGGATGAGAGAGTGATATTTGTTTCTTAACGTGAAGAAAAATGTCAAAGCTGCCCTCTACAAACACATAACAGCTTTAATTTTTTTAAAATTTATTTTATATTTTATTAACTCCATCTTTTCTTTAGAATATCCTAGTATCTACTAATGTAGATCATTGTTAATCTCTAGCCTACCTGCTTCTGAAAAATGTTTTGGATTTTCCTTGCGTTCTACCTCCCCCTGGTAGAGGGGTTGTTGAGTGTTGAATTCATTAAGATATGTTTTTAGTGTTGCTTATTTGGGGTTAGTGGGAGTTAGTGGGGTTGGTAGGAAAATAAAAAGGCTTGTATAATTTACAGACTAGAAACTTCCTTTTGCTAAGCATTCCTGGGGCAGCTGATAGCATGATGTCTGTAGGATGTCCTTTTCTGGACCCATCCATCGGCATTTAGGACAGTAATAGGAGTCAAATTGTTGAGGAAAAATGGAGATCTTTAAGCACCATTTAATTTGTACCCCAAAGAAATATTATGCATCCTCTTTGGAATACCTCTTTTCTGTTTCTAATGAGGAAAGCAATTATGATTTTGATGCATCTGTTATGACTTGATTCAGCTATTAAAGGAACAGGTGCCTTGGTAATCATGTTAATAACAGGAGTTAGAGTCTCATGTGTGTAAACTTTTCAATAAATGGACAACAGCTCCTTCCCGTTTCTCCTCTTATCTTCTCCCTCCCTCCCTCCTCCCTCCCTCCATCCCTCCTTCTCTCCCTTCCTTCCTCCCTCTCTCCTTCACTGCCTTCTTACTTTTCCTTTTCTTCTTTTCTAAATTAGATTCAGAGTATCAAATAGAGATGTCTTGTACTGTTTATATGACACATTTTTATTTGGGGCACATCATTTTCCTTTGAAAATATCATTCCTTCTGGTTTCAAAAGGTAAGAAGCTCAGTTACTGATTTTGTACATTGTCCTTAGTACTGCAATACTGGCAGACATCTGTTGTTTTGATAAATGGGTTGAAGGGAAAGAATCTTGGGATTACCAAAGGCAATGGAAATAGCCTGTATTATCTGGGGCAGGGGTGGGTGGGTGGGGGGGTGGGGAGGGCTTGAAGATATCTGTGATCAACAGTGTGAAGGGAGATGTCACATACCTGGAGCTGAGGTTTTTATTTGGTAACTCATGGCTTCTGTGTGAACACCACACCCCCTGTAGAGTATCCCCAATTAAATTAGTCTTTGTGAACATACACTTTTACACACACGCATACACGCAGAGAGCATGCTATGAAATAAATAGTAAGTTTTCAGCCATCTTTATTGTTAGTTATCCCTCCTTCTGAACCTTTCCGCTGCTCTACCCTTCCAACCCTTTCCCCTCTACACCTCCCTCCCTTTATTCTCTCCTTTGCCCCCACATTTCATGAGTTCTACTATCTCTGGTCCCTAAAGATCATTCTTTATCCACCAACAGTCCCTTTCTAGTCTCCCTGAATCTATGGGTAGTCCAAGTTGAACACACAGTTCTAAGTCAATGTGAGAATGTGTGGTTTGTCTTTATGGTTTTGGATTACCTCACTCAGTAAATTTTCCACTTCTATCCATTTACCTGTGAATTTCATTTTTCTTTACAACTAGATCATATTCCATTATGCACAGGTGCCCTGTTTTCATTATTCATTCACCAGATGATGGACACCTAGGTTATTTCCTGTCCTCGCTACTGCAAATAGACAAACTATATAAGCATCAATGAGCATGGGCCTCTGTAGCAGGAAATAGAGTGTTAGGAGTGGTCTTTGTGGGTCTGCAATTGGAGCCAGCTGAATGGTCTCAAGTCTGTACCTGAGTGGGGGAGTGTGGATGAGGGAAAGGCTAGCTATAGATGATAAAGACAGAGAGACAGAATAAAGGTCAGGAGGGCAGATCAGTCAATACTGAAATGCCCCGAGTTTATTTTTCACCATTCTTATATACTTTAACCAAAAAGGGGGACACAGTATCATGTATATGGAACAAACAGACTTTTCTTCCTCACTTATTCTAAGGGTTCAGTAACCACACCTTAGCTCCAACTTCTTGTTCCTTAGCCTTGAGGTCAGGAGTAGCCACAACTCAGATTCAGGTCTGTTGTTATTTAGACTAAGACAGCCAAAGCATCCTTCTGTAACCACACCTTTGACCTTTAGGTTTTATGACTTGCTGACAGCTTTGTACTCTCTGCCCTTGTACCAAGATGGAGTGCAGCCATCTTTATGGGCACCCACAATAGAGGCCTTTTCTGAGTCTAATTTCAGGAGTGGAATAGCTGGATTTTGTGGCAGATAAATCTCTAAATTTTTAGGAACTGAAACACTGGTTTCAATAGTGGCTGAAGCAATTTGCACTCCCAGTAACAGTGCAGGAGATTTCCCTGTTTCCCACATCCTCTCCAGCATTGGTTTTGTGCCTTTCTTTCTTCTTTTCTTCCTTTTTCCTTCCTTCCTTCCTTCCTTCCTTCCTTCCTTCCTTCCTTCCTTCCTTCCTTCCTTCCTTCCCCCCTTCCTTCCTCCCTTCCTTCCTTCCTTTCTTCCTTCTTTCCATCCAGTTCTGCCTGCCTGGTCCCACAGCCACAAAACAAACAAACAAACAAACAAACAAAAACCCCAAAAAATAAACAAACAAACAAAAAAACCACAGAGACATTGTATAAATTATGAAACTGTTGGCCATTGGCTATGGTTTCTTATTGGCTAGCTCTGACCTATTAACACATTTTTCTATTAATCTAAGTATTTCCACGTGGGCTTGGCTTACCAGGAATGCCAGACCTGCATCTTCTTTGCCTGGTGCATCTCTGCAGAGAAGAGAGCAATTTCCTGTTTGTTCCTGCTTATAATTCTGCCCAACTACGTCACTTCCTGCCTGTCTGTACAGTCCTCCGGATCTCTATGGTTAGCTAATGGTAGTTAGTATCTGTCATGCTATGTCACTTCCTGCCTGGCCAATCAATGTTTTATTCATCTACCAATAAAAGAAACATATTTATAGAAATGACATCTTCCATCACCTTCCTTCCTTCCTTCCTTCCTCCCTTCCTTCCTTCCTTCCTTCCTTCCTTTCTTCCTTCTCTTCCTTCCATAAGTTAACCCATTAGTTGCAGTTCAGGGATGTCTCAAACAGTGATGCTTCCACTGTTTCAATTCCTTGTCTTTTGACAGCCCACTTGACTTTGTCAGTGCTGTGGCCCAAGCCACACTAGTCGTTGTTTTCTTGCTGGAATCACAGTGTCACACACCCAGAGCCCATGTCTTCATCTTGGTCTTGCCACAGAAGGAACAAATATACTTGGTGTGCTGGCTTATTTCAGGTTTTGTCACCACACAGAGAGGGTACCATAGTGGGCCCTGAATCTTCCAAATGTTCTAACCTTCTTGGTCATTTAGCCATGTTGCCATGACTAAGCCCAAGGCTATAAAGCATCTTTTTTTTTTTTTTTTTAATTTTAGCCATTCTGACTGGGGTAAAGTGAAACCTCAAAGCAGTTTTAGTTCACATTTCCCTGGTGGCTACAAATAGCAAGTACTTTAAAAATTTTTTTTTACTACATTTAATTAATTAATTAATTAGTTAGAATATGATTGTGTGCCAGGGCACAGATGTGTTAGTCAGAGGACAACTTCCAGAAATCAGTTCTTTCCTTCCATCTTGTGGAACCCAAGGAACAAATGCAGATTGCCAGGGTAGGTAGGTAACAGCCTTCACACACTGAGCCATCTCACCAGCATCATGGTATACACTTTTAAAAATATAGTTCTTAGCCATTTATATTTCTTCTTCTAAGAATGCCCCCTTCATTCCATACCTCAGTTTTTAATTGGTTGTTTGTTTTCTTGGGTTTTGTTTTTGTTTTTGTTTTTTTGTTTTTTGTTTTTGTTGTTGTTGTTGTTGTTGTTGCTCCAGAAGCTTTTTTATTTCATTAAGTTCACATGTTGAGTGCTGGTTCAAGATCTTGAGTGTGCAAGGTCCTACTCCGAAAGTTCTTACCTGAGCCTGTCACTGAAAGTGTACTCCCTAGTCTGTCTTCTAGAAGTTATATAGTCTCACTAAACTATTGAGATCTTTGATCCATTTACCATTTACGATTATTTGAATGCAGGGTGAGAGAGAAGAATCAAGTTTCATTCTTGCACATGTAGATATCCAATTTCCTATGCTGTCTTTTCTTCAACATATATTTTTGTCATCTTTTCCAAAACTCAGGTGGCTGTGAGTGCAGGAACTTATGATAGTGCTGAAGATACCACACACCTTGGTCACCAGACATGGAAGCTAATGGCCATAATAGCAAAATTCTCTTTTGAGTGCAATAGTGGCATGATGTTATGGGGATAACCAATTACTCTCTACTGGGATTTCTAATTGGTTCACTGCTTAGGAGGTGACACATGCTTGATACTATAAATCTGGTCAAGAACCTGTGGTTGGGGAGCTCATAGGCTCCTGATTGAACCTATTACTATTTTGCTAAATGGACACTGTATCAACCTGCCCTCTAAAGTCACATTCTTGTACCCTTAGAGAAGCTCTCAGACCATAGCAAAAATGTTTCTCTGTGCAGTAAATGGAGGTTAACATAGAAACTGCGCAGAATAAGTGGGACATCCATATTGCACTTCTTCCCCAAGTCTCAGGGCTGTCATAGACGAATGTTGGAAAAATGTGTAAGAGTCAGAAGTCAGGGAGGATTGGAAAGAAACTGTGTCTTCTGAACATGGCAGGGTCATTGTATTCATGGACTCATAGCAGCTGTGCTTGTGAGCACATGATAAAGCCAGTCAGCACTCAAGCTGGGAGGGAGGAAGGGCTCAAGAGCTCCTGCCCAGAACTGAGGAGCTATTGACAGCCTATGGGGGTGGGGAGAATCTGTTTTCTTCAGGGGTGTGGTCATTGTCAATAATCCTTCAGTGGATGGCTCCACACTGAGGAATACAGGAGCAGCACAAATTGAACTCAATGGGCTATAACAGCAGTTCTCAACCTCAGGTAGGAACTTCCTTGGCAAACCTCTATCTCCAAAAATATTTACAATTCATAAACAGCAGCAAAAATATAGTTGTGAATTAGCAACAAAAAATGATTTTATCATCTGTTTGCCTCTCCCTCCTGAATGCTGGGATTAAAGGCATGCACCACCATGCCTTAAACCTTGTATTTCCAATCTCTAAAAGACATATAAAGCTGTATCTATTCCATAGCCTAGAAGTGAAAATGTAGTAAGGTAATGATTCAAATAAAGGGTATTCTTGTATATAGTACTTTAAAATATGCACACACACACATGACAGATACACATAGACTCATAGACAAACATAGCATGGCTTTTAACCCTATAGCTAAGTGGAAGGTTAGATGGAAAAGTCTGGAAATCATCTTTCCAGATGATTCTGATAAACAGACACACTTGAGAACCATTGATCTTAAATATCTGTTATTATTAATGTATTAAAAACAGAGCTGATTTTTGACAAATAACGATTCCCTTATAACTTCTCAGAGAAGTTGAGTCTAGACACTTTCCCAGGAATCTTTTCCAAGGGATTCTCACTGTCCCTGAATTCCTTCTTAAACTGTCTTTTTAAATGATCTAATGAGCACGAAGCCTTCATTATTGCCAGTCTTGCAAAGATAAGAATGTGTGACATGGAATTCCACTGTAAATGGATATTTTATCCTTGTATCTCAGTCTCAACTGTGAATTTCAATTTAACTGTCAGAAAATGCCTTATTTATGTATATTGTCTGCATCCTAGTAGAGTGAATGTAGAGACACCTCTATTGCTATTTCCAGGAAGGCAAAGATGAAAAATGATTCAAGTGGGAGACCCCCCCCCAAAAAAAAACAAAACAAAAACAACAACAACAACAACAACAAAAAAAAATGGCAGTCTACCCATTGTTGCTAAATTAGGACTCTCTGGTTTTGTGGTTGGTTTGATTGATTTGATTTGGAACATGGTAGGAAATCTTCCAGAGATCCTTTTCTTTTTTCTTTGCTTTATGTAGTTCTGTGAAGCAAATCTATACTCTTACCAGTTGGAAGTGATCACAAGCCAATTCCTGGTAGCATTCGGGGGGCCAGTGAAAGATTATATGTCAGTTTTTACACTGGTTCAGGGATGAATGTGTTCACTTGTTTCTTTGCCATAGCCAGATCTAAGGTTTCACAACAAATCTTTAGCAGCCACTTAATTGCAGTGTATCACACAGATCACGTACCCATTTACAATTGGTTTCTTTCTCAGTCTGTCTTCAACTGCACTCTCTCATCTTCACTATTCCAGCTGAAAGTGGCTTCTCTTTCCTCACCATTCAAGCAACAGTTCCTGGATGGGATCTCAGGGTGCTGAACTGGGTCACATGTCCTTTCATGACCTCACTTCGTATGCACAGCCAACTACTGTCACACAGTGATTTGCAAGGCCGAGGATATCATGCCAGTCCCTCAAGAGATGGGATCAACCACATCCTAAGAGTACCCAGAAATCAGAGCCTTGTGACTCTTGTATTACACTCGCCAATTTCAGAAAGATTTAAATACTGCTTTTCCCAGTTTCCTCTTCAATTAATTTAGTCTCTTCTACTTGAATGTCTTGACTTTCCAGATGAGCCTGCGGACAGCAGGCCACAATGGAGACGTTAGTGTTTTTTTGAGAGGTCTGTGCCAACAGGGTCATATTTAATAGTATTCCATGGAGTAGTCACCCAAGGCCTCTTCTACAGACACTTCACATGGTTGTGGAAAGCGTTTTCTTTGTGGAAAAGCCTTTCTCATTGACTCTGCTTCCTCCAGCAATCTGAACATCAGGAATTAATGCATTTCCTCAGGCTTCCTAATTCACAGCACCCTTGACTTTCTGAAATATGCCCTAGAAATTGACACAGTAAAGGAGATATGTGAAATTCAGTTAAAAAATGTTTTGCTGTTGTGCTTTGAAGATATTCATGTTTTCAAACCCAGGAATAAGATGGTTTCCAATTTCACTTCAAAAAGATATGTTCTCAGTGGCCCATTTCTTAGGACTACTTTCTGTGGGGCAGTGGCAGGCAGACGGGTGACATGCTTTTCTGGCTATGAATGGTTCCATGTGAAAGGGAAACATCTGCTGGTTGTCCTGTATGCTGCCCTGGACTTGGTACCAAGACTGGACATACACCCAATAGATTTCAGCTCTCTGCTGATGGGTGCTGGGACTTAGAAGGAATGCATAAGAACAAGTGATAGGGTTGTCCTTCTATATGCTGTGAATATATGTTTCTTTTATTGGTTGATAAAATAATGTTGATTGCCCACAGCCAGGAAGGAAGTATAGGTGTGGCTACCAGACTAGGAGAATACTGGAAAGGGAAGGCAGAGAGGAGCCGGCAGAAAGATGCCATGTAGCTGCTAAGGAAGTAAGAGGGCCGAGCATCACCAGTAAGCTAAGACAAAGTAGAGATACATAGATTAATAGAAATGGGTTAATAATTAAGAGAGAGCTAGCCAAATGAGAAGCCTGAGCCACTGGCCAAACATTTTATAATTAATGTAAGCCCCATTGTGTTCTTTTGGGACTAAGGGGCTGTGGGACCAGGTGGGACAGAACCTCCACCTACAGACAAGAGTGGTGGTTTGAATGAGAAGGGACCCTATAGGTTCATCATACATTTAAAAGTTTGATTCCCAGTTAATGGACTCTTTGGGAAGGATTAGGAGGTTTAGCCTTGTTGGAGAAGGTGTGTTACTAGGGGTGGGCTTTGAGGTTCCAAAAGCCTTCACTGGGCTCAGTCTTGTTCTTTTTGCTGCATGCTTGTGGATCAGATGTAATCTGTCAGCTACTTTTTCTGTGTCATGCCTGCCTGCCTGCCTGCCTGTTACCAGGCTTCTTGCCATGATGATATTGGACTCACCCCCTGAAACTGTAAGCATCCCCTAACCAGAGTCGTTCTCTACTAAGTTGTCTATGCTTGGAAGTGGGACTTCACAAAATCTCCTTATAGGATGACTTGTCAATAATTATGACTTTTAAAATACAGAATCTATAAAAGACCAGTGAGATGCCGTCAAGCCTGGTGACCTGAGTTTGATCCTTGAGACCCCCACGGAGGAAGAAGAAAAATGATTTCCTAAAGTTGTTCTCTGACCTCCACACTTGTACTGTGGCATAGAAAGCCCCCATACAAATACGTACATATTTTTTAATTTATAAAGATTTAATATAACACCACAAAGACATAACACATAACAATCTGCAATTGAATAAAGAAATTCTAAGTATGATATAAAACTTTTAATTGCAAAAACTGCTGAACTATATAAAAAACCTTTTTTTCTGCATGATGAAACAAATAAGAGACAGAAGGCAAATGGCAAATTGTAATTTATAATCCACTTAAAACTTCCCACAAATCAATGAGAATGGGAATAGCAAACAAATAAAGATAAAGAATCTAGTCAGATCATAAAGAATTATAAATTGATTTTAAACATGTTAAATGTGATGATTATCCATCAGTAGATATGCTTAGATTAAAATACCATTTAACTTGCCAGACTAATAATGATAAGACAATTTCTTAATATAGTATATGTGTCTGATAAGGGGGACATGTTAGCAAACAGTCACTTTTACATCCTGTTAGGGATGTAAATAGACAAAATTTCTTAAGAGGGAAGTTTGGCTATACTTATATCTAAAAACCAGCTACCTTTTGTGCAAATAGCTGTATTTCTAGATATGTGCCCTCCTTTGGACATGTTTGTATTTTGCCAAATGATGTGTACACTTTGCTTACATTGTTTGACCTTGAGGAAGACTCCAGTAATCCAAAACTCTGTGAAAGGGGGATCCCTCAAGCATGGTGTGAGCCTTGGCAAATGCTGTCCAGCTGTAATATAGAAGCATCTCCCCTTGTGCTGATGTGTAGCCATGGTCACAATAGAGGGGGATGAGAAAAAGGAGAGTGTTGACTGAGCATCTTGTTTCTGGGTGTGGATTAGACCAACTGATACCTGAAGTTCCAGGCAGAAATGGGAACTGAATGGCTTTCAGACCGTTATATTCAAGAGGGTTACTTTTCTCCTAAACACTCATGTAGTTTTTCTATCTGTTTTCTATCTCAAGTTTTTCTAACTTGAGAAGACACTAATCTTTCAGAATGCAATAGTACTTTAAATATAATAAAATACCTATGGGTTAATCTGGCACTCCCATTACTAGCGATCCAGCGATTATAAAAGGAAAACAGAATCCATTGTTGCACAAATGAGAGTCCGTACTGTGGTAGTATGGAATATGGAATATTTTCTAAGGCAAACTGCAATAAAATGAAAAATTAAGTTGGGCATGGTGGTGCATGCCTTTAATCCCAGCACTCAGGAAACAGGCAGGTGGATTTCTATGAGTTCAGAGACAGCTTGGTTTACAATGCAAGTTCTAGGACAGTCAAGGTTGTACAGAGAAACGCTGTCTTGAAAAACAAAACAGAACAAAACAAAACAACAACAAAAATGATGTTGGGCTTTGTGGTGCTTTTAATTCTAGTACTTGGGAGGCAAAGACAGGTGGACTTCTGTGAGTTTGAAGCCAACTTGCACTACAAAGTAAGACCCTGCATCAAAAATAAATTCAATTAATTAATTAACTAAAATAAAGCACAAAATAAAAGCCAAGGCCAACAAGATGGCTCAGTGAGTAAAATCACATACTTCTGTGTAAACTTGACACTTGAGTTCGATCTCAGAAGCCCACAGTGGAAGGATAAATTAACTTTCAAAAGTGGTCCTCTGACATCTATGACGTCATAGCACGTGTGTGCCTATACTCACACTACTCACACATATTATACACCAAAAGCACAAGTTTTTTTTTTTTTTTGATATAATCATGTTGGCTTGTTACTAACATTTCTTATTGGCTGGCTCTGTCTTAAATATTAACCCATTTCTATTAATCTAAGTATTTCCACGTGGTCTGATCTTACCAGAGCTAGGGCCTGGAGTTCTACCCTGTTGGTCCTACATCTTGAAACTCCTCCTTGCTACTCCTCCTTGCTCCTGAATTCTCCTTGTCCCCTAGTCCCGCCTATCTTGCTTTCCTATTGGGCAACAGTGCTTTATTCATTACCAATAAGAGAAACATATTTACAGAATGACATCTCCCATCATCTCTTCTTTTCTGTTTAAATAAAAAGAAGGGTTTTAGCCTTAACATAGTAAAATATGTAACAAAACAGTTACCAAATAAGAACCACAGTTAACAATATTTAGTTCATTAACATTTAGCAAGGTTTAAATAAAATATCCCACCATCTATCATATCTTTGTGAGTTTAAAGTCTTATAAGTAACTTATCTTTAATCCTAACTGAGGAAAACTATAACCATAACTATCTGTCTTCAACTCCATCAAAGACCACAGAAGGATAATATATAAACTCTAGAAATGACAGAGACAACTCACTACCTGGTCAGTTACCCGAAGTTTTTCAGTAATGCTCTATCTTCAGCCTATAGGCCATAGTGTGTCTGGCAGATTCCTCAGCAAAGCAGGAAACTTTAAATTGTCTACCTCTATTGGCAGTTTGTCAGTTCATTTTTCTCTGTGTCCTGTAGAATGTCTGGCAGACTCTTCCATGAAGCAGGAATCCTGTAGCAATGTCCATCTTGCATCAGCAGTCAGTTTTCTGTGGGTCCTGCATGTCCAGTTTATACAACATAAAGTCAGATAGTCCAGACAAGGGCAGTACCTTGCCCAAATGGCTAGTCTTGCCATACTGGAGGCAAACTTCATCACATGTTTCTTTGATGTTCATCTTCATTTCTGACGCAGGTGGTGTTGCCAGGAGCAGTTTTGCCTCATTGTTAAGAAAAACCCTAAACCATTTTAAATACCATATTCTGTAGGTCTTTGAAAGGTTTGAAGAATGCCTATTCATCTCAAATATATCTTAAATACACCTTGAAAACCTATCATAACTCTAAATTTTGACTATCATAGGTAACTATAATCTGAATGACAATCATTTTTAAAACCATAAGATAAAAATAAAAAATAGCAGTAGCAAATCCCCCCAAAATATATGTTCTGTGTTGTTTATGGCAAAAATATAAATATTAATGTAATTAGCATTCCATACATATAATACTTGTAAGTGCATGGAACATTTATGCACGTAAAAAGCCATGGAAATTTTATGGGATAGGAATTTTGTAATTAATGGATGTAACAAAACTTATTTTGCATTGTAACCCTTTATGTACCTTATTGTTATGGTTTAAAATATAAGATGTCTGCACAAGTTGGTTTGATTGAACACTTGGTCCCCTCCTGGTGGCATTGTCTTGGGGGGAGGGTTCAAGGAAACTTTAGGAGGTGGGGCCTAGTGAGAAAACTTGTGGGTAAACCCTGAGATTTGTAGCTCTGTCCACTTCCTGTCTCTTCTCTGCTTTCTGATATTTCCAGCTGTTGCAGCCTTGCATTCCTGCTTCAACAGCTGGAGCTGCTTCTGCCACCATGTCTTCCCTGTCCCTGCCCTGGTAGACTGTACCCCCACTTTGGGCTAAAATAAACCTTCCCATTATGTAGCTTCTCGTCAGGTACTTGATCATAGCAAGGAGAAAAGAAATTAACATGGTCATGCAGTTTTAAATTCTGGTGTCCAGATAATAATATTCCAACAGAAGGGAAAACAGAGACAAGGATAAACATGTGGCTTGGCTGGGCTGTGGACAGCTGAACCGACCTTCTGGATGAGGAGAGTCATCTGAGTTAAAACTGCATTAGAGGAAGAGCCAATCTCATGGTGTGTGGAGCTGGAGTCCCACAGATACATTTGGATCCACTGTAATCCCAGAATGACCCAACAGACAGAAATGACAATTGCAGAAGATCGATGGCTTCATATGTTGAGCAATAATAGTCTTATTTCAAAGAAGCCGTTCCGTTTTAACATTTAGCTTTCATAGGAAATGTTGGATTTTCATAGCCTTCCAAGGAATTTGGCAGACACAAAAAGGGAAATGTTGACTTTTACATGTTGCCCATTATGCAAAATTCTGAACTATTCAGAACACAAGGGAAGCATGCTACAAGCACAGTGACCTTAAAATGTCCACAGACAGATGCAGCAGAGTCCCTTTCACATTGCTGATGTCCTTGGTCAGCGGGTGGGCACACAGCTGGCTAAATGCCTTGAAGCAGCCAATCTAGGGATGCATGTTAGCTTCCAATTTAAAATCTAGTGGTGGGTGGGGCTGGGGGGGCAGGCAGACTCTGCATGAGGCCCTGAGTTCAGATCTCCAGCATCTATCTATGTAAAAAGAAAATCCAGGCATGGTGACAGTCATCTATAATCTAAGCCCTGTCAGAGTAGATACAGGCAGATCCCTAGAGCTCACTGGAAAGCTAGCCTAGCAGGTCTGTGAGGCTATACCTAAAAAGATGCAGTGGACTCCCATTGAGAAAGAATGCCATCCTCTGGCCTGACACAGATGCCAACCTCTTGTCTCTACACCCAATAATATATGCATGTGCACATGTGGGCACAATGAGGTGGGAAGGAAGTCTATGGTAGAGTGTGAGACATGAGATGCGTTATTTGGAGCCAACAGGGAGGCCTGGAAAACAGGCCTAGTGAAGCCAGTCACCCATCCCAATGAGTATTCATGTCTCTCAGCCACAGTGACTATCATGTGGGGTGCATATGACCCAGTAGCCTACAATAGGATGAAGCCTGGGAGCAGAGTGAGAGGCTCTGGGACATTTTTCCCAATGGCTTGGACTGAGCTTGGGAGTGAGGCCATACAGTAGTAGGCAACAGCAGGTGCCCAACCAACAGGGAAATAGAATCCAAAGACATGATGGAATGATTGTCTCTGCCAGGCCCGAAGCTACCGCTAACCCAACATGTTGACTACCAGAGTGTCTGAAACCCAATCCCTCCGTTTCCATCACCTCTGAAAGCCAGCTTGTGTTTTCTGCTATGGTCAATGAGAACCCTGACTGACGTGTCCCTGGTGGTGAGGTTAGTGTTAGTGATGAGCCAGAGGCATCTTTCTTCTTTCCAAATATTTTCACCCTTAGTGGCTACTTAGATCTCCTGCCAGTCCTGTGGGAAGTCAGGAGGATGACTCAGACAAAGGGAACCAAGGCTCAGAGAGGTTTGATGACTGACTTAGGGGCTGCAGCTGAGTAGAGAAAGAGTCTACTCTGAAACTCAGGACCATGAATTTCATGTTCTTTGCTGAGTCTTTCCTAAATGTCCGGCATGATTTTGGGGTCCTTGGCTTCTTTTCACTCACTCATGACTGGGTCGTTCGTTCAGAGGATCCATCACTTCCTCTGAAGACATGGACTGGGTGGGTCCCTCAGACTCGGCTGTGTGAGTAGTTGGCCCAGAGCAACAGCACATAAAGGAAGCTTGAATGGCCTCAAGTTAATGGAAGGCAAGAGGTTCCTCTGTCCCCAAATGCTGCCAGAGGACAACTTATTTGCAGCTAAAAATAGGCCAGCCTAAGTAAGGAAGGTACTAAGAGGTGAGGCCTATGTGTGACTGCTGGGGTTGACTCAGGGGAGGGAGACTGGAGGGAAAGCATTGCAGATGGTGACATTCCCATTTCTGATGGCCCCATTGCTATGTGCTAGTAATAGGCTCAGTCCAGTGTCCTCTACCACCCAGTAGCCTGCCCTTCTCCTCTTCCACTTGCCTCATGTTTGATAACTCAGTTCACTAAAGTAGGGTAGACATAGTAATAGACTTGTTCATGATATACGGGAGAAGTGTCAAGTATTGAAACATTATTGGAACCAGGAGATAGATGCCATTGGGTGTATTACTGGAAAACATAATCTCTAATTGACATTCACAGTCAATATGCAGGCTAAAGTCCTTTGATACCAGCCTGATTCCAACAGTGAGGTTAGACACATCCAAAGGGCAATTGCAGCAGATAACCCGTTCTATAACTAAGACTTTTTTTTCATCTTAAAGGATTACCCTCATTCTTCAAGAAGCTCTCAAGTTCCTGCCCTCTTAAAATGTATTTAGTAAACTGTCTTTTAAAATAAAGAATCACCATCTACTTCCCCAAGGGAACTATCAGTGGCTCAAGCTGTCCTGCCTCCTGGAGAGTGGCAGGTCCTTGGTGAGTTCATGTTAGCCCCCTCCTCTGAGCCCAACTTCTCTCCCTCTTCTAGTGTTCTATTTTTCCTTCCTTGGGGCCTGGCAGGTAGTTTGTCATGCTGAACTTAATCAGATCACTATGTAATTACAGAGGGACTGTCAGGATATTTTTGGTTGTCATCTTCTAACAAAATGCAGATTGCGTGGCATGTATACATAGAATTACTCTATAATTTAAAGTAAATTGACATTTAATTTCAATTTAATTACACAGGAATTACAGACATGACAGATAGCGTCTAATTAAGAAGAAAGTATGAGAATCTGTTTATGGGGTAAAAATTCCATCTCATGCCACACTTTTAACAGAATCAAAATAATTCTCTGAATTTATTGTAGAGTACCTATAATAACAACAGTAATAATGAATACTGCTTTTGGGCCATTCATCATTTGTACATATATTAGCTCAATGAAACAAGCTGTGACTCTGTGAAGTGTGGGTGATCATTCCCATGTTACAGATGGGAAAATTATCATTGGATGAAATGAATGATGTGTTTAGTGTCACACAAATATACTGGGGTCAAGGTAAGGTTTAAAATCAGCAACACTGGACCTTAGGCTCATTTTAGTCCACCCACTTCCCCCCATGAAGCAAAGGATGGGATGACATTCCAGGCCTCCTTTGAGGCCTGAGGTCTTCATATCTAAAGCCTGGAAAATTGGACTTTTTTCTCCATCCCTTTCTCTCTTTATCTCCTGTCTTTTCTTTTCCTTTTTGTTCATTTAACAAATGTTTGTACTGATGGATCCCACTTGGTTGTATCACTCTGAATGTTGGGAGTAATGGGCTGGAGAAAGCTTTGCCCGCTTCTTCACAGGATGTTTGTGTGAATGTGGGCACAGACATGTCAGTTAGCAAACAGCTTTCAGAGTGATTAAGGCAAGGTTTCCCCTCATTTCTGCTACCACTCTGTATCTTTAGGGAGCTGCCCCACAAACTTCCAGGCCATTCTCCTGTCTCTACCTCCCATCTCCCAGTAGAAATGCTGGGATCACAGATTCAAGCCATTGCATCTGGTTTTTGCATAGGTTCATGGGACCCAAACTCAGGTCAGCAGCCTTGTTCAGCAAGTGCTTTATCTCCTACCCAGCAGTTTGGTGCGTAACAGGTCTCTGCATCTAGTTGTGCATGTACTGAGCTACCGGGATCCAACCTCACAGGAGCAGATCTCATTGGTGGGGAGTGCCTTGCTCTCACTCATGGAGCCATCCTTTCCATTCTGTTGGGTTGTCCAATTAAACAGAAGGCTTGCTCTCTCTCTCTCTCTCTCTCTCTCTCTCTCTCTCTCTCTCTCTCTCTCTCTCTCTCTCTCTCTCTCTCTCTCTCTGTCACACACACACTAGAAATTATAAATTTATCTAATTTCTTTCAACATAAAGTTTTATTCCTTCCATTTTCTATCTTTTTCATCTCTAAGATAAAATCTCTTCCAGGAGTATAGTACTTTATAAAAAGAGTCGTCAGCCACTCACTCAATCACTACATACAACCCTTTGAAGAAGGCATGCTAATATTTACACATGAGCAAACAGACAGCTGGAGATGTGTTCTGTACCTATCACTTTGGCTTGTCTCAGATTCGTTCCTGCTAAGATCAGGGCCCATTTTTGTCTCTGGGCATTTTTTTCCCCTAAAACTCTCTTTTTTCCCTTTTCTTTTTAAAATCTCAATTTTGAGAATTTATACATCTCTATAACTTATTGTTCAAGTTGACTTAATGAAAAACCTGAGCACATTTGTTCTGCTGTGTGTGTGACACACACAGGGGGCCTGTGGGTGTCACCATGTTCAGGTAAAGGTCAAAGGACAACTTTCTGAGTCAGTTCTCTCCTTCCACTGTGGGTTCCTGGGATCGAACTCAGGTCGTTAGGCTTGCACAGATTCACTTTTATCCACTGAGCCATCTTGTGGCTGCACACCCTGGGTGACCTCCTAGGAAGACATGGTAAATGTAAACCCAAACACTGCCAAAGGGAGCTGTCCTCATGAGATCAGAGCTGGCTATTTTGGCTTGTAGAAGGTTCTTATGCTAATGGCAGCCCTTTGTAAGAAGACCGAGAGGGCTGCTAAATGTCTCAATTACTCAACACCAAGTTGACCTGCTCCTTATTGTGATAGGTAGCACTGAGAGAAAATGGAAAGTAGTTGCATTTTTCTCTGCATTCAATGGATTTTGATGCTGTTCATACCCAACTCAAACCATGTGAAATTGCTCTGTGGGGTGCTTTGACTTACTTGCTGTATTTCACATGAACTTGACATTCTCTGTACCTATAAAGAATAACCATAGGTCACACTGTGACCTTGAGGTTTCATGACCTGGACATTCAGCCCAAGGAACCTCTCGCCTGACAATACCACAGGCCAGAGTTGGGGATCTAGTCTTTCTGGATCTTTCCTCAGCCAGTGGCAGCCAGACGACAACCAAGGTTCTGGTGTTCACTCCTAGATTCACTCTGGAAACTTTAGAGTCCTGTCCTGGATGTTACAGAAAAATAAGCTCCAAACGAAAGCAAACATAAACAAAACAGGATATAAATAAACATAAACATAATACAACAACAACAATCCTGTCTGTCATTGTAATTTCCTGTTTTAAAGTAGAGGAGAGGTGTACACAGGAAAAGATACTTCTGTCTAGTCATTCAGCTTGAACACCACTTGCGAGTTTTACATATCTGAAGCATGGCCACAATTGCAGTTCCTGGGACCCTTACACCTTGTTCAATTGCTTTCTCAGCCTTAAGAAAATGAAACTAGGAGGAAGCCAGCCACTTCTAAAACCACACTTAGAATGCATCTTCAGTCTGCAGCAGATAAAAATCAAAGAACCATCTTTTTACCTTTGCCTCATCGTCGTCGGTTTATAAAAACTACACACACAACAAATCTGAACATGTGAGGGGTGAGTTAATAAAAAAGAGATCAGAAGACTAAGCGACTCTCCACACAGTACACTGTGGCTCAGGGACTGGGGCTCTGTAAAGGGATACTTTGTCATGAGGCAGTGAAGATGGGGAAAGCAGTAATTGAGAGAGCAGTTCCCCGGTAGTAAGCTACATGGGTCATGTACCCTCTGCGTCTGGGATTAAGAGAGATAGTTACCATCATGCCCTGCACCACAAATAGGAAGGAATTGGCTGCCATTGTGCAGGGCTTGGGGCAGGGCTTGTCCTCTTTCTGGTGGTGCAGAAAGATTAGACTCTCAAGCAAGCGGCAGTTCTGAAACTCAGAAAGCTCCTTGGACAGGTTCTCCGAACAAAACTGCCAAGTTTGTTCACATTATTTATGGGGCTTGAGGATTAAGCCTAGTGCCTAGTGCGCCAGTACCACCAAGCCACTCCCCTAGCCTCTTGTTCTTGATAGCCTCACCACCCTCCTTAACTCTCACTCAGTTGCTTTGTTATACCAAGAAGATGGTCCATTTTCTTTGGACCTGAGCTCCTTACCTATTCCCATCAAAACTCATCAGAAAGTACCTTTACTGTGTCCCAGGGCTAGGAGACCTAGGGTCAGGTGCACCCAGACACACTGGTATGATATGCAGGTAAGTGGTGAGGATTGTAGGCTACTGTAGCACAGGGCTTCTAGGGTATGGGGTTGCAAGCTGCTGCTCAGTTGGAGAAGCTGCTAACCATAGAGTTGGCCCAATAGAACACTTCTGTGGGGGAGAATTCCATCAGGGACAGCAGCTATTGGCTCAAACTCTAGCCAGGTCTTAATAAACTCTCTCTCTCTCTCTCTCTCTCTCTCTCTCTCTCTCTCTCTCTCTCTCTCTCTCTCTCTCACACACACACACACACACACACAAACACACACACACACTCATGGAGATTCTGGCATCAGGAGATTTTTGTTGTTTTGAGATAAGTTTTCACAATGTAGCTCTGGTTGTCCTGGAACTTACATTGTAGACCAGGCTGGCCTTAAACTCATAAAAATTCAAGTGCCTCTGCTTCCTGAGTGTACCACCATACCCGGTTTAGTGTTAAGATTTTAAGTATGATCAATAATATTTGTTCCCTCCCTTTTAACTTAACTCCCCTCCCAAAAAAGAAAATGACAGAAACGAATTTGAACTCTGAAGGTTGTCCTAATAACTGAAGACAGGACAATGTGTAGCATAAATGTTTAGAACTAGAGACAGGCAGATGAGGAAATGAGTACTGTCAGGTCACAGATAAGCCATGTCACACATGCTACAGATGACACTCAGGTCACACACCTGTTTCCTGCAGTGCACACCCAGCGACCCTTGTGGTGTCTTTATCCATAGACCAGAGAATGGTCAGTAAAGGACTCTTCCTGGCAGACATTGACCATCTCTGGAACTGATATGGGAGATATATAATAAAGGCAGCTCCCTTTTTAAAAAAGTAAAAAAAGAAAGGAAGGAAGAAAGAAGAAATGTGTGTGTGTGTGTGTGTGTGTGTGTGTGTGTGTGTGTGGTGCGTGCGTGCGTGCTTCTGCCTGCAGAGGCCCCGGGAAGGTGTAGGATCCCTTCTAGCTGAGTAGTTGTGAGTCACTCAATGTGTATGCTGGGAACTGAACTCTTGTCTGTTAAGCCATCATCCCTCCAGCCCTGACCATCTCCTTAATATTTACAGCAGGTGTTGTTTGAGGATGTCGAGGAAGAGGGTCAGGCACTTTCCAGTTCTAGACTCTGCAGCACCACCATGAAAGCTGAATGTTGGCAAACCTCTTTATTATAAAGAGACCATGTTGCCAGTGGCCATCAATCCCTGAAGGAAAGAAAGGTGACTCCAGATGACTAGTATGTTCAAAGGTGAGTGCTCACTGCTTGGGGAATCTGCAAGCCTATATTCCAGGTTTGTTACATCCATGTATTAGGGAAGGGACTGTGTTTAGAATGACTTGAGTTTTCTAGAAATCAATATCTTTCCTGTTGTATGATCTAAGTCCACAGTCATAGCAAGGTTGGAAAGGGGAGCCATTAAGCCAGGCAGTGGTGGCACACACCTTTAATCTCAGCACTCTAGAGGCAGAGGCAGGCTAGTGTCTGAGTTCGAGGCCAGTCTGGTCTACAGAGTGAGTTCTAGAACAGCCAGGGCTCTGTCTCAGAAAACAAACCATATCATATGGTTGTGTGTGGTTCAGCATGAGAGGCCGTGCCTGCTGCGTGAGGACTCAACTTCAGACGTCATTATTTCCACAGGAAGTTGGAGAAGCTTATTCCTAGAATCCTTTTCAGTCTAGTGTAAGGAAAATCAGTGGCAAAACTGTTTCACTTAAATAGCATTTTCTTTAAGAAGCCCAAAGCAGCAATGCTACTTGCTAGAGAACTTTCTGGAAATGAAACGAAAGCTGCAAGAACATGAAATGTTTGACTGATTTTTGTTGTTGTTTTCTCTTGGGGAAGATTTAAAAAATGGATGCATTGTGTTTCACCGTCCTTTGTCTATATGCATAATTAAAACTCTCTTTTCATCATCCGAGATAATTTCAAGTTCAGCAGGAATAAACAACACCACTCTGTTGCCACTCCACTACACCCATGTTTCAATAAATGGAATTTTCACTGCTAGGTCCTTGCAAAACTAGGAATGATAAACATATGCTTTTCAAGAGAAGTAGTCATTTGCCTCACTCTCATCTAGGCTAAAATATGATTTTCCCAGCAAAGAGAGAGACAAAAAGGCTGCCCTGTGTTTAAAGTGCTTGATAAGCCTGGGCCCAGCTGGTAGCAATGGAGGAAAAGTGGGCTGGGATGCTCAGAATGGGGGCAGACTCAAGACTGGACACTGATCCAAGGACCCCAAGGCTTTCACACTTGTAGGGGTGCAAGCACAATGCTTTTATGTTTGTATGCATGTATGTATATATACACATATGTCATTTGTACATACATGTACATTTTTCAAGACAGTGTTTCTCTGTGATGCCCTGGATGTTCTAGAACCCAGAGATCCAACTGCCTCTGCCTGCCTCCTGAGTGCCAGGATTAAAGGTCTATGCTGCCACACCCAGCACAGGTACTTTAAACAAACAAACCCACAAACAAATAATTTCTTATTACATTTATTTAATCTCTCTGTGTGGCTGCCCATGCCACTGCAATGGTGTGGAAGTGGGAGACAACTTTTGGGTGTGAGTTCTTTCCTTCTATAATGTGGGTTCCAGGAATTGAACTCAGGTCATCAGGCTTGCTGGCAAGCATCCTTATCCACTGAGCCACCTCATTGATCCATTTTTTTTTTCTTGTTTGTCTTTGTCTTTAAGATTTTTGGAGATCTTTTAATATAAATTTCTTTTTTTATAAAAAAGCTGATAATTTCATTAAATTGTATGTTAACTTTACAATTTCAATTTGAGATTTGCTCTCATAATTTTTGTTGATTCAGAAAACCTTTTATTTAAATTATCTGTGGGTTCAGTACTGATTATCCTCCAGAATAAGGATGCTGTTAAGTTAAGCCTATGGTTAAATCTTATCAATGAAGTAATGTTTTGAATATACAAAGAGACTTCCCTCAAGGCATGATGAATCCTTTAGAATTTGTCACTTGTAGGTAGGTAGTAATTATTCTTGACTTTCACAATTACATATCTAGAGAAAAGATAGAAACATTCCAGAAAAAAGTTGTCAATGGATATAAAAGTGTTGCTCAACAAATAAAAATTCTGTTTACAGTGTGGAATCACATCACTGTCATCACTGGGAAGTGACTACAGCTTTGTTTTAATGAAACAAGACAGGTAAGTCCCTAAAGAGGGTATGAAAGGAGAGGATAGAGGCACACTTCCAGGACACAACACTCAGATATCTACTTTGTGAGAACCATTCCACCCAGGCTATGGCCCCAAGAAGTGTGTGTGTGTGTGTGTGTGTGTGTGTGTGTGTGTGTGTGTGTGTGTGTGTGTGTGTGTAGGCACTTTCCCCTATATGGAGAGAGGGACAGAAGGAAGGAGGCAGTTTCTTTTTGTGCTTTTTCTCAGTTCAGATCAATCTGTTCAACTGCAAAAACAGTGACACTTGGTATGGTGCTTTTAAAAGTACAACAGTCCCCACACTTGCTGAATTAGAGGCAAGGCAAAGGAAAAAAAATTGCTAGTGCAACATTGTATAAGAAGCTGTTAGGCTGATTCTGAACCACAGTGACAAAGTCTTCTGGCAGAAGGCTTATAAAGACCCTCCCTGTGGGGAGAAAATATCATGAATAGCTGGTATTGATTATGAGGCCATGGCCTGGAGGGTTAGGACTATGCACCATCCTGAAAACATAAGTATGTAAACATAAGATGGTAAACACTTTCCTGGAAGGCAGCTGGGCAGTGCTGAGTGTCCCAATCAAGCTTTACAATGAGGTCACCTATTCATGCTATGGAACCTCAGCTTATTCCTCAGTCTGGGATCCATAACTCCATCCCTTATTTGTGGTGGAACAAGTTTTTTCCACTTTGATGAAACCCATTCTCCCAGGGTGAAGATGAAAAACCTCCTTCTCAGAGTGAGAAATGAAATGACCACATTGGGGTTAAAAAGAAAAGTCCTCTCCATTTGCTTGTGGTTTTTGTCTTTGGTGAGCAGTTCTTTGAGGAATGCCTCCTGAGAAGTAGTCTCCATCACATAACCTAAAGGATTAGATCCTTGAGCTACGGACATTTCCAGCCGGTCACAACCAATAACCACCCATTTGGCTACAGGTGCTAGCTATGCTGTTCCCAGGAACTCACATCTGATTCACTGGTGGTTGTGGTGGTTTGAACAGGAATGGTCCCCTTAGACTCATGTGTCTGAATGCTTGGTCTATGGGGAGTGACACTATTAGGAGGTGTGGCCTTGTTGGAGTAAGTCTATCATTGTGGGAGTGGGCTTTGAGGTTTCATATGCTCAAGTTATGCCCTATGTGGTAAACATTCTCCTTCTGTTGCCCGTGGATCAAGATGCACAACTCTCAGCTCCTTCTCCAGCACATTGTCTGCTGCATACTGCCATGTTTCCAGCCATGACCATAATGGACTAAACCTCGGAACTATAAGCCAACCTCAATTAAATGGTTTTCTTTAATAAGACTTGAAATAGTCATGGTGTCTCTTCATGGCAATAGAAACCCTAAGATAGGGATGGACCATAAGTGAGGGATGCCAAGAAAGATGGCATGTTGTAGCTCCAGGGACAGTAGGTTACAGGGTTAACTTCTCTACTCTCCTGTATACAGAAGAGTGTTATTGACAGAAGACTTGGCTTTCATAGCATGGGGGTTAGGAGTGTAGCTCTTTCCCTTAGCCTGGCTTGATTCTGAGATACCAGCTAAGTGAACTTACCAATTGTTTAGTCTTTCTGGCCTTTAGTCTCCTTATCTGTAGAGTTGCACTCATGGTCAGAGGTTGTTGGGAGGATTGAGTAAATTTATACGTGGAAACTGGCTGACTCATAGCAATTAGTAAACATTGGTTTCGACTGTTAGATGATGATGATTGTTGTAAATAAATAATTCCCTAAGCTGGATTTAGAGCATGCCCTTGGTCTGCTGAAGTCATTTATGAAGCTATGGATGTAGGAGGCCTGGAACATTTTGGGTAATGAATCCCATAGTGCTACAGCCAAAATTGCTTACTGCTCCCCAGGCCAAGAGCTTTACAAGTAATGCCTAGACAAACTGAAGGAAAAAAGAAAAAAAACATAATAAAAAGACAGGCGATTCCCATTTCTCTATGACACTTCGGCAGTTTCAAATTTTATCTTCCTATGTATGTAGTGTAGGAAGAGGGTTTTTAACACTACTTTCTTACTTCCAAACACTTTTCATCTCCACACTCAAACTCAGTCAACACATCAGTAAAGAACCCTCCTGCCAATGACATTGAGAACATGTGTTCCTTTTATAATCAAGCTGCATTGTGCACAGTTTGACATTAGCTGTGTCTGAGCCTGATCTGAGGCCAGGGGCTTGAGCTCCCAGAGTCCATTTGCTCATCTGTCAAATGGTGTGAGGGCGGGGACTGTCTCACCAGTGAAGATGATGTGATAAAATGCCCAGAAAGCTTTCAGAAAAGGATCTGGGATTTACTAAGTATTCAAGAGGTGGTCGTTTCTACAGTGTTTCAGAAACTCCTGGCAAGGAGGCTTGGGAACTGGAAGCTCACAGTGAAAAAAAAAAAGAAGGTGCCAGTTTGGAAAGTCTAACCCCCACATTAGAAAACAAGCTCCATACATGTTTCCCTAGAAGCTATCCTTCCCAGCCTGTCTTCCTCTGGGCCAGGACCTCTAAGGAAGAGTGGATAGCTACACCCCACCCCCATCTTTGTTTGCCTGTTGAAGCCAGGCCCAGAAGGCCCTACAAGGATCCAGGGAGGCTGTGGAGGGCGGGAGGAGCAAACCTTAGCCCTACTTCACAAAAGTGCTGTCTTGTTTCATGTACCCTGAGCATGACACCCATTTTATAAACCTGTTACTGAGAATTTGTGCCCCTCACTATGTGGAGGGGAGGCAAACGGCTGTTCATTCATTTAGCTCTGTGGCAGCTAGAAATAAGGCCATCATTTAAGGGCCACAGTACAAGATAAAATTTACAGGCTGTGTTCTGTGACATGTGCTTTACTGCTTTATTATAATACTGGCTTATTAGAGGAATAGCAAGGACATGGGAAAGACACCTTGGAAGGGTTTCACATTGCTGCCTTGACTCCTAATAAAACGGGCTGTCCCCACTAGTCCCTGGCACAATTTCCCTCAACACATCAGTCCAAGGAGGCAGAGGTAGGCTCCCTGCCAGGGTCTCCTCCACACTCACTTCATCTGCTGTGGCTTAAGCACCAACACGGGTTCCCCTTAGGGCCTCCAAGCCTTGCAGCAAATTCCTGGTCTCAGACAGAAGGGAGCAAGGGCTTTGTGGGAAAACATGCTAGAGGGGGGTGGTGGTGTTGGGAAGGCTTCTGGGGTTGGGGAGCTGCAGAAGGGGGGCTGGAGGCAAGAGATGATGATAGAGTGAGATTGGGCAGGATAAGTTATTAATCAACACACAGTCAAGTGTCCTTGCCAAGAACACACACTAGTTCCTAGGCTGCCAAAAGACCCGATGGAGGAGTTGCTATCAGAACTCCAAGCAATACTCACTCATGCAGCTAGTTAGAGCAATTAAAAACGAAGTGCGTGTTATAGTAGAGAATAATGTATCGCACAGTCCAAAAGCCTCTCAAATACCAATGATTGATGATGTATTAGTTCATTTGTGTAATATGAGGAATGGTTTTCCAGTTCTCCAACACACAGGGCTCCCTCCTCCATCTTATCCCAAGAGTTACAACAATAAAGAAATATCCCCGTGCCTCCTTATGTCATCTTGACACCTGAAATGAATTGACAAGGCTGCACACAATTCATCTCTTCTTTAATCCTTGGTTGCAACATCCAGGGGATTCGACCATGCAGCTGTGTCTGCGCATGGCGTGTGTTGATCTCCGTTTACTCTGATATGAAATCCAGGTGTGTGTGATTCTGGTTTTACGTGTCTTGCATTTCATTTCATTTCATTTCATTTCATTTATTTTTTTTTACACAGAGTTATGTGACATCTGTGTAATGTGGCGTTGGAAAAACTTGACTATAGACGACACCTGCTCTGATGGGCAGTCAGGCCTTTCTGTGAATGAGTCCTGAGCACAGGATCAATACCATGCTTACCTCCTCCTTTACCAAGTTATAATTTGGTCTCTGAAGACTTTTCACTCCTGGAGAGGAAAAGCAGGTGAGCATTTCTGAGGCTTGTGTTTGCAAGGCTTGGTTGGTTAAGATGTCCAGGTCTGCCAAGTTTTTAGGAATTAATATCTTGAAATTTAAGAGTCTTTGCCCCCAATGGTTCTTATTCTCTTCACACAGATGTTTCTGGTGGACACAAATTACATAAGACTCCTAGAATGCTTCTAAATGTACATATTTGCAAATGCAGTGTGCCCGGACATTTGATAAGCTTTCTGCTGAGTGATTGATTACTGGGAAAAAATCCCTTGCATTGGTCTGAATATGGAAAACTTAAATGTCATCACCTAAGCTTATAGAATGGTGATGATATAATAAAGTATTATAAACATTTTTTTTCAAGACAGGGTTTCTCTGTGTTGCTCTGACTGTCCTGCTCTGTAGATTGGTATGCCTGGATCTCAAAGATCCACCTGCCTCTGCCTCCTGAGTGTTGGGATTAAAGGTGGGTGTCATCACTGCCTAGCAACATTCCTTCCTTTTTGGGGGGGGGGTTGAGAGAGGGTTTTTCTGAGTAATAGTCCTGACTGTCCTGGAACTTGTTTTGTAGACCAGACTGGCCTCGAACTTACTGAGAGCTACCTGCCCTGGCCTCCCAAATGCGGGTGTTAAAATTGTATGGTACCACTGCCCTGCCACTCGGAAACTGTTGTTCGTATAAGTGGTGATAGACTGTTTTTAAAACTGCAAACATTTTTATTTTATAAACCAGGTGGTAGTGCACACATCTAATCCCAGCACTTGGGAGGCAGAGGCAGGCGTATCTTTGTCAGTTTGAGGGCAGCCTGGTCTACAGAGTGAGTGCTAGGATAGCCAGGGCTCTGTTACTCAGAAAAACCTTGTCTCAAAAACAACACTGTGTATTATGTGTATGGGTATTCTGTGCACATGTATGTCTGTGTACCAAGTACATGCCTGATAGCCATGGAGACCAGAAGTGAGTGTCCAATCCCCTGGAACAGGAGGTACAGATGGGTGTGAGGTGCCATGTAGGTGCTAGGAAATGAATCTGGGTCCTTTTGAAGAGCAGTCAGTGCTCTTAACTGCTGAGCCATCTTCCCAGCCCCCTGGTGTATGTATTTTAAAGTAAGTGTTTATTATGAGAACATAGAAATTGCAAAGCTTATTCCATTCTGTGCCTCTTTCTATAGTGTTGGTAAAGTATGGGAACTATAAGGAGTCAGGGGAAGAGGGAAACATTAGGCCAGGCTCTGGTTGCTTCACAGCCTTTCATGCCAGTTCTTCCGACCCCAAGGCCATCTAGGCCTGGAAGCTGGCTCTTCATAGGATGACATATTTATTATAATTTTACTCACTCACACAAAAAAATTTATTTTGATGACTTCTGGCCTTTGGTTAGTTTAAACAATGTGTAAATGAATAACCCCATGTATATGCCTTTGCAAAAATTTTGGATTATAAATCTTTAATGGAGCCAACTTCTTGTTGAGTCGATGTGTAAAATGTGTATGTGCCTTTGAAGCTGCCAATTTTGCATTCCAAAGAGATTGTGCCAATTTACACACCTGCCAGAATTTCATAAGATGATCTATCCTTTCACATATGCCAACATAGGCAGATCCAATTCTTTGGTCTTTACTCATCTGTGAGTTGACAATGACATCTCAGGATAGTACTCATTTACCTTTACTTTCTCAGGAGTGAAAAAAAAAAACCACACACACACACACAAAACAAAAACCCTATTTATGATGAAAAAAATCTATTTTGTAATTTATCTGCAGATACTTACAGTCTTTGTTCTCTCTTTTTTTTTGGCTTCTCATCTTATTGATTTTTATTTTTCTTTATTGTTAATAAGCATATCTGTTTGTTTATCACGTATGTTGCAAATACTGTCCCTTGTCTTTTTTTTTTTTCCTTGTCTTTTTTTTCCCCTTGTCTATGGTGCAGCCCCCTTGCTCTGTAATCAGATGCTGCAAACTTCCAGGCAGTGACATTTTGAATCATACGGGTGGCAGTTTTTCATACAGCTCTGAGGACACTGTGGCATAATAACGGGCACTCGTCACAAAGGCACTCAGTGCCTTCCCATGGAATCTTGGTGTATTTCTGTTGCTCTTGGCATGCTTTCCGCAAATTTGAGATTTCTAGAAAAGCTTGAGAGGACTTCAAGACAACTGAGATTTCATATGCCACCCATGGTGGCCAGCTCCTGTGTGCTAGGTTTCTTAAGAAAAAGATGCTGAAGTAGCATCTTATATGAAGGGGTCCTTAGGGAAAGCTTCTGGGACAGGACTGGAGATGGTGAGGGAAGCAGGGGAGAGGGGCAGAGATGGCCACACCAGATACCATAGGAAGTTCTGGGGTAGGGTGGCTTTGAGCATGACAGTTCCATCCAGCAGGGACAATACCTGAGGAAGTGATGGGGATGTCCTTCTGTATGCTGTGAATGTGTGTTTCTCTTATTGGTTGATGAATAAAGCTGTTTCGGCCAATGGACAGGCAGGATTTAGCCAGGCAGGGAATCCAAACAGAGATAGAGTAAGGTACTATGTAGAGTCAAGCAGCCATGTAGCTGCTGAGAAAGCAAGAGGCTAAGGTATCACCAGTAAGCCAAGATGTGGAGATACACAGATTAATAGAAATTAGTTAATAACTAAGAGAGAGCTCGCCAATAAGAAGCCTGAGCCATCGGTCAAACAGTTTATAATTAATATAGGCCTCTCTGTGTTTATTTGGGACTAAACAGCAGTGGAGGCAGGACGGACAGAAACTTCCTCTACAAGGAAGGACAAGGCCAGGGGTTGTCAATGGCTACCACCCACAACAGCTGACAACAAACCTTGGCCCTCAGAGAGAGCCCTGAGTCTCTTGCTACTTTGCCAGCGGTTGGCTTTCCCTCTCTCAAGTTAAATCTAGCCCTCATCCATTAGGCCTCCATGCTCTGGCAGCTTGTGCTCCCTCTCGCTTAAGCTCTTTGAGCACCTTTTCAGAGGCACTGAATAAGGGCCAGTAGCAAGCCATTGGCTCAAGAGCTTTTTATCCTCCCTTCTCCCCACTGGCTCTTTCAGATTCCTTGACACCTTTCACAGAGACGTGAAAATACTATAAAAAGCCCCCATGCTTGCAAATAAAGTGAAACCAGCCCCGTAATTAAAGAGATGAATATGGCTGCCCATTTACGTGTTTTTGGAAGATTTCAGCTTCTGTGCTGCATCCGCGAAGGAAAGAGACAGAGGATTGCATTTAATTAGCCCCAGTCCCAGGCGACTCTCGATTTTCCATGCCTGTTAGCCACTACGTACCAGCATGCTGCTGAGTCGGAAGCGCCTTTCTGGATGGTTTGATAGGCATTGCGAGTCCTCTCAGTGGACCCCTTTCACAACCCACAACAGCCCGCCTAGCAAAACATCACCACATGTTCACAGCACCACTTTCCTTTTTAAGGCTGCTGTCTTACTGGAATCAGGTTTTCCCCGGTGTTGGCTTTGGCTCCCAGCCACCAGCTGCTTCTGTGCCTGGAACAGGGCAAATGATGGAGAGTGGAGGGTTGCAGCAGATGCTGCTGGTACCCTGCCCACATCCTCTCAGCAGGCCCAGTTCTGTAGGCTCTCCCTGGCTTTGATCTGTTCTCAGAGCTAACGACCCAGGAGGCAGCCCTCTCCCAGTTTCTCTTTCCTAGAGCAGGGCAATGCTGAGGCTTGCTGAATGCAGTTGCCCAGAGGCCCTGGTAGGACTGGGTCCCAGAGGTTCACAGTGAAAACCTGCTTATTAACGCTGCATTCTGGCTTCCTTCCTTTTCTCATCTCACTCTCCTACTCTCTTACGGCTGTTTTCTGGGATCCCTTTCCAACTCAACACTGTAGCTCAAAAGCCTTTTCTGCCAGAATCAGACAAGCACCAAGGTGTTGGAATTGCCAGGCAAAGGACACCACCTGGGAAATCATGACCAAAAGTTTATGTCCTGCCTTCTCCCTCTATGCAAAGTAAAAACAAACAACAGAAGCAAAACAAGCAAATACCAACAACAATAAAATCTAGCAACATCTGTTATGTTGTCTACAGAGACTGGGTCCTAATTATCTGAACTGGTCTGTGCAAATGGATTAGTTTTTACATGGCTGGCTTTAGAACTGCTTCCAAGGAAGGATTCCAGCCATCCTTTGTACTGATTCTTAACTTGAAGTTTGTATATGCCTTCTAATTCTTGATATCACACCCAGCACATTGACTGGGAATTGTGGGAAAGAAGCCATTGATGGGGAATTCAGGATGTCTTCCAGCTACCAAAAGGCTGATTCAGATGGACCACATCTAATTTTGATTGTGCATTTATTGTCTTCATGTCCGTATCTATACTCTGAGATGATAAAGATTAAGGGGGAGAAAACAGGGCTTAGAGAGTTTTACAACTCCTGCAGGAGTTAGGATGTGGCTTTCTATCTGTTGCTTTGATTGGAAATTTAAATCATTTCCAATTGCAGGCAGTTGGAAGCCTCTTGGGGTACAGAATCTGACAGTTTACAGCTCAATCTGTGACTTGCTGACTTTAAAGGAAAAGTAGTAAAAATTAAAACAAAGGGAAACAGATAAATGTCAAAGTCCTGAGTCCTGAGATGGTGCATTTTGTAATGATTAGGTCTTCTGTAAAGTGCCTGCAAATGAGCCCTGGAAGGTGGCTGGCCCCAGAGAGCTGATCACTGTGCAGATGAGCTAGGCAGGGTAGGATGAGCGGTATAGGATTTTGTATAAAAACTTAGCATTGCACACATGAGGATGGCAGGTCCTCTCTCCTAAGTGTTTTTGCTGCATCTTCCAGGGCTTGTGTGTCTACAGCTGCACGGTGGGGTTGGTTGCCATATCAGAGGTCATGAAGGAAGAAGGCCATTAAAACATCCGCTATGGGTGTTCCCCAGCTAAATCACCATGGGAATATCGTGTGGAAATTTCCTTTATTGAGAGAATGCATGCCTTAGGATTACCCTGATGGGGCAAGGAAAGCCAGGCAGAAATACACTGCTCCCTTGGTCACAGTTGAATGATGCTGAGTATAGAGAGAAGAAGTCTTTCCTTTTCTGGCCCACCAGTCGGATGTGATGTAGGCTTCCACAGTTAGAGACTTGTGGTAGAGAAAGGTAGGTTCAGGTGACTTGAAGTCACTGGAACTTAATGGTGGGATCAGCTGTGGAATATGGGCCTGCGGCTCTGCCTGAACTGCCTCAAGCATCTTTGGAGCTCTAAAATCCACAGGCCCCAAAGCTAGGTATTCCGTTGTGAATGGACATCTATCCTGGCTTCCAAAGACACTAATGTCAAATAATTAGGATAAGAAAAAGTAGTACTGGATTACTGGATCCCCATGGAAGTCTGTGCTTTGTGTGTGTGTGTGTGTGTGTGTGTGTGTGTGTGTGTGTGTGTGTGTGTATGTGTGTGTATGTGTGTGTGTATTCACTAATGTGAGCACATGCATGAGAGTGTTGGTGAGGCTATTGGTAGAAATAATAAAAAAGATACTTGTTTTGTGTGGCTTAAGTATTTTCCACAGTGTCTCTTTTCCTTCTCAAAGCTTTGATTTAAAGGCCACAAGCTCCTGTTATTGCCTCATTGTTTAACAGAAATGAAACTGCTTCTTGCTCTGCTTGGTTGTTACTAGGTACTCTACTTTGAATGGCTGTACTTACTCGAGTGACAGTACCATGGGCTCTTTGTGTTATTCTATACGACTGCTTTAAATGATAGTTACAGCACTGTTTTTTATCTACTCATTTCAATGGGCCCTTTGTGAGCTAAATGGTAGTAAGCCCTCTCCACACAAAGAACTTTGTAGCTTCTACAGACAATTGAAATTATTTTCTAAGAGGTAAAATAACGAATTCATTTCTAAACTCTTGTTTTAAGAAAGAGCAGCTATTAGGCTGGATTTGAATATACTCTCCTTTGCAAATTCTGTGTCTGTGTGGTGTGTGGTCCAGAAAGGCTGTCTTCGTTGCTGTCAATTAAGATCAGGTTCTTGGGTGACTTCTAAGTAGTAGAGTTGTCTGGGACATTTATGTAGATTTGGGAGAGACCGGTCTTTCTGGGGTCTGCCTGCTTATTTTGTGAGACTAGTGCATGTATTTGTAACCTGCCCTTTCCTTCCTTTACTAACTGTGGCCCAGGATAAATACATAACCTAGGCCAGGCCAATCAGATCCTCCAGTTAGGACCTCACACATTGAACCAGAAATGTAGAGAGCACTCTGACATATGTCCTCGATAGGAACCATTGGCTGTGGTGATAGTGACTATACCATGGTGAGAGTTACACTGGTCTGGTAGTGGTGACGTTCTGACTTATTTATTTTTCTTAGCCCTCTGGAGTCTCTGCTACAGGCTCATTTCAATTGCTTAATGGAAGGCTGCTCCAAGCCATCCACTGTCAGAAATACCGAAGACACAGAAGGAGACAAAGTTGACAGTCTCCAAGATCACATGGAAAAATAAACACATATTCCTCTCCCTGCATCTAGGGTCTTGCAAAGCAGTGCTACAGGTCCTACTAGCAAGAGATAGTATCTAATTTTTTAACCTTTAGAATCTGGGTTGGCTAATTAAACTGTCTATCAGGGACATGAATCGTATTTATACACTGGACCCGCATTGAACTTAAAACCTGAGAACCATATTATTAAGTATAAGCTACCACCTGGAGAATAAGACATCACACAGGCAAGGAGATAGCAGCAGCAGCAGCAGCACCAACAGGCAGGCTGTTTCCTCTTGAGCTACTTCAATAAATACAGAGTCATGAGTCAGTGAGCTCCAGTCAAGCCCAACCAAGCATACTTCAGAGCAGTGGAAGTAAGGACAACCCAGCTGCACTGGGCCCAGATGACCAAAGTAGGATATTAGGAAATAACAAGTAATGTGTTTAGAGTTTTAGAGTGGCTTATCGTGCAAGGATTATCTAATGGTGGTGAGCATGGTAAGGGTAATTTTACATCTTCTCTTGTATGTATGTATGAACTTTTGTGAAAACTACTGGGAATTAAAAAGATTAAAATAAAAAATAAAATTAAAAAAGAGAGGGAGTATTTAGTATACACAAGGCCTGAGTTTGATTCCTAGCATAGAAGAGAGCTATCTGAGAAGTCCTTGGGAATGAACGAGGTAAGGGGTGGGGTGGAAATGTAGGCAAACCCAGCCAACACCTCTTTCAGAGAGCAGGCCCAGTAAGGGGAAACACACAGAGCTTCAGATACTCATAGGGAGATGAGAAAACCAGTTGTGAAGTGAGAGAGAAAGGGGTGAGATATGAATCAGGAGAGCCGGCAGGGAGCCCGTGCTCCGGGAGAAGCTGGAACAATGGATCCATGATTTCAGAAGGAAGGGATGCGACACTTCAAATGCCCAAGAACCATCTGTGCTTGCTCAGAAATTGGGGAAAAGAGCCAGGGAAGTGGACTGGTCAGGCCCATCCATCTGGAGGGGTGTGAGGGTGTGATGTGTATGTGTGTGTGTGTGTGGGGGAGTCAATAAACTGAGAAAAAACATGAAAAAGATAATGGAAAAATAAGTAGCTTTCTTTACCACTAGTTTTGTTCCCCATGCACAACTCATCAAGTTGGTAGACGTTCTTTCAGGAAACTAAAATCCCTTACCTGTGACATGTTTCTGCCTTCTTCCTTCTCACATCTTCTGCAATGGGCAGCATGTAACCCAGGCCATTACTTTTCATTTTAGCTCAGGAATAAAGTAATTAGGAAGATAAGTCTGTTATATGATAGAATCAACCATTTTACTCCTTTTAAAGTCAAGTTGAATTTTTTAAAAAAAGATCTGAGTCATCGAGCTCTGTAAGGGACGACACTCGGTTGTGTGTGTTTTCAGGCTAGAAATTATAAACAAGAGCAGTGAGCATAATATTCATAATAAGGAGATGGTGTGTGACAGACGTTCAGTTCTGCATGGCTAGCTTCATTTGTCTAAGAACATTATGAGCATGAATCCAGACACAATATAGTTTTGTGACTAATTTATTCACCCAAATCCTGATGGTGTTATTCTAGAAGTATCTATCTAACTTGGCCATTTTCTGGTGCTGTGGGTCAGCCAGCTCCGAGAAGCAGATGTAAATCAAGGGGGTGCAGGAACAGATTCTGGGAGCTTGTGCCAGGGCTCAGGTTGGGCAATGTATTTTCAAGTAAAGGGCCGAGGCAGGAAAGACTCAGAATGGCTGGGGGAAGTAAATTTAACAGTCACAGTAGAACAGAGGCAGTAAAGGGTGGGCTGAAAGGCCGTCTGAGGGGGAAGATGAAGGGCAGGCCACAGAGCCTTTTGGATTCTTCATTTAGTATCCAGTGGATAATATTTATTTGAAGAGCTAAAGGGGCTGGAGGGAAATCAGGCTCTTTCCCAGGAAAGAAAGCACAAATGGACTTGGGTCTTTATCAACAGCTAAGGAGTTTTCAGTGAAAAGGCCAGTGTGCAAAGGAGCAGGGGTCACCAGCCTCATGCCTCATGCCTCAGGGGAGAGGAAGTTTGGGACAGCTTCTGAGGGGTGGGGGAGTTGTGACCATATTGGCTCTGTGTTCCACATACTGCAAGCTCACCACGCTGTAGGTGGTTTCAGTTTGCAAAGGCTTGGAGACCATACCATTCCACAGGAACTCTGTGAGGATGGAAGTCTCTTTATCCAAACCACGCATCAAGTGCTTAAAATCTGACTAAGACGTTACTTGGTTTTTCTTGGAGTGGGTGGGAAGGATTGATTCCTGGGCCTTATGCATTCGAGGTAAATGTTCTAATGCTGAGCTATGTTGTTAAAGTAAACACTTTAATTTGAGATGCTGGAGAGATGAGTACTTGCTCATTGAAGAGGACTTGGGTTTACTTTCCCAGCACCCACATAGGGTGGCTCACAGCTGGATGTAACTTCAGTTCTAGATCTTCTTGTGGCCTCCAAGAACACCAGTACACATGGTGTATAAGCATACATGTAGGCACACAAACATACACATTAAATAAATCTTAATTAAAAAAAAAATTGAGTCATCAACAACAGGTGTAGTGGTGCATGCACTTAATCCCAGCACTTTGGAGACAGAGGCAGGCGGATCTCTGTGAGTTCTAGGTCAGCCTGGTATACATAATGAATTCCAGGGCAGCCAGGACTATGTAGAAAGATCCAGTCTCAAAAAAAGAAGCCAAAACAAAATGGAATACAAATTATGAGTAGTTTTCCTAGTAAGGGTTTCTATTGCTGTGATGAAATACCATAACCAAGAACACGTTGGAGAGGAAAGGGATTATTTGGCTTGCATCTCCACATCATAGTCTGTCACTAAAGGAAATTAGGACAAGAACTCAAGAGGGCCTGGAACCTGGAGGCAGGTACTGATGAAGAGACTGTGGAAGGGGGTGGTTTCCTGGCTGCCTTCTTAGACCCCAGGGCCACCAGTGAAGGGATGGGCCCACCCAAAATGGGCTGGACATTCCACCATCACTAACTAATTAAGAAAATGCCTACAATTGGATCTTATGGAGGCATTTTCTTCATTGAGGTTGCCTCCTTTCAGATGACTTTAGCTTGTGTCCAGTTAATAAAATTATCCAGCACAGTAGTCATATGGGCTCAGTGGCCATAAACCCTATTGGCTAGGAAAATTCCAAATTATTTGCATTAATAGGGATGTTATGGGAAGTCAGGGACTTCATGAAAGCAGATTCATCTGTTTTATTATGGGCCCTAAAACAAGGAATGGTACAGGGTTGGTGCTCAGTGAACCTTTATTAAGTGTGTTGATTATTCCATAATGAGTGAGAAAGACAATCACACCCAAAACTTTTGTCCTCAAAATTTTATTAAATTGCTTCAAACTTGTTTCCCATTCTGGGGACAGTTCTTTTCGGCCCAAGATGACCTGTACCAAATTAGCTTTTCTTTGAAAGACATTTGTTGAGGGAAATGACACGAGTCTCCATTCTTACTGTCTATTAAATGATTCTCTCACCAAAGTCTTAGTGTAGTTTTTGCAGTGTTTATAACAAATTAATGCTGAAGAGCTAAATTAAGACATTATAAGTGAGACAATTCCTCAGAGTACCAGGCATGGACCAGTTTTTAAGGATTTATATATTTTTATTTTAGGTGTCTGAGTATTTTGCCTGTATGTGTGTTAACACACCATATGCATGCAGTTCCTGTGGAGGTCAGAAGAGGGTGTGGCTTCCCAGAACTGCGGTTACAGATAGTTGTGAGCCATCATGTGTGTGCTGGGAACCGAACTTGGTCCTCTTCAAGATAGCCAGTGCTCTTACCTGCTGAGCTATGTGTCTCCTACCCCACGATCCAGGTTTTTAGCAAGTGAATACAGCCACAAAAATTATATACCTATTGTATGCCAGACACAAAGTTAGGCATTTTGTGATGACTACTTCGAACTCTTCTAAAAAAATCTAGAAGGAGCAGTTTCTAACTCCATATCATCAATGAGGAAACTGATGTTAAGGGATTTTTACTTTATTTGTCCTAAACCCACCTTTCAAATACTTGGGCTGCATGCCCTACTAAAGTTGATGTTTTTTTCGCTAGACTATCCTGACTCAGGCACTGAAACTGCATTTTCTGAGGGACCTAAGAAAATAAGAATATAGAAAAAGTGATAAAGTTCTCTGCAAATCGCTCACTTCATAAATACATAACTGAGGGGAAAATAACCCATTATTATAGCAGACTCTTTGTTCCATGATCCCTGATTTCATCACCAAAGTCACCAAAGCCCAGGGCTGCCCAATGAAAGAAGATGGTATTTATTCCAGATGATCGATTGCCCCACACAGGTAATAAATCTGAGAGTTTTGTGAGGAGTAATGACTGAGAAGAAAGATAAGAGTTACCAATGGGAGGCAGAGAACAGGATGGATAATTACGATGGGAAGTTTATTTATGTTGCCTCTTTGGGCTTTTATGGGAAACCCTAAAAGCCACATCTCTGTAGTTGGAAAGTTGGCAGGAAGACAAGAGAAAATGTCCTATTTCCCTCTAAGGGGTTTAGTAACACAGTTGTCATGGGAGTCGCTTTCTTTCAGGGAAAGATTGAACCTGGTCATGAGAGAGGAACAAACCCCACCTACCTCACCTTGGCTGATCTGCAACACCTGATAGGAAGGGCAACGCCTGACTTCATTTCCACCAGGACTCAGCTAACACACCAGGAGGCCATGTGAAGTCAGACCTGAGCAGCATTACTGAAGAACTAGGGCATGAAAGACCTGAAGGTCTCGGGCTCAATTCTTTCTTTGAATGAATTAAAAAAGGAAGTCCAGGAACTGGAGTGATTTGCCCAAGGACTGCAAGTCAGTGTGGAGAGTTGCCAACTCAGTCTTTTACGAACAATGCTCCTCTGCCCTTTGCAACCGACCCTACCTTGCTCCCATTACTTTACTCCTTTCCCCTCCGCCATTATTTTGTTGTGGCTTTAATTTTCACAATCCTTCTCTGGAGTCACAGTTTTCCGTGGGTTCAAGTACAGGTGAAAAGCTTGTCTATTTGTCACCATTAGTGCCCTTTCCTGATCACTAGTGACCCCTAACACCTAGCAGATCCTGGTTGCTTAGAGACTTTGATGGTGTAGAAGCCTGCAGAGAAATATTGATAGCAATTATAGGGCACGCTCTTGCCACAGAGCTCTAGAAACTACTGTAGGAAAAAAAATCACAGAATTTTAGTAGGGACAGAATTATTAGGTAACAAAGCTGGGTGTGGTGACCAACGTCTTTGATGTGACATTTAATGGTTATCGAATGTTTACCAAGGACCAGGTTTAATGTGGAAACATTTTATAGCCGTTTTCTTGTTGTGGTCCGAGACTCAGAATCAACCCAAGAAGACACATGAGGTTACCACAAAGCAAGACTTGATGCAGGACAGCAGAGGGGGAGGGGGTGGGGCTGAAAGATCAGGGCCACACAACAGACTTCATTTGTTGCCAAGTTACAATGTTTTCACCAGTCAGAATTAAGAGACTAGGGGCTTTCCTTAGGTGTTCCACCACTGTCAATTGACATCCAGCGCAAGCTTTTCAGTCCAACCAATCAGATTCGGTTGTTCTTTCTGTTGTTAGGAACAGCCATAATATTTCTAAAGAACTAAAGATACATAACGAGTCAAGTACTTTTATGGTTTAAGGAGGAGGTGAGTCAGCTATTGGAAGGTTCCCAGCTCCCCTAGGCCTTGTGAACCTGAACTTTGTTTTGTACTGTAGGTAAAATGCAGTCTGAAGTCAAAATGGCTGCATTTAGGACAAGATGTTTTTGCCTGTTTAAATACACTCTCTTAATTCTTAGGTTAGGCCTACAAGGTGGCTGCAGATGCTATCAGCCTTTTCTGAATAAGGAAATAAGGGTGTTAAACAGAGATGGCTTAATGACTTGACCAAAGCCACACAGCTGAAGCTTACTCGGAGTTTTTCCGTGTTCCCTCACTGCATTCAGGCCTTCATGTATCAAGCAAGCGCTGAAATTCTTTTGCACTTGGGCTTCATAGTAATGTGGGATTCCATGTTACGGGTGACCCTGCTCTCAGAGGGGTTGAGAAGACCAAGGACTCAGGCACTGGGAGTCAGTGAGTAGCAGCTTGCTGCAGACTCCTTTATTAAGGAAGTTAATACCCTGCCTTTATACCCCCCCCAAGGTCCCATTGGCTCAGGCAGCTGACTCTGCTGTGTTGTCCTTTCCTCATTGGTGTTGCTGGATCAGGTTCAGCAGTCTCTGGGAGTAGAGGCAGGCTTGGCTCGGGGAGGAAGTGCTGGCCACACATGCTCATGCAGGCTGGCCTATGACCCTGGGCAGGGCGACTGTGGCTTATGTAGGTTGGCTGCCTGTTTCTCCTACAATTCCCCATGCTTCTCCTGAGATCTCTAGTTTTTCTAGAACTGCATGCTAGAGTGAGGAGTTTAGAGTCCCTGGTGCTGCCTGGGCCCCTTTGATCCACTGTCTCCTGACCTTAGGGAGTGTATTAGTGCATAGATACAGATGCAGAATGCCTCCTGTGAGGGATAGCCATCACCTATTGAGAAAGGCTTTAGGGAAGATTCCAGGGTCAGCATTATCCTCCCATCAGTCCACAGCTGTGCTCCAAAGTCTACCATTAGCTCCACAGTCCAGGAAAAATTCTACTGCTTCTCACACTATCGTTAAAACACTGGGTTAGGCTGAGTTCTAATTCAGAAGCCAGCAGGGTCTTAAAGATTGTGTAGTGTTTGGCACTTGAAGTGCACTTTCCCAATGCCACACTATAAACATTGGTTATATTTCTATTCTGGCCCACGGATCCTTAGCGTCTTAGCCCTAATGCACCTGTCACTTGGTACCAGTGCTATTGTAGTGCTGTTTCAGCTCCATCAAACTCCTGACGGAAACTGCTTCAGTGGGAAAATGCAATGAGTTTCACTAGAATGCCAAACACTTCTTAGCAATGGACTGTGGACTAATTTCCTGTTCCCCCATGAGAGTGACAGCAGCCGTCTTCGAATAATGGGCCCTGAGTGCCCATGGGAAAGGTGCTGCTGTGTGTGTGGCTGTGAAAATATTCAGGGAGATAATGTTTACCAGAAGATAACCCAAAATCTAGGTTCATTGTCCAGTTATGTAACCCAGAAAACACACAGATGCCTGTTTTTTTAATCCAAAACTTTTAAACCCAAATTCCTACAGAATTTGACTCTGAGAAATCAAAGAATTTGTGTGTGCGTGCGCGCACACACACACACACACACATACCAGAGATCATGCCACTGTTATTTAGTAGGAAAATCTAGAAACCAACCTGTGTCCACTAGAGGATTAATTATGGCTCACATTTAATATAGAATAGTATGCTTGTATTAGGGATTTATTTATTTATTTATTTATTTATTTATTTATTTATTTATTTATTGCCACTATGAACACAAGATAGAAACCCAATAGGATTTGTTTTGCCTCCAGTCTTAGAGGCTGCAGTCCACTGTGGTAGCTGAGACTCTCCACATCTCATCTGGGCAGACCAATCATCAGAGTCAGGGATTGAAGCAGGCTGGGTTGTAACTCCTGAGGCCTATTCCTCACTGGTTCATCTCCTGCAGCTAAGCCTCACTGCCTTAAGATTGCACAGACTCCTAAACACGACCACTATCGGGGATCAATTGTTCAACCATATGAGTCTTCAGTGGACATTCCACATTGAGTCCTCAGCTATGTACCTATTTTCAATTCCACTTACAGCTGCGTTCTCTGGCTTGAAATGCTTATGAAGTATGGTATAACAGTATTATAGGAGAACACGTGTGTGTATGTGTGTGTGTGTGTGTGTGTGTGTGTGTGTGTGTGTGTGTGTGTTTAAGTTAGATTTTGTACAGTAGCTTCAGCAATAGATAAAAGCAGATAAACAATTGACAGGAAGCGTCTCTGACTGTGTGTGATGTGGGCTTCATGTGAGAGAACCAGACAGAATGACTCAGGCCAAAGGAAAACAATGGGGGCTTCAACAAAATAAGAACAGAGCTTTGATCTGTGGGTATTACTGGTTTTATTTTCTTCGTACCCTTATTGGGTTTCTTTTATTTGTTTTGGAAGTACATGCTGCTTGCTCCTCTAAGTTTTAAAGTTGTTCTTAAAAAGTTAAAAATAGAGAACAGTAAACAGAAAGGTGAAGCCCGTCTTGAAAACATTCCAAGTAAGCCTACTTCAGTGTCTTAGGAAAATATGCCCACCATAGGTGTGGTTAGGAGGACACATGGGAGGTTCCACACCTGATGTGTGTAGCGACAGTGGTCCTGGGACAGATGTAATGGAGATAGTTGTAGTTCTTAGAATATTAGGAATTATAGACATATGTCTAGCAGCATCAGAAGTAGGAATGGGATGGAAGAAAATAGAATATTCCTAAGGGTCAGTTTCTCCACATACACACTTCTATAACTTACAGTGAATCATCACATAAGAACATAGCTCCCAACATCATACCTGAGACAGTTATGGCCAGAATGTCTCTGATGTGGAGATAAAAAGTAATGTTTCCCTCTCATTCTACCCAAAACACACACACACACACACACACACACACACACACACACACACAGTCATTCATTCACACACACATGCACATGCACACATGTACACAAATACACACACACCACAGTGGTGGGACAGGTAGGCCTTTAAAGTTCTAGAGAATTTTATATCTGTAGCTAAGGCATTGGTAAAATAGAGGTGGCTCTTGGAGGAAGGAGCCCACCAAGCCTTTACACCATAAATGAGGACAAGCTCATCAGCACATTCTCCTATATTCATTGTCCATGCTTTGGCAGAACAACCCAAGAAATCTGCCAAACAGACACTGAGGAATAATTCTGTGAGATGAGTTATGTCTTGTTGAACAAACATTTCCCAGATCTGTCAGAGCATCAGCATCATCTGCCCTTTTCTACACCTTGATAACAAAAGGAGCATCATCAACATCGTGAGCGCTAATACATCATCAGCATCAGCATCAGCATCAGCATCAGCATCAGCATCAGCATCAGCATCAGCATCAGCATCAGCATCGTGAGCCAGCACTTGGGCACAGTCAGTGTTCCTGTTCTGTTAAAAGCTTTCTGGCCATTATGTCATTCATCTGGACAGCAGCCCTATGAGGTAGGTTCTATTATTACCTTGGTATAACAGCAGGAGAACCAAACCAAGACACTTTGACTCTACACACCACACATTTAATCAAAGTTGGAAGATAATTATTACCATATATATTTTATGGCTCAAACTTACTATCTGAAGTCTAATGGCAATAAATGCAATGTAACACATTTGGTGGTTTCCCCCAAGCCAGTTTCAACAGTCTATGCTGATGGGTGGAAAGAGCCCATATGCGAAGCTGCAGTGGGTTTGAACTGATCATGAGCTTAACCTGAGTCAATACTGTGATGGAGCTGTGAAAACAAGCTTCCCACTGTTTGAATAGATGATCTGAATGATAATTGCTATTAAGTGCCAGGTCTGACATCCCCCGTTGTCCAAAAACCAAAAGCATCAGGAATATTTTGCCTTAGACACTCTGTTAAGCATTTGCATGCATCATTTTATTTAATCCTGACAACAGCTCTAAAAGGTGAGTCTTCAGTCTTCTACAGAAGAGAAAGTGAAGTTGAAGGTGCCCAGAATCCTGCTCTACATTGAAAAGGCGATGAAAGAAGAACAATGGTTTCCTAACAGGCTTGCCAAAACTAGGGCCCAGCATGCTGCCTCTAGCTAGCACCCATGTAACCGTGGTCTACAGGCAACTGAAAAACCTGTTTAGAATGATTACAAAGAAAATGAGACTTCAGGAGAAAAAAATTCAATGTGGGTTCTTCCAGGATTTGGGTAACTGTCATATAGATACATCTTGTTTAATTTGTGTGGGTGTCGATTTGCCTATTTGTTTTCTTTGTAATAGGAACTTGCACAGATCTTTATTTCCTGTTTGATTTAATAGACAGATATGCTGGTTGTGGTGTCAGAAGCCTTTAAAGTCCCACATTTGGGAGGAAGAGGCAGATGAATCTCATATAGATTTTCAGGTCAGCCAAGGTTACATAGTGAGACCCTGCCTCAAAAATAAGTCAAAGATTTTGTTGATCCCTCCTGGAAGGTATCACCCTCCCTATGGAGTGGGGTGTGTGTGTGTGTGTATGTGTGTGTGTGGAATGGGAGGGGGGGTCAGGGAACATGGGAGGGAGGGAGGGAGAGGGAACTGGGATTGATATATAAAATAAGAAAAAAAAAGTCAAATAAATTGCTGGGAATGGTGGTTTACAACTGTAATCCTAGCACTTGAGAAGCAGAGGCAGGTGTGAGTTCAAGGCCATCTTGGTCTTCATAGCAAATTCTAGACCAGCCAGGCTACACAGTGAGACCTTGTCTCAAAAATAAAATAAAACATAAAGCAAAGAAAAGATACAATTAGTATTAGTATTTATTCTTAGCTGCTGGGTAGTGGATTACACACCTTTAATCCCAGCACTCAGGAGGCAGAGGCAGATGGATCACTGTGAGTTCAAGGCCAGGCTGTCTACAAAGCAAGTTCCAGGCTAGCCAGGGCTACACAGAGAAACCCTGTCTTGAAAAACAAACAAACAGAATTTATTCTTAGCTTCAGAGCAAATGTCTAATTCAAAGGCCAGGGCCTGCTCGGTCATGATGGCTTTTACATGCCTCAGCTAACTGTCCATCAACTTTATTCGCATGTGTTACCTACCTGTCTTCATAGAACAACAAGGAATACTGTATTCTGCCTGGGCCCAGCACACAGCAAGTAGAGCATGCTTTAACCCAAGGTCCTCATAAAACAGTGAGTTTCTCAGCTGTAGTAGTAACCGAAGCTTGAATTTATCAAGGAGTCCTGTCAGGTAAAGAGACTGGGCTAGATAACTTAAGCCCCCAATGCTCTGCCTCTCACTTGACAATTCCTTTAACATATGCCTTCAGGTTTCAAATCCCAGCTGGGTCACTGCTTTTGCAGGAATATTTTCATTCAGAAAAGTACTACCTACCAAATGGGTAAGAGAATTGGTACTGCATTTGAGTGTTATCATTGTTTTGTTTTGTTTTATTTATTTATTTTTTTGAGATGGGGTCTCTCTCCAGAGTCCTGACTGTCCAGAAACTCATTATGTGCACTAGGCTGGCCTTGAACTCACAGATTGCTACATGCCTCCACCTGCCAAATGTTGGGGTCAATGGTGTATGCCACTAGGTCCGGCCACATAGCATTATCTTTGTGGTAAAGTTTATGTTAGAAAGCATTTGACAGTAGCCAGATAGTTTACTCTGCCAGATATTTTTTTGCCCACAAGATATTACTTTCTGCCAGTTATTATCCTGTAAGCAATTGCAGTGTTGTATGTGGATATTTATAAACAATGCTTAAAGTCCTAGAGAAAAGGGCTTCTTTAACAGACAGAGTTAATGCTGGCACTTTTGAAGGTTTTGGAGACATGCTTAGGAAATAAGCATGTACTAAGTAAGAACAAAAAATTTTCAGGCCACTAAATGATATCCTTGTTTATAAAATTTCAGTGAACAAAGGCTTTGATATGGTTTCCAAAGGAATGACATGTAATAATTTTAATTTACACATAAAATTTAAATTTTGACTCACATTTATAAGTAAATATGACAAGATGATTACTATAAATACAAGCTTTGCACTTTTACTGTACTTCTCTAGCCTTCAGGCCACCGCTGGATAACAATTTTAAGTGATATTTTCTCAGTTAACACACATGCACTTGCAATGTTCTGTTTTGTGTTAGAGCAATTTGTGTTGTTGTCACATGGATACAGAGTACACAAAATATGCCCCTTTCATAATTGTTCATTCACAGGCTTTAATGGAACATTTTGCTTGGTAAATTTTGCTCGATGGAATATGTAAGAATATGTAAGGTTACCTCTCAGACTTTCATTGCCTAAAAACATATATATACATATATATATACATATATATATATATGTATATCCTTATAACTTGTGTCATGGCCCTTATGTTCTTGTAGGATTGATAAACACTGGTACCTGTGGGGCAAGGCAGGGAATGTAGTTGAACAAATGTGAAAAACAAATGTAAACACAGCAATAAATGACAACTCACATTTGGCCTTAGCATTTGGGAGAGCAAATGCTATATATTGACCTGTGCATAATGGCATGCAGTTCCTCTGTCCCACCCCCATGCCCCCCCCGTGTGTGTGTGTGTGTGTGTGTGTGTGTGTGTGTGTGTGTGTGTGTGTGTGAGTGTGTGTATAGCCTGCTTGGGTCCCAGAGGGGAAGCAGGCTCTTCCAATTAGATGCATAGGAGTGGTATTTGGAAGTTGTGACTAGGGGCTTATTTTTCTTGCTGTTTTATATATGAAATAATATTGCAGAGCATAGAAAGCCGATGAACAGCTTCATGAAGTATATCAAAGTGCAGTGACTCTTGACGTCTATGAAATAGTGGTTTCAGGATCCTGCATGGATACCCAAATCTGTGTATGCCAAAGAGCCTTTTACAAAATGCAAGAATGTTCCCACAAAACCCACCCAATTTTCCTTTGCTGTATACTGAAGATCATTTCAAGAGTGTATAGATTATATAGTATATAGATTTACTAATCATACCTAATTCCAGGTAAATATTATATAAACAGCCACTTGCTCTGTTATTAAGAGAGTAATGCTAAGTAGGAACACATCAAACACAGCTGCATTTTTCTGAATTTTTTTGAGTCTGCTTCTATACAATCCATACTTAGAGAGGCCTAGGGAGGTACAGGGAGATGTACCCAGGCCATGTGCAAACAGTACACCATTATATATGTTACATATCATCTTATAACATGTATTAGTTGAGCTTGTGGATTTGGTGTCTATCACAGGCCTGTGAGGTGTGCCTCTAACACCAAAGATGACTGAATATTTCTTAGAATTCTCTTAGCACATAGCTCAGTAGGTTGAGCTCGTGCCTAGATTATTGTAGATTGATATAAAAGTTATGAAGTTGGGCAAAGAGTCCCCGCTGCTCCCACACCCTCTCTTGTTAGTGTCTTACATTCTCCTTCTTTACAACACTGAGCACATGTTGATACATCATTGTTATTATTAACTGGCACCATCATTTAGAGCCTCTTCCTGACACTGGGTACCATTGAAATGGCGCCATCACATATTCTTGTCATAGCTCCTGAGGCCCCTCTTGGTTATGGGGGATTTGGGGCTTTTCTTCTTTTTGATGGCTTTGACAGCCATAAACTAAAATTTGTCTGATGCATTTTGCCAAAGAAAACCATAGAGCAGTGGTTCTCAATGTAGAGGTTGAGATCCTATAGGGGGGGTTACATATCAGATAGCCTGCATATCAGATGCTTACATTGCAATTAATAACAGTAGCAAAATTACAATTAGGAGGTAGCAATAGAATCATTTTATGGTTGGGGATGACCACAACATGGGGAACTGTATTAAAGGGTCACAGTGTTGGGAAGGTTGAGAACCACTGCCATAGAAGTCAAGTGTCATTCTTATCACCTCAGGTCAAAGTTACATATCAGCAACGTGGAGAGTGATGGTGAGCTTGCTCACTTGTATGGGTTGTTTTATATTTTTCTTTATCTATTTTTTCTTAATGTTTTTTTTGAGACATGGTTTCTCTATGTAGCTTTACAGTCTGTCCTGGAACTCACTTTGTAGATCATGCTAGCCTTAAACTCACAGAGATTCACCCACCTTTGCCTCCTGTGTGATGGGATTCAAGGTGTGCACCACCACCACCTGGCAATATAAATTTAGTCTTTGCCCTTTTCAGTTCAGTGCCTTTGGGCATCACCAAACACAGTTGAGTTGTAAATCCTCCCCCTTAAGGAGGAAGCAAATGGGCCCAGGCAGTGGTAGCATACATCTTTAGTCCCAACACTCGAGGCAAAGGCAGGTGGATTTCTGAGTTCGAGGCCAGCCTGGTTTATACAGTTCGACGACAGTCAGGGATGCACAGAGAAACCCTGTCTCAAACCACCTGAGCCCTACAATAAAAAGAATGAAACAAATAGGTGGTGTGTGGGGATTCCTCATCATGGCTGGCTTGCTACTTCTCTTCTTGTTACTCCATCCATCCATTTATTTACAGCAGTATGAACTAATGGGTTTGAAAAATGTTTGCATTATCATGCAATAGTATGCCATTCTTTTGTTATTACAACTGAGGCAGGACACAAAGACTGGGAAAGTGTGGGGACATAGGAAGGGAAAGGATCCCCTCGCCAGAAGCTTTATTGAAGCTGTTTGCCAGATGAGAAGCAAGGCTTTCAGCACAATTAACAACATTTGCTGTAAAGGCTGCAGACAGTTAATATTCCTGTCATACAGAGATACTGTATGTTAAAGCAGCAATTAACTAGGCTTAAGTCCAGAATGTATGTAACCTTGAACATGGCCTTGTTTCTTCCCCCAGACAGCCACAGAGATGTGCAAACAAAATTGTCAACTTCCTTTCAGTAAAGACATTGTTCCTTCCTGTGTCTCCATTAGCCAGACTTTCACCTTATCAGTTGTAATCCTGTCAGGATCTCCTCAGACCACCCTGTGCTCTCATTTAGATTTCTTAGTAACCTTTTAAAGATGGTAGCTTTAAACTCCATTGAGATCCTACACACAGCCATAGCTCAAAAGGGACAAACCCAAACACTGAGCTTTGATTGTCTGTTGGGGAGCCTGAGCCCACACTCGTATAGGCTGTACTTTCTATGACTTCGCTCAGAGAAGCCCACACCATGCTCTTCGACGTCTACCTTTCTTATGAGCACTTCTGTTTCTCTTCAGTTTCCTTATATCCATATTAAAATGTTTTCATTGAGCTCGCACCATCTTCATAAACTGGCTACTGCTAAAAGTCTTTCTTGCACCCAAACCACAAATTCTAGTTTGTTCTGAGTCATGTTCCTAACAGTCTAGGTCAGTGGTTCTCAACCTGCCTAATGCTGAGACCTTTTAATATAGGTCCTCATGTGGTGGTGACCCCAACCATAAAATTGTTTCATTGCTACTTCATTACTATAATTTTGCTTCTGCTATGAATCATAATGTAAATATCTGATATGCAGCCCCCAAAAGGGTTAAGACGCACAGTTTGAGAACCACAGTGGGAGCTGAGACTGTTGCTTCAGCCCTGAACAGAGAGAGTCCTTTTCGTTCCGGCTCCTGTGAGCTCTTTCATTCAGCTGCTGTGTTCCTTGTCAAGTCCTGACATCCCGTTTCTGACGTTTTGTGAGATTTCTTTTGTGTGTGCTCTTGGGTACTTCCTTCCTTCCTTCTACTACAATACAGTATGAGGCTAAGCTCATATATTGCCTGACGTGGGTTTAAAATCATCCATTGACCAGTTGATTTTTAAATCTTGCCTCACATACATAAACAATTGCATTTTTCCTTCTATTCCTCTTCTGAAAAATTATGGGGAACAACAAAACATGCGACAGCTCATTCACAACTGCAGATTACCAGTTAGTGAGATTTTCCCATCTGCACCCGCTGTGCTCTTTTCCCACCACAACCCAGGGCGCCTGCTCTGTTCCTTCACACAAGTAGAGAGGACCTTCCCCGACCCCTTGTTTTATAAGTAGGTAAGAATTAAGATGCAACCAGTCACTTAGAAGGCATGGTGGTGGTTTCAAACAGGATACATCTACCTTTCCCCACAAACAAAACAAACAGAAGAAAACAGCTGGCTGCATGATCCCATGATGCTCATGAGAATGAAAAAGAAAAATCTGTTTGAAAATAGAAGACAGAGACAGAAGCTGAATGGTTTTGCAGTGAAACCATAGTGAGTGCTGTGAGTTGGCAATATACCCCAAGAGTCAGGGCACTGTAACAGGGAGTGTGCGGACCTGAGTGGGACCTCCAATGGCCTCCTTGAGGAAGGAGGGCCAGCAGCATTATTTGAGTTGCTTCAGCTCCAGGACATAGTTTCCTTGGGAGATAGTAGACTCAGTGACTTTTTCAGCTAAATTCTATATGTCCCTAATGTCACCCATTTTTAGACACTGACAGCATATCCCACCCACAATCCAAATATTTTGAAATTCCAAACCCTCTGGGCGGGAGACCAGTCCAAGATCTCTGCCAGGGCTGAGGGACTCGCAGAAGTTCAGGAAGCTGGCTGCTTGGAGAGCCTTGCCTCAGGGTTCTTGTGAGATGCCCTTGGTCAAGCCGTGTGGACAGCTGCAGCTCCCCTGCCTGCAGGCTGACTCTGCTCCCTTCCCTGCATTCTCTGTCAGGAACACCATTGCAAAAGCAGGATCTGTAGTTCTTAACAAGAGCTAGGCCAGCAGATAGGGCCCCGCCCTACTCCATTTATTTATTAGTAAATATCTGTAGAGGGTTTCGGGTGGAGCACAGCGGCACATAAGCTAGGCTCTAGGTTTTGATTTCAGGACTGAAAGAAGCAGAAGAGAAGTTTCTGGGATTTGGTGACAGGTTCTCAAGGGTCAATGAGACTTCTATTCTGGGGTCCTCAGTCCCCCACTAAGTCCATGTGGCTGAGTGGGAACTGAGGGTCTCCCGGTGACCTGTGGAAAGGCCAGTGCTGGGTGACTGAGCTTTCCTCTACCCATGCTCCACAGGGCTAATGAACAGCAGGCTGGAGGGAACCCTGGATGCCACCTGCCATGCTGCCTGAGATTAATGGAATCAAGTGAGGCAACAAAAATGCCATGGCAGACCCTTATGCTTGCAATCTTCTCAGTGTCATTTAGCCAAAAGAGTATCAAACCAAACAAACAGAAGAAAACAGCTGTTTTCATAATCTTCACGCTATAAGGAATCTCCTGGTTGGAACTTGGAGTGCCTTGTGTGTGTGTGTGTGTGTGTGTGTGTGTGTGTGTGTGTGTGTTAGCACCCTTGGGAAGCGTTAAAGCTGGATTCAACTTAAGCCCTTCCCTCTCCAAGAGAGCTGTACTTCAAACAACTCAATTTCAGAGATCTCATAGTTCTTTATGAAGCCCGCAGCCAGGAGAACATGTGTGTCCCCTGAATGGAGAGAAAAGAAAGTGAGGCACGGACTAAACACGGTGTTCAGGGTGGTCAAGGACTGAGACTACTGAAGAGCCTGACATTAAGTTTTCTCTCTGCTGGTAAACAGGCCTCACTGGTTCTTGATGAACTTCACATCTTACTCTTGAGGAAGGAACTGTTGTTGTGTGCTCATTCCAAAGACAAAGCAGCAGGCACTTAAATGTGCCCCCAGTCACATGGAGTTTGAGAGGAAGACAGCAAATGGCAGTAAAGGATGTTAATGGTTTTGACAGAGGAATGGGTTATTGCGTCTCTTTTGAACTCTCTGCTTACCCTCTTCCAGGAATTATATTCCCATCCAAGCTAGCAAATGGGCTAGCAAATAGCACACATGCTGTAGCACACAGGTCTCAGTTGGAGGGATGTATCATGTGTGAGGGCTGTGCCCAGAGCTAAATGGGCCTGGTGTGAGGGAGAATCTGGGAAAACAAGAGTCAGACAGAGCCCAGGGAGAACTGTCCTCTTTAAGTGACTGTGACAGTTCAAACGTTCAGTTCTGTATTTTCAGAGTTGCAGACCCACCTTAACCACTGCCTGAGCTAGTATCCAGCTTTTTCTGATAAACATTACTGGGGCCTTCTTTTTATGATGCGAATGGTGCCAGGCCCTAAACTGAATTAGAGCTTCATGTAATTTATCAAATGTAATTTTACAGCTCTATACAAGTATCACTATTCCTATTATGCATATGTAAAAATGACAGGGTAGTTTTATTAAGAGGAAAAATCAGCTGGGCATGGTGGCACATGCCTTTAATCCCAGTGCTGGGGAAACAAAGGCAGGTGATTCTCTGTGATTTCCAGTTCAGCCTAGTTCCAGGGCAGAGAGGGCTCTGTAGAGCAACCCTGCCTCAAAAACAAGCAAAAAAAACAAAAACAAACATACGGCCAAACAAAAAAACCCCACAAAAAACAAGGTGTGTGTGTGTGTGTGTGTGTGTGTGTGTGTGTGTGTGTGTGTGTGTGTGTGCCTAAGGCAAGTGCTGCAAACATCTGGTAAAGCTATGCTGAAATGTTGAGGTCTCATAAAATCTCCAAGAATGACTTTTCCTCTTAGGAGGGTGGCTGCCCCAGCCTCAGCCATGCCTCTCCTCCCCACACCTTACCACTACACTTTGCCTCGTGGGGTTTTATGTGTATAGGCTCCCTTTGTAAACACACATGGTATTCTCCATGATGATTTTGATTACAAAGGCAAGAAAGAAAACTTTCTTCAAACTCTTTTGTTGCTTTTGCAAAATATATCCCTTGAAGTCTTATGCTCTAATTTTACATTTCTACTGCATTAATTGGATTCTCCTGCACCATAATTATGTCCGGCTTCTTAGACTAGGAGGAAAACTAAGGAACATGCTCACTTGTAAGCATGTTCACGTCCATCAGTAAGGAACTAGTAAACAAATGCTAGTGTATTTGTGTTATAAATGCATATAAAAATAATGAGCTCTAACATAGACAAAGACAGTGAAAATGCATAAAAACAGTTTTTGTTTTGTTTATGTAAAGAGAATTACAGAGAAATGCTGCCTGTGTGACTTGTGTATGGGCTCAAATGAACACAGGAATCTGAAAGAAGCACTGAAAGTCACCCTAACACCGCCCAGAAGGCGAAGACAGACCCGGAACAAGGTAAGAGAATTCAACTTTGTCTGTATTTTTTTAACAATAGAGGAGCAGGAAACATAAAACAACACATTAACACACACACACACACACACACACACACACACACACACACACACACACACACCAAAGGGAAACCATGTTCACATGTTTCTTACATAATAAAAAGAAAATCAATTTTCTTTTCAGGTCTAGGGATGTTCACAGGAGTTCCCTGAAGGGAGACATATGGGTATACATGATTCTGCTTTGTTAGATGTTTCCTTAAGCATGGGTATACATGATCACATGATCTTGCTCTGTGAGACGCGTACTTATGTATGAGTATATGTGGTCCTGTTCTGTGTTTTAGGTATGCTCAGAGTCAGACCTGAAAGATAAGTTTCCCTGATCTTGGTCACAAGAAGAGTTTGCCTCCCAGCCAGTGTGACCGGATGGATATCCTTGGAGGGCTACTCTGTTGAGGAGGTGACAGGGCTACAGGCTATAAGCTGAGGGAAGCCTTATTACGGCAGAGATCCCGTAACTAATTGTAATTTTGATCATAGTTTGCTATAGCAAAAAGTTCAGTCTCTGAATGGGGGTCTTAGCCATTTTTAAACTGCTTTCCTGGAGTCAGCATCAGAGCCCTATTCATTTACCTTTTGGTAGATTTTCTGACAACTCAGGCAGCTAAAGCCTTTCCCAAACATCAAGCCATGAAATGACCCCTGCTGACAGCACATCTCCTTATTAATAACTTTAACGACTAGCATATCCTGAGGACCAAGAGCAGAAGTCATCTTAGTAGAAACACAGTGGCGGAAATCAAAGCCTGTTGCTGCTTGCATTTAGCACCCAGGCTGCCAGGGGACCAGGCCTGCCTGGACTTCCCACCAAAGCGCCTTGGCCATAAAAACAGCTGTCTCTATACAACTGACCTGCAGCAGTCAACCACCCCAAGAGGAATTTCTATTAAATCTCTGGACTTGGGGAAATGGAGAAATTAGGAAACTGAGTAAAACCCTTGCCTGGGCATTCTACAGAAAAGCTGGGTGGAGGGCTTGTGAATGGAGTAAAACAAGCTGACTGCCACAGACCTCTTTGACTTCACTGGAACTTTACTGTTGGGAGCTTCTCTTCCATATAAAAAAGTTAAATATTTGATTTTTATGATCATGCTAGTAGACAAGCAAATGTGTAGTATGGTTGTTGGGTTTGGCTGTGAAGTGTACTCTGAAGACTTTTGTGCTCAAGGCTTGCTTCTAACCTGAGAGGTCATGGGAAATGGCATGACTGTATGGATTCCGGATTCTGGCTCCACTGATGCCAGGATTCACTGTTGAATTCTTGATTTGATGGTGATGTTGAGAGGTGGGAAAACTAGGAGGTGAAGTAGGTCATTGCCTCTTAAGATTCTCTCTTACACATACACACACACACACACACACACACACACACAGAGAGAGAGAGAGAGAGAGAGAGAGAGAGAGAGAGAGAGAGAGAGAGAGAGAGAGAGTTCAGTTTGTTCATATAACCTTTTCCTTTTTATGTTATTTCAGGTATTTGACACACTGATAATAGCTAACTGGCATTTATATATTAAATTGCTTTCTTTGACATCAAAGTTCATTTAGTTTCTTCTGATAAAACTTTTGTTGATGGCCTGTCTGCCATTGTGGGGCCTGGGCACACAGTGCTGCCAGCCCAGGAGTGAGCCAGCTCTATCCTCTAGATTGTTTTCTCCCAGAAGTAAGCTTATCCCTGACTTCCGAACTTTCAAGGAACTCATAATCTGGACCATCTTTGTACATTATCTGATAATGTTTCTGCAATTCTCCAATCAGCAGAAAAAAGTAAACCAAGGCAAAGGTGAAATTTAAAATCAGAGTCGAAATTGCTAACTGTTTCACAAGCAAAGATAGAAAGGAATTGCCCCTGATGATTGATCACTATGTGCCATCCTCAGCTAGTCACACTATACATAAGTCCTGGTGTTTGGATGCTCTGCTCCTGTTAAAGGATGATCTTTATCAAAGGACTACTTGTGCTATGTAACTAGCCATGTAGCCAGTACAGCTGGGGATGAGATTGTTGTTCACTCTTCCTAGGCCCCCTGTATCTGACTTTCACAGAAACACGGTTTTGGGAGTTATTCCTCAGAGGACAGCCAATACCAAGTCATGCCAGAACATGTTACACAACAAAGGTGCCATTGATGTTACCTGACCTTCCTTTATCCCTTTTCTGATTACTAATATGTATTTAGATGTGGTGTCTAAATATGCCACTAGACTAACCCCCATGTCAGGATATATGTTCTACAAAGTGAATATCTTTCTTTCTTGTCCATTGTGTTCCTGGAACATGGCATGTGCTTTTTAAACTCCGGTTGACCAGATGACTGAGATTTCAAACCTGCCTGAATTGCAGAGGAGGAAAAACACCCTCATCATCCATTCATTACTGGGTTCAGAGCTGAGGGAGGCTGTGTCTAAAGACAGATTAAAGAGGGGAAGACATGCCAATTCTATTTATTTAATCTTAGTGTTGTGTGACTATACGGAAGTGAAGGTCTATTACTTGTGTAATTTTATGCTTTGGTCTGATGAAAAGAATACAGCAATGGAAAAAATACATATGTGGTGAAGAAGACTTGCTTGTTAAGATTCTTCTCTGTGGCTATTGGTTTTCAGAGATCTTTTTTCTGCTGCTCTGGGTGTAGGGAGGGCACCTCTCACATGAAGGTCTTCTAACTTGCTTTAGAGGGAGATACAAAAATCTAACCTGGGTACAGATGCAGGTAAATCTCTTGTGAGTTAGAGACCAGCCTGGTCTACATGGTGAATTCCAGGCCAGTCAGGGATGCATAGTGAGACCCTGTCTCAACAACAACAAACAAACAAGTCTATTTTAGGCTAGATAGAGCAGCTCACACTTGAAAAATATCAGTGCTTAGGAGGCTGAAGTAAGAATATCACCATGAGTTCCAGGCTAGCCTGAGCTACAGAATGGGATCTTGTCTCAAAATAGCAAATTCGAAACAACAAATAAAATCCTTCCTAGGTGCTATAACCTGTTCCCCAAGTGCCATGGTGATATACTTTGGGGCAGCATGCCCTGAACTCCATTGGCACATGACCACCATTCTATACTATCTGCTTGGAAAGCTAGTCTTTTCCTTTATTTATATTTAAGTCATCCACCCCCACCCCTGATTCAAGGCTTAGGGTTATATTGTGGAATAAGACGCCAAAACATTGTAAGAGCCAGAGGTGGTAGATGCTGCCAAAGAAACAGCAGCAGCAGCAGCAGCAGCAGCAGCCAGATACATCAGGACTGATGCTCATGTGAACTCTAGGAGTTTGTGACAACATACATAGGGCTTGCACAGGTTCAAGCCAGATGTGGGTCCCAGGCCTGAGAGAGGAAAATAGACAGTATCTCAGCCCTAACCAAGAAGCTATTTGCAGTTACTACCTGCTAACAAAGGGAAAATTGGTTTTCTCCAATGGCATCTTACTGGGTGTATCCGCCACGCTCCAGGGCAGGCCTCATGCCCGGGACTACTTGGTCTACATGAGATGAACTCCAGGTTTACATTTTTATTCTGTGTGTGTTTGTATGTAAGAGAGAGCTTTTTGTTTCATTTTGAAAGAGTAAGAACATTAATTTTGGTGGATAGGAAGATGGAGAGAATCTGGTAGGAATTGGGGGGAGGGGAAATAGGATTAAAGTACATTGTGTGAAAAATTTTAATTAAAACATTAAAAATTAGCATAACTCAGTCAATTTTAAGTTAAAGTAATATGAGCCAGTGAATATGAGTTCTTAGGATGTGTCAGTTTTGAGAAATTGATTAATCTTATGGCTTGTTCCAAAACCAAATCAATCAAATAAAACAATATACCCATGTGAGACATAAGAAATAATAGAAAAATAAACTACATTCTCTGGTGGGCAAATCATACAATTAGCTAAGGTTGAGGACTCACTAGAAGTGTTATCATGGAATACTGCAGGGCACAGCTCACTACCATTACATAAGCAATATTACAGTAAGTAGCCGGCTCTGGGACTGTCCGTCATGAGGCACTCTCTGGAGAGTGCACTGAGAAAGCAGAAAGAAACAATGACTCAGCCATTATAGCTGACTCATCTCTGATGCTAAGAGCTGCAGGGTTGATTTTGGTTTCACTGGCAGGACTGACGTCACTGCTGTAGCCAGGGACTCTCATGGCCCCAGAGTACTGCCAAAGAACTGGATGACATCAAAACTTCTGGAAATTTGAAGGGCTTGGTTAGATGTGCTATGTACTTACCGAGTTTTATAGGAAGGTTTGCTTCAACAGTTCCTTGTACATCAAAAGAGTGAGATGAGAAGACTCAGACTGGCCAGAAGTTCTGTCCAAAGTCTCTTTGGGGAATGCTGGGAAGCATCCTGGGACCCTGACATCCTGCAAATGTCTCTGCAGGTCCAAGGCTCTCTGTCAAGTGACACTGAATTGTTACTCTTTCAAGTTCTAATTTTTAAAATTACACAGCATCTTGGAAGAAATGTGATCTTCAGAGTGATCTACACTAAGAAATATTTTGAGTTGATCATGTTTTACAGGCATTTGCACATGTAACACATGTGTGTGTTTCTGTGTAGGACACAGGTTGATCTCAGGTGTCCTCTTATTCTTTTTTGTTTTGGCTTTTCAGGACAGAGTTTCTTTGTTTAGCCTTGGCTGTCCTGGAACTAGCTCTGAATACCAGGCTAGCTTTGAGTGCACAGAGATCCACCTGCCTCTGCCTCCCAAGTGCTGGGATTAAAGGCATGCGTCACCACTGCCCAGCTCCAGGTGTCTTTCTTATTTCTGAGACAGAATTGAGACCCTTTTGGGGTTGAACCACTCTTTCACAGGGGTCATCTAAGACCATTAGAAAACACAGACAGTTCATAACAGTAGCAAAATTACAGTTGTGAAATGTCAATGAAATAATCTTATGGTTGGGGGTCACCACAACATGAGGAACTGTATTGAAGGGTCTCAGCATTAGGACAGTTGGGAACCACTGTCTTCTTGAATCTTGAGTTCATGATTCAGCAAGACCAGTTTGTGAGTTAACCCCAGGAATCCCCTTATCTCTGCCTCCTCAGCACCAGCTGTATGCTTTCATGCTCAAGCTTTTATATGGATGCAGGGCTCTGATGCTGTGTGGCAAGCACTTTACCAACTGAGCCATCTCCCTGGCTCCTACATGAGTAACTATTGCAAATCCTGTATTTCGGTGAACACCATGCATCTGTGTATAGTTGACTCTTCCCAAACTGCTTTTTATAATTGCAGTCATCAAAAAATGTGGTCCAACATTAACCAGACGGCGATGTTGGCAAATGTCTTTTACCGTCAACAGATCCTAACTGGGGATGATGTGTGATTCTTTACTGTCAGTGAGGACATCCCTTCCTGACTGTAGTTTGGCCATGCTCTGCTGTCCTGGCTTACAGCTCAGCCCACACTGACTCTGTCAGGGATGGCTGGTGAAATTGTCTGCATCAGCGTCAATCCCGGTGCTCATTACTGTATCATCCTCAGGCCTCTGCTTTTTTATTCAGAGTAGTTAGGGCATTGACACACTTGGGAATCGCTGACATATATTTTGCATAAGGAGCCTCGTATTTTATTAATTAATTCATCAGAAGAAAATGTGCTTTGGTGACTGATTTTTGGGGGAGGAAATTCAATGTCTCATTAGAGATCATCACTGTAGCTTAATGCAATTATGTATGTCAAACCTAATGACATTTGACATTATGGTGTGCAAGGTTCTCTCTAAATGGGATGTGACTTGGGAGGATAGCAAATCCAGGACCATCTTTATTCTACTTTTCCCCCAAAGAGAAATGCAAGTTGATTAGGAAAGTGAAAGCTAAAATAGTCTGGAGCTTGCTGTTGTGTCCTTAGTAGCCAGGGCAAATCCATCTGTCACTGTTCCCTTGTTTAAGATTATGACTTAGTGATTTAAAAAAGAAAAGAAGAGAAAGAAAGAAAAGAAATAGAGTTGGCTACAAACCATGTTTTTTCTCAATTTGGCTTCCCAGGGGCCATAGGAAGACAGTCTCTAAAGCAAACTAGATTGCACATAAAGTTTGACCTAAATATCAGTCTAGTCTCAGCTGACAGGCTAAAATAAAGGAACAAGTAAACTGGCTTGTATAAACACATCAAGGGGAAGGAAGTGACCTGATTCCATCCTGATATTTCAACTTCCCAGCAGGTTTTGTGGGGTTTTGTTGTTATTGTTGTTTTGGCTTGGGCAGGGTCTCACCACACAGTTCTTACATGCTGAGAACTAGCTAAATAGACCAGGTGCCTCTGGTTCCCACATGCTGGGATTAAAGGTATGTCTACTAGATGCATTTTCCCAAAGGTTTAAAAGATATTTTTTAGATTAGTTTATGGCTTTGCTGTTGTTTTCATCAACATCTAGACCTCCCCTCACTACACATTTAGCCCTTTTTCACTTTTCTATTTTACATACGGGGATAATGAGAATGTAAAGTTTGCCATGGCAAAAGGCTACCCAAGGATCAAATAAAGAGGGAAGACAAAACTCAAGAAGGGTTTGAGAGTGGCTGTGGTACTTTGATTTAAATCAAGCCTGTGAAAAGTCAAGAGTTTGTCCTCAATAATCTGCTTGTCCTTCTCTTGACTTGTCATTCTCTTTTGAGTTCCTCTGAATTCAGGAGCTGGAAAGTTGACTCAGTGGGTCATGCTCCCATTTATAAGCAGCGAGACTTAAGTTCAGATACCTGGCACTCAGGTAAAAGGCTGGGTAGGGGAGTGTGTGTGGCCTGTAGTTCTAGAGCTGAGCAACAGAGACAAGAGGATGCTGGGTACTTGCTGGCTTGTCAACCTAGCCAATTGTTTAGTTCTGGATTCGATAAGAGTCCCCATCTCAAAGAATAAGGTGAAAGTGATTGAAGAAGACACTTGAAATTGGCCTCTGACTTCTATGGGTACACACTTGAGTGCAGGCATCCCCAGCCCATATGTGCACACACATACACACCCCTCCACTATGAAACAACGAATTCATTCCCTCCCTGACCTGCCATAGAGACCCAATGGAAACAACAGTTTTATCTGCTTCTCAAGTGACTATCACTCTGTAATTTAGGTATGTATGAGTCTAATTCCATAGTACCAGTAAGTGTTACAGCAGGTTTCCCCGCCGGCTGCCGCTGGTTCTGCCGCCATTGTCCTGCAACCACGTGTGCCCCAAATAACACTCAGAGACTCTGTATTTGATACAGTCCTGTTGGCCAGTTACCATTATTGTTAATGGGCTAGCTCTGCCTTAATCATTAACCCATTTCTACTTATCTAAGTATTTCCACGTGGTCGTCTTATCGGGGAGCCTCGCGGCAGGCTTCCTGCTCCTTCCCGGGGCTACATCTTGACTCCACCTACTACTTCCTCTTCCTCCTCCTAGTCTCCTAGCCCCACCTATCTAGTTTTCTATTGGCCACAGGGCTTTATTAACAGTATGAGAAACATATATACAGAATCACATCTCCCATCATCTCCTCTTTTCTGTCTAAAGTAAAAGAAGGGGTTTAACCTTAACATAGCAAAATATACCATACAACAGTTATCAAATAAGAATCACAGTTAACAATATTTAGTCCATTAACATTTTGTAAAACTTAAAGAAAATATCATCTATCCTATCTTTGTGAGTCCAAAGACCTATATGTAACTTATTTTTAATCCTAACTAAGAAAAACTGTAACCATAACTATCTGTCTTCAACTCCATCAAAGACCACAGAAGGATAATATATAAATTCTAGAAATGACAGAGACAATGCATTGCCTGGTCAGTCACCCGAAGTTCTTCTGTAATGTTCCATCTTCAGCCCATAGGCCATAATGTGTGTCCAGACTCCTCAATAAGGCAGGAAACTTTTCTCTGTGTCCTGTAGACTATCTGGCTGTCTGGCAGCCTCTTCCATGAAACAGGAATCCTGTAGCAATGTCCATCTTGCATCAGCAGTTACCTTTTTGTGGGTCCTGCATGTCCAGTTTCTACAACATAAAGTCAAACAGTTCAGAAGAGAAGTACCTTGCCCAAATGGCTAGTCTTGTCATATTAGAAGCAAACTTCGTAAGGAGTTTCTTCAATGTCCATCTTCCTTTTTGATGCAGGTGGTGTTACCAAGAGCAGTTGTGCCTCACTGTCAAGAAAATCCCTAAACCATTTTAAATGCCATATTCTGTAGGTCTTTGAAAGGTTTGAAGAATGCCTAGTCATCTCAAATACATCTCTATATATCTAGAAATCCAAACTAACTTAACTCCCATAGGTAACTCTCTATAATCTGTACTAAATTATTACATTACATTTTCTAATGAGCTATATAAACACAATACCTAAACAAGAGGAGAAATATACATATCACAAAATTGACCTTAAATTGTATCAATAAAAGAAAATCCATTCCAAAGCAAAGTACTCATATCTATACCTTAATTCCCTTTTTACCTTTACAAGGATTGCTTGTGTCATTAACCATTTATAACCAAGCCCATATAAATGCAAACAAACAGTTATAAACAATATTTGGGAATTTGGGCGTCGTTCTTTCCAAACTACTTCCTGCTGGTAGAGGGCGCTGTCATGGGGGTCCAAAGAAGATGCAGAAATCTTGGCAGTAGTCTGCAAGGCTTTGTCTCAATTGCTTTGAATGTTGGATCACCTGGGGAGTTGTTTCAGGGGGTCTGGCTTGATCAAACCACATAAGTCTGGAAAGAATCCATAGCTTTTCATTTTCTGTGGAAATAAAAATAGAAATCCTTTTCCCCAGTAACTTGTCCTTAGTCTTAAAATTTGGAGTCAAAGCATTTTTAAAATATATAAATTGAATTAATCTAGCAGCATTTCTTTTATCAGTAGTTATTTTCTCAGCAATTAAATAATTTAAAGACAACAGAATCGCGTATAGTATCCAAAATTTCTCTGTGCTTTCCATTTTTACGTGGCTTTTTTATTATTCTATTTATTCTACTTTTATTTTTATATATTTTGAGACAGGGTTTCTCTGTGTAACTTTTATCTGTCCTGGAATTCACTGCATACCAGGTTTACTTTGAAATCACAGAGATCTGCTTGCCTCTGTCTGCCGAGTGCTGGGATTAATGGCGTGTGCCATTACATCCATCCATTTAATTCCTTTTTTCTTTTTAAACCATTGTATCCCATTTCTTTTTCTCTCCCAAGCCAGCGTATTTTTTAAAACACAGTGTGAACCTTCATTGCAGCTCTTGTACACACCAATGAATTGTTAGCAGAGCTCTTTAAAAGCAAGGCGGTTTTTGCCGCTTATGCTAATTTTGGAAACCTCTCTTAAAGGAGCCGAGCAAATCTCTGTCTACAACAAAACAAATCCAAAGGAGAAAATGCTGCTACTAAGAAGTCTTGCTAGTCTCTGTTCCCTTGTTTCTAAAACATTTCTTAAGCTCTTATTAGTTTTAAGTGAAAGTTCTTATAGCCACGTTGGGTGCCAACTGTAGCATGTAAGTTTCCGCCAGCCCGCCAGTCTGGGCCCACAGCCGCGGATGGAACATTACAGAAGAACTTCGGGTGACTGACCAGGCAATGCATTGTCTCTGTCATTTCTAGAGTTTATATATTATCCTTCTGTGGTCTTTGAAGGAGTTGAAGACAGATAGTTATGGTTATAGTTTTCCTTAGTTAGGATTAAAGATAAATTACATATAGGACTTTGGACTCACAAAGATAGGATAGATGATATTTTGTTTAAGTCTTACAAAATGTTAATGGACTAAATATTGTTAACTGTGATTCTTATTTGATAACTGTTGTATGGTATATTTTGCTATGTTAAGGTTAAACCCCTTCTTTTACTTTAGACAGAAAAGAGGAGATGATGGGAGATGTGATTCTGTATATATGTTTCTCATACTGTTAATAAAGCCCTGTGGCCAATAGAAAACTAGATAGGTGGGGCTAGGAGACTAGGAGGAGGAAGAGGAAGTAGTAGGAGGAGTCAAGATGTAGCCAGGGAAGAAGCAGGAAGCCTGCCGCTCGGCTCCCGATAAGACGACCACGTGGAAATACTTAGATAAGTAGAAATGGGTTAATAATTAAGACAGAGCTAGCCCATTAACAATAATGGTAATTGGCCAACAGGATTGTATCAAATACAGAGTCTCTGAGTGTTATTTGGGGCACACGTGGTTGCAGGACCATGGCAGCAGAATCAGCGGCAGCCGGCGGGGAAACCTGCCGTATCAAGTAAGGACAAATAAAATTTTCTGAGTGGAAACATTTAGCTTAGGACTCTAAACAGACTTGGGAAAATGGCAATTTTGCTTTTTGTTATCAGAATTTATATATAATGACAATACCTGCCTTTCCTTATAAAAGGGAAACCAGACAAGATTCATTTACAAATGAATTCATGCTGTTTCTATGCTCATACCTGTTGTCATTAATTGTGTTTGCTTAGATTGGTGTGTACTCACTCATGGGCATCAACACTAAAATGTACCTGGAAAATTCTACTAAACACATAGTAAAACAGTCAAAAATGACATGTTTGGTTTAGAAGTTACTTATCTGACATGCTAGGAAATAAGCAATTCTACAGCCCTTCCTAATTTGCCTGTCCTTGGTTTCTTAAAGCTTTAGAATGAGCACTAGATGGGTACCTGCTGGCCATCACAATGTTAGCACCGACTCTGTGACAATGTTTTTGGGTAACTTGCTATGTCTCAACAGTTTCAGCTTACTGGGGAAGTTTTTTGGTTATCTTCAAGAAAGTCATGAACCAGAAACTCCTATAGCATATCTCTGCCCTTGCTTAAATTAAAGTCAGAGTCCCTTTACAACCAAATCGAGACTATACAATGGCGCTGCTGTAACCATATCGTAGTCCCCTAGGTATACCTCTGTGGAACAGGGGTCTCTAACAGAACTCCGAAACAAGCAGTAAAGCTTTTTTACTACCTGATACCCTTATTTCAACAAAAGCTGCATTAAGTTTTGCCTAGACTGACGGCCTTTGTGGAAAACTAGCTTTTAAGTAAATACCATAAAACATTCTTAATGCCACTTTAGCATGAGAGGGTCCTCTTCGACGTGGGTGGCCAAACTTGAAGTAGCTTTAACTCCTAGCTCTGAACCCCGCATGTGGAAATGATTGTGAGCCATGGGAGCAGCTGCAGACACAGGGTGGAGGATCTGCAGCAACACCCAAAGCTGGTTCTGGAAGCCACGGAACAATGTCAGTTCTGTTGGCCAGGAATGTGTTCTCAACACAGTGGTTTCCTGAAATGAGAGGCACAGGCAGTAAAAGGCTGAAGGTACGACCAACAGGGTTACCTTTGCCGTTCTATGTCGACAAGATTTATTCCTCCCTGATGAGATTTTAAATGGGTGGGCAGCATCCATTCACAGACAGCATCCAGGAGGTGATGCTGGTGTGAGGGATAAATTCATGCACACACAGCTTTGCACAGTCAACACCTCATCTTGAGTAAATGGCATGGTGGGAATATAAAGGCCAAAGAGAAAAAAATCAATTGGGTGGTACGATTGAATGGTTAATGGAAGTTTAGCATTTCTGCTAAAGTGCACCAGGCAGCTATATTGCCAGGGGACAATTGTGTTGCCAGGGACAAGGAGCTAGATCATGTGGTTCCTTCATCAAAATCATTCTCAAGGAAAGTGGTCTGCATGTGTGACACAGGGATACCAATGGCCATCCATCCATAACATCATCGACAAACCTTACTAAGTCATCCTAAATTGCTGTTTTCACTCTTGGACACTTCTGGGTGCTGGCAACTATGTCTGAACTTAGACCATCTCTTTGTCTGTACTGCATTTGGTTCCTGCCTCCATGCTGTCCCTCCAAATCAGTCCATAGTGGGTCCTTGGTAGGGAGGGGTGGCTGCTCCCAAGGTTCCTCCAGAGAGCTGCACGCATAGGTGGGATCTATCAGTGAGATTTTTGAGCTTCAAAGATCACCTTTTTTTTTTTTTTTTTTTACTTCCTCTCTAATGCTCTGGAGCGATTTCCTTATCTGGAAGTTAGATTACTGAGGCCATCTGGGGACATCTATGAAGCCTGTTGTTCTATTTTGAAAATAGGTATCTAGCTCTGCATCTGGAGAATTCCCCTTCCTCCTCTACTTTATGGGTAATATTTTCAAAGTCCAATTGAAAATCATGGAGTGGGTTAACCTCAGCATAAATCTGAGACATACAAGATGCTTTCATTTAGCCCCCGATTTTAGTAGGAAACTTAAAATGGGAAGGTCTTCAGAAGTATTTTAGGTTGAAGAATAAAAACAGACACACCAAAAGAAGATTTGCCAAGCATATAAATACATAGGCGTTAAGCCCCCTTCTACATAAACCAAATATAAATGGAAAGACAATGAGTAAACCACACACATAAACAGACCCAATCCCCAGTGGGTAAGTCATAACGATCTGACAGCAAGGACCACATGCCTTTAAAACTCTCAGACTTGCTACTCAAGTAATATGTTCCTTGTCCCAGGTTTACAGTACACCCATTCCACTCAGCATCCTTGGCACTATATGCAGTCATCTGCTGTCTATTCATGTGTTTGGGCCCTTGGCAAATTCAGCTGCTCACAGTGAGAACTGCCTTTGAGTGTTATTCAGACCCCTGACAGGGCTTAGGTTGTATAGAACAAAGATTTGTAGCTCTTTGGGGATATTAGATGTGTTTAAAGCAAAAATATGTTCTCACCTCTTTGCAGGACTTGAATGTGGGGAGCGAATCCCGTAGCAGGCAGAGGATGTAGGCACTTTCTTCTTTAGGGTACCAGTGTGTTTCCCAGAGGCTTGGAGAGTACCTAAGCAACATTAAATAGCTGATGGATGATTTTTCATCTACTGGAACAAAGCCTAAGCTTTGCTTTCACAGTGTAAAATAATGTCAAATAAACACACATGTGGAATGTTACCAGCACTCTTTTTCCAGTATCAAATGCAATGACATGTGAAATTATTAAGAACTACAAATCACTGCATAATGCTATTACTGTCATGGGAAGGAAGGACTTTCACCAATCGTCACGGTGATTGCAAGTTAGGTTTGTAGAAGGTGTGTTTCTGTAGTTCAGGGCAATTCTTTCATGTTTGCTGCAGGGTCTATTGACATAAGAACTGAATGTATTCAATTTCCGTCAACATAGATTAAAACGTCATTCTGCCGGGATGAATCCCTAGGAGTTGTTATGTGGAGGATGGCAAGTTGAAAGGCAATGGTGCTTCCTGATAGGGCTCACACCTTGAATCCTTTCCCCACTTTCTTTGACTGCTTTGGCATGCAAGGGCCCATGCTGTGACAAGTGTGTTATTGCTTTGCAGGGAAAGGCGGGAAGCCCAGCGGGGGTCTGTGAACAGAAAAGCTTGTGAATGTGATGGAGACTCCCATGCAGCTGGCCATCCGGTGGCCTTGCTGTGAGTGATTGCCAACAAGCCTTCTAAAGTGGTAGCTATTTCCAAGAAGCAGGTGAAATATGCGGCAATTACAAGGACAGCGGCAGAACACTTTACCAAAGGGTGGGAAGGCAAGGCCCTTTACCTTGCTTGAAATGATTGAAGAGGCTCAGGCTTTGCATAGCAACAGAAGGCTTATTGACAGAGTTAAAGACTACAGGAAGTGGACGACTGTTCTCTGGGATAGTCACACGTACAGAGTCATTAGCCCCCTGCAGGGAAGTGTGAAATTGTTCTGTATTGGGGGCTGGGTTAATTCGTGTGGCCCTGTTGCGGTCCCTTAGTCAGTAAGAGAACAGATCCTTCCATGTAACCAGTGAGTGGGTCTGGGGCCCTAAATCATCAAAGCAGTTGGGGTCCCAAGGCCACTTCTTTATTAAGTGGTCTCATTCTTTATGCTGTATAGTGATTGTTTGCTACAGAGAGCCACAGGCTCTGAGAGTGAGCAATGAGCATCCCTGATTCTCATTCTTGTCCCTCTGCCTTACATCCCTTCTAAGGATGGAGGCGGGGAAGCCACATGCATCCTTTAGATGCATGAATTTCTTTACACTATTTGGGAGGCCCATCTAATTAAATATAAAGGAATGCAGGCAATTTTCCTGAGACAACATGTTTATGACCCTATAACAATGGCACTTTGGGCTTGGCTTCAGAGTCACTTTCTGTGGTGTCAAGAGAAGGTTCAAACAAACAAACAAACAAACAAACAACCATGTGAGGGAACCATCCGCAAGTCTGTGTTTAGCAGACCCAGTGTCTTGGGTTGATTGGGTAAAACCTACATAGAAAAGAAAAGGCGGGGTCTCATAAAGTACACAAAGGTTCTTTAATTAAGCTGCCATGGCTCCCTTTTAGGGAACTGTATCAAGCAGTTGATTTGATCACCCTTTTGGAACCCTGGTTTCTCTGCTGGGAAATAAAGTGAGGAATGCTGGCCTAAGAGGAAAACAGTCTAAGTGTCCTGAGCAAGGGAGAAGGCAAGTCAGTGACAGTACACTGGCAGTGTGGTGCAGTATGCAGGGTTAAAAACAGGAAGGGGCACATGTGCGGGTGTGGAAATACCTAGTAGTATTAGGCAGATAAAAGCAAGATGTTGAACAATGTGTCCATTTAAGTTCCTTTGTGTAGATAACAAACAGTGCACAGGGAGCTGGGCATGCTGGTGTGCTCCTGTAAGACCCGGGAGAGCGTGGTCCCTCGCGCTCCCACTCAGGAAAGGCGGCCCCCCCAAATCACTCACGAGAAGCGGTCTTGATGCAAACGCATAAGGTCCTTTATATTCCAGTATACTGGGGTCATCAGCCATACACCACTCAGGGTAGAGGGCTTAGCGACGACCCCTAGCACAGAATTGAGACAGCTTTTATAGGGTTACAGCAAAGCCCGCGCATCATGAACCAATCACCTCGTAGCATCCAGTGCAGACCAATTACTTTAAAGTACCCAACCCTGCCCTTAGCCCAGGAACTCTGCTTTCTCACAGGCTTCTGGGTGTTCATTCACTACCGTAAACATTAAAGTAGGTGACCATCAGCTTGGGATTTAAGACTCCCAGCTTCCTGGGTTTTCTGGGGAATTAGGCTAAATTTTTCCATCCTAACACTCCCAAGGAGAGAAAAGGGACACTCAAACACACATAAGGAGCTGACGATGGATGGGAAATTTGAGGTGAGGAGGAAGTTTTTCTTTTTTCTTTTTTTTTTTAATTTATAGGTTTTTTTTTTTTTTTTTTCCTGTTCAGATTTTCTAGCCTGGACCATGCATTATGTACACAATTTGATTATGGAGCATTCAAATCTTCTTTTGTTTTTACATCTAACTATCTATTGGGATGTGTATGTGTGCCTGTGCATATGTGTGTTCATGCATGTATGAGTGCATATGTGTGTGTGAACACCCATGGATCCCATGGTGGAGGTCAGAGGATAACTTTCAAGCATTGGTTGTTTGCTTATGTGCTGTGAATTCTATATTGAACTCAGTCTTGGCAGCAGGTGCCCATCTTGCCAGCCTTCAAATATTTTCTGATTACAAAATTAAGAATTAAGATCTGAGCTTGGTACAGCAGTAAGTTAAGTGACTGTGTGGGTCTAAAAATCAAATGGAAGGGGGAAAATCTAGATTTCTTATCTCCCGTTTTTGAACATGTTATGTTTTAGATTACAATAGTTAAATCTATTAGATACCTTTTGTTTTAAGGCATTTAAACAAAGTATCTACTGCTGCTGTTGTTCTTTTGCTACAGTTATAGGATAAAGATGGAGAAGGGGGGTGGTCCCGAGTGGGAGTCCCAAAGGAAGGGGCCACGTGGGAGAGCATAGCAGGTTCCATAGCAGGTGAGGCAGAGGAAATAACACGCCAGGCAGACAGAGCTTAAGTGAGGAGTTTAGTTAGAAAGGGGAGTGAGGGGGAAGGGAAAAGAGACAGAGACACAGAAGAGAGGAGGGAGAGAGGCGAGAAGATCAAGAACAAAAAAGATTGTAAGTGTGTGTGTGTGTGGGGGGGTCTGTCTTTTAAAGGGGTCCTTTACACCTGCCTGAAGACTAGTAGTATTCATGGAACCCTGGGCTGACCAGGTACTGCCTGAGTACATTCTGCCAGGTGACAGGGGCAGGCCAGCATAATGCCTAAATCCTTATAGTTGCCTTTTTTCTGTCGTTTTTTTTTTTTTTTTTTTTTTTTTTTTTTGGTTCATGCTCAGGCGTGTCTTGGAGATCGGTCACTAGATCAGTAACTAGCCAAGCGATGGCTGTGACTGATGGATGGCCGACTGCTCATTTGATCTCTCTGGCTTCAAGTTTCTCCACTATCCACCCAGCCCCTAGGTAATCAGCGGACTAGGTAGCCCTGAATTTGCATATCCGTTCGCCCCGGAATTTGTTTACCTCAAAAGGCAGAGTGTGAAGTGGTGGGCTGTCCAAGCACTCAAAGACAAAAGGAAGGGAAGGCCACAAGGTTTGAGGTTAGGAAATAATTTCCCCAAACAACCCCAAACTGCTCCAACCCACACAGACATGGGCATTCGATCATCCCACTTCGCAATCAGCTCTTTCTTACAGGGCTCCATTGAAGCAGAACCCTACTTGTGTGATGTCTTTCCTCAACCACCATAAATCTCGTGACCTGCATCTCCCTAACAAGCACCAGGGTAATAATAGGAAATTGGCTTATTTATGAATTTTTATTACATTCATTTATTGTGTGCATGTGTTGTTGGGGGGGGGAGAGGTAGGTCACACATGGCACAGTGTAGGGGAGGCAAGAGACAATTTGTGAGGGGAGAGGTTAGATCTCTTTCCATTACATGGGTCCCAGGGTTGAAATCAGGTCCTTAGGCTTGGCAGTGAGAGTCTAGTACTGAGCCATCACACCAGCCCTGTTTTTATTCAGTTTGGTTTATCAAACTGGGTCTCCAATGGCCCAGGCTAGGCTCAAACTTAACTTGCTATATAGCCAAAGTTTGTCTTCAACTCCTGATCCTCCTGCCTCTACTTCCCAGGGACTGCAATTACAGAACGGTGTCATAATACTTGTCTTTTATTTTTTATTAAAAAAATCTTTTTGTGCTCGTTGGATAAAATGCAGGAGCCAAGCTTGTGCTCTGCCACTGAGTCCTAGGTCCATTGAGCAGTAAAGTCTTCACTCCAAGTTTCATGTGAGGGGCTGGAGAGATGTATCAGTGGTTAAGAGTGTGAGTTACTCTTGCAGAAAACTCAGGTTCAGTTTCCAGTATTCATATTAGGTAGTTCACAATGGCCTGAATCTCCCTGCTTCAGGAGATTCTACACCCTTCCCTGTCTCCACAGGCACTGCAGGCATGTGGTGCACATATAAACAGATGTATACACACACACACACACACACACACACACACACACACACACACACACATTTTTAAAAGTTTTTAGAAAGTATATTAAGTTGAAGTTTTGTGGTATGGAAATGAAGACCTTTATCAACTAAAGCTTTTGAGACAGGAAGATCTCTGAAACAAAAGGGCCTACTGAGCCATTACTGATGCCATGTAGGAAAATGGAAGAACAATTTGGGGATAATGTCCTAGAAATCAAAACGGACACTGGATGAGAGCTAAGAGCATCTCTTGTAAGCTTAGTGGGAAGAAAAGCTCTATAGCCAGCACCCCCTACAGTTAAGGGAGTGAGACAACGCACAGCATGTAGTGTAGGGATGGAGGGAAACCTATTCTGGTTGGGTGGGGTTGTAAGCAGAATGCCATGGTGGCTGTGGTCATCCTCCTGCACATTTGAATTTATGTTTCTGTTTATTTAGAAACATGGTGCAGTGTAGGCTCTACGATTCAATTATTTGACCATCACTGTTCCACAGAATGACTGTTTCTGGAAGCTGGCTGAATTTATGTATATGGTGTCTAGAAGGAGTGTGTCTTAATTGGGGCTCTATTACTCTCGTAAAGACCATGAGCACAAACAACCTGAAGAGGAAAGAGTTTGTTTGGCTTACACTTCCACATCATAGTCTGTCACTAGGGGACACCAGGGGAGAAACTCAACAGGACCCTGGAGGTCAGAACTGAAGCAGAGAGTATTTGAGGATCGTGTGGCTTGTTTCCCCATGGCTTCCTCTGTCTGCTTTCTCATACAACCCAGGGCCACCTGCCCAGGGGTGGCACTGTCTACCGTGGGCTGGGTCCTTCCACATTAATCACTAGTCAAGAAAATGTCCTAAAGATTTGACTATAGACCACCTGATGAAGGCATTTTCTGTATTGGGATTTGTCTTCCCAGATAAGCCTAGCTTATGTCAAGTAGACAAAAAGCCAACCAGGACAGAGGCCAAGACTCATTCTCCTCCTTGAACTTGGTTTCTTCAGGAACAGTAAGTAGAGTGCTCTGTTGCCATAGTCACTACCCAGCTTACTCAAGGATAAGACCCTGCCTCTGCTGTGAGACCTCATTAGAGACAGAGTAATGTGTGACCTTCATCTTAGAATTGTTCTGCAAGCACTGGGGCCTGGCATTTCTCATTCATGTGATTTTTTTTTCCTCTATGTGTTCGTAAGTCTAAGAAATTAACAGGACAGCACTTAAAGCACTGTGATTGTGATAACAAGGGAAGTGGGGGGTTGAAGCTACAGGAGCCTGTACCTATTTTATAACAAAACAATCTGATGAGAGAGTTGTTCACACAATTTCGTAAGCTGTAACTCCCCTTTTTATTGAGTGAACCCAGGAGAATGAGTTACGTTGTCACCATACCTTTTTCATTTCTTACTGCCAATCCCTGGGGCACTAGCACTCAGGATCTCTAAGGAGACAGAGAAAGGGGGAACTGAGTGATGTACACTGTCTCTGACTGACTTGCTAGCTGGCTGTGATGGAGTGATGGTGGCCTCCACTGTGTATGAGAAAAGCCCAGACTTTTCTTTCCCTTCATAATCTACATATGACTGTCTTTGTTTCTTTAGGACAGTGGCTCTCAACCCCTTTGGGGGTCGAATATCAGCTACCCTGCATGTCAGATATTTACAATTCATAAGAGTAGCAAACTCACAATCATGGATTAGCAATGGAGTAATTTTATGGTTGGGGGTCACCACAATACGAGGAATTGTATTAAAGGGTCGAAGCGTAAGGAAGGTTGAGAACCACTGCTCTAGGGGATGTGCTTAGATAACTGTTTATTTCTTCAGCTAAGGAACTTGTTTCATCGGGTGCATGACTAGAGTCTCAGAACTTCTTGATGTTTCCAAAGTCTTCCCCAAAGTGATTCTAACAAGTCGCACCTGGATTTGACTCTGCGTTTTCATTTTTCTTCCTCCACTTCTCAAGCGCCTGTAGGCTGTGCCACCAAGCCTCCTTTATGTCCCAGTGTGGATAGAACTTAGGGCTCTGTGCATGCTGGGAAAGGACTCTACCTGTGCATGCTGGGAGCTAGCACCCCAGCCCCAATTTAAAGATTCCGGATAAGTCCACAGCACTAGACAACCACCCAGAATTCAGGCAGATTAATAACTTGGTACCTGGGTGTAGCAATCTCAATGGTGTGGCTCCTGGTACCATTTCCAATGGATCAAGATGAAGAGTTACCGCCTGCTTAGTAACGACAGGGAGTCTCTCCCTTCTGCAAATGTTGGCGCTGTGGTACGCCGGAGCAGATGCCTGGCTTCAGCTGTGTGAGGTCTCGGGCTCTTGGGGGAGATGTGCATATGGGTGGAAGCTGCTCTGTGAGGCAGAACTCCCACGGCCAGCTTGGGCCCTCCTCCTCCCGGCTGGAGAATTCCCACAAGCGCCCACAGACTCAGAGGCTGCCAGAGGCAGGACCCCCTTCAGGGGCCCGAAGTCTGCACAACACCCGTTAGCCGGGCGCAGCTATGATCTGTGACTGCCTGGAGCCCACCTGCAGCTGAGAGAGGGCCTGTCTGCACAGAACAGCCTGTGTGACCATTGGATACTGTTGACAGCATAGTTTGCCAATGGGGGTTCATGTCACAAGGGCAGAGCAAAGTAGGAATCTGTGAGACTAGCCAGGCCCCCGAAAAGTGGGTGTCGCATATGGTTGGCAACAGACTGCTATTCCACATTGACAGCAAGCGGGGATTAGAAGCATTGACCAATATTTCAAATTCGATGTTCTGGGTCTCTCTTTAGAGCTAATGTTGGTACTCAGAATCTAGTATGATATTCACATCTTTGAGTGAGCTTGGCGAGAAGGGCTCGTTTATACTCTCCTTGGTTTGTTTTTGGCTTATAAAGCATCATTCCTCACAATTACAAAAGGTCTCCAAAGAAACAGTTCACATATAACCTGTTTTCCTCCATGTGTCTTTCAACCAGCCTGGGTTGTGGGGTCATCTACAGAAGAGCAGGGGTTTGCTTGACTGGGAGCTGGCCCAGGAACATAGACAGCTAGCTGGTTTAAAGAGTGTAATCTGGCTGTATCCTGCAGGCAGCCACTTTGATCTTTTGTACTAATAATCACAATTGTCAGAGAGTGGGGGGTGGGGGTGGTGCCTCCACCGGAAGTCAGGACTTTTGCTGAAAGATGTGAGGCTATAATCTGCTGCTAATTATCTTCCTACAATTAAGAAGTTTTGAAGCGGATGCCTCTAACCCTCTAATACAATTCAGTTGAAATGCCCCATCCTGCGACCTGTTTGTAATTGACTTCCCTCCTCTTCTTTCTTCAAAGCAGGGCTTTGCCAAAGCCACCAGCTACTGACTTTGAAGCTCCCTCGAAAATGAGAAAAAAACAAAAGCCAAAAGTCAAGAGCTTTCAACCACATATGTTTTAGGCCAAATTCACAAATGCTTCCTTTTTTCGTTGTTTTCAAAAGGTTACCTTTAGTGAGCCCTTTGATCTAGAAAAACAAAAACAGAAGCTAAGACACCCCATATTGATTTTTTAAAAAAATCACATTTAACAACTGGCCTAACTGCAGATGCCTGTGTTTTTATCTTCTTGAGGAGTGAAGTTTAACATTTCTGATAAATATAGACAACAGGTCAACATTTTTTTTCTTCTTTCCTACATTGTAGTGTACTTGTCACATAATGGGCTGTTACATAAAGTTTCTGTTATAACTCATGGTGGGAAGTGACTGTCACTGAGTCCTGTGAACAGTAGCTGTGGTCTAGTCTCAGGGTTCAGGGTCTGTCCTCAGGCAACAGGGCAGCATCCATCTATAGCCACCCTCTGATGTACTATTTATATTTATATTATGAAAATAAGCCCTCATAAATTGATATTACATTGACTTATCAAGTTCAGACATATATGGAAGACTGTTTGCAAATTTACTGAACAAAACAAAGTATCCTAATTCATTGCACATAGAATATCTTGTTTTGAAAATATATTCAGAAAAATGCTCAAAAGTGAAAGAAGACCAAACAAAGTGCTCTTCAACAAATATCAAGAAAATGTTCCTGAAGAGTGCTAACCTAGCAAACATGAATCCTTGAATTTGATCTCAATATTGTACCAACAAGTGTGGTGGTGCACACCAGTAATTTCTACACTCAGCAGGAGGAGGCAGAGGCATGAGAAGTTCAAGGCCATTCTCAGCTACAAAGCTAGTTCAGGGGTAATCTAGGCTCTGTAAGACCCTGCCTTAAACAAAACAAAACAAACAGAAAATCAAGAAGACAGAACCATGTTGGTTCTTCAGGACTAGAAGCCAGTGTAGCTGAGTGCACTTGATACCCATTCATTCATCTTCAAGTTAAAGGTGACAACCCTTTCCATGCCAGCATGGCCTTCTTGTCTCAAGAACAGACAGTAACATCTAGATTGTAAGGGAAGAAAAACATATTTTTCTTCTACTCATCTTTGAGTCACTGCCTGAGGTGCTATATCCTAGGCTATACCAACGAAGAGTAATGACCAAAAGAAGAAAAGACAAACAGAAGTTATGAGTGTGTGCATTTACGCATACACATGGGAGAATTCAGCGAGGTGCTAACCATTCAGAGTGGTGAGAACTTGGCTGTTTACAGCTCATTTACAAAGGAACAGTGCTTTGTGGTGACACAATAGGACAGAGGAAAAGGCTTTTGAGATTTACAGGGATGAACTATGGGAAGACAAGTCCCCAGGAAACTAATGGTAGGCACAGTTAATTTAGTGAGTTTTGTTATGCGGGCATCACGCGTGCTGACTTTGGGGCTCAGGGTATAGAGCTGACTCAAGGGATTGAATCCTGTCCCTCTTAGTAGAAAAGGGAGGAAATGACACATTATGAACTTCTGTGTATTTTCAGAAAAATAGGGAGAGGACAGAGTTTTTCATGTGTGTACTGCTTCTCAGTGACTTAGCTTACATCTACCCTGTGTAAAAGTGGTATCCTCTGGAGTGGCAGACTTTGCAGTGTTATCTGTAATGTTTTACATGTACAAATCTCCCACCCTCTTCCCCATTAAAAAAATAATTAGGTATTTTTCTATTTTGTTTCCTTTTGCTTGATAAAATACTCTGACAAAGCAATTTATTGGAGATAGGGTTTATTTTGTTTTTGATACAGGGTCTTACTCTGTACTCCTGGACAGCCTGGAACTTATTACGTAAGCCAGCCAGGCTGGCCTTGAACTCACAAAGATTTGCCTTTTTCTGCATCCCAGATGCTGGTGTTAAAGGCATGTGACACCAAGACTAGAGAAAGGAGGTTTCTTTTAGCTTTCATCATGGCAGGAAACTCATGGAAGAGGGGGATTTTTACTCAGAGGGATTTAGGCTGTGAATAAGTCAAGATGAGATCTGACTCACATTCTTAAAGACACTATGTGTATATCAGTCTGTCCAAGAATCCAGGCTGAATATCCCGGGAAGCAGGCTGGGAAGGTGTCCTACTTCTGTCCCTTTTCTAGAGCCTAGGTAAGCTCCTATATGAGGTCCTTCCACCTCACCCCCAGGAAACCTATAGGTCCTTTAACTTTTAGATTCCTTCATTCAGTATTTTTAAACTCTTGGAACATTAGACTCTCCTCTGGAGGTAGTAGATACACTAATAAACAAAATAAGAAAAGGTCAGTCTCTTCTCTTAGGTATGGAGAAAAGTGAATATATGAGCCAACATAAAAATACTTTCCTATCATTAAAAGTGTTATAGAGAAGTACTGCAAGAGAAGGCTGGAGAGGAGGGACAGGCAAGAGGCTGATAGTGCCTTAGATGATGTGAAAGGAAGTTATTTATGCCAAGCTGTATTAAAACCATTCTATTCGTGTGCTATAGGTTCTGTGCTGGCTAACAGAGACTCATCCTGAGCATTCTGTGAGATCTTCATGGGGGGATTTTAATTTCACAAAAAGAAAAACAGCTCAACAACTCAAGGCAATTGGGGAAATGAAATTCAGAGAAAGAGTGCTTGCCTAGCATGCTCAAGGCTCTGGGTTAAATCCCAGGCCCTGCAAAATGAAAGCAAAAAGGAAACCAAAAGCAGGCAGGTCACAGAACTGGACCTAGACCACACCAAGGATTTGCACACAATTAGGGATAGCATCTAGGCTTCCTGACTTCCAGAATCCTCTTATTATAAGGCATTTATCTCCATGACTCACGTGGCTCTGCAGGTCTACCAGAATGACTGAGCCTCCCTGCCTTGTGCAGAAAAAAGGCCAGAGGACTCAAGTAGAGAGATGGCCATGTTCTTTATAGTTTGAGCACCATTTTCTGATGTGATAATATGGGGAGAATGTGACTAAGGCTACAGCTTGTTACAAAGGTGCAGAATGTGGGTTTGGAAACAGGAAATGGAGCAGATTTTAGTTATTGCTGTAAGGCTGGATGCATGTTGTTTCCAGCATGGATTTTTTTCAGGGAACTAAACACCTCTGTAGGGTGACATTTCTTATAAAGAATTATAGACAAAGGGTTTGACAGGCTGATGGCTCTCAGACCATATGTGTCATGAAAACCTGGCCAGGTTAGGTTAAATGAAAACCTTCTTTTGATCTTTTTTTCTCAACAGTTTACATCTGTGTCTTTATAACGGGGACCGGAAATCAGTGAATTGGCTTTAAGCATAGCTACTCAGACATACATGCTAGAACAGTCTGCACTCACAAGCTACTCCTGCTTGTTCCACTGTCTTTGTCTCTTTCCTTGGAAAAGTACTCACATACTTGAAAGAACAATAGTAGTTTTATCATAGAAACAATATATATAATACATGTAGACAATTTAGAAATTATTGGATAAAAAGGGTTGATTAAAAATTTACATTTACCTGTCTATCATCTACCTGTCGATCTATCATCTATTTAGTGTGTATGGGGGCAGGGTCAGTCTCAGGAACAAACACTGTTAGCTGCTGAGCCAACTTCCCCACTCAGGAGCTTAAAACACACTGTCTGCTCCAGGGAGGATTATCATTAGTAAATGGTATACAAAATCCTAGTCCATTTTTTCTCATGTCTGAAAAATATATCTTTACAAATAAAGAACCAGTGAGGCATGGTGGTGAACACCTTTAATCCCAGAGCTCAGGAGGCAGAGGAAGGCAGATCTCTGTAAGTTTGAGGCCATCCTGATCTAAAGAGAGCATTCTAGGACATTTGGGACTACACAAAGAAACCCTGTTTTAAAAAGATCAAAATCAAAATAAATAGATAGCTACTTTCTTCTGGTTTTATTTGAATTTCACTAATGGCATAATAATCATAGCACTTGCGGTTGTATTTGCTTTCTGCAACATCTCAGTTACAACGGTCCTGTGAAATAACTATTGCACTTATTATTTGAAAGAAATAGGAATTCTGGCAATTGTCCTTCCCATTCCCTTTCTCACCAGATTTTCTTCCTTTAACTGTGCAACACAGTTTACTCCTAAGCTCTATGTCCATAGACTGTCAGCATTCATCTCCTCTCTCAGCTTTAAATGTCTACAGCCAAACATCTACTTAATGTATCACTTAGGTCTCCAGGTGCCCAGCAATTGATCGGGCCCAGAGCTTAGTGAGAGTCCTCTACATTAGGCACAGGAGGACTCACACCTGTGCCATCCTGGCTTCAGTCCAAGCTACCTGCTTTGCTGCTCACCTGCAAGCCACCCTGACCTTCTTGAGTTGATTCACTACATAGCAGCCACAGGAGCATTTCAAAATTCAAATGTGCTTATCCAACAGTCATTTTCCTAGCACTTGACTTTGCTCTGCTGCTCTTTGAGTAAAGACTAGAATCTTTAACAAGTACTGTATGGTTGGTCTTGAGGGTCTGCACGCCCCTGTCAACCCCAGCTTCAGGTCACACAGTGCTCCCCAAATTCTGCAACCAGATCACACATCTCTTCAGTTTACTCAATTGAACCTCTGCAAGGCTTTTTGCACTGGTTCTCCCGGCTGCCACACCCTCCAACCATGTTGTTTACTATTTGGTTAAGTCTCTCTTTTTCTTCAGAGGTCAGTTTATCACCACACGTGTGGATAAGGCTCCCTAGATCTCCGTGATCTCATCAGGCTCCTCATCTTAGTTCCAAGCTATTTTTTTTTTGTAGGAATTATTATTATCAATTAAAAGTTATATCTATTTGTATAATTCTCAGATTCAAGACTATAACTTCATGTAGACTATAAGCATTACAAACACCAGAACTTTGTTGGCTCTGTCATTGTCTTCATTCCTGGAGCGTAACATTACACATTTTTATTAATAACTATGTATTGAATAGATGAGTTGTTGTATAGCTTATTTACATTGGTAATTATTAGCAAAAATGAAAGCAAGAATATTTCTGCTATATAATAATCTCAGGAAGGCATAAAGCTAAATACATGCGCACACACACACACACACACACACACACACACACACACACACACACACACACGCACGGAGGAATGAGGTATTTATCTGTGATTTCTCCTGACTATTCCCCAAAGCAGGCAGCCCCAGCACTGTGTTGTATTATTTCCCTGTAGGCCAACAATGCTATCTATACACACAAAGGGAAAGGCTTGGACTGCTTGCTGAGAATTTAATAGTTGCAGCATCAGTTTGGTTCTCACTTCTGAAGCAAATCTATCTTTTTATTAATATCTAAACCGTGGGTTGGGCATGGTGGGGAGAAAAATGAAGAAGAAAGCATGAAGAAAATACAGAGAGGAGCAAGCAACGTAACAATGACAGTAAAGGCAAGATTTGCAACTTTGGAGGGGGTATGTGTAAAGAGCAGGTAAGAACTAGAGAGTATTTAATCAGAAAGAGACTTGAAAAATTCTTTAATCCAGCCTTCTTATTTTATAGATTTCCTTGAAACGGCCATGTTCTCACATGCAGTCCTTACAATTCCAGAACTGTACATGTCCCTAGCAGAAATTTATTAGCCTATCAACAAATACTAATTGATTGTCCATTCCACACTCCCAAGGCATTTTGTATGGAGAACATAGGGAAAGGATATCGAAGCCTGTTTATCTTCATCCCACCCCCATAGTATGTTTTATACAATGCTTTATTGGTTGCAAGAACACTTGTATTTGTATCCTGCAATTCCCAAAATCTTTGAGGGAGAAACAGCAGGACTCTCCGACTCTCTGTCACATGCTCTACTGAAGACACACCCAGGAAAATTTCACAGCCTGCCCAAAGCCACTAGCTTGTGAGTGTCAGATCCAACACAGACTCCTGGACTCAGAATTTGGCACCGTTTCTATGCCCTCTTGCTGTCCAAAGAGGCTGTGTTAAGTGTGAAACCTTAGGCTGAGATTTACAAAATCTCTGTCAAGTTTCCCACAGGGAAGGAGACTTCTCTTCCAAGTTTCAGACTGAACCAAGAATAATGTAGACCCTGATTTGCAATGACCCTGACCTCTCCTAGGCTCAGCCTTTTCCTTTCTCAGCATCAGGAAGGATGCCAGATCTCATGGAGCAGTGCTTCAGTGGCAGGTTCAGCAGGGGGCATTGGATTAAGCTTCTTGTATTGACAGTGATTTTGTCTTGTGAACACACACAAAGCTGGCCTTATGCATTCTCCCCATATCTGGGAGGATTAGAATATATTTCTATTTGCTAACTGATCCACTCTGATACATATATCATAACAACAGGACTGTGGTTGCTTTGAAATTAATGTACTCTCACCCTTTTATTTCAATCACTTGCTGAGTTTTGAATATGCTTTTCTTTTCAGTGCCCATGAAAAGGTGTCTGTTTCCCCCTCTTTTTAACTAGCTGTGCCGTCATTTTCTTTCCTTTTGCTTGACATGGTTGCAAAGCTGTGTTTCTGTCAGCTCTTCCAGCTGGTAACCTGCAGGTACTTGGATGAAATAAGCCTCCTTCCAACTCAGGCACTGCTCCAAGTCCCACCCCAGACACGGACACGCTCACACATAAACACACACAAACACTGCAGAGCACAATAGTTTGACGTACAGGATGCTCTGTAGCGAGGTCAGCTCTTTTCCACCCACAGACCTCTGTGGGCCAGTTCAGAGCAGCAAAACTGGCTGCGGCCCCTGCAAATCAGCATCCCGGAAAAGGAAGGTCTGGCTGAAGAGGAAGGAATATCCCATCCTGGGGAAGCAAGATTAGGTTTGTTCTGTATGACTGCCTGGGGATAGCTTCCAGGTTTACAATACGCTGCAACTCTTAATTTAGTCTGCTATGGGTCTAAGATTACTAAACTGTATTTAGAAGAAAGACACATTCATTATTGTTATTAAGTAATCTAATTTTAGAACTATTACCAGAATAAAACTTGAGAATATAATAATATTTAACCAGAAATGTGACTAATAAAACTCCCCGAACTTCCACATTTGCGTATTAAGAACTGTAATTAAAAGTAAATAGTGAAACGGGACCTCATTTTGGGTGATGCAATAAAGAATGAATTGCTTTCAGTGGGCATTGTTCAGATAAACAGGCAACACAAAGGGCAGATTGACTCCTTTGTATTTGGTGACATTTTATTGAAAGACTGACAATATAGCACATTCTTTAAAGTTTGGTGAGTGGAGACCAGGGTCCATTCCTGGCTAGTACAGAACTACATGTCTATGTCTTCAGTGCAGAACAACCAGGAAGGAATCATAAAATATAGTTTTCACCTTTTTTGTTATGGTTCTTAATTCAGGGCTCAACACATGAAATGCAGGGGATTGACCCCTGGGCTACAAGCTTATCTCCCATCCTCTTTTTTTTTTGTTGTTGTTGTTTTGAGACTCGTATGTATCCTTGGCTGGCCTGGACCTTGATATGTAGATTAGACTGGCCTTATAGAGATCCACCTGCCTCTGCCTCCAGAGTGCTGGGATTAAAGGCTTGTGCCAACACAGTGGGCTATTCTTGCATTTTTGAGACAAAGTCTTGCTAAGTAGCCACAGGCACTCACAGACTCACAGCCTTCTTGTATTCTTCCATTGTACATATCCCCTTTTCTTCTTTTGTTGTCTTGTCCAGTTACCTTGGCTATACTTCTCATATAGTGCTAATTACAGAGTATGATTGTATTTGCTGTTGGGGATGGTGTTCGTGACTTCAGTAAGGGAACTTCTGCTTTGTTTGAATTCGTTGTCTTAGTTACTGTGCTGTCCTTGTGAAGAGACACCATGTACCAAGGCAGCTCATAAAGAAAGCATCTAATTTGGGGCTTGGTGACAGTTTCAGAGGGTCAGTGGTCATCGTGGAGGATAACATGGTGGCAGGCAGGCATGGCTCTAGAGCTGTTAGCCAAGGGCTCACATGTGATCTGGAAGTTGCAGAGAGGGAGAGAGAGGTGGGGAGAGGGGAGGGAGGAAGGGAGGGAAAGAGAGAGAGAAAGAGAAATGAAACCAGAAAGCCCATGTGACATGCCACCTCCAGCAAGGCCACACCTCCTAATCCTTAAAAACAAACCAATTGGGAGCCAAACATTCAAATATATGAGTCTATGGGGGCCATTTCTTTCAAAACACCACAAACAAGAGGATAGCTTCATGTTCTGAGTTTCTATTCTGTTTCTCTCTCTGAAATTGCTGCACTCACTGGTAATTGTTGAAGATACTTTCAGGGTAAGATGTTTAAGGTCTGTCTGATTTCCAGGCATTACAGCATTGCCTTCTCCAATGGCTAATTAGCTTACCTATCTCCAAGACTCGGAGACTAGACTCTTTAGTGGTATCAGGAAAATGGTTGAAGCCTTGTCTTGCATGCTAGGATAGGACATAACTATCTTTAATCCTAGTCCACCATTAAATGTGTAGACTGATATGGCATAAAGATTCTTGAATTATTATATGTTTACTCTGTGCCAAGTCCTAGTGTATGAATCTTAGTGCTAGAATGTCTGTCTCTATATGTTTTAAGTGACAGGTATTGCTATTGTAGTGGTAAGGACCTAAGTTCAAATACTGTGTATGTATGTATCTGCCTGTTTTTGCTGTTTGACCTTGGGCAAATTACTTATGATGTTTGTGCTTCATCAGATTGGGTAATAGCAGTAATTGTCTCTCGGGCTGCTATGCACTTCCAATCAAATCACTTGGATAGTTGGCATATGCTGTAGTACTTACTAAAGGCTGATAACTATTTTTGTTCATGGAAAATAAATAGCAATGCTACTCTGAATTGCAGCAGACTTCCTTTTGTCACCCTTCCTCTCAGGGATGGTTGTCTACCTGATCTCATGTTTGTTTTAGAGGAACTGCTACCTGCTCTTAGGCTCATGTTGTAGGGACAAATCATTAGGATGTGTTTATCTTTGGGATAACAGATGTTCTTAAACTATATGACTATACAGTCTATCTGCTAATAGGAAAGACCTTTAGAGACTTGGTTCTGGCTTTAATTCTGCTTACCTTCTACCTTACTGGTTGTGAGCCTCCCCTCCTTTAAAGAACTTAATGAGAATATTCATAACCCCCAATCTTCATAAGATACATTCATATAATCTCCATTAATGCTTTTCCAAGAGAGGCAATGATTTTGTGATAAAGGATATCATACCACCTCAGCAAAATTACTTGTAATTATCTTGAACCAGAGTTCACAAGCATTAAATCGGTTAGCCAATTTGTTCAGTTACTACATGTTCATTTGGCCCCTATGCTAGAATTATCACTGTGCCAAAGTATATAATATAAAATAAGATAGCCACATACTCCAAAGAAGCTCTATTGTAAGCTGAGTGTGGTTGTGTATGTGTAGGGAGTGAATGTGTATTGTTTGACATGAGTTGGCCATGGCTAGGACCAAGGCCTTAGGCTCATGGGAAATGGGCAAAATCTTCCCTCTAGGTCAGCATCAGAGGGTTGGCAATGTCTTCCTCTGGACCATGTTCAGATAGATATAGACAGTTTGTGAAAAATCTAGCAACCACAGCTTCTTCTCCCTGGATGTTACAGCCTACAGCTATCTCCCATCTAGATTACTGAACTTCTCCGCACTGTGTTGTACCTAATACAAGAGCAGAGGTTCAGGGGTTAGTTCCAGGAACATTTGGCTCCAGTCCATCTGATTGTTCATAGCCAACTGGATCCCAGCTTGTCTTCATATATATATCTGTATGTCTTTTCTTTCTTCTTTACCTAACTGGTCCAGTCAGGTTTCAGGAACCCAAGCCATACTGGTCACAGCAAGCATGATCATGTGTGTAACCTTAGCACTAAGTCAGGAGGAACTGTTTGAGACAATCCAAGCCTACATAATGAAACTCTGTCTCAAATAAACAAACAATGGCAATGTTCAACTGTAGTTGAATAAGACAAAGACCAAAGACTATTATTATCTGAGACCAACCTGTTGAAATTAAGATGTGGTTTGACAGCCTGTGAGGGACATGAGATTTGAGTTGAGTCCTGCAATTTTTAAAATAGAGCACCATATTTAAATGTGTTTTTCTGTTTAGAGGCCATGGAAAAGTGTTATACCCTTCCTCATTTAATCAGCTGAATGACTGATTAAATGACTGATTTTTTTCCCCTCGATTTGAAGAAAGCCTTTCTCATTGGGAATCATCATTTGCTAGGAGATACTATTTTCTGGTGTTTTGATGAAACTGATTCAACTGATTTATTTAGTGGTTCTTATGTTTTTATGACTTTCCTGTATCTGTGCCTATCTATGTCATTCTTTATATACCTTTCATACCTTTCTTAAACTCCTGTTTTTCAGTTTTGTTGAAATAAACTTTCTCTATGTAGCCCTCATTGTCCTGGAGCTTGCTCTATAGAACAAGCTGGCTTAAGACTCAGAGATCTGCCTGCTTCTGCCTCAAAAGTTCTGGGATTAAAGGCATGCACCACCACACCTGGATATTTATGTCTGTTTATTATGTAACTTAACAAAAATGTAATTATCATTATCTGAAGTAGAGAAATAACATAGTTTCCCTTTGAGAGTTAATAGAGAAATAACATTTACCCAAATACTGAAAATTGCCTGACACACACCACTAGTGGCATACTATAACCTGTCATATTTATATTATTTTGGGAAGGAGAATGGAACAGTTGATTAAGGATCTGTTTAAGAGCTAGGAATAACTGCCCATACCTTTAATCTCAGCAACAGGGAGGCAGAGGCAGGCAGATCTCTGAGTCTGAGACCAGACTGGTCTATAGAGTGAGTTCCAGGACAGCCAGAACTACATAGTAAGACCCTGTCTTGAAACAAATAAACACACAAACACAAAAAGAAAAACAAAAGAAAAAAAGTATTTGTTTAAAAATAGATCAACTGCCTAGTTTCTACCTGCTCTTGCCTTTTTTAGACATTGTTTTATTATTATTATTATTATTATTATTATTATTATTATTATTATTATTATTATTATTATTTTGGGGTTTTTGAGACAGGGTTTCTCTGTGGCCTGTCCTGGAACTTCCTCTGTAGACCAGGCTGGCCTTAAACTCACAGAGATCCACTTGTCTCTGCCTTCCCAGAGCTGGGTAGACATTGTTTTATTGTTTTCAAAACATTCACTATTTTCTAAATTCATCTTCCTGTTTGCGTATTCTTTCATGAGAACAAGGACTTTATGTTGTATTAATTATTCTGTTATCTAGTGTTCATGCTAGAATAGAATGGGACACAGCTTACAGTCAACAAATCTTGTGCTAGCTCAAGTCTTTATGTCTTCTATCTTGCATGTGCCTTTAATGGTTTGCTATAAGGCTAAGCTTTGTATTTAAATGCCTTCATGATTTCATGATTGTCTTTTTTTTTTTTTTTTTTTTTTTTTGGCAGTTTCACTACCTAGTCCTAACTGGGCTGGTGTAGACCAATCTGGCCTACAGAGATCTGCCTGTCTTCTGCCTTCAAGGGTCAGGATTAAAGGCATGTCCCACCATGCCTAGCTCTCATGGACATTTCCTTGTTTTGAATCCCTGTAGATCTTCAGAAGTGTGGGCTTTATTTTGTGTGTGTATATGTCCTGTCCTCCTCTCAGTCCAACTTACTGGTGCAATATATGTTTTGCTTAGAGTTACCCAATAGGGTGTTGGTTATTTTGTTCAATTAGATTCTGGCTTACCCACTACTATGCACTGCAGTGATCAAAAAAGCCACAATATTTATGGAGGGTGAGTGAAACAGTTAAATAATTATGGGTGGTGTGCTCTATTATTGTAACAATAAAAAAAAAAAAACAGGACAATGGTGATGGATCCATCTTTCCATCTGTACCAAGTGCAGCTTCAGTGAAAGCATGGCAGCTCTAATTCTTGATGACTGTACTTTTAATTCTTCAAGCAAAGGATATGTAATGGTGTGAAATGAACTCCCAATTTATGTATGATTCTTATGCAAATAGGTTGAATTCATTTTTGTTTCCATTTTGTAGTTTTCAAATATTTTGTTTAATAATTACATATTATAGATGACAGCAAACAGGTTGATTTTAAGATATTACACAACCATTGGCTGAGACTACGAGATGTTACCTAGAAAATTTCAGTATAAGATTTTGTCTGCTTTCTTTTGCCTAAATGGATGATGGTAAATCAAAGTTCCTTCCTACTTCCTGTGACAAATCCAATGCCCGTTAAGCCTGAGTGATTACAGAAAGCCACACTTCTTCATGATAAATGACTCAGAGACCATGATAAGGCTCAGGTACTTCCAATAAAATCTTTCATGTCATGGAAGAGGAAACAAGATTGCAAATTTGCCAGTGGACAGTAATGATTAGTATTGGATGCTATTTATAATCATGGACACAGGAAGTTAATTAGTTTTTATTAAGATAACTGAGCTGATCCCAGTAGAAAAAGTGCACATGATAATGTAAGTGAAAAACAGCCTATAAAGAAAGGATCAAGAACTCTCATGATGTTGTGTAGTCTGGGGGGGGATGCCCCTGAGTGGTTTGAAATGACACATAGATATAATTACAGATTGGGTAGTTCATTGTTTGATTTTTTTTTATTCCTTTTTGTTTTGTTTTGCTTTGTTTTTGAGCTAAGGTTTCTCTGTATAGTGCTGGGTATCCTGGAACAGTTAGTTTCAGGGCCAGATCTCAGAGATCTTCCTGCCTCTGTCTCTCTGGGATTAAAGACAAGTGGAAGTGCCAACACTGCTGGGCTAGTCTCTGTTTCATTTTTATTGCCTATTTATCTGTCTTACAAAATTTAACTTCATGAATATAAGAAAATCTTTTCCACAAAATGTGTTTGGCTCAGAAGTTCTCTCTGGATAAACACGATAAATGCACATGTATAAATCTAAAGACTAGAGCCATTACAACCCCTCTACTAGATCTCTCGTAGCTTTGTGGTTTCATCTGCCAAATGCCATCCATTTTGCATTTCATGGTAACCTGTCCTTTGTTCCTCTTCGCAAGGAATCAGTTCTTTCAGACTTTCCTAATGGTAGGAAATGGAGAAGAGGTTGTATGATTGATGGTACAAGTGTGTGAAAATTTGGGTCTTCCTGAAGCCACGGAGTATTTTTCATTTGTGGATAGCTTTCTTTATGAAATATGTCTCTTATTTATTACTGGAAATTTTTACTGTGGGCAAAGATGACTGTTTAAAACCTGTCCTGCCATCATATCATTGTAGCAGTATTTAAAGGCAGTTGGGATTGAATTGATGAAAATGGGACCTTTCAAACTCAGGACTGCCTATCAATGACCCAGAACAAAGCTATATTCTCCAAATATACAAAGCATTTATTTACTGTGAGTATGAAGTATGAAATGTGATGGTCACTGACCCACGACACAAGATAGTCTTTAATACGCTGTGGGAATGTTTTACTAGTGAATGCTCATGCAGCCTGAAAGAGTGGATTGATGTCGTTTGCAAAAAGAGACCTAATTTATTCCCAAGCAAGTCATTCACAAACCTGCAGGGTTGGCCTGGTTATGAGAGAGAATAGCCCTGTGCACGAGAGCAAAAGCATCAAGGGCTGCCAATAAAGAGGCCCAAGGTCAGGAAAGAGTCAGTCTGGTTCTAAGAGGCAATATGTGAGGAAAGCAATCAGAGTTATCACCTAGACTGTGTCCTACAGTCAAGACAGAGCAATTTACATGGTGCTTCCTGTTTGTATATTCCTTGATTCTGAAAAATCAACAGGTTTAGAATGCTTCGTGATTGCACCATGGTGATTAATGGTAATAGCTACTTAAATATTGACATGGACTAGACACACGCTCCCTGATTGACTGTGTTGTCTGACTTCCACCTTGCAGGAGCCTTCGGAGAAGCTCCTATCACCTTTATTTAATAAGAAGGAAGTGAGTCTGGGAAAGATGTTCCAGATAATGCTATGGCATCCAGTTAGGTAGGGGACATAGTCTATCAAGCCTGTGCCTGGTTCAGAGGGTGACATTCTGCTTAGCTATAGTGATAAGGCAAGATACCCATGTCCACTGTGCTTTTTCTCATTTGGCCAGACCTCCCCTCTGACCCTCATCCAATAAGTTATTACATCTTCAGTATTTAACCTTTCAAATTATGTTTTGTGTTTTATAATATGCAAATTTTAGGTTTACAGAAAAATGGAGCAGAAGGTAATTACGTACATCTTTCTCTCCCCCAATACCTGCTATTTACATCTTTCCTTTGTGTGCTCTTACAACTGATGAGCTGATATTTATATATTGTCATTGACTAGAGTCATTAGGTTACACTTCTGGTCTTCTAAACACATTGTTTTGGTTTAGTTCTTTTTTATAAAATGATTTTTTAAAATTTATTTTATGTGCTTTTGTGTTTTGCCCGCATGTGTGTCTGTGTGAGGTTGTGAGATCCCCTGGCACTGGAGTTACAGACAGTTATAAGGTGCCATGTGGGTGCTGGGAATTGAACCCAGGTCTTTTGGAAGAGCAGTCAGTGCTCTTAACCACTGAGCTGGCTTCCCCCTCCCCCATATCATATTTACTTCTTTTCTTTCTTTCTTTCTTTTTTTTTTTAAAGCTTTATTTATTTATTTATTTACTTATGTAGAGGGCACCAGATCTCATTACAGATGGTCGTGAGCCATCATGTAGTTGCTGGGAATTGAACTCAGGACCTCTGGAAGAGCCTCTGAGTCATCTCTCCAGTCCCTTCATATTTACTTATTTCTTAAAGATACTTCTAAAAAAAAAAATGATGTATTTAGCTGAATGTAGTGGCATAAGGTTTTGATTGCAGAGGTCCACCTGGTCTACTCAGAGTTTCATGACAGCCAGGGCTATATAGATACTGTCTGCTGTCTGTCTTCATTTTCTTTCTTTTTTTTTTTAAAGACAGATTTATTTATTATTTTTTTCATGTGTGTGAGTCGTTTTGCCTGCATATGTATATGTGTAGCATGCGTGTCCCTAGTGCTGGAGGAGAAGAGGATAGCAGCTCCTGTTTGTGCAGGTATTTTGTTTAGAAGGCTTTGGGTTAAGTTGTTAGGGAGACAAAAGCAGTGAAAAATGATCTTGCTAACTGTTTCAAGGCATAGGCAGGTCAAACCTTTTCATGTGCTAGCATTACAGCAATTATAATTACATATGAGAAGGATTTGACAAGTAAGATTAATCATTTGGTCTCCAATTACTTATTAATTGGCTTCCCATATGCGAGCTTTTGTGTAAGCACTGGACACAAAAAATCACGACCAGGATGGGCAATTTTAACACCCTAGAGGTTGTAGTCTAGGGAAGGCAGGCAACTAAGGTTATTCTCACAATGTTGGGAGTGATGCGCAGAAAGGAGGAGAAAGAACCAGGACAACAGAAGACAGCAGGGTTCGGCAACCCTTTCCTGTAAAATCAAGATACTGAATATTTTGCTTTTCCAGGCCATATGAGCTCAGTCATTAGCTATCCACCTTGTGACCGTGTGATGAGTGAAGCTGCTGATAGTGTAACTAAAAGTACACGATTATATTCTGATAAATCTTACAGATGCCCATGCACTCCCTTTAGATGGGTCATATGCAGTGCAATGGGAGAAATTTCTACAGCTGTTGCTTTCTGGGCATTGTGGTGATATTTTATTTACAGTCTAACAAATAAAGCTTGCCTGAAGATTAGATTGCAAAGCTAGTCACACTAGTCAGTCATAGAGGCCAGTTGGTGGTGGTACACACCTTTAATCCCAGCACTTGGGAGACAGAGGCCGATGAATCTCTGTGAGTTCAAGGCCACCCTGTGCTACATGAGAATGCATCAGTTTAAAAGAGAAACAGAGAGCTCACCCCTTTAATCTCAGCACTAGAGAGGAATACAAGGCAGGAGCTCTGGGTCTCAGTCTGTACTCAGTCTGCACTCTTAGTGAGTTGATCGCCTCTTCCTTCTGAGCATTGGGCGAGGTGAGAACTCTCTAGTGGCTGGCTGCGTTGCTTCTCTGATCTTCAGCTTTAACTCCAGTGTCTGTCTCTGGGTTTTTATTATTGGTGCTACAGGGCATAATTTGCAGGAAAAATTTCCACAGCACAACAGTGGCAGTTCAATTGATTGCAAGTCCTGCTGCAGACAAAAGTAGGGACCAAAACGTTATGGCTACATCCATAGCCCTGGCACATACAACAGGGACCATGGGGAAAGCTTGGGCAACAAGCCAGAGTGCCCAGAATCACAGGCCTAAACCAAACCAAATACTCCTAAATTTGCCCAGAAGTATGGAAGTGCTGAGAGTATCCCAGATGTCATGTATATGCTGTGGAGAAGATAATTAGAGCTGGAAAGGATAACTGCGCCTGGTGTATTAAGTGTGGGTCTAAGAGCCTTTCATCAATGACTCTGAGAAAGGTGGCATTTGTTACAGAGGATGCTAGCAAAAAGCTTTGGGCTAGAGGGACTTGGGTTTGGTCTGGAGTAGGAGCCCTCATTGATGTTCAGGAAAGGTGTAAAAAGACCTAAGTTCCACACACCAAGAATCTCTCCATAAGCTAAACACAGATGACCTTAGGACCCCCAAATACTGTGGAACTCAGCCAGCACTAAGGACCACATATTACATCCTATCTCTCAGAGGCAGGCCAGCTGACTGTGGGAAGACAGCACCACATTCTCTTGCTTTATTCACTAAAATTTTCAAGAATGTTTCTTCTACATTTAAAATAAAATCTCAGCTTGGAAAAATAGAATTTTACACATACAGTATCAGGATGCATTTACTTTTTCTACAAGGCTGTTTTCTTTCAGTTGAACGTTGTAGGAAAACTGTTCTAGAGCTGTAAATGTCGTATAATGTGCAGGGGAAAGAACACTTTACTTAAAGAGTAGAGCATCTATGGTTGCTGGAGTTTCTTTATCCAGCCATGTCCTGCCACCCTTCAGCCGCAAATAAATACATGAACGCTATATTAATTATAAACCTGTTAGCCAATGGATAGGGCTTCTTATTGGCTAGCTCTGTCTTATCAACCCATTTCTATTAATGTGTGTATTTCCATGAGGTCTTGGCTTACTGGAGGATGCCCAGACCTATTATTCCTTGTGGCAGCTTTCCAGCACCTCTCTCCCAAACATGCCTTTCTCCTAGCCTTCTCTTCATCTTCTAGCCCTGCCTATCTTCCTGCCTCTACTGGCTATTGGCCAAACAGTGTTTTATTTATCGACCAATAAGAGGAATATACATACAGAAGAACATCCCCCATCATCTATGAGAGTCTGGCTTAACCTCTTGAGGCAGTGAAGCTGGACCACTGGGCAAGGTGGGGATCAAGGAGATTTGTGTGTGTGTGTGTGTGTGTGTGTGTGTGTGTGTGTGTGTGTGTGTGGTTAAGCAGAATTTAGCTCAGGTAGAGAGGTGTTGGCCAGGGCCAAGCATTTGGATTCTTGTCTAACTTTGATGAGGAACTGTCAGAGATTTTATAAAAGGGAATAATGTAATCTCAATGTCCCATTTTGAAAGCTGAATCTGGCTGTTAAGTAAAAAGTGAAGGAGGAAACCAGGAGTCAGAAATAATTACAATGGTCCAATTTAAAATTATTATTAGTGTGTGTGTGTATGTGTGTGTGTGTGTGTGTGTGTGTGTGTGTGTGTGTGTGTGTGTGTGCAGGGATTATTATCATGAAGAAGAGATTTGGGTCTATGAGAAACAGGAGTGGAGGACCCAGTGGGAAAATAAAAAATTGAATGTGAGAAGTGAAAGGGAGGAAAGATGAGCCTGTAGAGACTTGAATTTGTGGGTAGAGGAGATGACATTTGGAGAAAAGTAGGAAGGCTTAAGAAGACACAAGCTATAGGGTGGTGGGATAGAGAGATCTTTTAGACCCCAGGGAAGAGGTAGCAGGTGGCCACACATTTGGGATTCAAGGGGTCAATGATGACATGACATTAAGAGTTATCAAGATAAGAAGGCACAAGATCAGGAATGATTAGCTAACATAGTGTCTGCTGGGTAAATTCTTAAATTGTTTGCTGAGTTCCCCCCACCTACCACTAGGGAATGACAATGAGTTTGAATTCCATATTCTCAGCTTTCTTCTACTCATGTGGCCTCTTTATTTCCATTTGAAAAATAAGAAAAGACCAAGACTGAACCATGAGAAAAAGGTATTTACTTAAGGGACATTGTGGTGTTTTCCTTTTTGCCATAGCTAAACACAGAGGCTGGGATGGACCACACACTACCAGCCAGTGTGTCCTTGTTGCCTCGATGATCTGCTAGTGACATAATTGATTGGGCCCCTGGGAACATTATTGAACACTGAAATGATTAAAATAATTGGAGCAGCCCAAACTAAGATTTGATTCAGGAAGTACATGGCTATTTGATATTGTTACTTAGAAATTTTTCTTTAATACAGAATTTTAGTTTTAGAAAGGGTTGTAGAGGTCATTTGCCTCAGTATTATTGTTTTATGAACAAAGTATTATAGTGCTGAGAGGTTACTGGTCTTAACCCAGGAAACACTCTTCCCCAGACTTCTAATGTCTTATTCCCCTATTCATCTCTATAGTGTGGATGAGTATGGTAATTTGTGAAGAAGTCTGTCTCTACATAGCAATATTGCAGACACTGACTCCCAATGCGATATATTTAGCCCAGTCTGTTGGTTTTTAAGCAGCTTTATAAGCAATAGAATCTTATACACAGCTAGATCCCTTAGTAAAGGAGAAGTGAGGTTGGCACTCCAACTCTTTTCTGCACAGTTAGTTGTTGGTTGTACGCGCCTACCCCTGCCAGCAAGGAAGATGCGACTCCAGGAAGATCTTCTTCATGCAGTTTTAATCAGGATCCTTGAACATGCTTACTCTGACCCTCGAGGCTCAGGGGACCCCTGCACAGGCTTAAATACCCTAACCAACCTCAGTGAGCTACGTGGACCCTGCAGATAGGCTACTCTTATGCGGAAGCAGACAGGCTAAACAGACTTAACCAAATAAGGGCTTGTTTACGACAGAGAGTGCTCACCCTCAGGGAGGTGGAATGCGGAAGCCAGAGCCATCTTTAAGGCGTGGCACTTCGCGGCTCTCTACAGTTGGTTCTTTACTATTCCTAGGATTCCTAGGATAAGCGTGGTTACACATGTGCCTTGTCACTGTGTTGCTTTTTACATTTTATGGGTGCCCAAGACCTTTCTTGAGAGTCAACCTTTATTTGGAGAATTTGGGACTTGATAATATGCCTTCTATGAATGATTTATAGAATCAAGGGAAATAATGTCAAACTTGAAATATCAACTATTTCTTTATGAACCATGTGTTAATCTATAGAACAAGAATAAATTGAATCATGCAATAGCCTTTCATGTAGCTCAAGGTGGCCTCCACCTCACCTTGAAATGGAGGATGACCTTGAACTTCTAAGATCTGCAATTACAGGCATGTGCTACCATACTGAATCTAGGGCTTCAGACATGGTAGGTAAGCAGTCTGAGCTACATCCACAGCTTTCATTTCTATTCTTAATGATCATAGATAATATGTAAGAATACAATACAAAGAATTCATTAAAAAACTCTCAAAGGAGCTTTAGCAAAATTGATAGAACAAATAATATATAGATATTGTTAACTTCTGGTTAGTAGATCCATTCATAACTTTTCCATAACTCTGGTGATCATATGGTCCTTGGAATAAACCTAAGTGTACAAAGGAGCCACAGAATTGTCTTGTGCCATCAAAGTGGCTGAGACTGGATCACAATACAGGAGGAATCTTCTCTTGTCTAGGCCCTGTTCTCAAGACTCAGTGGGACTGATGTTTGATGGCAGTGGTTAGATTAGAACACAGCCTCGACTCTACCCATTAGGCTCACTGAAAACAGACATCTAGACAGAAAGTAGGATTTGATTTTATGTACTTTGGCTTCTGAGAAACGATACCATCTTTTGAAAATGCTAGCAACACTTTCAGAAGTTCCAGTGGTTATTTCCAACTCTGAAAACCCTGTTAACTGTAGCATAGACTTTGGAATCATCCCAGAAGCTGCCTGTTTGAGAGAATACCCTGCTTGTGCCCTGTGATTTATATCTGATGATTCTTCTTCTCAAATATCACAGGCTCTGGCCCCTTCTGCCTTTGTGCACACTTCACATACCCTAGCTGGCCTAGATAGTCTTTTACTGCCTCATCTTCCCAGCTGATGGTTTATAATACCCTTACTTTCATGATACCCACCCCCAGACATTTAATTCCATTTTTATCTTTAAGAACTTATTTTATGTGTTTGTGTGTACACCTGAATGTATGTATATGAACTGCTTTCGTGCAGGAGCCCTTGCAGGTCAGAAGAGGGCATCAGGTTCCTGGAAACTGAAGTTATGAGTGGTTATGTGCCACCATATGGGTGTTGGGAAACAAACTTGGGTCCTCTGCAAGAGTAGTAAGTATCCTTAACAGCAGAGCCTCTTCCCTAACACCCGTCCCTATTTATCTTACAGTAAATCTGGCCCTAGGTGTTTACCTGCTAGAAATGAACATTGAGATCTATATGAAGACTTATATAGGAGTATCTTAAACACAGAAGACTACAGATGACCCAGCTGCCAATCAACCATCTAGATAACAGGTTGTAGTATGTGCTTACATTGTGACATTATTAAACAGCAAAAGGAGCCCCCGATGTTCCTCTTAACACACAGATATATTATGCTGCATGAAAGAGGTCAGAAACAAGAGGTTATGTCCAATTTTTCCATGTATAAAAATTTAAGTACATGGGCAATACTAATCTGTGATGGAAGATATCTGAACAGCAATATCCTTCAGGCAGACAGACACCTAGACTGACTGTTGAGGACCGGAGGAAACACTATGGGCTGTTGGGAGTGTTTTAAGGCTGAGAAAAGCAGTTTGGGGCTATGTAAGTTTCTGCCTTCTTGACTATGACTGACTGACTGTAGCACTTAAAGAGGGTGCACTTCACAGATGGGAATAAAACTCAATTTAAAATAATATGTGAAGTGCAATCTTTGCATCTCTCCATTTTATTCACTTCCCACCCCTTTAGGCGTTGTGCTTTTTAAATCCCCTCACTGCAAACTCCCTCTCAAAAAGGCAACCTAGCAGATATCAGTATTGTGCCTCCATGTTTATTTGAGTCAAGGGTTTGAATCTGATTCGTCTTCAGGACAAGCAATGGCTTTTGAGAGATTGTCAAGGTCTTTGTGACTCTGTTAACATCACTATCAGGTGTGTCTTCACATGCACAGGGGCGCTTTTGCTTTTATTTTAAGAGATAGTTTTCTATTTTTCTCTTCCACCCTCGCAGGATCGTATGGGCATGCTTATAAATACATGTGATCGTCCTTTAAAATCTGCTCTCAGAAATGTCTGTCAGATTTCTAAGCTATTTTAATATTTCTCTTATGTCCCTCACGAGCTCTAAACCTCTCTGGAAATGTAGGCAACGTCTAATTTGTTTGGCTTCCCTCATGAGTAAAACACACCTTGAAAGCATGGAAGCACCAAGCAATGTTTACTGAATAAATTAATAAATAAATGATTACTTGCTTCATGGAGCTGATGCTGTAACAAAAGCTGCATGGATGCAAGATATTTTTGGATGAGTTGTACTTTACAGGTTTATAGCCTGTCCCCTTAAACATGTCTGCTTTGCTTTACTTTCCTACTGTTGCTCCTGCCTGTGACTTTATAGCTACCCCAGTACATCCTAAGTATTCTTATCAGCTTCATGCTAAAGAGTTTTTGAGAGAGAGAGAGAGAGAAAAAAAGACACTATATAATAAAAGCAGTTTGCACCAAAAAAGGGATTACTGTTCAATGAGGTTGTAGAATTTATGAACTGGACTTTTACTTTATTAAAGTCTGTGTGTTTTTGTTTGTTTGTTTGTTTTTTATATTAGAGGTCTCAAAACAAAATGTGTTCAGATTGGAATGGCTCAATATGTAATTATTTAAAAAAACAAAAACAACAACAACAACAAAAAAAAACGTGTCTGAAAGATCCAGAAATGAAATATGCCCCTTTCTCTTTGCAAGGAGCAGAAGGCAACATAAAGAAGGAATTAATTCACACAGATAGCTGACATTTCCAAGCCCACTGCCTCTTAGTGAAAATGATGCCATTCTCCAGTAGCCTAATGGCAGTCGTCAGCCAGAGAGGACTCACCTTAATAAGGTTCATTGCCCACCTAGTTGTCTTCCCTCATGACTCCCAGAGTGTCCTTGGATGTCCATAATGTGGCCCCGTGTTACTAGAATAATTCTGAAAAAAAAAACCCAAAAAACTAGAACTTTAAAATTTGTCAGAAAATTGAATGACTAAGTTGCCCCCATTTTCCTGTGCATCAAAGTAATTTTTCAGTTTATTCGTCAATCCCCAGTTTCCAGCTGGCTTCTTTTCCAGGTGTTTTAAAGACATCAGTTACCATCAAATTCCCCCTTTCATTTTCCACCTAAGAACACTCACTCAGAATCATCTGGAGTACCCAGTGTAATAGTTCTGGATTTGTTTTTACTCCTGGATAAATGATAACTGTGAAGTTTTAAGAAAAAGTTCCACAGTTCAGCTAGGAAAAAGGAGGTAAGAAATGAGTGTGATACCAGTTCCACCCACAAAGCTGTCTCTTGTGACAAGTCACATAGATAATGCTTTTCTTGGTTCAGTGTAGCACAGTGCCCTAATATGCCTGCTGTCTGCACATCTCTCTTTCCCAACAAGGCCTCTTGGAAAACTTGTCACAACTATCCTACATGGATAAAACGAATCGGTCAGCTAGGAACCAAATAAAGTGTATTAATGGATTTTGAAAATAATCTTGTTCTGCAAGTACAGAAGGACTGCCATTAATGGTGGTATATGTTTACCCAGGAGTACCTACCCTGACCTGTCCTTGGCTATCTAGTCCTCCTGGTAACAAACTTCTGGTAGGGACATTTATATCACACCCAATGGATGCTTGAGAGTTTAAACATTTAGAACCAACAGACAGGAGAAAATTCATCTCCTCTGCAACTCAAGTGTTCCAGAATGTTCCAGAAGTACCCTACACTAGATGGCAGGTCAGTCAGGTAACTAATTCAACAGTCAATGTTGTTTTGTCAATAATATAATGAAAAAGGAGCCTTTTGTCAAACTGGAAAAAACAGAGAGTCAATAAATGTAATGAATTAGGTAATTTATAACTTGTGGATAAAGGGTCTGGTTCCTTTGAGGTAATTGCATGTGGGATTAATTCGACTTACGCTTGTTTACACCTGACTGTTGAAGTCCTCTTCCAGGCTCTGCACAAGGGACAAGATAAGAGAGATGCTGTTTTTGCTCCAAAGGCATGTGTTCCCAACAGTGTATTGGTGTGTGAATTCAAAGGAGATATGTTTTATGAGTCATCTACCATATGTAGCTAATTCTCCCAGCAATCCTCCCAATGAGTGTTATATTTGGTCTTCTTTTGCCTTAGTTCAAGCTTTACTGTGTCTATTTTCCTATTTGTCAAATGGCTGTGTTGACTAATAACAATAATAGCTAACATTTATTGATTACATTTGATTTGCCAGGGGCTTTGGAAGCATTAGCCAATTGAATTCTCACATCATTTCTATAATTATATTCCTTTTTATGGCCATGCAGTGGGGCATGTGGCAGGAGTCTTACAAACATGTAACTTGTCCAAAACCAGAGGCTGGAACTCAAATTCTCTAAATCTAGTGCTACTTCTAAGATACTACAAAGCTCAGCTTCCCAGTGGTAACCAGCTTGGTAAGGAGAGAGAGATAGAGAAAAAAAAATGGCTCCCCTAGGAAGGGTAGGAAGGGATACTCCTTCTGGTTGCAGAATTATAGAGGCTTTATGACTGACTTGCTATTCTACATTTGGTCAAACCATTGATCATGGACTTGGGACAAGCATAGCACAGCATGTCCTATGAGAGTGATTCAAGGAATTTGTGAACAGCACCATTTTATTCTGTCTTCTAGCCTTCTAGTGCAATTCTAATATTGCACTAGAAATTAGAAATCTAATATATGAGTATACTAGATCGAAAGTGTAGTTGCCACTGGCTAATTGTTGGTATAATCTTTCTATATGGCAGGTCTCATCCAAATAGGAGAAAGGGCTAGGCTGAAGACGTGGTACCTGCTCACTGACACAGTTGATGTTGAATATGGGTTTGTGGATACAGTATATAGTTTCCTTAATACTGCTTTTGTGTCTTTGAACATTCTACTCTTCTAGGTAGATTCTTTATTTGTGAAGCAGTTATGGCCCTGGTCCTCAACTCATTGTTGGTGTTTTCCAGAAAGACAAGGAATGACTTTGTGAATGGCTACATAATATAAGGTGCTAGTGTCATACTTTATAGTAACTATTTCTTAAAATAACACTCCTTAGATCTTTAGACACCAAGAATGACTTCTTTTTCTTAAGGGGGAAGGAGAGAAAAGGCCTGAAACACCATTTGTAATCAGAAGTTTACAGCAAATAAAACACCTCTGTGTTCTTTAAATATGTAATTCTGGAGGCAGCTATATTCCCACAATATCACTGATGCAGATTTCTGTTTCAATTAAATTAAATGAAATTTACTTGAGGAATGTTGAAGAACCAGATGCTAATGATCAGTTGATAACTGACCTAATTTTAAAAAAGTACATTCATTTATTTTTGCATTTGTATATGTGTGTGGGCAAATGTGCCACAACACCTTACTTAATAAGGTAGCTCTGACATTAATAAAAAAATAATTAAAAAGATGTATTTTTTAAATAATGTATTAATGTTTGCCTGCATGTTTATATCTTACCACATAAATGCCTGGTACCTGGAGAAGCCAATAGAGGGTGCTAGATCCTTGAGCTACAGATGGCTATGTGTTGTTATGTGTGTGCTGGGAACCCAGGTCCTTTGCAAAAGCAGCAAATGCTCTTAACTGCTGAGCCAACTCTCCAGCTCACCTGGCCTTAACTTGTAAAACTAGATAGGCACTGAGATACTAAGGGAAGAGCCTGGGGTTTAGATGTGGTGAACACCTCTCCCCATAGGTGAGGACATCAAGGTCGGAAAGACTAATGTCTGACTCAGAGACAAAATATGTGAGAAGAGGTGAGCTTTAGTGCCCATGTCACAGAAGAGATCAGACATCTCAAGGTCCATACAATAATTCAGGGTGGTCAGATTCCTCCTGTCAAGTGACCCAGGCCATGCATATAAAAAACCCAGTCTTAAAGAACCCAGTTAAGTGATATTCCTGTTCATCGGGGTTATGCAAATCCCACAAACAGGACATTCATGCCCCTCATTAACATTCCCCAGTGCTCACTCTTTGCATCTCTGGATCCATCTTCTTGCTCTGAATGAAGTTTCCTGGGAAACCTTTTCTATGAATGAAATGTATGAGGGTCTGTCCCAAGAGGGAAGCAAGGAACAACAGCACAACAAACAAAACAAAGAACTTTCTCCCTGAGATTCAGCATTCCAGAGCAGACAGCAGCAATGCTTTCACAAGGGCAGGTAGAGATTCTGAATGGGTGGTATTCAGTTGTGCCAAGAAGCTCGCTCTCGCAATTTAACAGGTGAGCCTCCTTTCTTCTTGATTAAAAAAAGTTAAAATGGTTTAAAAATGCTCCGGGTAAAAGTCTTCTCCATAGCAGATAAGCATCAACTCTGTCTGGCTTGCCCTATTGTCAGGTGGTAAGGACACAATCGGTGCATCGTTTCCCTTGTCCTGGAAGAGAGAGGGAAAACCTGATGCCCTGGCTTCACTTGCCAGGCTTACAAGCAGCAGACATTCCTCTTCCTCAGATGGGGGCTTTGTTTGATGGTCAGCTGGTGTATTGGCTAGTTTAAAAGTTGAGGAATAGCCAATACATATGTAAGCTATTGACAATTGGTGCCAGTAAACCTTAAGCATGAGAAAGAGAGAGACAGAGATAGAGAGAAAGAGACAGAGAGAAAGAGACAGAGAGAAAGAGACAGAGGTTCAGAGCATACAAAGGCTGTCTCTTTGGGGGAAGAAACAATAGAGGGAAACAGCAGTGATTAAAATCAGACTTGAACCTTCTTTTGTTTTGTTTTTGTTTGTTTGTCTGTTTGTTTTTTGGTAGCAGCATCCTAGCTAATATGAGCTCCCTGTTCCTGAGCTGATTGAAGCAGGTTGTTTTTAGTTTGTAACAGCATGAGTGAGATATCTTTTACATCCCATGAAATTCACCTGTTGGAAGTGCATGACTTGATGGATTTTTGGAAGCTTATGGATGTTGCTGGAGGTTTCTTGTCTCACTAGGTCCCACAGATGCTTTTCAGCCCCAAATAAACAAAGACTTATATTAATTATGAAACTGCTGGCTGGTGGCTAGGGCTTCTAATTGGCTAGCTCTGTCATAATTATTAACCCAAAACTACTAATTTATGTATTTCTACATGGCCTTATCTTACTGGAGAATGCCTGGTGTGTCCTATCTTCCAGGTCTCTGCATGGCATCTGTTTGAGGTCTTTCTCTCTCTCTTTCCCAGAATTCTCCTCATTTCCTAGTCTCACCTATCTTCCTTCCTCTATTGTTCAAACAGTATTTTATTCATCAACCACTAAGATAAACATATATACAGAGGGACATACCCCATCATATGGATTTTTGAGTACTTTTATTCTTCAAAAGAAAAGCCAGCACCTATTTGTTGTAACTGCAAGTGCCCACCCCATGTACTTGTAAACCCACTTTCTGTGGCTATAGGCTTGCTATTGGATATTTATTATGTAAGTATGCAATAACATGGCTAATTGTAGTGAAGTTCCTTTACTTAGCACAATGTTTCCAAGGTTCAATCTTGTAGCTGAACCTTATTTTTCTAAGTTGTCATACACTATTGCACTATGTGGCTGGATCACATTGAATTTATCTGGTCATCAATTAATTGGCTTGCTACTGCCTTTTGGCTATTAATGGTAATGCCATTATGAATACCTGTATATGTATTTTGTATTTTTTTTTTCTGTATGTGCTCATTTCTTTTTGACATTTGCCTAAGAGTGGAAATGCTGGGTTCTTATGCCGATTCTACTTCTAATCTTTAGAGGAAGTCCCTGAGGGTCCTACAGTAGCACCACCATTTTACTGAAGGGCCTAGATCCTTATCCAGTCCCTTGCTGTGACAGCTATGACAGGCTGCAGAAAAGACCCAGCAAGATGTAGGCCTCTGACTCAGCAGGATGTGCTGAGTGCCCCCACCACCCATCTTGCCCAACCTTGACCTAATTACGGAGAAGAAACTGCCAGATACCCTCCATGTGGTAAGAAACCAATCAGAAGTTAGCTGGCAGGCTTTGGATGTGCTTTAGTGATAATGGTGGAATGCAGTAGGTAGCAATGACACTTGGATGGCCTCCTGGCATAACAACCTTTCTGCAGCTGACCAATCAACTCAGGGCAGGTTCCCCTATCCTGGAATTGCACCAATCTTGAGACTGTTACTACACAACTGGCAGTCTACCAGACACCTCTCCACTTGCTCTACCCCCAATGTATGCCCTGCCCCACTTCTGCTCGGGGTCCCACCTACTCTACCTGCTGTGTTGGACCCACAGAAGAGCCAAGTTAACTCATAATTAAAACAGACTCTTTGCTTTTGCCTGGGATCTGGTCTCTTAGTGGTCTTGGAACTCCAGAATTTGGGCACAACATTACATTCCCCCAGCAAAAGCTAAGAACACCAATTACTTAGCAATTATTTTTTCCTCCTTATAGGAATCTAAAGTGCTATAAAGTTGAGAAATGGCCCTGGAAGCTCACTTTGACACTTACTTAGGGAGCCTATTTTTCTTCTCAAACTCCACACATACCTATACCTAATGACGAGGTACTACTAGGAAATGCAGTAGGTCTACTAACTTCTTATTTGGTTTATAATAACCTTCAGCAATCACAGACAAATTCTTATTTATCTAGCTTTTTATGTATGTGTCCCATTTTCTTAAATTCATATTTTCTTTTCAGTTACATTTATACTTGTGGGTTTCTTTTTGTTGTTTGTTTTGGTTCTATTTGTTGTTGTTTGTTTTGGGGTGTCTGTGTATTCACATTCCAACAGGTCTTCCACAAGAATACTTATTGAAGGTGTGTAATACAAGAAATGTAAACAAACCAGTATTTGGCTTTTAGAATGAAAGAATATTCATTCTTCATTTCTTCCTAACCTCAAAATGTTATGAATGAATTTCAGTGACTCCCACAGTGGCTTTCAAACATAAATATAAGGGTGGAACGAACATTCTTTCCAGACTCTGAAAGTTCCGTAATTTGAATCTATAAAACAAGCTGGCAATGGCTGGAAGATGGACAGGGATAAAGATAAAGACGGCCAGAGAGGTGGACCTTGGCTCTTCCATGCAAAACACTCAGCATGCCCGTTCATCACACTCTGGGGTATTGTTTTCTGATTCCCAACACAAACACAAAGCTTGTAAGCATAAGAGAGACTGCTTATAAGACAAATACAATTTGGCTGTAACTCTGGATTGTTTTTTTCATCAGTGTGTTAGTGTGCACGATACCCCGATTCTCGCCCCTTGTGGACACTGATAATCATTCTTACTTTAATTTTCACATTGGTGAATAAGCCTTGGGTCCAGCTAATATGCATCGGGCCGTGTGGTGCGGAATCCTTGATGAGCTTGCTCAGTCCTACTGATGACTTCCCCTCTGCCACTTGAAACCGAGGCTTCTTCATAAACATGCTGCAGGCTGAGGCTCGTGAGGCTTGATTTCTAGTTTTCCTCTGGTCGCTGCTTTCATCTCCATTTGCTGACCCCAGTTTATGCAGATGCTTCGCTGCTCTCAGTAATCTACACCCCTCCCCCCTCCCCTGTGCCAGACCTGGCCTGTCATACCCTATTATAACTGATACTTCAAATGCTTCTTTTAAATAAGGTGTATTTTCTTCCCAGTGATCTGGCTAAGATATTCACTGCTAGCTAAAAATACCTCAGGATCCTGTTCTCCAGTAGTTTCAAGGTTAACATGAAAACTGTTATCACTTGCTTAGGCAGCATGAAAATCCACTTTATCGCTGTAACAATCCTTTTGTGGAAAAAGCATCTCAGTACCTCAGTTACACCACAGTTTCCTCAGATCCCAAGCAGACGAAGCCCGTTGGCAAGAAAACAGGTTATGCTTATCTGCATGCCAGTGTGTATTTGTTTCCACCTAGAGTTCTAAACAATTAATTTATGATAATCCATTGTCCCCAAAACAAAAGGGTCTCAACCTCACTATCATATTTTTCTAACAACAGACAAACCCAAGTAATTTTGTTAATGTCTTGTGTGTCCAGTGAAGTGATTTGTCCTATTACTGGCTTTTAGGGAGAATTTGTAAATCAGAAAGAGAAAACACTGGAAGCCAAAACTGTGTCAAGTACTGCTAGTGTGATGTAGAAACCTCCATGGATGAGCATGTAGGCATTGAAAGGGCACAGAGATTAGGCAGGGATGAGGTTTGGAGAGCTTGCGTACATTTCTCCAGTGACTTAATGGGGCAATTGAGTTTCTTTTTAAACCAACAGTGGATATTATAAAAATCCACTTCAACTTATTTTTCAAGGAAAGTAATTTACAGATCAATTTTTAAAATTGTATACATTTATATACAGGCAGTCATTCAGGAAGTAGTTGAAATGCTCTTTTAAAAAATGGCCCACTAGGTGTGATAGCTCATCTTGGTTGTCAGCTAGACACACCTGGAAAGAGAGAACATCAGCTAAAGAAGTAGCTCTTAGGTGGGTCTGTGGGGATGTCCATGGGGCATTTTCTTAACTGTAACGGATGCAGGAGTGCTCCAGTTGGGGAGGTATTGTCCAAAGGCAGGCAGTCTACTGTGAACTGGCAGTAAGCCAGTAAGCAGCATTTCTCAGTGGTTTCTGTGTGAGTGCCTGCCCTGCCTGAGTCCCAACTTTAATTTCCCTTAACAATGGACTATAACCTGTAAGATGATATAAGTCTTTCCTCACCAAGCTCTCTTTGGTCAGTGTTTTAGTATAGCAAGTGACAGCACACTAATCCACTAACCCCTGCGTCTAATCTACAGAGAGGAAAGAGAGAGCCAGTATTTCCACAAGTTGTCCTGACCCCCACATGCAGTCTGTGGCATGCACACATATACAAATGAACATAAAAATATAATTAAAAAAATCTCTGTGCATGCATGTACCTCTCTCTCTCTCTCTCTCTCTCTCTCTCTCTCTCTCTCTCTCTCTCTCTGTGTGTGTGTGTGTGTGTGTGTGTGTGTGTGTGTGTGTGTCTGTCTCTGTCTCTCTGTTCATACCATGGCCATAGTACACCTTCTGGGAGTTGATTTTTCTCCTTCCATCATGTGGATCCCAGCAATCAAACTCACGTTGTCAGGGTTGGCTGCAAGTGCCTCTACACACTCAACACTACACACTTAATGTCACTGGCCCTTAAAAAAACCACCCAGTCCTTTTCAGTGCTTCAATACACATTTTTTTTTCCCTTTTGTAAAAGGGCTACAAAGGGAAAGAACAAGTGGTAACAATGGAAGGACACTAACTCTGGATCTGCTGGCAAGTGGTTTTGAAGCCGGGGATCATCTCTAAAGGCTGCAAAGGATGCTTGCTTTTGACTTAACTGGTGGTGCTCATTCCATTGAAACACAGGGAGGGGGAGATGGAGTGTGTACACCAATGCCTACTCCTGTCCTCATTATATTGTGGCCTGAGGCTCAGCGCTAAACATTTTTCTAAAACATAATGAGCTGTGTACTGTAATGAAGGTGTTTGAAATTGATTTGACTGTTACTTAGTATAAACCGTCCCAGATCAAAGGCCCTGGCAGGACCACAGACACTTTAGCATCCACAGACAAAGGGCTTGTGAGATGGTTTAGAGGCAATTGGAGAGGTGTGGTTGCTTATGCAGAGCCAAGAAATCCATCAAGCGGTTATCTGATCGCTTGTGTTGCCAGCCGCTGTATGACACTCACAAACTGATATCTTGCACTGGACAATTTCCATGATTGTTTTGAAAAAGAGTTCAAAACTTGCTTTCAGTTCCTCCACAGTTCTTAGTATTTTTGCATCACTCCTTCATCTCGATCGTGAATACCCTCCCCAGATGATTTGTAAAATGAATTTTACTGAATGCTGTTTCATCTTATTGCCATAGTTACAAACCAAGAAATCGAAGTTTGCTAGGCTGAGCTGAAAATAGCTGGCTTGTGACAAGGCAGAGAACTAATTCTTATGCAAAGCTCTGCTCTCACACACAATCTCTGATTGGGAGAACAATGGGAAGTTTGCTGTGTGAAATCCAGATCTGCTGATGCCTTCCCACTCTTAGTGTAGACCTACAATGAGTTTGAATGAAATATCTTAAAACTAATCAGGAGGGTCTGCTTTGCAGGCACTGTCTTCTAGGTTACCGTTGAAATGATTTTGCAAAGTTGGTATTTACATGCAATTTGGGGGAGTTTATACCCACTTTTAAAGTGACAAAGAACCTAAGTAGTGTTATAAATTCAAGAAAGGTTTAAAACATATGAACATTAGCATTTAGGATAGATGAATCTATCACCCATCTATCAATCTATCTATTTATTATCCATCCATCCATCCACCTACCTGCCTACCTATCTAAATTATACCATCAAAAAGCAAATACATACCGGTTTCAATAGGCATATTAGATAAGAGAAGTTCAGGGTAAGGTATGTAAAAAGAAGTTGAGATTTTTAATATCTAAAGGCCAATCTTTCAAAATACATGGATACCTGGATTGTATGTTACACTGCTACCTGCTCTCTCTCTCTCTCTCTCTCTCTCTCTCTCTCTCTCTCTCTCTCTCTCTCTCTCTCTCTTTCTCCTTCTCCCTCTTTCAGTGTTGAGTATTGAGTTTAGGATTTTGCAAATAACAGGCAAGAGCTCTACTATGAGCTATATTCTTAGCCCCACAGTACATTGAAGGAGAGTTATTTGATTTGTATAAATGATCAATTTAAAAATGGCCCTTTTTCAAACAAAGGTCATTTTTTCTTATGTGTATAAGCCTTATGGCTGCATGAATGTATGTGCACCACATTCCTGGTGTTACAGAGGCCAGATGAGGGTGTTGGGTTCCCTAGAACTAGAGTTACAGATGGTTGTAGCTACTATGAGGTGCTGGGAATAGAACCCAGGTTCTCTGAAAGAGCAGCCAGCTCTCTAGCTCCACAAAGGCCCTTTTAATCCACCATTTAATGTACTTAGGCCTTGTTTCATTAGTCTCTGTGTTAAGGATTTCCAACAACAGTTGCATTATTCTTAGTCCTGAAAAGACAATCAAAACATTTTCTCGTGACATTTACTTCATTTCTCAGGCCTCCATTTGTTTTCACCTGTTAAAAACGAGAGAATCAAATTAGACCTTTGAGATCCTTACCAAACAGAAAAATTCTGATTTAATTATTCTTTAATTTTCACTAATTCACCGATTTTATCTGATTTAATTTGGGTTATAATGGTTCTGGCATATTTGAATATAATTTTATGGTATTTGATCAACAATTTGAAAACAAACACAGCTAGTGGCAGAGATTCTGAGTCAATAGGAAACACAGTACTGATGTGTGAGCCCCTGTGTACTTGCCAGGGCAAGAAGCCCATTCTCTAAAGGCTGTAGAGAGCTTGCTGGCAACTCTACAACTTCTGGACCATCTCTTTTATATGCAAAAATCTTGGGAGGACTGGAGAGATCCCGGGGAGCTGGGCATTGAGGGTAGGAGGGGTGAGGCTGCCACAGTATTCTCACTCTGTATCACACTACAGTAGCTGCTGTGTGGGCAGACTGGCCTCATACTTGTAGGAAAGGGAGATTTGAAGCCAGTATTTGTCAAAGTATGTACTAAAGGTCTTTATAGTCTTTTCAAAAGTGTGGGAAAATCATGGTGGTACGGGTCAGCAATGCCAGCACTCAGGAAGTAGAGGTAGGAGAATCAAGAATCATCCTTGGCTACATAATTTAAGACCAGCCTGGATGGTAAGTAACCCTCTGTAAAAAAATAAAAATCAAGAGAAATCAAATCACATATTTTTTGGAAATTCTGGGTGAATGCAAGGTAGCCAGTGCAAAAATCTAAGCTCTGGGGGTGGGGGTCCACTTTTCTTGATTGAAATGTCTTTTGATCTTCTGTCCCACCAACGTTTTGTGCAATAGTTACGTTATTAAATGTAAGTGGGCCTAGTTACAATTGAGATTTGTGTCTGGGGCACAGTTATTAATCTGTAGAGACAGTTATGGTGTCTTAGAGGGCAGGGGTGATTGGTATATCTCAGAGTTGCCACCTGTCCTTATTTTTAGCCCTTTCAGAGACTATAAGGTATCACTCACACTTATTCCCAAACCCTACCTTATTACGAAAGTCCTGAGAGTCTACAAGAATTGATAAAATAGAATATACTGTGATTTCCTGTAAAGTGCAGATTGACAGTTGTGCTGTGAGGTGGCGTGTAGCTTGGTAAACTAGCATATGCTTCTCATAAACAAGGCCCTGGCTTTATTCTCCATCACCAAAACAAACAGATGAGCTGCTTTACACTAACGATGACCTGGAACCATGTGGAAGAGACGACACTGGATTTTGTAGGTCAGACCCTTCTCTCACAACCTCAGTTCAGTGAACTGCTGCACCCACACGAGGGCATATTCTTCTTTCTATTTATTATGAAAGCAAAATTATGTTTTGGGTTATCTTTTTCTGAAAAGCCTATGAATAAAACCTTATTAGCTATTTACTTACAGCAAATCTCATTCATCATTCAGTATGTAAACTTCATTGAAAATACAGTCTCTGATGCCTCGTTCTTGAGATTATACATTATTACATTGTACTCAGTGCAACTGGGCCATAGCAAACGTCATTCCCTAGAACCCAATAAGTTTCCCACCATGTTAGGATCTTCCATTTTGAGTTACTATTTTTACTGCCCACTACAACTCAGTATGTAGTGGGTAGGGTACAACGTACTCAGTAACATACAACAAAATACAATGGCTAAATCAGTTCCCTAAGTGTCTATGAAAGGAACAGAATGCAACCAGAACAAACAAGTCAAACAGAAACAGACTGGGTGGGACCATGGGTCTTTCAGACTGCAAAACATCTTCTGCTCCTTCAGTAAATACTGTGGCCAAACAGTTACCCTGGGACAGTTCAGAGATGCTGAGCCCAGCTAAAGATAAAAAGGAAATGAAGGAAATGCTGGCTTTAATCTTGAAGGTTCCTTCCCCTCTCCCAGGCCTTATAGAAATTATCTGGTAAACTATTGGTACTTCATGTTCCTTGATGATGTTACTATTATCAGATGCCTTGGGAAGTATGGCAACCGTGATTGTTTGGGAAGAGGCGTGTGCTTGGAAGTTCTGGGGTCTGTGTTACTTATGTTTGGAATTCACTGTGGCTGAGTGTCCCACAGTTGGCTGGAACTTCTGATGTGCTTCATGAGATAATTATCTGTTTTCTACCTTTTTCAAGTCAGTGGAGCTGATCTACTTCCTTTGCAAAAGAGAGATGGTTCAACATAAAACACTATGCGGAGTTCTCTCAGACGTCGACGATTCTGAGAATGAGAAAAAGGCAACCTATTTGACAGGCTTACGAACATTTAAACATGCGGAATGTAGGGAGTCTATTACATTCATGATTATGAATAAATTTGTGAGAGAATGAGGCTAAATCAGCCCTTTTATTCTAGTCCTCCTCCCTCCCTCCCCATTCCTTCCTTCTTTCTTTCCTCCTTTTCTCTTCTTAACAGATACTAACACATAGATGCATTCAGGGATTATTTGGGATTGAGAATTAATATCAGCTAATTCGTGAATGATCTACTTACACTGCACAAGCCTGGCTCATAGGAGTTTGTTAAAGAAATAATTGTTGAGCAGCGAGAGAGTGAAAGACAGATGGAGGATATTCCTATCAAAGGCCTCTGGTAGCTTTTCTAAACTGCTTAAGTCTTAGCTCAGACATTTGCTTGTGTACACAGATCTCCTTCTACATTAGAAAAATGCAAACTACTTTGTATCAAGGTATAAGTTGATTTTAATTAGTTCAGTATTTTAAACTTTATTGAAACCTTCACAACTCCATGTTTTCCTGTTTTTGAGAACAAACTCAAAATTTTACATATTCTTATAAAGAACTTCTTATATGATGGCTGTGGTCTGGAATTTCCTAAAACATTTATAATTAGCAAATGGGGAAAATTATTTCTCATAGAAGTTATTATAACTATACAGAACATTTTTTTGAAAGATGACTAATGAGTAAAGCCAAATCCCTGCTGTTAACAAGTAATATAAAATGTTAAAAATATACAGTGTTACCAAATACTGGATATAGACATGTACCAAATTGTTATTTTGACAAGTGTGGTTGTTAGATAAACCCTTAAAGTGTCTCTAAATGGCTCAAGGTAATGGATTAGTGTTTTAAAAGTGAGGCCATGATAAACAGTGCCCCAGGGAAAAGGAAAGCTGGGAAGAAATGGCCTTTGATTTCTGCCTCTTAAAGTTAGGCCATGTCAAAACCTAGAAGCCAATGGTTTGTGAAAGTCGATGGTTCTCCATGGAAAACTTGGCTGAGCATTCTGAGTGTGCCTTGGGCTGTCGGGCCATCCTGTGTGGTTGCCTGTCAATCTTTTGTTGTCTGGATATAGTTGTTGGTGTTTTTGTTTTTTTTTTTGTTTTGTTTTTGTTTTTTTGATTCTCTGGACAGTAGGACACTTTATAGGAACTGTTGGGAATTGGAAGTTATGCAAGACATTAAATGACAGTAGGAAATAACATACACAAAAGTATTTTTTAAAAGCAAAATATTTTATTTTCTACTTATTTTTATTTTTGTAGTGCTGGTGACAGAGCCCAGGGCCTTGTGCAAGGCAGGAAAGCCCCAATAAACATTTATCCTAATGTGACATGTATAAATAAGCATTCCCCAGATCTTCTCTGCCAATGATCTGCCTGCTACAGTTGAATTGATTCTTTTGCTTTGAATGACCTTTTTAGGCCATAATAATGAGAAATCATGGAGCTAATCAATGAAATGTGTAAGTGCATTGGATTCTGCACATTGGATTGGAGTAGAGTGGTTGTGGCCTGGCAGGGTGCTGGTGACATTTAAACATTGGCTTAAACATGTGACTATTGGATTGCCTGAGAACTCAAAGTGGGTTTGAGCACACAAACTAGACACCTTCATGGAGAAGCAAACCATGTTAACAGGAAAAGTTTTCAGTGAACAGGTTAAAGATATAGAGTGTTGCAGAGTGCTTATGAACGCTTAGAAAACTCTTAAAAGTCAACCCCAAAGAACATAAAGTATTTAAACAAAAACTATTGTTGTTTGTCTCCCAGACAGGGTATCATACTTCCCAAGCCTTCCTAGAACTCAAGAATGCCTGGTCCTCCTGCCTCTACATCACAAGTGCTAGGATATATAGGGATTCTACACTGTGCAGTGCTGATGTTCGAACATAGTGCTTCATGTGTTCTAGGTGAACATTCAAGTGTGCTGCACTCTCAGCTTCAGTGGTCATTATTATAGTAAATTTTCATTAGCTCTGGTTACTATATAAGTGAATAAATTGAGAAGGAAGCCTTCACTAAGCCAGAAAGTAGACAAACTCAAATACTGAAAACACTAAAGGTTAGGTACGAAGAAATACATATCTTAAGTTACATTAGCAGCTGGGAAATGTTATGTCATCACAATTCCTGGTTGTTTTATGAAATAAAGCGAACATATGATTGCAATCTTTCAAATCAATTTCCTCAAGGCCATCTGAGCAAAGCTGAGTCCTAGGTGGGAGGAAAACAAATACTTGGTAACAAAGTAGTAACAGGTTTCTGGCAATGTTCTTTTAGCCGTAAGCCTATGAATTAAAGCTTGAACAAATCATTAATGTTGGGAATTCATTAGATCACATACCTTGTAATGATGCAATATGGGTCTGCTAGAAGCCAGAAAAGCAAAACAAGACACAAAACAAAAGACTTCCATTTGTTGCTTGTGGAACATTCTTATGGAGCAAGTAGAAATAATCACCTGCACTTCTCAGGTTATCATAGCTAGTGTAAAAATCCTAATCTCCATGTTTGTTGCTGTGTGGTCCAGATGGATAGGGATAGTGTTAAGTAGTTCATAGGATGAGATCTACAGAACCTGGATTTGTCAGGCTAGGAACCATTCGTAAATTTTAGACAAGATTCATTTTGTTCTGGTATTTATAGCTAGCAGTTCCACCACAGACCAGTTTCTCTGAATGAGATGAAGATGTAAATAGGCCCAGCTGAAATATGCTAGCATTCCTCTTGTGAAATGGTCATGACATTTATTGAATAATTGATGAGTGCTAACGTTATAAACCTTATTTCACTCCATCCTCTGAGCTAGGTAATGTTTTTGTGATAAACACCGATGTCAAGGAAATGGAGAGATGGCTCAGTGGTTAAGAGCACTAATTGTTCTTCCAGAGGACCCGTGTTCAATTCCCAGCATCCACATGGCAGCTCACACTTGTCTGTAACTCCAATTCCAGATCCAACACCCATGGCAAAATACCAATGCACATAAAATCAATCAATCAATCAATCAATCAATCAATCAATCAATCAATCAATTTCAGGCTGGATATGCACATCTTTAATCACAGCCCTTGCATCTCTGTGGTTAGACGCCAGCCTGGTCTACATAGTGAGTTTCAGGGCAGCCAGGGCTACATAAAGAGTCTCTATCTTAAAAGAGAAAACAAAGTAAAAAAATTCAGAAAAGATCATTTCCTGCCTGCTATACAGTTAGAGAAGCAAAGATATGTTAAAGACTCTATTTGTTAATCAACGAGAGAAACAGACAGATGTTCCGAATGGTTCAAAATAGAATCTGAAGAACAAACACACTTGTAAGTCAGAAATCTTGCAATGAATATACAAATGGAGGCAAGTTATTTTGTGAGCAACGGGGAGGTAAAGGAAGACAATTGATCGTCTCCTTAGTCAGAAAAAAAAATCCTATGTGTCTACAGGAAAGAGTGATTTTGCACCAATTTCATTTATTTGTAAGCCCTTACAGAATCAGAACCCAGCAAGCTAAAGTAGTGCATTCTGGATACTGTAGAGTTTTCTTCTGATACAGTTTGTCATTCTATTCCCACTTCATGGGCATTGAAATCAATGGCCAGACAGCATTGGTTTCTGAATGGATTATGTTAATTAGCAGGGAAATCCTATGCATTATGAGAAAGGATGGTAGAAGTGGAGTAGGAGATCACCTTGCTGAGAATCTAACAAGTTAGAGAAGAGGAGGACTGTCACACCATGGAATGTTTGATCCATCACTCTGACAATGGGAACCATTCTAATGCAAACAAACATGCACTAACAATGAAAGTGGTATTAAGCCACACCCGTTTACCCCTTACTATGGCCTCCTAGATAGACTAGAGAACAGCTTGGGAGGGGCTTGCCAAGCAAAGAATGAACAAGTGTTCAGAGGATGGACTCATCCCATAGGCTGGAGAGTTTCTTGGTATGATGTTTGGCATTGCTTTGCGGCTCTAACCAATGTGGAGATACATAATTACAGCTTAAGACTATCATCACTGTGGTAAGAAAACTGGGGCAGGGATGTGGCAGATACCCATATTCCTGTTGCCTGGAAAGTTATTCTGAGCAGTCATCAAGATGGTTCTCAGCCCTGCCACTTGCCAGAACTGAGAAGCATGGAGTGCATTCAATGTGGATAGCAAGACTAGAGAGTTAGCATAAAGCTGATGGCCACACTCGTAAATAATTGAGCCCCTCTTCCCTTCCTTTCCTCTTTCCCTCCACCCCTCCCTTACTTTTCTGGTCCCATCTATACTAGGATGACATCTAACTTGCTTTGTAACCAAGAATGTCCTTGAACTCTTTTTATCCATTTTTTTTTAATATTTATTTTTCTTATTTTACATATCGATTCCAGTTCCCTCTCTGTCCTTCCCTCCCTCTCTTCCACTTTCCCATGCCCCCCACCACCCTCCCATCCCATTCCTGCCTCCACTCCACATGTAGGGTGATGCCTTCCTGGAGGGGTCATCTAAATCTGTCAAGTTTTTTGGAGTAGGGACTAGGACCTCCCTCCTGCCTCTAGGTTAAGGGAGCATCCCTCCATTGGCAATGTGCTCCCAAAGTCCTTTTCTGCACCAGGGATACATCCTGGTTCCACTGTCAGAGGTCCCTTAGACTGCCTAGGCCTTTTAACTGAGACCCATGTTCAGTGGATCTGAGTTAGTCCAATGCTGGATTCCCAGCTATCAGTCTTGGGGGGCCATTAGCTCCTCCTTGTTCAGGTCAGCTGTCTCTGTGGGTTTCTGTAGCCTGGTCTTGTCCTCCCTCTCTGCATTTGGATTCCAGTTCGGCTCAGTGTTTAGCTGTGGGTGTCTGCTGTTTTTATCAGCTACTAGATGAGGGCTCTATGATGGGGGATAAGTTAGTCATCCATCTCATTACCAGGGAAGGTCATTTATGGTAGCCTTTCCACTGTTGCTCAGATTGTTAGTTGGGATCAGTCTTTTAGGTCTCTGGTCATTTCTCTAGAAACCTATAATGGTCTCTCTCTCTCTCTCTCTCTCTCTCTCTCTCTCTTCTCTCTCTCTCTCTCTCTCTGTCTCTGTCTCTCTCTCTCATCTATTCCTTCCTCTGATTCAATCTTCCTAGTTCCACGTGCTTTCCTCTCCTCCCCTTCTCTTTCTCCTAGTTCCCTCTCCAGTCACTGCCCCTCCCCCCTTCCCATATGCTCAGGAGATCTTGTCCCTTTCCCCTTCTGTGAGGGACCTTGTATGAATCTCTTAGAATTCTCCTTGTATCCTAGTTTCTCTGGCAGTGTGAATTATAGGCTGGTGATCCTATGCTCTGTGTCTAAAATCCTCCTGCCACTTTCTGCTGCTTCCCGAGTGCTGGGATTACAGTGTTCCTGTGCTAGGGCTGCCCAGTTTATACGATTCTGGGGATGGAAGCCAGGCTTTGGGGTTGCTGGGCAAACACTTTATCAGCTGTGGTGAGGCTACCTCAGCACAACTGTGTTTTGAGCTCAGCATTAACTGCTGGATGTCCTATTACTATGGAATGGGAGGTTTTCACAAACCTTTTCCAGGTGAGGTGGCATAGAGTGTAAACTGTAGGTAGTTCTCTGCTCTATGGAGCAAGAACATGTTCAAGATGGCATCACCAAACATCACTGACTGTGTCTTATTTCTTGTTATTTATTATCAACACCATCAGCATCCTAAGGGAGATGTACAGGTTTAATAAGTGAATGAACAAGTAAAGCAATGAGCTAGGGGTTTGATGGGTTGTCTGTTGCCCATCTATTAGCTTTTCTATATCTTCATTTTCCTCATTAGCAAAGCAAAGGTGATAGCATTTAACCTATAAAGCATCTGTGCAAATATTTCCACGAGAGGATATAAAGTGGAATAATGTTTCAAATATAAGAAGTGATGCTGATGAACCGGAGAGATGGCTTAGTGGTTAAGAGCACTTGTTTCCCTTCCAGAGGTCCTGAGTTCAATTCCCAGCAACCACATGGTGACTCAAAACCATCTGTAGTGAGATCTGGTGCCCTCTTCTGGCATTCAGACAGAGAGCTCACACATAAGTAAATACATCTTTTAAAAAAAGTGATGTTGCTAACAGATATACAGAGAAACAGTAAAGTTAAGATAGCCAAGATGTTTGATAACTCAGAACAGTCCTTCATTAAAACCCACATGTTATTGAGTTTATTTGGATTGTATTACAAATGACCTAATAATGATGATCTAATAATAGTGATAGTAATCATATTCATCATCACTATCCAGCTCAGAGTCTCAAGCAAAAAAAAAAAAAAAAAAAAAAAAGGCTCTTTTTTTAAATTAGTACCATTGAGAAATCTAGAACAGTGGTTCTCAACCTGTGGATCATGACCCTTTTGGGGGTTACATATCAGCTATCCTGTACATCAGATATTTATATTATAATTCATAACACTAGCAAAATTATAGTTATCAAGTAGCAATTAAGTAATTTTATGGCTGGGGGTCACCACAACATGAGGAACTGTATTAAAGGATCACAGCATTAGGAAGGTTGGGAACCACTGGTCTTTAAGGTTGAGGCTTCAGGTGTGACTAAATCTAATCATTTAAAGACCACCATCAGCACTGCTCTCCAACTTTACCTTTTTCAGTTCTAGTCTTGATTTTTCCTTTGTGTTGTCTCTATTCACAAGCAAGTTCCCTAGACCACAGAGCAAAGTGGTTGCTAGGACTTAGCAACCACTAGGACTTTGGACTTAGGTGGAACATAGAGACATTTTTTTCTTAAATTATGCCTCTGAAAGTTAAGTGAATCAATATAATTGGCTCTTCTGGGCTACTGAGGCCATTGTTTGATTGTCTCCTACTTCTTGGCACTAGCATTGAAGTCAACCTGATAGATACCAAGTGGAGTAAGACAGAGACAAAATAGATCTAAAAAGAAAACACTCATTAGAAGAAGAGATAATGTTGGTACTGAAGAAATAGAAATGTTTTGGAGGTGTCTGTGATGGGAAGAAGCTTACACGATAGTGACAAGCTAGGACTATCAATAACATACGCAAGAAGTATTTCAGTTAAATTGTCATTATTTTGCTATAGAGACATCAGAGAGATCAACGTCTTAAAGAAAACATTACTGGGAATTTTAATAGTAGTCCCACTGGAAATACTTCTAGAAGAAGTATTAAATAAATATTTGTTTAGTTTGGTTAACAAGTGTATTTGTCTAAGAGTATTAGAGGAAGCTCCCAGAACCCAGCACACATTACTTTAATATTTACCGGTCTAACCGTGATAATCTCATAAATGGAACTTGAGTTACAAACACTATGGACCCAGTTTTCATTTGAGAGAGACTTTCATGATGCTAGCTGATTTCTTTATTTAACAATTTATGGAGATCTAGATACAAAGCTATGTATATTCTAGGGAAAATAATCCAGCCCTGGTCTTGCTGTATTAGTGTGTTTTCACGATTTAAAACACAACACGGTGTGCATGATGCCAGTTGAAGGCATCACTGTTGAAGGTGCTTGGGAAGTTGCAGTCTCATTATTAATAGAGAACTATCACTGAAGTATAATTTCTTTTCAACTCATCAAATTGACAAAAGTAAATTTTTCAAAGTATCAAAAAGACAGTAGTAGTTATGTAGTCACCATAGAGGGAGACTGAAACATAAAATGTACCCAATAGTCCTGTGCAAGACGGCTTATGACATTTGTTCTAAGGAAAGAGATTTACAAATGTAACAGTCCAGCAAGAGAAGAAAAGTCAAACTGACTCCAAATGTGCACATTTAGGAATGTTAGATAGCTGGAAAAAAACCTCTATGAATATATGCATAGGTGAGTGCAGGAAAATATTTTGAGATGAATAGAACATGCCCTAATTTAACATCAACTCATGTGTAATTGTATTAATTTACAAATATGCTTGTAAACACATTGAAATAATTCAACCTGGGAGAGTGATAGTTCCTCCTTGGAGAGGATTTGGCGAATGAAGTGGCAGATAAGATAGAAGTAGGCAGCGCAGTAATTAGCTACATTGCTTGATATTGTTCACAATAATATTTTCATTTATTACTCGCTTCATTAAAATCCAATTGTTACTTAAATTAGAATTATTCATATAGCTATGAGTATAGTATATTAAATTCCAACAATAATTTATTACTAAATCTAACTATACAATGGACTTTATTTTAATATGATTTTGTTCTCTATACATGTATTTAGTTAAATATGAAATGAATTTTATATGATTGTAAGACTATTTAAAGATAAAGACATGAAACAGAATTGAAAAAAATCTGTATTTTCTAACATATTAGCCCATATAACTACTTAAATTTAGATGAACAAAAAAGCACTTTTTGTTGCACATGCCCCATTGAAGAGCACATATGTGACTATGGGCTGCCATGTTGGGTTTACACACTGCACAGAGATTGTCCATCATCACAGACAGGGCAACTGGACAGTGCTGGTCAAAGCTACTCATTTTTCAGATTCCTTCCTATCTTTTGAAACTGTAGCTTGCTTTTTAAAAGGAGAAAAACCTATGTATTTCTATCTGTCAACATTTGACACATCTCAACTTAGCTGTCATTGGTCAGTGTTTGACACATCTAAGCTTGAGTGATGCCAAAGTGAAATTGAAGCCTTGAAGAATATAGTATTTTGGAAACCTTTAGATCTCCAGTGTTGAGTCAAACCTTTTTGAAAGTTGTCCTAGATTCCTTTCTGACAGAACTCTGAAGTACAAGTTATGAGAGAGGAGACTTCATGTTGAGTCCCACTCTGCACTGGGCGAGAGTTAGCCAAGTTTTCTAAAACTTTCTAGAACTAGAAACCGACACACTCCCTGTACACTGGTCTTGCTGTCTTTGCTCCTGTGGCTTACAACTGTGAGCACGAAGACTCCTGTTGACTCTGGTTCACTGTGTGCTTTCATACTGATGTTGGAAGGTCTGTGAATTTTATTATGCGCTTTCTAGGAGACTGTCTTTTCTGGGTTGTCATTATCTTGGGCTCAGAGTGAAGATGCCTGGGTTAACATTTCCAGCTCCACGGGTTTTGCAGTGTGTCAGCTATGAGTTTATCAAGAAAACAGACCTGGCAGAGGTGGTGCACACCTTTGATCCCAGCACTTGGGAGGCAGAAGCAGGTGGTCCTCAATGAATTTGAGGCCAGCCTGGTCTACAAAGCGAGTTCCATGACAGCCAGGACTGTTCCCCTGTCTCAAAAGCCAAAAGAAAGAAAGAAAGAAAGAAAGGAGGAGGAGGAGGAGGAGGAGGAGGAGGAGGAGGAGAAGGAGGAGAAGAAGAAGAGAGTAAAAACAGAGACAGCTTCATATTGGCAGAGCAACAGACCCAACACAATGAAGAGACACACACACTAATGAGAAGACAGGGAATGGCTGGTGTGTATGATTTCCAGAAGAGCCACGCCCAGAGGTCTTGGTGATTTCAAGCACTCAAGAGATTTCTAGAAAACATCATTCTGAATCACCTCTTTGCCCATGTGCACATGCCTGACTAGAATTAGGATTTAGAAGCAGAACTTCTCCTTTCTTTCTTATCCCTCCAAGTGGTGCCTGACATGGATGAATCTAGCTTCAACCCTGCTATCCGGGAAGCCTGAAGTCAGAGTTGGTTTCCACCCTTCTGTTCCTGTGAGTTGTAAATGCAGAGAAGACACAGAGGCACAACATCCAGGAGGCTCTGAGCAGGACCTGGTGCAGCTGTGATGTCCATTCAATTCCCATCTGCTCAGTAATGGGATGGTTAATAGGCAAAATGAGGGTGACAGTGGATGGCAGATGCTCCCAAAGTCACGGGGTTTGATTGATCCCAAACTTGTTATCTATCAGCATCACCAAGATATGTTCCAGAAATGCAGATTCTTGAGTCGTACTCTGGAGCTACTGAATCAGAATGCAGGTGGTGGTAGAGGTATGGCTGATGTATCTAGCATCTGCTATGATGCCTGCTCTTGAGTCAATGTTTCCTTGCTGGGCTTCTGGAAGGCCTTGCCCAACCTGTTTTATAATGGGAACCCATTCTCTGCTATATCTGCAAATTCACATTTCAGAATGGGAAAGTGTAGAGAAATGGTAGTTATAGACATGCGCTTGGGGAGCGCAGTAGCTGCAATTCCTAAGGTCAGTCTATCAGCTTCCACTTAGTCTCTGACACTAGAAAGGCACTCCAAGAGGCAAAATGTTGATAAAAACCCACGTATTGTTCAAGTTTCATTACTTTGCAGACAGAACGAAATGGAAATGAAATGTGTTGAAACTACTTATATATTAATAAATATACTTCTCTCCATTGTCAAAAGGCCCACTGTAAATAGCTATTACTGCCAGCATTGTAAATAAAAGACACAAACACACCACGCTGGTCATACTATTTTTATTATGAAAAAATTATATTACACTCAGGCCAATTCTAAGCACAGTGTGACACAAAGAAGGGATATTTGGGGGTGTCAGGAGTGAGTGAGAAGTTGCCAATCATAGTGCTGCAGCCAGCATGTTAAAAACCCCTTTGTGTGAGTAATTTCATATTCTCTGGGGGCATGAAATACAGAGTGGTTTCCAGTTTCCACAAGGACTCTGGTCCATTTGTAGGATGGCTAAAACGTCTGATTTTGAGAATACCATAGTTTCTTGTAGTTGAAGGGGGAAAGAATGACCTCTTAAAGAGAGTGACGATTGGTCTCCACCTTGTTTCATTTGGAGGACAAATATATTGAAAGAGTATATGTGTGTGCAGTGTGGGATGCCTTGCACTGTCTCTCCATGCCAAAGTAGTAAATGTACATTTCTACTCACAGCATGAAACTATGTAGAAGTTGTTCAGCCAGGTAGGCTCCGAAGTCAGGCTGTTTGGAGCAATAAACTTGATGAATGGTGCTCTTTACAATGGATGGAATTTCCTTTTATGAATCGGCATTGAAAATGGAAAATCTGGGATTTTTTAAATCCATGGAAATTGGCTTGTTTTTCAGTGTGGGCTTTGGGCCATTGGACTTTGAGGGTTTAAAACATTCATTTCCTCTGGTGTCAAATATAAGAAAATTCTAGACAGTGATGTAAACATGGGTATACTAAGGGAAGGAATCTGAACTCTTCACACCAGAAGGAGATCTTAGGTCTGAGCTGATGGTGGAGCCACATGGAACTTAGAAGGAAGGAAAACACTGGGAGATTAATGAAACTGGAAACTTATCTGACTTGGGGCTCAGATTTCCACATCTAAACCTGCCAGCTATCAAAGCTGCTTATTGTAGAAGGAAAAGGAAATCTCTGGATGCCTTCTCAGCAAAAACAAGAGGAACAGCCATGACACCCTTCTCGATAATTGCAAAAGTAGAGTCAGATTGTTTTATTATTTTAATTTCCAGGCAGAAGGAACTGAAATATTCACATATTTTATAATAAAATAGTATACTCAGTGTAATATATGCTTTGTGTCTTTATTTGTAATACCAACAGTATATATGTACTACACACACACACACACACACACACACACACACACACACACGCAGGCCTTTTAATAGCAGAAAAAATATATTTATTAATATTTAAATGGTTTCAAATATTCATTGGTTTTGAAATGGTTCTCTTTCTTTTTCTTTCTTTTCTTTCTCTTTCTTTTTATTTATTCTTCTCTCATAGAATACATCCCAGCCACAACCTCCCCTCTATCCACTCCTTCTTGTCCCCCACACCTCCCCTCTCCCCAGATCCACTGCTCCTCCTTTCCCTTCAGAAGAGAGCAGGCCTCCCAGTGACATCAACCAAACATGGCATAGCAAGATACAACAAGATGAGGTACACGCTTCACATCAAGGTCAGAGAAGGCAATCCAGTAGGAGGAAATGATCCTGACAGCAGGTAAAAGAGTTAGGGATACCCCATTCCCACTGTTAGGAGTCCCACAAAAACCCCAAGCTAAACAACCACAGCAAGTGTACAGAGGACCTGGTACAGACCCCTGCAGGCTCTCTGCTGCCATGTCAGTCTCTGTCAGCCCCAATGGGCTGTGCTTAGTTGATTATGTTGAGTTCTCCTGGTGTCCTCGACCCCTGTGGCTCCCATGATCCTTCCTCCCCCTCTTCCACCGGGCTCCACAAGCTTTGCCTAATGTTTGGCAGCCTGCTTCTGCTGCCATCAGTCGCTGGATGAGGTCTCTCTGATGAAGACTGGGCTAGGCAGCACTCTATGATTGTAGCAGAATATTATTAGGAATCATTACATTGCCTTTTTCCCAGTCAGTGGTGTTTGGTTGTATCCTAGGTCTCTGTGCTATTCCATCTCCAGGTCTTTGTCATCCAGGCAGTATCAGGTATGGGCCTCAAGTTAGACCAGTCATTGGTTGACCCCTTCCACAAGGCCTGTGCTTATCATTACTCCAGTATATCTTTCAGGCAGGACAAATTGTAGGTCAAAGGTTTTGTGGCTGGGTTGGTATCCCAGTCCCATCACTGAAAGCCTTGCCTGGCTACAGGACATGGCCAGTTCAGGCTCCATATCCTCCATACTAGGGATCATTTTGAGGGAACCCTTATATGTTCCAGGAAGTTTCCACTGCTCTAGGTTTCCACATAGCTCCCTAAATGCCCCTCTATTTCAGTCATCTCCCTGTGCTGCCTCCCTCCCTCTCCCAACCTCCACTTGACTTCTCCTGTTCCCATGCTCACCCACACCCAGTCCACTCGAAATCTATTCCAGTTCACCTTCCCAGGGAGATCCATGTATCCCCTCTTGAGCTCTCCTTTTTGCTTAGCTTCTCTGGATCTGTGGATTGTGGTGTGATTATCCTTTATTTAACAGCTAATACCCATTTACAAGTGAGCACATATCATGTTTGTCTCTCTGGATCTGGGTTGTCTCACTCAGGATGATGTTTTTCTGTTTCCACCCATTTGCCTGCAAATGGTTCTTGATTTGAGAGTTAATAACAAACCATGGAAACCTAATAAATTCCATGAACATTTTATTCATAAAATGGGCATATGTTTTAATATTTCACATCTGGTTCAGGAAGTCCTGTTGTAGAATCCTAGTTTAAGATGTGTTACATTCATTTATGCTGTGGAATATTTGTTTAGTGAGGTAAAGATGTGTTCTTTTATGTTGCATTTATTTAACTCTGTTAAGCTCTGTTACTTTGCCTGTCTAAAACATCTGATTGGTGTTTGTTTTAGAGCTGAAAGGCCAATAGCCAGGCAGGAGAGATAAATAGGTGGGCCTGGCTTGAAGAGAGGATAAATAGGAGGAGAAATCTAGGGAAGAGGAGGATGCCAGGGGTCAGCCACACAGCCAGCCATGGAGTACGAAGGAAACAAAGATACATAGCATAAGGAAAGGTAAAAAGCCCAGAGGAAAAATGTAGTTAAAGAAAAATGGGATAATTTACGTTAGAAAACCTGTCTAGAAACAAGCCAAGATAAGGCTGGGCATTCATAATTAAGAATAAGTCTCCATGTATTTATTTGGAAGCTGGGTGGTGGTCCCCAAAGAGTCAAAAAACCAACTACAAAGTCCTTAGGGTTGCCTGTGTAGATAGCTAGCAAGTAAACAACCTTAGGTGTTACAGTAAAATATAATACACTGTTCAATATTCTTTAGTCAGAAAGTAGAATTTCTTTATTAAATATGATCAAAGAAATGCTTCCAAATTTACATAGGAACAAAATACTTATTCTTACAAAGTCATTCCTCTTCTTTTTTTAAGATTTGTTTTTATTTTTAATTATGTGTATGTGTGTATATGTATGTGAGTTTATGTGGTAATATGTGCACAAGTGGGAATATGTACACATGAATGTTGGTGTCAGATTCACTGTAGTGGGAGGGACAAGAAGTTGTGAGCATCCCTATGTTGATGCTGGGAATTCATCTGGGGTCCTGCATTAGAGCCTCACATGATGCTAACTTCAAAGCCTTCTCTGCAGTGCCCCCTCTTCTTTTAAGAGCACAACATTCATCTAATTTAAGGTGAAAAGACCTTTGGCTTTAGGCTTTGGGAGGTCTGAAGTTGCATCTGGACAACACAGGACCCATAACTGTAGATCCTCAGTGGTTGACACCAAGGGCTGGTGGACCTGAAAGCTGCAAGGGGCTGAACTGCAGAATTTTGGGGCCAAGCTTCTAGACTGTCTGACTTTATAAGTCTAGTATGGCTCAGCAACCTGTTTAACCAGTGTTTCTGGCCATTCTGTTTTGTTTTTAAGGCTAGGGCTCTCTTCATAACCTTGGGTGTCATAGAATTCACTATGTCAACCAGGCTGGCCTGGAATTCACAGAGATCTGCCTTCTTCTGCAAGGATTAAAGGTATATACCACTACATCCAGCCATTCTTATAGTCACTTTTCAACTAATATTGATAGGAAGCTGTTGAGCTTGCTCCCCACCTCTTGGTTTTTGAGACAGGGTTTCTCTGTGTAGTCCTGCCTGTCCTGAAACTCTCTCTATAGGCCAGGCTGGCCTCAGACTCAGAGATCTCCTGCCTCTGCCTCCTGCGTGCAGGGACTAAAGGCCTGCACCACCATCACCTGGTGATGTTGAGCTCTTTATCCATGTTTTGTTTCTATATCATTTTACTTGCTTATTACAGTCTATCACTTTCTCATGATTTTTTTTTTTTTTAATGCTAGGGTTAGAATTCAGGGCCTCAAACATATCAGGCAACCTCTTTACTATTGAGTTAAAACTTTAGCCTTCTCTCTTTCTTCCCTATTCTATTGTGTCTAAACTTTTGTAAAAGAATAATCATTCCCAGTTCACCATTTCTTTTTTAATAGACTCTTTATTTATAATTTTGTGTTAGGTCTATTCATTTTATTTTATGTGTGAGTGCTTTGCCTGCATGTATGTCTGTGCTGGTATCATGTTCATGCTTGATGCCCCAGGAGGTCAGAAGAGGGCATTGGATCCTCTGAAACTAGAGTTACATGTAGATAGTTAAGAATCAGTACAAGGGTACTGGGGGTTGAACTCAGGTCTTCTGGAAGAGCAGCCAGTACTCTGAACTGCTGAGCCATCTCTCCAGCTGCAGCCCTCATGCCCTATTTCAATAAAAAAACTTCTTCTGTGTTTGTGTTACTCCACACCTGCTTCCTCTGATTTTACCTTACCTGTTCTGTACTTATTATAAATGATACTGGCTGCATGCTTACTTCTTTGGTGGTGTTTCCTTCCTTAAGTGCAGATGGATGGAACAGTCACATTTCCCTGTCTTTAAACACGACAAAAGGCAAGCTAGGTTTTCTTTTCACTTCAGTACTCACTTATTTGTCTTCCTCATGCTCTCTGTTACTAATTTATGTGTCCTAGCTCAGGGAATGTTGAACAAAGAAGCCGGGTAAGGGACAGTCAGGCTACCCAGACACTGGACTCCAGCTAGGGCTATCGACCTTTAGGATTTTTTTCCCCCCGAGATTACATGCTTACAATCAGCAGCCTTCACTCTTTGTTATCAGAGACAAAGAAAAAGAAAGATTAGGATCTCTAGAAAGATCTGAAGTTGTCCTTCTCAGAAACCAGATCACTGTTTAGGAAAAAAGAAAAATGATTGACTTGTCCACAATTATAATACAAACTTGCTTCGTATTTGCACAAAATAGAGTGTCTATATGTATCAGACTAGAAACCACCTGACAAAATATTTTTAGTGATTTTTGAATACCTGCTAAATATCAGCTAGTGTTTTCATATCTGCTGTCATGGGCAACGTGTTGGCCTGTGCGACAGGTAGAGGAGATGTAGAAAAGAGAGATAAATGTGAAATATGTTTGCATGCACTCATTCTATTCTCTGTCGTTCCTAGCTGGGCTGGGACTCTGAGTGAGCTGCAGAGTCAGCTGGAGCAGAGTTCAAATGCTGTGTGATCTGAGACCTGGAAAGTTGCCCAATCATGCATCGTCTCAGTTGATGTTTCCTTTCTCCCTTTTGTCTAGGTAATGAAGATAATAATAGAAAACCAGCATAGGCTGCCTTTGATGATGCAGTGAACCGTCCTGGTAGAGGGTTTAGTGGTTTTGTTTGATGCATAGCATGATAGATAACTCCAACTACTGTTATTATTATTATTTTTTTTCTGAACACAGAAAGTTTGATAGTTCCCAGAAAATCTGCTAAGAAAGGGCTACTAGGTAAGTATGAATTACCAAATTTACAATTACCTTTACCATTTTAAATTTTTTAAAGAGCAATGATTACATCTCATAAAATAATTTATATCTCATAAAGTAATTTTAAGAGACAAATTATAACCAAGTTTTTTTTAGACAGGGTCTCACTATATAGCCCTAGCTGTCTTGGAACACACTACATAGACTAGGCTGGCCTTGAACTCACAGAGATCTACTTGCCTCTCCCTCCAGAACTCTGAGATTAAAATAATGTGCCACCATGTCCAGAAAAATGCTATTTGTAAATTTATAGAACCCCCAATAAAACCCATTAAATAATTCTGCTTTAAAATATTCCTTTTTTAAATTCCCACCCCTTCCCTTTTTATTAACCAAATTGAAAAAACTGCACTTTATTTTATTTAGTAACTATAATTGGAATTTAAGTTCTACCAAAAGTGTGTGACTTTCAGTGGAAAATACATAGCCTGTAAAACTGCTACTGGCCAAGTGGTCTTGGAAAATCATTCAAACTCTCCGAGCATCATTGGTCTCTATTAAACAGAACTAAAATTTTGCGTTGTCAAGTTTGTTGCAAAGACTGATGCCCAAAATTTAGAATAAGCACACGCAGGCAGTGCAGATGGTACATAGACTCATTAGGAGATGGCCTTTCAGGGTCATTAGCTATTGGACAAACATGGAAATTCTGCTACATTTTTGCAATAACCAAGACAAAAAAAGTCTTTAGTGCCAAGTACTGGTAAAAGGGCAAAGTAGCTAGAATCCATACAGATGTAGCCAGAACAGGACACTGACAGCTAACATATCCTTCACGAGGCCCAGACCTCCCTTTCATAGATGTTTCCCAGGTAAACTAAAAAGTTATGTCTGCAAGAAGAACCTGTACATGAATATGTATAAAAGTTCTGTTCACCCACCACACCTGGAGACCCTCAGCATCCTTTAACGTGCCAACACATGCCCCATGTGGATCTGTCTCATGGGAAAATGGAACTTCTCAGGAATAAAGAGGGAGAGGCGCTGCTTACCATGACTTGGGAAAAGTTCAAAGCTGATACACCTGGAGAAGAAACAGAACTTCAGTACTGGGCGTTGCAAAATTCCATTGATAAGATGCTCTCAAAAAGGCAGCACCATGGTGATGGGGTGGGAATTAGAGGCTGCTGGGGGGATAAAGCTGCTGGGGTTGGGAACATATAAGTTAGAATGAGAGAGCAGATGGCTTTTGAGGGTGTGCACTTGTTCTGTATCCATAGCTATTTTCTTCTTTCCTTAAAAAAAAAAAAATACAAGCCAGGTGTACAGAGCAAACTCTAGGACAGCTGGGCCTACAAAGAGAAACTCTATCTCAATGTCCCCCACACCCCCACAAAAAAGTTCACTACAATTAAGGCAGAATTGATGACAAAGGTATAATCATGGGCTATAATCATGGCCGGGCAACGTTTTCTTATCTTCCAAAACTTAGATAAGATGAAGAAAGAACACACAGCCCCAAGAAAAACAGCTCTTATCTGTAGGACAGTACCTTCTGTCCATGGTAATTAGAAGTTAGGTCAGAGAACTCCAGCCCTCTGGTCAAATCCTGCATGTCACCTGTTTGGGGATGACTTATCAACTTTCCTTTTTTCTTTTTTTTTTTTCTTTTTTCTTTTTCTTCTTTCTTTTTTTCCTAAACATCAAATGCTAGACAGACATCAAAATAAATATTTCACGATACATACCACATACCACAAACTATGTCATTCAAAATTTGACATCCATATATAGACTTCTGGGGATGCACGGTTGAGCACATTCAGTTTTGTGTCATCTGCTGCTTTTGAGGTATTATGACAGAGTGATTGTGACAAGCTGGCGGACCTGTAAGGCCTGACATCTTTGCTATCAGGCCCTTTGTGGAAAAAAAATGTTCGCCAACACCTGTGTTATGATTCTCTTCCAATACCCTGTTTTTTATTTAAAAGTGGATGATACTCACCTATGCTTTGGCTCAACGACTAACTTAGAAAATCCTGGATAGATGCTTCAGAGGTTAGAAGCACAGGTCCTCCCCACATGCAGCAAGTGCTTTTAACATTCGAACCACCCAAGAGCATTTGCTGCTTATGAAGAGGACCTGTGCTCTGTGCCCATATCCACCTGACAGCCTATAACCAAGAGATCCAATCTCCTTGTTCTGGCCACCTCAGACACACATATGTATGAGCAAAAAAAAAAAAAATGAAAAAGAAAAAATTATACACATAAAACATTTAAACACTTTACTTTGGCTAAAGTCACTTTACTTTGGCTAATGTCAACTCAACACAAGCTAGAATCTTGCAAGAGGAGGGAACCTCTTTTGAGAAAATGCCTCCATAAGATAGGACTATAGGCAAGCCTGTCTGGCATTTTTTAATTAGCCATTGATGTGGGAGGGCCCAGTCCTTTGTGAATGTTGCCACTTCTGGGCCAGTGGTCAGTAAGCAGCACCCCTCCATGGCCTCTGCATCAGCTCCTGCCTCCATGCTCCTGCCCTGTTTGAGTTCCTGCCCTGATTTCCCTCTGTGGTGAACTGTTCCCTGGAAGTGTAAGACAAGTAAATGCTTTCATCTCCAAGTTGCTTTTGGTCATGGTGTTGCACTGCAGCAATAGAAACCCTAAGACAATTGCATTGAGGTCCTAATGCTTATGACAGATTCTTCTCTGCTCCCATCATGTGGGACTCTGGTCATCAGGATAGGCAGCAGGTACCTTTTAACCTGCTGAGCCATCCCATCAGCCGCTACATGAATAACTTTTGACCACCCCTCTTTTTTTTAGGAAAATATTTTTTTCTTGTAAAAACAAGGTTCAATATAAAAATGTTTACACTATCTTGGTGTTTTGTCCACCCTTCCCTACCACATGCCTGCCTGCCAGTTCAAGGCCTGGTTCTGACCATTAATCAAGGGAAGAAAGTTTTGAAGACATCCACTCAATGACATCCAAACATGGGAACTCCGACATTTGTGTCATCTGTGGGCTGCTGGGAGAAATCTGTGTACTAAGAGTTAATTGCAGCAGTCTATTTCTGTGTGACAGGTCATGGAACCAAAAGTTATCGGAGGTAAACACTGAAGTATCTGATTTACTTGTTCAGAAGTGCACCATAAAATCCTCAGTTAAATCACATTTTATGACTGCGGTCTCCATGTTTTTAAATATAGCCTTTTGCTTACTTCATAGTTGTAAAGGCTGACTTCCGTTCTGCTGTGTGGCAGTGAGGAATTTATAACGTCTGTTAAGTGAACAATATTTACAAAGTGCTATCAAACAAGTTAAAGTAATATTTCACTGTGTCTTTACAACAGTGAAGATGGCTAGAGAAAATACACTCACTACATATGAGTTCACTCTATGATATTATAGCTCTATGAGCTGCAAATCTTAAAGCATTTTATCACTGGTCTACCTCTATTTACCCCCCTGCTTTCAGTGTTTACTAAGGCCCTTTTAGACATCATCCTTTGAAAGGAAGAAAAATGAGGTCTTAAAATTTGTATTTTTTTTTAAGTGCAGCTTAAATGGTTATATTCCTTGTGGAGGTCTATTTACTTGCCAATCACATGTGACACATTGAATTATGCTGTTATGAGTGTTCACAATGGAAGAGGCTGTGGACTAATAGGTCAAATAATAACACGTTCATTCATATTAATGGATAGAAAATAGATTACAAATTATAAAAGTATCATTTATGATTTATAGTTTCCCAAACATGTTTGCATATGTATTATCTCCACTGATTAAAAAAGCACAATGAAAGAAATACAATATGAAGCTGGGTGTGGTAGTGCACACTTTTAAGGCTAGCGTTACAAAGACAGAAGCAGAGAGATTTGAGGGAGTTTGAGGCTAACCTGCTCCATATGTGATTTTCAGGAGAGTGAGAGGCACACAGAGAGATTTCAAAACAAACAAACAGACAAACAAACAAAAAATAGAGGCTGGAGGGATGGCTTAGTGGTTAAGAGCACAAGCTTTCCAGAAAAAAGCAATTTGGTTCCCAGTACCCGCATGATAGCTTTTAACCACATGTAACTCCAGTTCCAGGGGATCTGTTGCCTTCTTCTAGTCTCCTCAGACACAGGATGAATGTGGTACACATATATACATGCAGCCAAAACACTGTACACATAAAAGAAAAATAGATAAATCTTTAAAAATTCTTTTAAAAGCACAATATGAAATATCTAAGGCTGATCTAATCTTTTCAACAAAGGACAGACATGAAGTGTTTTTGAGTGGTGGATGGAGGATTAGATTTCAGTCTTCTAATCCCCCTATCTAGGGATGGTAACGTTCCTTTTAACCAAAGAATCAATCTCTGTAGGAACTAGGAGTATAACCCTTTGTCTGAGAGTTGCTATTCCTTGAGTCGTTGTCTTTTAGATTACTTGATATCAGTTGTAAAATAAAATCTATCTATCTATCTATCTATCTATCTATGTATGTATGTATCTATCATCTATCACCATCATCTATCATCTATCTATCTACCTACCTATCTCTATCTTTCTGTCTCTATCATCTATCTATCTATCTATCTATCTATCTATCTATCTATCTATCTATTTTATCTATCTATCATCTTCTTTTCAGAGTTTGTAAGGTGAAAATATCCAATGGCATCCTATCGCCCCTACCATGAACTTACAAGAAGTTCCTCCTGCAGGGCTTCTCTGTGTTGCCTGGTTAGTGCTGTTTCAGTGTGGATCTTTTCTCAGCAGCTCTACACTTCAAGCAATGTGAACACGCTGAAGCCCTGACACCAGAGGCAGCCGGGTTTTCACAGCTGTGGAGGTGGCAAGTTCTAATTCCTTACCCAATCATGTTTAAATAGTAAATGTGTTATCTCAGACTTATTAGTGTCTATTTTGGTTGAGTTGTGGTTATATGAAGCCAATCACCCTCCCTCTGACCTCTCAGTGTTCCTGAGAACCTGTGGATATGAATGTTTATGAGTGGAATTGCTGTGTTGTGGGGACAGAAATTTCCTTCTACGCTTCCTAGCCACTATGAGCCCTCTACTGGGATGATTTCATAGTGAGAAGACCATGATGTGCTTTACACATCGTCAGTCATGTCTAGGCCACCAAGGAGCCCACCAAAGTCCTTCATTTCTTTTACAGGGTATTTTGTATTGAGACAGGGTCTTACTATGTATCCCTGGTTGGCCTGAAACCCACCATCTATTTGTTCTCTCATGCCTTGTGTTTTTCTTATTAGAGCACTTAGCAAATCAGTCAAAGGTACTTAAATTCTCAGTCTGATGATTTCCAACAACTCTGACATATCTGAATCTGGTTGTGATGTTCTCTAACTTTTTGGACTAGTTTGCATGTTTATCTTTAATTTACTTTCAGAACTGCTTTTTTTTTTTTTTTTTTTTTTTTTCAGCAATCTCTGTCAGGACACAGGAGCTTTGTTGAGGCAAGGTGTGAGAAGTCTTCCGTCTCTGACTCTGGCACTTTTAACAAGTACGAATTGTCTGTTTCCCTTCTCCCAGGAGACCAGTTTCTACTGTTCCTTCAAAGGGGTGCAGTGTTACACAGACAGAGCTGAGGCCAGTTATTTTCCCCTTTTGTGGGAAGTTCACAGGCAGGGAGGTGTGTGTGGCAGGGGAGCATCCTGTACCACCCCCAGTAGTTTGTAAGGCTCCAGGCTCACAGGTTAAAGTGTGTGCCCTCCATACTAGCATCAGGTGGGGGATTCTGCTTCCATCCAACCGTGAAGCCCGGTCTCTAGTTTTAGAAGCAGCTGTTTGCTTTGTGGTTTCAAGCCTTTGGTGGATTTAGGAAGGGATGCTGATGCACAGTTAATTCAGCTTTTCTTGCAAAGGTCGGAGCTATGGCTTCTGAGTTTTTATGATGTGCGAAAAACCAAGTTTCATTTACATTTGAGAGGGTTGTAAGAAGACACGATGATAGAAAAGCAGGGGTGGGGTGAGAAAAATCAAACGGGCCATGCATTTAAAAAGTTAATTTAATTCTTAATGTGTATGGGTGGCGGTGCACCATGTGTGTACCTGATGTCCAGGGAGGCCAGAATAGGGTGTTAGATCCCCTGAACCTGGAGTACAGGTGTTTTCGAACCTCCATGTGGGTGTTAGGAATTGAATGAGGGTCCTTTGGGAGAACAGGCAGTGCCTTTTACTGCTGAGCCATCTCTCCAGCCCCCAGGAGGATATTTTTATAATATAGATGTGAGATATGTGATGTGGGAAATGTAAAAGAAATGTATTCTTTTCTATCAAGGGTTTAAATAAGGCAAACTTCATTAAAAAAAAGAAAATTGTAACGAAGCCTCTTGGCAGAATTTCAAGATCCCCCCAGCCTCAGCACTTCTTGAAAGAAGTGAGTGCCCCAGGTGGTACTTGGTCCTTAAAACTGCATTTCTTATGAACTGTGTAGGTCACGGAGCGACTTCCCCAGTGTATGTGTGTTATTGATGTGTGCATGGCCACGCTGAAGACTCTAGCCCCAGACTCATGGGAATGGCTGAGCCTCCCTCAGGTGCCATCAGATGTGGATGTTGCTAGTGTATGTGGAGAATGATCACCATAGCTTTCTCCCACCAGCCTGAAGACTGCTCCCTCACAAGACTTGCTGAGAATAGCTAAACCTGTCTCCTGGATCCATCTGTGTTCCATAAAGCCTGCCTCCTTGTTTATGCATATGTTACTATTTCTTGCTCAGCTGTGTGCAATAACCCCACCTCCCTGTTTGGCTCTATATAATAAATATATAATATAGCAGAGCTTTGGCGGGTGCTTTGGTTTCTCCATCAGAGAGGATGGTTCTCTCTGTTTTTTGTGTGTATCTATGTGTTTGTCTTTTCCAATTCCCTTGTCCCTTAGTCAGGCTCATCCCTTGAGTAGTTCTGGGCATAGCAGAATCAAGTCCCATTAAGTCAGTCAATCACACAAGAATGTAGAATGGGGCTCTCACCACTATCAATGAGGCACAAGGACCCCTTTTCATTAGGAATGAAAATCCAGTGAGATGCCTGCTACTGCTTCCTTTTCCTCTTCTCCCTCCTCCCTCTCCTCTTCCTCCTTTGCTTTTTGGATTTTTGAGACAGGGTTTCTCTACATAGCCCTGGCTGTCCTAGGACTCATTTTGTTGACCAAACTGGCCTTGAAGATCTGCCTGCCTCTGCCTCCTGAGATCTGGTATTTAAGGTGTGCACTATAACACCCAGCTGTGCTTGCCTTCTTGGTTAAGAGCTACAAAAGGAGTAAGTTAATGAAATTCTCTTTTAGATACACAAGTCTGGGGATATTTAATGGAGCTGCCTGTGGAGACTGCTGTGTCCTGGCAGTTGAGTATATGATTTTGATGCCCAGGAGAAAGGCCTGGCCTGTGGATGTCAGCACACTGACTGTACAGAGAGCCACAAGTTTCTCAGAACTCCTAGAGAATGCACATGAAGATCGCTGGACCCACAGGCTCTTCAGTGCTCAGAGCTGGAGGAGACGGGTACTCGAAAAAGAAGACAGACTGTAGATCTGGATGCTGGAGGAGAAAATGGTGGGTTGTATCGGGTGCTGCTCATTAGTCAGTGTGGAATGTTTACTTGTTTAATTTCCTATCTGCTGAATTCTGAGTTGCTTTTCATTTAGATTTGACTAGATTTGGACATGCATGTTTTTAAGATCTATAAACTAAGCCAGGTGTGGTGGCTTGTGTCTGTCATTCAACCCTCAGGGGGGTGAAACAGGAAGATTGACAAAGATCAAAGGCAGGCTGGGGTATATAGTGAGTCTAGCCTGGGCTACCGAATGGGACCCTGACTCAGAAAACAAAAAAATCTACAATCTATTTAATATATGAATGGCTCGATCACATTTCTATTTCTGACTTTTTTATGTTTAAAATTCATTGGTTTTTATCTTCTGTATATGGCTGCTTTGCCTGCATGTATGTCTGTGTACCACATATATGCAGTGACTACAGAGGCCAGTAGGGGTGACAGGGCCACAGAAGTGGGAGTCATAGGTGGTTGTTAGCAGCCATGTAGGTTCTGGAAATGGAAAATGGGCCAGTATAAGTGACTGAGCCATCTCTCAAGCCCATTCATTTTTATCTTTAATATGACTATGTCTACTCTCATAGAAGATTACAAACATGCCCCCCCCCTTTTTTGGACAGAATAGTGATCGGAGAGACTATTTCCCCTTCAAGTCCAAGTACATTTGATTTGTAGTTGACTACTCTCCCTTCCCCCAATGTAGTTGTTGGCATTCACTGTCTAATGGAAAGATGATACAGTTTTGAATTGCAAGAACATGTTTCAGAAACTTTGAAATACTCAGCGTGTAAAGTTTATGCCATGAAAAATAGATTTGGGAGAATAAATAAAGAGCTAAGGCAGCTCCTGTACTGATTAGGTAGAGAATTTAGAGTCTGTCATGGGGATGGGAAGCACAAGGAAACAAAGAAGAAAGGAATGAAGAAAAGTGGGTCTCAGATTGGGGTGCAGGGGCTCACCCCTTGTCAGAGTCTAGGGAGGGAGCCGTGCTCGAGAACCACTGGTGTAGTCAGGAGGCCAAGGGCACAACTGTCCATCTGACCTTGAAGGGCAGCAAACTCTCCAGTTCTGAATTTTATCGTGTGTGTGTGTGTGTGTGTGTGTGTGTGTGTGTGTGTGTGTGTGTGTTACTGGGGGAGGGGTGTCAAGGAAATATCTGGTAAACAGGGTCAGACCTGAGGATCTCTGTGCCACATATTCCTTTGCATACCCGAGGACAGAATTGCCCATCTCGCCCAGGAAATTGGGAGAAGCCATCTTTGAATGCTATTGCACCCTGACCTTTTACTGCCTGTGTCACACAACACATCTCCTTCCTTGTTCTCTCACACATTATCACCTTGTCCTCCTTAGTTTTTCCTCTCTGCCCTTTGACACATGACAGCCAGACAGAATGATTCTGCTAAATTCCAGGCCCCTGCTCAGAATCCCTCCCTCCGCACAGCCTGTGTGGTCCTGTAGGGTAGAGTTTGGCATTATCTTCCCACCCTCATCTCCCTCCCATTGTCCCTTTCCATTTTCTCCACCCTGCCCTGCTGGCTCTCTTCCTGATTCCTGAACATACCATGTGTGCCTTCACCTCAGAGCCTTTCCACAGCCCGGCCTCTTTCCCTGGAATGGTTTCCATCTGTATTTACCAGGGCTAGTGCTCTCTTTCCATTTCTTTTTCAACTCACGTCTACCCTCGCTCTTTACACCTTGAAAACCATTCATGGCCTCATCTCTTCTTTTCCTGCTTCATTTCTTAGTGTTCACCAGTCCTCGATGTATATGTGTATGTGTACATAGCTGTCACCTTTTCCTAGAATGTAAGGTTGACAAGAGCCATCTGTTCACTGCTGTCAGCGATACAGTTGCTTCTCAATAAATATTTGTTGAATAGCTAAACAAATGAATACATTTACATACTATTCCTCACAGGTTTTTGATATTCTAACTACTACTATCACCTAGCCTCAAATAAACTGTGAAACAGTCTAAGCCTAGGTTCTCTCCAAAGCAGGTTCTCAGATAAGGACTGTATGTGAATAATTTACTTAGAATCTGTAAGGAATGGGGGGATCTGGGCAATGAAAGAAAGACAGCTAGTAGAAGGGTAGCTTGACCACAGCTGCCAGCCCCTCAAGGGGCAGTCCCATGCTATCATCTGGGAGCAGTCTTCTTCCCTCTTGCTTGATGGGTGAATTCCCTTGCTCTTCCGTGTTGTTAACACATGTTCTAAGCAAATAAGTACAACAGTTTGACCTTATGGTCTCTGGGAAGCTATAAGATAAAAAGCCAGTACTCTATACTCTATATCATCAAATTTCCCACATACAAAGCTGATAGAAGCTGACATGCGCTCAGCTGCTCTGCCAGAGGCAAACATGAGAGTCTAAAGGGATTTGCAAGAGAATTTAAAGCAGTCAGGACCACTCATCCTAAAGTGCATGGAAACAAGCAATCTGACAGAACCCCCTGAAACAGGGAGCTAAAAGAAATCCTTCTTCCCAGATGTTGTTATCCTAGGCAAGCTTAGCAAGGGTAACTAACACAGGGCCTTAAACCCATCTCTCCATGAGCATAAGTGGGAAGAACATTGTTACAGAATTTTGTGTGTAGTCATACACATGTGAGTGCTGGTCTGGTTCCAGGGGTGTTCCATGCTCTGGTGACCCAGAAGCCCTTGGGCAGGAAGTAGGAGACTAGTGTCATCATCCTGCAACAATACAGGTTGGTTTTCATTAAGGCCAAATAGAATAGACTATGAAGCTAATAATGTTCTATCCCCCTACACTGTGTTATTCAAGGGGTTTCTGATGTAGCCACAATCTCACCTTCAACTTCAATATCTCCAGTCCCACACACCAGGGGACAGTTGGCTTTGGATTTCACTTTGGTAGCATCTTGCTCCTACTGATGGCTTAATCTAAACTACTTAATGCTGTCTGTTTCAGGTTTGGGGTATCATGTTACATATGTATTTACATTTGAAGAAGGGGCATTTTGAAGTATGTGATCCTTATCAAAGTTGAACCACCAAGATTGGGAATCATGGTCCCCTATAAGGCAGCTAGAAAACTAGACAAAACATATCAGTCAACATAATCAGTCACTGGTTAACATATAATGAATGGTGGTGACTGTTAGAGATGGAAACCAAATGAAATCAATCTTTACTCTTGTCCTAGGTCACTGCCCAGAAAGAGCTTAGAGGAGACAACACAGGGAAGGGAACCACAAATGAATATGGCATCTCCATAATTGGAGGAGGCACAGCCAGGATTCCAGAGAGGTCAAAGCAGGTAGTATCAGGGCTAAGTGCTCAGGAGGAGAGCACCACTTAGGAACTCAGCCCCAGAAGTAGGGCATCAGTTAAGAGTTGACCAGCATGCCACAAGGAAGCACATGAGAGGGCTGGAACATCTCTAGATAGACAGAGCACATGGTTCCTGTGGCTGATAGCCAGGGTGGGAAATCTCACAGTTCCTGGAGCTTCAAAGTTGAGAGGGTAGGGTAAAAAATGTTTCAAACACTGATCTTTGAGGGTCTCAGCCAACAAGGCTTAAAAGAAAAACTTAAAAGTATCCGATTGTCCCTGAGCTTCTTCACAGCAAAGTGCAAGAACAGCCAAGGAACTACAAATGTTTCCTAATACCCAAAAGACTGAAATTAAAAATTCACAGTATCCTGTAAAATGTCAAAAGGCAGGCAAAGACACTGACAAATACAACCAGCAATGAAGAAAAATACCAACCAGTCAAAACACCGAGACAAGGCACAGATGATAAATTTAATAGACATGACTGTTAAAGTGGTTATGACAACCATGTTCCCTGTGTCCAAAAGCTAAGTTGATGCATGATGTGGAGATATGCATTGAAAGATCTGCCCTGGACTCCAAGAAGGAAAAAATAGAATGTAGGAAATCAACAACACACTGAAAGAGAGTGAGGGGAGAGCTTTGATGCTGAAGAGGGGGCTGGTGAAGTCAAACTGTGTGGCTTAACTGGAGAAGCAGACCATCAGAGCTGGGCTGAGAACAAAAGGCAAAGCTTTGTTTAGGAGATGAACTCTGTCCCCAAGAGAAGAGAATGTAGCTCCACCAAAAAATGGGTTTGAGGTTTTATAGGGTGCTTTTTGTTGGGTGGGAGTGAGCCAGGAAAGCAATAAGGAAAAAGGAACTGCTCAAGCAAATGGGATTCAGTAATCAGTTTTTACCAGGAGTGGGGTATGACTGTTAGCACAGGAGGGGGCTGTGGTTAAACTGCTCTGCTGAGACAAAGGGGCCAACAGACTTCTGAAGACTGTGGATCATTCACTTTCCATTTCCCTAGAGGAGCTGGGTCGCACATGGGTCTTCCATCTTGGTATCTTAAGTGACTCAATCTTGGGACAAAATTCTGGGCCATGCCAACACAAATAAATGGCAAATGTCTACTGGAAACAAAGCAGAGGGAAAGGAGAAGTTTAAAGACAAAGGGACATTAGTCAGGTATGAAAGGATCCCAGAAACCTGTGTACACAGCTTCTCCACTGACAACCTTCTGCCATGTTGGGGTTGCCCCCCACCCCCACAAGTGGGGCCAACTTCTCTTTTCTGTTTGGTGCATGTTACCAATAGTTTCTCCCTAGGTACTCAACAGTTGCAAGTCCTTTACCTCCTGTGTAAATTACCTCCTGTGAGATGCCTTTCCCAGAGCAGCTTTCTCTGACAACTGGAGGGTGAACTTCTGTCAAGTTCTGTCAATGTGATACCACAGTGGCTTCTCTGTCGTTGGCTAGCCAATGACACTGGTCCAGCCCCCTCTAACTCTTGTCTCTCTTTTAGGTAGTTGTTCTGATAAGAACCTTCATTTTCAAATATTTTTCTCTCTGATGGCTGACTCAACAACCTCCCAACTCATTCAGTGAGATCAGTATCACCCTGATGCTAAAATCAATTGAGGATGTAAGAACAGTAGAAATTATATTCCTCATTAAATGTATATGTAGGTGTGAGGGTATGGCTTAGTGGGATGTCATGTTTTCAGTGTGCCCGATGCCCTAATCTCCTAAGTGGAATCTTAAAGATCAAATACATTAGCCAATAATGTATTAGGAAAAGTAAAGTTTGAACCAGGATTGCAAGACTGATTTACAACATTTAAATACCAATTATTGTGGCCTGAAAGAAAATGTCCCTCCAAACGTGTTGGAATAGGTTTAGGCTTGTTGAAGTGTGTCACTGTAGGGTAGGCTTTGAGATCTTCTTTGCTCAAACTATGCTCAGTGCAATACGCAGTTCACTTTCTGTTGCCTTCAGATCAAGATGTAGAACCCTTGGCTCCTGCATCATGTCTGCCTGCGTGCCGCCATGTCCTGCCATGATGATAATGGACTCAAGCTCTGAAACTGTAAGCCAACAAATTAAATTTTTTTCTTTATAAGAGTTGCCATGGTCATGGTGTCTCTTCACAGCAATATGAAACCTAACTAAGATAACAATGTAACATCACAATATCAGACTAAACATGAAAAGTCATGATTTTCTTAAATAAGGAATTGCTTTAAGTCACCATCTAGTCACGAAAAATATCCCCAGTAAACTCGGAAAACAAGATAAATTCTTCTGATATAGGACACCTTTGAAAAACTTAGAGCTGACATCATTCTTCTTAAAACAGATTTGTTCTAGAATAATCTTTTTGTACACTGGGAAGATGTGTTTCTGTCAAGGCACCTTCTGATTGGTTTATTAAAGAGCTGAATGTCCAATGGCTAGGTAGGAAAGGATAGGATGGATTTTGTGTGGTGTATATGTTCAGTGTCTAGCATATATCTGTGTGTGGAGTGGGGGCACAGAGTGACCATGGACTTAAATGCCTGAGGTAGATGGTAGATGTTTTCTTCAATTGCTTTTTCATCTTGAGACAAGACCTCCCTCACTGAACTTGAAATTCTGTTTTGGCTTTCTTTTTTCTTTTTCTGTGTTTTCCTTTTGAGACAAGATTTCTCTATGTAACAGCTCTGGCTGTTCTAGAACTCACTCTGTAGACCAGTGTGGCCTCAAACTCACAGATGGTCTGCCTCTTCCTCCTGAGTGCCAGAATTAAAGGCTTGTGCCACCATGTTTGGCTAATTAAGGTTTGCTTCTAATACTGGGCATATTTTGATATAGTAGAAAGAAAAACATTCACTATTGTTAGGTCTTTCTCCTTAATATGTGGATTCTATTTATAAAAATTCTGTTATGAAGCTGTATTTTTTGGGTGGGAGTCATGGCACAATCTTGTAATCCCAGCACTCAGGAGCCAGAAGAAGGAGAATTACTTCAAGTTCAAAGCCAGCCTGGTCTACATAGAAAGTTATGGTTCAGCCAGGGCTATGTAGTGAGACCCTGTCTCAAAACACTAAATACATGAAAGACTTAAGTGAGGCTGTACTTTAATGTTCATGCCACAATTTGCTGAGAATTAACATAAAAAACTCAGCAACATGGATAATAAGCAAAAAGGTATTCAACAGTAGACATGGGTCCAAGGGCTGTGTTCAACATTCCCTCTGCTTGGTGTGGGAGTTGTACTCTGTGGTTTTGGTATGGCATTTTTCCTTCACTGTCTAAGGGCAGAGAAGGTTGGGGAGTATTTTAGGCCTTAGTGTACGCGCTTACCCCTGCCAGCAAGGAAGATGCGACTCCGGGAAGACCTTCTTTATGCAGTTTTAATCAGGATCCTTGAGCATGTTCTTCTGACCCGCAGGGGGGCCTCAGAGGACCCCTGCACAGGCTTAAATCCCCTTTAAGGCGCTAACCAACCCCAGTGGACCCTGCAGATAGGCTACTCTCAAGTGGAAGCAGACAGGCTGAACAGACTTAACCAAATAAGGGCTTGTTTACAACAGAGAGTGCTCACCCTCGGGGAGGTGGAAGGCGGAAGCCAGCGCCATTTTTAAGGTGCGGCACTTCGCAGCTCTCTACACCTTAGAAGTTCCATAAGGATAAAAGGCACCATTACTAACATGACTCATGAAAAAGCAGGAAAGGTCATCTGTGACTGGATCCACGAACTCCTAACAAGTGATGGATGTACTGCAGAGTGCTTGTTGCAGAGGGACTGTGCCCTGGGAAAGTGTGCATGCCTGCTGTTTCCCAGGAGCCTATCCAGCCATTTCCCCAGTCTATGTCCATTGTGGATTTTGCCTTTGATGGCCTTCAGATCTCCTCATTTTTCCCCTTCTTCCTTCCTTTCCCCACCTCCTTTCATTTTAGGAAACTTAATTCACATCAAGCTCCAACCAGTTAAGGCCCCATCACCACCACCATACACTCTTTGATAAACAGTGGCTTTTTAGTGTTACTTAAATCACTTGTTGCCTAAACCAAGATTTTGTCCATTTCCTCTTTAGGCGATCTCTTTTAGTCTGACATTTTCATGGATTCAGCCAAGACTCCCCCTCCACCCAATTTTCCCCTTGTTTCAATTCACACCCTCCCTTCTCCCTGTTACCTCTGTTTCTTCTACCTAATCTTGTCCCCTTAATATCTATTTCTGGCTTCCTTTTGACTTATAAATATCTGGATTTAGCTTCTTCGCCCATTTATTGACTGTTCACTTGAAGAGGGACAGACTTGCACAAGGCAGAACCTTGCCTGAGACAGTGAAGAATTCTGCAAGGTCAAATCACATAAAGGGAAGAGAATCTCAAAGCAGAGAGAAACCTGCTGGGCGATAGCAGGGTTTGGCTTAGGGACAGGAAGTACAAGCTGGAAAAGCACAAGAAAGTGAGAATGGGGAAGGACAAGGGGAGAGGAAAGTGTCACAGGATATGGGACTACTTAAATTGATAAAAAAAAAAATTGAGACTTGAATGTTCATTTCCAAATAAGTGATGTTTAGGAAAGAGCCTGGGTTACTTCAAGCTGTAAGTTTAGGCTTGTGAGCCAAGATTAGTCACATGTATGAAATGCAGGGAACATCTTCCTGAATGTTTAGGTCCCCAAGACCCAATCCAGGCATGCGGCTAATTACAAAGTAAGCAGGCAGAGTTTTCAAGTTCACATGGAGCCTGAAAGTTCCCAAGTATGTGCAAGGCAGAGGGAGCCAGGCCAGGGAATCTGTTTCCAGGACTTGGCTTAGATTCTTATGTGGGTGGAGTGCCAATACAGTGAGACCAAAACAAATAATGCTCAAATGTTCACATTTGCCAAACTTGCCATTTGGTGAGATCAAATACTGTGACTATGAAAACAACTAAAGGAAACCAAATTTACCAGGAGCAATGCATACATTTATAGTTATGTGGTGGGTGGGGGGGACTCATCAAGATTAGTTATTTCTAGAAGTGATTTAAGAACTTAACTATTATTTTTTTTAACTGAGTATATATTCTTTTGATCATTTATTTAAAAAAACAAAGCCAACGGATGGCACACATAGCTACCCTCCCCTAATGCATTACTGTAAATACTCACATACACATGTGGGCATTCTTGTAAGTGTACTCATTCTTGTGTGGGTGGGGCCTGGCGCCATATGTGCAGGGCTGTGCAAAGCATAGCAACGCAACAGCTGCATTTCTGAACTTCCTGTCTCCATCAGTCATGCTGATGGCAGATTGCGGGGATCCTCAGAGAAAATCTGGAGTTGGCTTCCCCGATCTGGAGGTTCCCTAGACTGATACAGCTATTCTTGTTGCCAGGACAGATTTCTTATCTTGTCCTTCCACATCTAGGTTCTCATCTTTCTGTGCAAAGTCAAAGCAAGTACGATGCAGAGCAGACACATCTGGGGAAGGCTGTGTGGCTTTGGCCGTGCTCAGGTTGGCCCGGGAAGCCAGACTATCCCCACTTCATGTTCTGTACCATGGATGCTCATCTTTTCTGTATCACTCTCATTCTTTCATCCTCTTCCCATCTGTCCTCCCCTCCTTCCCTCCCTCCCTGCCTCTGTCCCTGCCTTCTTCCCTCCTCTCCCTCCTGCTTCTCCTTCCCGCCTTCCCTCGATCCCTCCCTTCCTTCTTTTCTCCCTTCCATTTCCTTCTTTCTTTTCTCCCCCTTCTCTTTTACAAGAACAAGAGAAAGAAACTAACCATGCTACTTAAGGTAGCAATCTGGAAACAAGCATGTCTGCCCCTTGATATGACCTGGCGAGAGGCTGGATATATCCTTGCTTCTGTTGCCAGTGTTGACCTGTCCAGATTCTAAAAATAACAAAGTTAGGAGCACTGGTTTGTATTTGTGCTCCTCATGTTTATTTTTCTTCTTATACAAAACAACTTTGGTTTTGATTTTTTTCTTGAGACAGGGTCACATTATGTAGTCCTGGCTGCTTTGCCCTGGAACATACTATGTAGACCAGGAAGGTCTCAAACTCACAGGGATCAACCTGTCTCTGCCTCTCGAGTGCCTGGACAAAAGGTGTGCACCGCCACACCCAGCTTACACAGCAACTTTAGTAGGCATGGCTGCCTAGAAATTATATGTGATTGATGAAAAGTTTCTAGACCCCAATAAGTCTTTCCATTGATGTAGCAATCCAAATCATATCAAATGAAACCGAATTAGGAAAAGCCCACGTTTAATGGATACAATGCTCCCAGATGGCCTTCCACCCCCCTCCACAGAGAGGAGACAGAAAAGGGAGACCAGAAAACCACAACCCTGGTTTCTAGGGGGCAGTTTAAATACCCTGTGGGAGTGGTCTTGAGAATCAATGGGGGAGGAGTCATTTGGTTTTCTGAGATGCAGCAGGGTTTGGAGGAAGGGGGCTTGGGTGGAACCTCCACCATAATATCCCAGACGCTTTGGGTATATGGATGCCAGTGACTGGGGCAAAGCTTATATCATAACAATCGGATCTCTGGAAGATGTACCCCAATTTCCAGAGCAGACACTAAGTAGAGAGGTATATGAAGACCTCATAGATGGAACAACTGGACTGATCAGCTGCCCACACCATGCCTCAACACAGTTAAAACTTAATCCCCAGAGGGGGACTCTTGTTGACCCTTCCTTGAGAACCATATAGCATTTTTGCCTGCTTCCTTAATCTTCAGCTCCCTCTTACAATAAGGGTAATTTCTGAAACACTCTCCAGCTGTCCATTGTATCCATTCCTTGAGCTGATAAGATAAAGGACCTGGAAACTCCACTGGTGGCTTTGGTGGCCATTGATTGCTCTCTGAGCTATTGCTTACCTGAGGTAAGACACCTCTGTGCTCCAGGCACACTCCCTCACCCCTTCTTCTCTCCCATCGCCTCTTCTCTCTCCCACCCCCAATCATATATCTTCCTAGCAGAGTTCTTAAAGAGTTTTGATTTCTGCTCCTCCCTCCCTATCTTCCTGTCTCAGCCTCCTGACTGCTGGGATTACAGGCATGTACCAACACCCTGGCCCCGACAGACAGTCTTATATAAGTATATTAGGTAGGTATTCTGGGCATCTGCAAAGTGTGGACAGCTAATAACATGTGGATAGACATTAAAAGTGGAAGAATTTCCACTTCCGGGTAAGGTATTTCTGTAATTGTAGACGGATTCAAGGGTGCAGCTGGTAAACCACCCAGCACTGTTGCTATGGTGTATTGATGTTGGAAAGAGCAGGTGTTTGAGGAAGACAGACGCTTGAGGTCTCTGATGGCATGCCACCCAGGTTCAGTTGACCATGATTGGAGCCACACTGCAAAGACCTTCTCATCATCGAGGAGAGGCTGCTGCTCAGAACTCTCTAGCACCTATTGCCCTCATCTCCAGAATCAGCACTGATTCTCAGAAACCTGTGTGCATCTCTTTGCAATATAAATTGATCAAGGCACTCCCAGAATGAGGCCATCTGCAGCAGAGTTGGGCTTTCTTTCATAGGGGAGCAGTTCGAGTCTCTCATCATAACAGAGCATTAAGTTGCTTTATGGCATATGCTGGGCTATTTCTCATGTTCTGTCCCAGAGTAGGCAGCTGTCTTTATCAATAAATCTTGTGAAATTTGCCACTTTGGGGGAAATCATGTTCTTATAACTTTGGAGGGGGGGTGGGAATTAAAAACCTGCTCTATCTTAAAAAGCCTTGGAGCAATGCATGCTAACACTTTACTTAGTATGCTGCGCACGTGCCTCGTGCTTCGTGCTTCTCTGCAAGGGATCCCCGGAAGAGCTCCATAGTCTACTCTGTTGGCCACACTGTTAACCATTCATTTTCTGAGCTTAGTGAAAGCGAAGCTTTAAAACTTCCATGTCCTGTGCTGTTGACAGAGAAGTTAGCAGGACACACTCTTGTCCCAAGACTCGGGACCCAAGACTAGATCCGAAGGCCCTTTCTGGTCTCAAAGCCCATACATTGGGAATTTTGTATTTGATCCTGCGGAACTATGGGTTTCCTTGTCTGATGAAGGGATAGACACCCATAGGATAAAGCACAGGAAAAGGAGGGCCCATTTTAAATTTTATTATTTTATTTATTTATCCCCATTTTGGCTGCTTTGAAACTGAAGGTATAGTTTTTAAGAAGAGAAAGTTGGTAGGCAAATGTTAGCGGGCCAGTATGGGAAGGGGCTGATAGACAGGGTTTGCTCTTGTTCCCAGCCTCTCCCAGTCCTCAGTGCTGCTATTGCTGTAAATGCATCCATGGCCAATTTTCCCAGTCAGCCCTGTGCTCTAGTGACTCAATTCAGGGACTGGGTGAAGGAGACAGGCTTGCCACCGAGGGCCAAGCAGCAACTGTGGGAGAACTGATTAGCTTTTAAGAGCAGACCTCCACCAGACAGGCAGGAGTCTAAAGAGTAAATAGAGGTGCTGGCCTTGGAATTTTTTTTTTACTGTCCCCAGAGGGATTTGTTCAGCAGCGTTTGAATTCCTATAGAAAAGCTCCAAGAAACTCTAAATTAAACTAAGCTGACCCTTTTCACAACCTACGTTATTTACAGTTCACAGGGTTTTGGAGAGTTCTAGTTTGCATGCAGTTGGAAATAGGTCCCCAGTTGGCAGAGCTGGCCCTATTTGCATCACACTACCTCGCTTTCCTTTGGTGTGGGGAAAGCCCTGAAATGCAAGCCAAAAGATGCTGTCCAGTTGTAAACATGCCTTTGTTTTTCTGGTTTTTTTTTTCCTTTTCCCTCCATCGAAAGGAAGGCACTGGTAGGAATCACCCAGAGAGCTAGCTACTAGAAAGCAAATAACCAAGTCCCCTATAATTAAATGCATTCCTCGGAATAATGACTAAGTACCAGGAAGGAAATCAAGAAACGCTCCCTCCCCAGCACTGTGGCTGATGGCTTTTGCACTTCTAACAAAAAGACCTGGCACTGATTACAGTGCTCAGTTTCCCCATCTTGCTCTTTCCTGGAAAAGCAATTTAGTTAAGTATCTTTTGGTGCCTGGGGTCTGGTTAGTGTCAGAGTAAAATCAACGGCTAGTTCAAGTTCGTTCATCATCACCTTACCCTGGTCTCCTGGCTTGGCACTGGTTTGTGTCATGGTAAGATAGGCTGATGTTGAAAGGGAGGCATGTAGTTCTCTTTCCCAGGACCGATGAATTAGTGCAGATAATAGGTAGGAGACACTCATCAAGCAAAGGAAAACAATTACTTTGCCAAGATAAAAGCCTGGCTAAAATCATGATTCTACTGGGGCAGATAAAATGAAGGGACCAATTGGCTCATCTTATCTCAGGAAAAGAAAAGAAAGAAATACGAGATAGCCTTTTCTTCTTTACCTGTGGTGCAGAGCAAACATATTGTTGTCCATCTCCTAGGTAGGCAAGTGCCAAAGGTGTGGATGCCAGGAGTGATAATGGTGTGATGAGCTAGCTAGCAAAATAATACAAAACAGAGCTGGGCATGATTTTATTGGTAAAGTGATTTCCACTTTACTTGGAAAATTTAATATATATGATAAATACACACAAAGAAGATGGAAAAACACATCCACGCAGAAGAGTGTGCCGTCATACTTGATATAACAGCACTCAATGAAACAGTAGGTAGAATAAAGACCATCGCATGGCTCGCTGACCAAGCACTTCAGAGATCTTGCACACAGAGAAGTATCCTGCTGAAAATTCATTGTCTGTCATCTGCTTGGAAGAAAACCATATGACATATCTCTTGGTGGTATTAGGTAAATCTGAACAAATAAATGTTATGCGAGTGGATTCTGCAGTGTGGATGACTGGGCCTCTCTCTTCCTGAGCATTATAATTGTAGTCATTTAGTTTTAGGCAAAATAATTTTAGACACATGATAGAGAAATTTTAGAGTGCTAGTTTTAAATAAAAAGTCATCAGGGCATGCATGAGGAAACCAAGGCAGTCAGCAAGGATGGAAACTGAGCACTAAGTGTGGGAGGGAAATGAGTGTGCTTTGCATCTTTAACTTTTCTACTGGAGTAAATGTGGGGGAATTGCCAGTCTTTCTGAGGCTCTGTAAGTTAGTTGCCTGTTGTATCTGGAGATCTGGGTCACATGTTCTGTCAGACTGTGCACGCGCCTACCCCTGCCAGCAAGGAAGACGCGACTCCCGGAAGATCTTCTTCATGCAGTTTTAATCAGGATCCTTGAAACATGTTCTTCTGACCCACAAGAGCTCAGGGACCCCTGCACAGGCTTAAATACCCTTGCGCTAACCAACCCCAGTGAGCTATGTGGACCCTGCAGATAGGCTACTCTCACACGGAAGCAGACAGTCTGAACAGACTTAACCAAATAAGGGCTTGTTTATGCCAGAGAGCGCTCACCCTTGGGGAGGTGGAAGGAGGAAGCCAGCGCCATCTTTAAGGCGCAGCACTTCGCAGCTCTCTACAAGACTGAAAGCCATTCCTCTTTCCTGTGTTTCAGGGGCTCCTGTCACTGCATGGGAATCATTTGCTGCCCTTTTGCAAGCACAAGAATAAAAACCCAGTGCTAGGGAGTAAGTGTTATGGGTTAGAAAGCCCTCCCAGCAATCCATTCTTCCTCTTCCTATATCCGAGGACCTCGAGCAAGGAGCATGCATGCGGTGTGTGGTAAATGGTAAAGGTAAAGCAAGCCAGTTTTCAGGTGACACGTTTATTATAGTTAGCAGCACAGCAGCACAGCAGCACATTGTCTAAAGCGAATGGGTCCATAATCTAAACACACTTGGCAGGCACATAAATAGCTGAGCAGTGGTGGTACAAGCTTTAATCCCAACTCTTGGGAGTCAAAGGCATGTGGATCTCTATGAGTTCTAGGACAGCCTATGATACACAATAATATCCTATCTGGAAAAAAACAGCAACAAAACAGAAAACCAAAAACTAAACCAAACCAAAACAACCCCCCCAAGTCCCTCCTATACACAAGAAACTAAACAGGTGAAATTAAATATTTTACAATAATATTTTTGTTTGAGAGTAGTTTAGGTGTCTAGAAATGGCAGTTTTCCATGTATCTCACATACATTTTCCCCTGTTCTACCTTTTGGTAGTAAGGTTTGTTTGTCACAACTGGTAAACTAATACTGATATTATAAACTAACATCTGTATTTTATTCTTTTTTTTTTTTTTTTTTTTTTTTTGTTCTGGCCGAATGCTTCTTTTTCTCTTCCTAAGTGTCTGTCATGTCCTCTCAGCTCTTCAGACTGTGACAGTTTCCTTGGGCTTAGTTGTTGTTTGTTTGTTTTCTGGACAGGGTTTCTCTGCGAAACCATCCCAGCCATCCTGGAACTCACTTTGTAGACCAGGCTGGCCTTGAACTCACAGAGATCCACCTGCCTCTGCCTCCCAAGTGCTGTGATTAGAGGCACCCACCACCACTGCCTGACAAGTTTCCTTGTTTTGATGACTTTGACAATGTGTGCTCAGGAATTATGTAGAAAGTTTTTGCTGTGGTCTGAATGTTTGTGTTTCTTCCCCGCAAATCCTAATTCTTAAAGGCAGGGTATTAGCACATCAGTTTTCAGTCTGTGAGTCGACCCTTTGGGGGGTTGAATGACCCTTCCACAGAGGTTGTCTAAGATCATTGGAAAACACAGATATTTACATTGCAATCCCTAACAGTAGCAAATTACAGATATGAAGTAGCCATGAAAATAATGTTATGACTAATGCTCACCACAACATGAGGAACTGTACTAAAAGGTCATAGCATTAGAAAAGTTGAGAAGCACTGTATTAGCAGATGGGGCCCTTATGAGAGGTGACTAGACTATAACTACTCTCCCTTCATAATTATGGCCAGGAACTGTACAAGGAATACTGGAGAGAACTAAGTAGTCCCTTCATCATGTGACAACACAGCAAGGAGCTGCTGCCTAATTAACCTCTCTGGTAGGAGCAAAGCGGTTCTAAAGAGAGACCTTTGTGGTAATTCCCCTTTGGCTATCTGATTATTGCAACAGTAGACTCCAGAGAATTGGGATTTCTCCGGGACCTCATGCTGGGTTAGCAGAAGCCCTGCTGACTGTCAGAGGAGTAAACTATCTTCCAGAAAGAGATTTCACATAGTTCTGAAAACTTGCAAGGACCAAGACAATGATATATCAGTGACAGGACCAAGATGGCTTGGATGCACATACTGCTTGCCCTCTATATCCACTCTGGCCTCTAGAGCACACACAGGTTTGAGGGTTGTTGGATCTGTTCTTTTACCTAATGTGGTGCCACTGAAAATATCTCTACCCTCTGGTTTCCAGTATGACAGGTGACACTGGATGAGTGGTTGAAGCTAGCTTGTTAGGGCTTCAAGGGCCAAACTCATACCCTAAAAATTCCGTAGCACTTTAGACCTAAACCTAAGCTGATAGCGCCTTGCCTTGGTCCTGAGAGGCAGTTCAGCTTCCAATCAGCTTCCAATCAGTTTAAAGCAATATGCGCAAGTAAGTGATTTAAGGTGAAACCTAATCAAAACAGAAGCAGAACTGGAAGGTTTGGAAATTCTCAGGGTGTCCACGTGAACAGGATGAGAAGGCATGTTCAAGAGATAACACAAAGGCTGTGGTCAGGACGCTGTTTGATAGATTAGTAGGATTGGCCATTTGCTTTTCATCAACATAATGGAGGTTTGTATGGCCTGGAAGACATTTGGAAGATCCGAGGTTATGCTCAGGAAATAAGAGTTTGAGAGTTTTGGGGCAGGATGATTTCAAAGGAGCAGTCCTAGGTTTCTCTAGCTTTGTTCCCGACAGTCTAACTCAGTGTTCCTTGTTCACATATATGTGGTTCAGTGGGCCCATGTACAGCACTGGCACGGCAGTCATTCCTTCAGAGGGCACACTACTAAAGCTTGGCAGTGTACAGGGGTTGTCACTGGTATGAAAAGTGCATGGGCTGTGGAGGTATGGCTTACAGGGATGTCTAGAACCCTGGGCATATAACAACTGGAGATCCACAGTGGTGACCTGCCATTTCAGAGACCTGATGCCAAGACAAATGCCCAGTGGAGACATAGGTGATTGCCACCCCAAGTAGGCTTACAAATGAGTGGTTCCAGCCTATGAGAGCTACAGGCACCCAACTACAACAATGAGAACTGTGGTGCAAACTGCACCCATAAAGGTTTGGGGCTAGAACTATGTACAACCGTGGGCATCAGTCCTTACTTTGGTATATTTGTAAGTTTATCTCTCACGTTAAAGACAATTATTTTTAAGCCTCAAGAGTTACTTTGCCTGTTGAATTTCAGGCTTACTTAGGACTTGTTATCTGTTCTTTTCTTTTTCAACGTTGACTTATTTTAAATGTATGAGTGTTTCGCTTGCATGTACATATGTGTACTATATATGTGCCTGCTGCCGAAGGTGGTCAGAAGAAGACATTGGCTCCTCTGAGACGGGCATTCCAGACAGTTGTGAGCCTCCATCTGGGCTCTGAGAATTGAACCTGGGTCCTCTGTGAGAACAACACATGCTTTTAACTGCTGCACCATCTCTCCATCCCCATATCTGTTCTTTTCTATTTTCCCTTTTGGGATGGGGATGTCTGCTTCCCCTGTCCACTATTGTACTGAAGTACCCAATATGTCAGTGTCACAGAGTAATTTGCATCAGCGTGAATCAGACCTCAGTTCCCCCACATCTCTGTAATGCTAACATCGGTTGTCTCGGTGAAGTGATGTATGCCAGGTTTCTTTAGGTGAGGTCACTACCTTTACCACATTGCTCTCTTTGGAAGGAAAGTTTACAGAGTCAGAAGCTGGCCTGTACCTCCTTGAGGTTAGGGTTAAGGGGAGCAAACCTATGTATAAATAATTTGAAATTCTTTGTGGGATATTTGCTTATCTTTTGTCATTTATTTGTTAATTGAAAAGTGTCTGTCATATTTACCAGTATAGACAAGTGACATGAATTCACTTAAATGAATGTTATTTAACTCAGTGTATTAGAGCTGTTATTTCAGTTCAAAATAAACATGGGTCACCATGGCTGTTGTTCACCCAGTTTTTATTACAAAGTCTTTAAAATCTGGTGAGCAATTTATATTTATGGCATGTCACAAAGTGGATGCTAAATTTCCATCAGAAACCCTTGATCCATATTTAGATCTCATAAAAGGAACAGTTGGAAATATTTCTCACATGCTCAAGTAGCTGTAGGCATATATGAAAGGTTTCCAGTGTTCCGTCATTCTCTCTTAACATTTACAGTCATATGCTAAGATTGGTTTACCTTTTAGAATAAGTTCTTTGTCACAATTTCAAAACTATATGCAAATTAAGGAAACTGACTATCTTGGTACTGGTTAGTTTGCGTGCTTGCTTTTATTTATTTTTATTTTAAAACTTTTATTATTTATATTTTATTTAGTGTGTGTGTATGTGTGTGTGTGCTCATGTGCTCACATGCTATTATATGTATACGGTATTAGACACCTTTACCTGCTGAGCCATCTCACTGGCCCTCATTTTTATTCTTTAATACAGGGTCACACTGTAATTCAAGCTGATCTCAAACTCACTGTGATCATCACAACTCAATGCTCCCTTATGCTGCTGTTACAGGTGTTTGCTACCACTCCCAATAACTTCTAACAGTACTTTTGCCATTAGAGTATTGTAGAAATTTAAAAACATCTTCAAAGTTATTAAAATCAATGAAATGGGATTTTTTTTAATCTGGCAGAAATTTATGTAATGGTTGATTACAGTTACAAATTTTGCTAAATTGATTCACGCTAGAAAATCACAAAATTATTATGGAAAATTATCATACCACATTACTATGTAAGTGTTATACTGTTTGATTACAAATGACTTTTCAGTTTCTTTGTGTGTATGTGTGTTTTTTTATATGGAGGCTACAGGTTGACATTGAACATCTTCCTCCATTGCTCTCCAGTTTATTATGTGAGATGGTGTCCCTCAGTGAACCTGAAACCCATCCGTTTAGCTAGACTACCCCACCACTGAGCAGCAACCCTAGGAATCTTCCTGTCCCCTCTACCCATTGCTAGGATTACAAGAAAGGTACTACCAGACTACCAGGCCTGGCCTTTTTTTTTTTTTTTTTTTTTTTTTAACTAAAGGTCTTGTGTTTGTATTGTGTGGTGATAATATGATAATTTTGTCAATTTGACACAATCCAGAATTACTTAGAAAGAATGTCTCAATGAGGGATTGTTGATCTGTGAGCATGTGTGTGGGTGTATGTGCGTATGGGGTGTCCTGATTATGTTAACAGGTGTGGAAAGTCTCAGCCCTTGTTAGGAGGTGCCATTCCCTAGGTTTGGGCTCTTGGATTGTGTAAGATTGGAGAAAATGAGTTGAATAGTAAATATGCTTGAATTCATTATTCTCTGTTCTTGACTGTGATTGTGATGAACATCCTCCTGCCGACTTGACTGTTCTATTGAATGGCCAGTAACCTGTAATTGTAAGCTAAAATAAGCCTTTCCTGCTTTTTGTGGGGACAGGTGTTCTTTGACAGAGCAACAGAAATGAAACCAGGACTTGAGACAGATGCTGGACTGGCTGAACCATTTGTCTTAGTTACTTTTCTATTACTGTGACAAACATCACAACTAAGGCAGCTTAGAAAATGTTTAATTTGGGCTCTTGGCTGCAGAGGTTCAGGTCCTGGATATCATGGTGGGGAATGTGGGAGGAGGCAGAACTTAAATCTGATCCACAAGCACCAGGGAGAGAGAGCTAACAGGAAATGACAGACATGGACTTTTGAAACCTCAAGGTCCACCTCCATTGACACATCTTCCTCAACAAGGCCACACTCCCTAACCCTCCCCAAACAGTTCCACCAACTGGAAATCAGATATTCAAATGTATGAGCCTATGGGGGTTATTCTCATTCAAACCACTACAGCCATTTCTCCAGCATCTTCAATTTCTTTGGGACAACAAGTTTAATTCATTTATGTGCAGTGTCATCTTAGTAAGAAAATGTAGGTCACACTGTGATTTTTTTTTTGGGCGTGAATCTTATTGCCATTTTTGTCTTTGATCGAGCATTTGGAAAGTATTCCTTTTGTTTTAAGAAAATATTGAGGCCAGGTATGGTGGTACATACTTTTAATCCCAGTAATCAAGAGGCAGAGGCTGGCAGATCTTTGTAAATTCAAGAACAGCCTGGTCTATAGAGTGAGTTCCAGGTAAGCCAGGTTTACATAGTGAGACCATGTCTCAAAAAAAAAAAAAAAAAAAAAAAAAAAAGTCAACACTATATTGAAACCTTTGTTTTTCAACTCAACCAACAAGTATTTTCAAAGAACACAATATTATATTCTAACCTAAAGCCCTAGCATAATGGGATTTAATATTTGATTTCAATGAATAATTTTATGACAGTTATAAAAGATTCAATATTTCTGTCTTGTGATGGTCAAGAGCACTCAGAGATTAAAATCACTTGCTACTGAAGTCATTTGACCTGAATTGGATCCTCAGAACCCAGATAAGGGCGCAAGGAGAAACGACTTCACAAAGCTGTCTTCTGATCTCCACACACACACACACACACACACACACACACACACAGTGGCGTGCGTGCACCCCCGGGCACAAATCATACACACTCAAGTGCACACATGCACAGATAATAAATTAAATTTCCATACACATCATCTTTGTAATGAGTGTGAGTTTTTGAATGTTTTAGAAATTCCATAAAGTAAAAGATAGATGATTGGGCAGCAATTTATGTAATTCAATTAAAGCTAAGGAATAAAAAACATGAGGTATAAATAACATCAGTGCGTGGAGCGGGCATGCATGCTATGGCATGCAGGTGGACATCAGAGGCACTTGCCCTCTGCCTTGGCTGCAGCAGGGTTGTCTTGCTGCTTGTCACTGGGTGTAGCTGCCTAGGAATTTCCAGGAGCCTCCTGTTTGCCTCCCACCTCTCTGGGAGTGCTGGATTACAGGCGCTGGATGGGAGCCACCTTTACTCTGGATTTTGGAAATGCAAACTCACAGCCTAGCCTCATACTTGAATCGCAAATGTGTTACCCAATGATGTATCTCCCCAGCCTGATATATTTGTTTTAAATAGTGTTAATTTTTTCTAATGTTAGAAAAAAATTAGATTTTATTCACAATCCTTTGGTAGCATTTGGGGAGCTAGTTTCTTTTACTTTCTTTTTTTTTTTTTTGTAAAGTATTTTTTGAAGTCATTTTCTCATAATTTTCTAATAAAATCTCAGTGATTGAATAATTTGTCATATCTTCTCTTAAAAACAATTTCCTGTTTTACTTAAATACCAAACAGATATTTAACTGGCTACAGTTATAGGATCTTTGAAAAATCATTTAAAAATTATAACAGTAATTCCATTCAGCTACTAGAAAAACTAATTTCAACAAATATTTTGACTGATTAGAATTCTTATTAATTTTATCATGTATTTTCTGAAAGTCTCTTAATTTCTACTAATATGTATTTATTTTTGAGATTGTAATTTAATTACATTTCTCTCTTCCCTTCCCTTCAAGTCTTCCAATAATCCATCCCTGCTCTCCTTCAAATACATGGCCTCTCTTAATTTATATTTTTTTTATAGAATAAAAGTAGTATTGTGATTTTGCTCAAATTCCTTACCTTTTGTCTTAGAAATATAAATCAATGCTATTTGTTATGCTCTAAAATGTTGCAATATAAATACCATAGTATTATTATACTTGCTCATTGTAAGAATAAAAGTGACTGAAATTTCATTTGGATCAATCCCTTTCCTCCTTGTTATGTACATCACATGCTTATGTGTATACCAGATATAATGTTAGTGACAATCATGTGCACTATAGTTTAGCAATTATATATATTTTTCTGAGACAGAGTTTTTCTGTGAACCAGTCTTGGCTATCCTGGAACTCACTCTCTCACTCTCTAGACCACGCTGGCCTCCAACTCACAGAGATCTATCTGCCTCTGCCTCTGCCTCCCGCGTGCTGGGATTAAAGGCATGCACCACCACCCAGCAACAATTATATTATATAATATTGTAATTATACAATTATATTGTATAATACAACTATATTGTATTATATTGTATAATACAAAGGGTAAAGTAAAATGGGATACTATTAAAATTAAAAAGTTGAAAGTAATAAATGTTTAGTTTCATATTATTTAAAAATGTAAAATTTACTAAACATGAATTTTAAAATCTCAGAACCTTTATCAGACTGACCATGTCATAAAGGCTAATTATTAGTTGTGACTAGTGACTACTGACTTTTTTCTATTTTATCCCTGATACAGGGTTTCACTGTGTAGCCCCAACTGTTCTGGAACTCACTCTGTAGCCCAGGCTGGCCTCAAACTCACAGAGATCTGATTGTTCCTGCCTCCAAAGTGCTGGGATCAAAGGCATACTCCACTTCGCCCAGCTATGACTAGACTTCTACAGTGTATATAAATGCTGTAGTCTATGCGGTCTGACATTACTTCCAAGGCCAAAGTCTACAGAAGTGAATCTCTATTTCTTTATATTCTTTATATGTACATACATTTTTATATATGTACATACATTTTTCTGTATCAATAGTCTCTGTAAAGAATCTCTTATGTGGGAAAATTGTGAAAATTACAAAGAAGGGAGGGAGGGAGGAAAGAGAGGAAGGGAGAGAAGAAAGGTTGAAAAGAGAGAGAAGGAAGGAAAAGAAGGAAGGATGAGGGAAGGAAGGAAGGAAGGAGGAGCATAAGTATGCATTTGCACAGAGTGGCAGCAGTTGGTTGAGCTTGTTGGATGTAAGCTCCCCTGATGTTCACACAGACCTCATGCTAAGGCGGAGAGCATGCTGGCACCTCTGCACTGCCGAACTGTCATTGATTACAAGTAGGTGACTATGAAGAGGGAGAAGTTGAACCCCTGTTCAGGAGGTGCCACTAGGACCAGCCAAAGGTGAGCTATATGCCGTGTTTGGGCTCAGGCTCTTTTTTTTTTTTTTTTTTTTTTTGAGAGATGGAGGACAGGATGGAGGTGGGGGAAAATAAACACAGCTCATTTAGGAGTCCACTCCATGCTCTAGATGGCGAGAGTCAAAATTGCCATACCAGAACTGTGCAACTGGCTTCCTTTTATTTTAGATTAAGAAACTATCAGGTGTTAAAATTTATCCCAATTCTTATTTTAGTTGGTGAAGTGGGTGGTTTTGTATTCTGTCCCAAATTCTAGCCAGCAGTCCCATTCTGGCCTTAGAGATAAGCATAGTCCTTTGGCAGTTTCTCTATTGACTAATTCATGACTCACTTTGACTCTATTTATGGATTTCTGCCCTTCTTATTCCCAGAGAAGATTGAGGCAGCTTACAGTAAAAACAATATACTCAGGCACTTTCAAAATCAGGGCAAAACAAGGGCTTGTATTAGGATAGAACAGTCATTATTTCCAAAGAGAGAACGGCCCAATCCCACCGTGTCTTTTTTTTATGAGATTGACTGGCAACTTTTGCCCTAGGTGTTCCAATTTCAATCAATAGCCTGCAAATAACTCAGATGGGATTATCTTGCATTTAAAATGGAGTTGCAGATCAAATTATCTGCACACTGTACGAACTCACCCATGCTTGAAACACTAGTTTTAAACATAAATGAATAGCCAAAGTCAAAACAGAGGAGAGCAACATGACACATGTCAAATTAAACTCTCCAAAATACCCAGCATTCTCACAAATTTAGTGTATTTAATGCACAGTTGCTCTAAGCAAGAACCATCAGAAAACAACATTGGATCTGAACTGATATAATTAAAATTGTTTGTGCTACCATGCGAGTAATGTAAGTTGTACTTAATTCATTGGTTTATTCTGAATCCTCAAGCTATTACTTAGTAGTATTTCCAAGAGAGACTTCATGTTTAGAACCCATCCCCTCCTTTATCCTTCTGTGGTCCATCAAATGATGGTTTGGGGGCGAGATGGTCCTTCATAAAGTGTGCTTCTTAATAATTACAATGTTATCTCTTTCTTTGCCTTCACACAAGAAATTGATTCTGTTTACTAGCCTGGAAAATTTCTGCTGTGGCCCCTACACCGGTGTTAGACACATTTATGATTCTCTAATCCTCAGGATACCACCCTGCAGCCCTCACACGACTCAGGCAGGCCTGCCTCCTGACTGGTTCGGACAGTGCCTGGCTCATGTAGTTTATTCAGTAAAAAGACACTAATACAGCTGGTGCAGGTGAATAGAGAGAAGAGAAAAGGGGCAGAGAAAGACAGAAATGGAAAAATTGCAGCTCAAACATAGGGACAACTAGGTCTGGTCATAATTGATTCCCTGGAGGGACTCAAGCAGCAGCATGAGCGAGCGGTTAATACAGACAAAAGTACTAAAAGGTTGTCTTCTTTCCATCTTTCATACGCCAGTGAACCATTTGCCATTGTCTTCCAGGGATGTACTTTGGAGGATGTACTTTATGGAATTGTTTCACAGGGAATTTTCCCCCTTGGTGATACAGTAGTGTTTGGGAGAGAATATAATGAGATGGTCTTTGTATGCATCCTATGGTGCCTTCAGCATAATCTTTAACCTTTCTTACTTCACCCACTAATGTGAGTAAAAATTGAAGGTCGTTAGTTGTATTTGTGTGAGTGTACATGGGTGTGGGAATGTGCTCACACATGTGTGCCCATGAATGTGGAATCCAGAAGATGAAATCAGTTCTCTTCCTCACTTGTCATCCCCTCTGCTCTGTTGAGGTCCTGTCTCTCGCTGAGCCAGTAGCTCACTGCCTTGGCTACTCTGGCTGGTTAGCCATCAGGGTCCCAGCTCTGGAACTGAAGGTGTGCATCGTTAGGTGTGGATTATAACCCAAGTGTTGGGGATCTAAACTCAAATCTCCACGCTCACATTGCAAGCACTTTATGGTGAATCCCTCTCCCACCCTCTCTGCTGGGCATGGGGGTTGTTTCTGTTCCTGTTTTGATGTAGGATCTTGTCCTATGTAACCAAGGTTGGCTTTAAAATCATGATCCTCCTGTCCTACCTTCTCAAGTGTTAGATATCAGGTATGCATCAATCTAGGCTCCCAATTACAAATTTGAAGGAACCAAGTTACCTTACAATATTTTTATAAATACAGACTAATGCGATTTATGGGACTTGTCTAACTGAATGTCAGAATAGTATTCAATGAACACTTCGTGAAACAATTATAGTGCTTAGGTGATACATAACCATGCTTTTCCTTTCATGTATTTATTTGAAATTTCTTACCTGAAATCTATTTTAAGAGACCACTTCAACCCACCAGTCTTTTTCTGATAGAAAGTGAGGTTAATACATGTGCCAAACAACTTTAAATAAATCTAACTTAACAGAATTTTGCACGGCTGATATCAGTGTGTCAAAGATGTATAGCAAATTTGTCCAGATCTAAGTAGACTAGAATCTAAGGCAAATATGCAGGAAATTTCTTGTATTTTCTCTGTGTAGCTTAAAATCTTTCTCTCCATTTTAGATTCCTTTTCCAGTGATCTCAGCGGGTAGGGCAAAGACATAGTTTATCAGCTAGCTTTGGATGCATAACAAATTACCTCCAAATTCAATAATGAAAGAACATTTTCTTCCTGATCATATATCTGTAGATCAACTGGTAGTCTTCTGATAGACTTTGGGCTCAGATGGGCTGTTCTGATTCCTTCTCAAATTCCAGTTGGACTTTCACTTCTGATGTGGGCTTTTTGATACAGCTGTGCATTTTATGTATTCATTTAGGGTACAGGATGGTGCAGCATTAGCTGTCTACTGAGAGATCTTGCCATGACAACTGTAGAAGTGTGAGCATGCAAGTAAAAGTGCACAATGTACCCAGATCTAGCATTGGCAGCTGTCACTTTTGCCTACACGCCATGCTGGAAACAAACCACATGAATAGATGTGTGAAAGGGAAAGTATTAGCTCAGGATCCCCAAAACTAAGTTGCCAGCAAAAAGGAGATGTATTTGCCCCAGAGGGACGGAGTGCATGGAGTAAGACACAAAGGCGGGAGACAGAGGATAAGGGAGAAGAGGAGGGAGGGATCAAGTGAAGGGAGTAAGGGTGTTTGTCCCAGAGGGGACGAAGGACTACCACTGGATAGAGAGGAGACAGCCATAGCTCTCAAACAAAAGTGGGTTTATAAAAGTGATGGGAGGAAGCCCCATGTTAGGATGAGGTGTTTAATTTTGATTGGGTATATTAATTAGGTGAGCCAAAGGGGCCTTCTGATTGCTGGATTTCAATACTTTGATAGCTGGACCTTGGTAGTCAGCCTCAGGGGGAGGAGGTGGCCAAATAAAGGAATGGACCTTGGAGGCTAGCTTTAGGAATGCAATTTAGCAATTTTTTAGCAAGGCAGAGTGAATGAGGGAGAAGGGTAAGGCCTGCCAGAGCCACATGCTCGATAAGCTAGTGTCCCTTCAATGGAAAGTCGGGTCAAGGAAGTAAGACTGTATCATCACCTGGCAAAGCTAAGGATCTGATTAAGGTGAAGCCATTGCAGCAGGAATTTTGAGGCAGCTGGCTCCATTATATCCATACTCAGGAAGATGAATGCTAATAATATTCAGCCCACTTTCTCCTTTTTATCTGGGACCCCAGCCCGTGGAATAGGCTGGACCTTAGTTATTTATGTCCTCAGTGAGGGTGGGTATTCCCACTTTGGCATGGTCTAGAAACTCCCTCAAAAATATCCCCATAGGCCTGCCTTCTAGAGGATTCTAGATTCTATCAAGTTGGGAGTTAGTAGTAACCATCACAAAGGTCAGTAAGAAAGGCAGGAGGCAGAGCCAGAAGTGTCAAAGTGTCCATTTTCTGAGCAGGCATAGACTGTAATAAACCTCCCCAAATTTCGAAAGATTCCCTCACACAGTTGTTAAGCACCACTGGATAGTATTTTGAGCATTTCAAAATAAACTGTTTCAGGGAGCTGAAATGTACTAATTTTGAATACTTAGCCATCTGGCGCATTAGATGCTTAATTACAGCTGAAAACATGAATGAACAGTGCCAGGCCGTTCTTCCCAGTGAGTCTAAATCGTGTTTGTCTTTATTCTCAGAAGAGAGAGAAGAACATAAAAAGAAGGGATATGCCAGTATTGAGCTATTTTTTGTTCTTTTTTTGTTCTTCTTTTTTTCTATAGTCCCATATTAAAAACCCGAAACCATGCCAAGATCTTTGTATCTTTTCATGGATAATAAACTGTAAATAAACATCTATCTTCTGTTATGTTAAAAAATAAAAAACAAAACAACAACAAAACAATGGCCATAGCAGAGCTCTGTTTTATTATGTCATCTGCCTTTAATGTTAGTTCCCTTGAAGATTACAAGTTTGATGTTTTGCTCAGAGCATTTTTCCTCCCTGCTGGATCTGTTCTATGCTCCCAGCAACTAGCCACAATCATCAAAATAATGAATTGATAGTTCCATTTTTATTGTGAGAAATAAAACGTGTTTCTAATTATTGAGCTAAAACCTTAGGAGCCTTCTAAAAAGCCATCAGACAGATACAACATTTAAACTTTTGTAACATTCATATGATTACCAACTTCAGAAATCTCATTTGTTTTCATTCTGTCTTGAATTTGTTAAATGAAAGTGAAAACCAACTAGGTAAATGCTGTTGATAAATCAAGATGTGTTCAGACTTGCCCAGGTTCTGCAGGACTTGCAGATGTGAGATAAGACCCACCATGCCACCAGAGAACTCATGCTCTGTTGGGAAACAAGGAAGAATGATATGAAACAGTCAATTGTCTCATTTCTCAGTTCTAAGGTAACCTCTCTTTATTCTGTTTAATCAGGTACATGTCTACCTTTATTATTGTCTCTCACACTATGCTGCTTAGATCTTCCTGAGCACTTAGCACATTTGTGATTGTATATTGGCATTGTTAGTTTCTGCCTGTTGTCCTTATGGCAGCCTCTCTAATTTATCTGCTGATATATAACCTGTGCTTAGCATAAGGGTTAGCATTGGTAAGCACTATCCAATGATGGTGAATTAATGATTCAGTGAAGAAAAGAATGCGTAGATACAGTTTAGCAAGATGCATAGTTTTCTGTTGCTTTCAGGATCCAGTGTGTATATTGAGAAAAAGGGCAGCCAGATAAGCAGACACAAAAGAGCTATGTGTGTTAACCCTCCCTTCCTACCACCCAGCATGACCAGGAGCCTGGTCAGTTCTAGAGAAATGAGTTGGTATTTGGAGGATCAAAGAGGAGAGTCTAGCCTCCCTATTGTTAAATCCTGGCTCTTGAAGGTAGCTCTGAAAGAGTTAAATGAGTATTACAAGATCTCCTTGTCACCATGAAGACAACCAGAATAGCAGGTACTATTTAAAAAGCTGGGGGAGATGACTCAGTGGTTGAGAGTCCTTGCTTTTCTACAGGGCCCAGATTTGGTTTCCAGAACCCATATCAGGTAGCTCACAATCACCTGTAACTCTTGTTCCAGGGGATTTGGGTGGCATCTGTGGCCAGTGCCACTGTATGTACATGATTCATGTAAAACTCAAGCAAGCTCTCACGAATGCACAAAACATAAATAAAAGTTTGTGAAATAACTTTCAGTGTGCCATGGCCTGTGGCCCATTGCTTCCACGTATCATTTCTGCTTCTGAATGAAAGCTGTAAGTGGTAGATACTAGTGCTGAATTTATTTTACTCAGAGGTGACTGGGGATGAATAGGTATGGGGGCTGAAGAAGGTCTTGGCTGGGAACTGAATCCAGTTCTATCTGGCTTTAGGATACATGGTTTTAGTTGAAGCCTCTTTTAAGAAAAAGCAAAGAAAAATAAAACCCATGACCTATTTCTGCTTTTGGTAGATTTAGTTTTAATTTTTAAGTTCTTGTGCATCAGAACATTCTAGGTCAGATAGTTATTAATTATTAATTAAATAATTAAATAATCATTAATCTAATAAATCAGTAATTATTGAGTTTTTAGGGCTTTGATATGGAAACATTTACTATGTCACCAAACAGCTTCTGGACACTCCTATATGTGCCAAGTGTTATTTTAAAAGGTTATAGTTTGGCCAGGCGTTGGTCGTGCACTCCTTTAATCCCAGCACTCGGGAGGCAGATGCAGGCTGAGGTCAGCCTGGTCTACAGAGACAGTTCCAGGAGAGGCTCCGAAACAATACAGAGAAACCCTGTCTCAAAAACAACAACAACAACAACAACAACAACAACAACAACAAAACCAAAAAAAAAAAAAAACCCACATATATACACATACAAAAAGTTTATAGTTTGTCAGCAAATAGTACCCAAAGATGCCTGCTCTCCAGAAGCACACATTCTAGATGATAAGCTACTCCCTGAAATGAGTGTATTACGATATGCTACAGAGGCATTCTTTGAGTCAGAAAAAGCCAGGAAAGGTTGAAGGGTGTGGCCAGGGTCAAGGGAGTTGTCAGGTTTCAGACCTAAATTGAGGTGAAGCCTCAGGGCAAAGGCAAAGGTAACATTGGACAAAGTGCACCATGTGGCTCTCAATAGCCTCATGGCCCAGGCAGAAGGAACAGCTGGTGCAGAGGCCCTGGGTGGAAAGAGGGTGAAATGGCTGCTTTCTGGATCTTCACAGTTTGGAGGTGAAAAAGCTAAACAAATAAACGAAGTGATTATGGATAATTACAGTTGAGAGTAAGGACTCACAGGGAAGCTGTGTGCTGCCTTCCAAACCCAAGCAGCCAAGCACTCAGACCAGAGGTGGACTGCAATGTCTCGAGGAGCAGAGGGTGATGCTTTTACTTTTTCTAAGACTAAGACGATTGTTTCCTTTTCCCAGACAACCTGAGCATTGAAAGAGATGGAGAAGCTGCACAATGGAGCATAGATTTGTGGAAAACAGACAGATGCTCTGCTAAAGCTGGTGGTTGGGGTGGATGATGGAGCGATGGGCTATGGAGGTAGGCTGGTGTCAGGTTGTAAAAAGCCTTGCTTGCTGATAGGAGTAATTGCACTTCTTGGGTTTGATGAAAGAGTTCAGAAAGGTGCAGTGATGTAGTCTATACTTAGTCCAAACCCGTTAAGAAATTTCTATGGTAACAGAGACAGTAAGTGGTACAGACAGGATTTAAACCCAAGCTGCTCTGACTTCAGTAACCAGGAGTGTTTGAAAGTCCAGTTGCTCTAACCTAAGGGTGCTATGGGTAAGCTGACTGTTTGGGGGAGATGGGGTGCCTCCTTGTTTTTTAGAAACATAGAATCCACTCTGTCTGCCAGTCTGCATTCCCAAGGAATCCAGAGTGCCAGCTATTTTACAAACGTTGTCATCAAAGTTGTCACAGCTCATATTTCATATCTCTGAGAAATATGAGTATGTGGTGTCACAATAACTTCATTGAACTCACCCAGCAAGTCAACCTCAGACCTAAATCAACTAGATGAAGTTAAAATAAATCTGCACTATAAATGTACACATTCAACAGGAATATGTTAGGTCCTATTTTTAGGACCCAGCATGACATGTAAAAGCAATTATGCTGAACAGACTCAAGTTTAGTATTTAGACTTGGAGGTGTATTAAAAGTAGATGGATAAATATCATATTAATGGTGCAGTATAATCACAGATGGCTTTCTTCTTCTGTTCTGGTAAGATAAATGCAGAAGACGAGGCAATAACAGACATTCTTGCAGGGATGTCTTGTGTTGGATTGTTAAAGGAAAGGAAAAAGACCCTGAACTCGGGGCTTTTTAATTATGTTAATGTCAGCATGAATGTACATAAGTTCAAAGTAAGACCTGCAATATTTATCTCAGCCTATTGTTTTTAAAAATTTATTTTTATTGTATGTGTATGGGTGTTTTGCCAGCATGGATGTCTGTGCCATGTATGTACAGTGCCCATGGAAATCAGAAAGAGGGATCTCATCCTCTGGAACTGGAGTTATAGTTGTTTTTGAGCCTACTTATGGGGCTGGGAACTGAACTCTGGTCCTCAGCAAGAAGTGCTCTTAACCTCTGGGCCATCTCTCCAGCCCCATCACCCTACTATGTTTCTTTGAATGTGTGTGCTTGTTTTAGCAATATAGTTCTTAAAAAGTACCAAGCTCTCAGGTTTACCTCTTTTACCTGAGAGGATGATGCTGTTATAGGAACTACAGTTATAGGAGGATGTGGGCTAGTATATTATTTAAGGCAGATAAATTAAGATTAGAAAAAGTCCATCTGCCACGTGCATAACAAGATGTGCGGCTTTTGTTGTTGTTTATTTTCTCATCTAGTATTCAGGGTGGGAATTTGGTTCTGCCCAGCTCCTTACCAGGCACCAATTTGAAAAATCAAGGCTGTTGATGGTCATGATAGCTCAAAGGTGCCTTCCAGGCACTTCCGTTCCTGCCATCACAGTCGACCTGAACTGGGGAGGAACGTGGAAAAGGACACTCGAAAATCACTCATAGTCAAGATCTGGAAGCAGCACATACCCTGTCAAGAAGAGAGTTGAAACATCTGCGATATCTACGATAACGTGACTGTATAACCATAGAAATGAGGATGTATTATAGTGGGTGGCTATGACTGTAACCGATAGTCTTTTTACTTGTTTGTTTTGCTATTTGGTGATAGAAAAATGATTCTCAAAGAGGAAAAACAAATCTTGTATTATTACTACAGGTCCTATGTACTATGAAGCTTTAAATCATATGACCCCTTTTGTTGTTCTCGACTGACATTTCCTACCATGTTAGCTTTCCCATACTTTAAGTCAAGTTGAATGACATTTTTCATGGGTGCAGAACTTCCAAATTCAGGTGAGAGCAGATTGCAATTATCTGTCGGGAACTGCCAGTTTGCCCCCCCCCCCACCCCCAAGCTTCTGATTAGTTAGGTCTGTAATTGACCCACAGAGTTTACAGGTCTACCAAGACTCAGGAGAAGTTGACTCCTCTGTAGTGTGCCTCAGCAGCTGAGCTTTTGCTAAGCTTTCGACCTTTTCTTTCCTTATTTTCTTTCCCCCTTTCTTATTGCAAGGCAACCTTCCTCTGAGCCCAAGAGGACTCGAATGATATCTGTCACCTTCTGTCACCAAAATGGAAGGCCTTTGGAGTTGGTAAATGCTTTTCTACCATTGTTACTTCAGAACCGTCCTCTTCTGTCAGATTTAAATGACAGAGAAATCGAGAGTGGGATTGTTGCTTTTCCAAAGAGAAACCCCCTCTGCTAGCCTACTCCGTTTTGCTTGCACTTTCTTGTCATAGTGTCTGAATTCCGGCTTTCCTGTTTAGACACCTGGCTGCCATGTGATATCATTCAGTCTTCCTTGAAGCCCTTGAAGAGTGATGCTCTTACCTCTCTGGGAAAGGAGTCTGCAGCAGCTCTGCCTTTTTTTTTTTTTTTTTTTTATTTTAACCAATCATCTGGCTTCTAAGGGATGTTAGGAAATGTTCAGAAACTAGCAACTGGACAGTCTTTGAGTTACATAGAAGACCGGTGTGTGGATGAATATTTTTATGGTTTGACAACTTGGGCTTTACTATTTGACAAATTGTGCTTTTTGTTGGTTGCTACAAGTTGCCTGTGCAACCTAAGATTTATCCATATTTATGATTTTTACATTTTTTCCTTCCCAAATGGTTACCTCAAGGCAAAAGGAGTCTCTGTGAACCACTTTATATTCTTTGACCCAATTTGTCCACTTACTTCTTCTGGAGATTCACTGTAAGACACTACAGGTGCTCATGTGCCTGGGGCAAGAAACTACAAAATAGATTTCATACTGCAGCTTCAAGTCTTATGGGTAATTAACTCAGCATGCTTCAGCTGGATTTGTACCAAGTGCTTGTTTGCCCATGCCGAGAGAAAAATAATATATTGCTGCTCTCATCAGCATCTCAAAAATACTTCGCAAACATTAATTAATGCTTATCTCACGTCCCATCATCCCCTATTTCCAGATGAGGAGACTGAGTGTTTGGAGCCAACAAAGCAATTTACTGCAGGGTTTTTTTTTTTTTCCCCTGTTAGGCACAAGGGAAGTTGCCCTTTAACCTTGGGGTCATACGCTTTCCTGCTGAGGTGGCAGCTGGCACCTCATCAAGTTGAAATCCCCACCTAAACCTCTGCTGAAAATGATGACTGCAAGTGTAAACAAAGGAAAGATGTATGGTTGAACTTCATACAGATAAACCCAGAAAATATGTGTGTGTGCTTCTGTGTATGCCTCTGAGCACGTGTGCTTTGTGTGTGTGTGTGTGTGTGTGTGTGTGTGTGTGTGTGTGTGTGTGTGTGTGTTTTGGTGCATGCATATGCTTATGTGTGCATTTCATTGCTGAGACTGAACAATTTTTGCTTAGGCAACATCATTTTGGAGAGTTAATTTGCTAGCAGGTTGTGGTGATGTGAGTCTTTAATTCCAGCAGCTGGGAGGCAGAGGCACTTTGATATCTGTGAATTCCAGGCCAGCCTGGTCCCCATAGTGAATGGCAGGCCAGCCAGGGCAGCTTAGTGAGACCCTGCTCAAACAAGAGGTTAATTTGTCCTGTGGAGAGAAAGACAGACTGCTGGCTGACAATGGGAGAGAAAAGTTACATTGCTTCCTTCCTTGTGTCAGGTCATGAAATGCAGCATATAGGGAAGGGCTTACACCTCAAATCAGCTTCCCAAAGGTCTAGGAGTTTCCAAGGTCTGATGTGGAGCTGTGAGTGAACCCAAAAACACAGCAGGTGTTCAGCAGGCACTCACAGCTGGTGCTCCACACAGCACAGCTGCCCCATGGCCTGGGCTGCTCATTGTCATCTTCAAATCAGCCCTGGCATTTAGCCTGGAAGAGGACTCTCGGGCAGCACAGAGGGAGTTCCAGCTCCTATCAGTGTGGGTCCAACCTCCTAGGCCAGTGGGACCTTCTTTCATGGAGACCTGGGCACCTGCTCATCTGGCTTCCCCAGTTTCAGCCCAAAACATGGTCCAGTGCCGGAAGTTGCCTCATCTCTACACATAATGTACCCAACCTGTGCTTCCTAGCATTGGCTCTCAAGACTCAGGCCTTCAGTGCTGGTATTGTATATAACAGTGCTGGGAATGATTTTATTTGCTTTATTTGAGATTTTAAAGATGGCAAAGAAATTACCAAATATTGAAACTCAGAATTGTTCTATAGGGTACCAATAGAAGCATAGTTTACCTTCAGTTAGCATTTTAGATGTCTGTATAGAATGCACAGGCTTCTGCTTTACTATAGTCTGATCTCTTTTGTTTTTTTCCCCTGCTTTAGGTCTTCCCTTCTGTTCTTGTATGACTAGGTGATGTTGTGTCTGAACTACTTCTGTATTATTATTCTTTAGTTTGATGTTTTCATGTGACTGTGTTTGTCAGAATTATCTAGAAATGTTGATTTGGCTAAAAAAGTGTGTGTGTGTGTGTGTGTGTGTGTTTCCATATATATATATATATATATACATATATATATGCATATGCATATGCATATATACTCACACACATTTTTTTTTTTCTGGTCCACAGGTCTCAAGAGGTGTAGATCTTATAAGTCTGGGACAGGTCCAAGTGGCTGTGTTTTTAACAGACCGCTCCAGGTAGTGTTAAAATATGAGACACACTGCTTTCACTTTTGCATTTAAAGCTTTACTCCATGAAATGCTGTTTGTAGGATCACCAGACAAACCCCAGGAACAGCCTGGATTCCTTACCTTCTCTCAAAGCTTGCTTTATAGGAGCATGTCCTGCCTGGCCTAGGATCTGTTTATACTCCTGTGTTTCCTTGCAGGTTTAGGGAGAAATAATCTGCACCCAGCAGGAAATATAACTTACAGATAGAGGTTCTAATTAAAAAGAAATCTCTTTATTACACATGGACATCTATAATACTGGTAAGAACCCCTGAGGGGTAATTATTGGATTTTTATTGTTTTAACAGTAAGAATGATATGCTTCAGATAGTTCAGAATTGAGAAATTTCAATAGTTACCATCAGAGAGAAGATGGCTCCAGTGTATGCTATGTAATCACTGAATATTTAAACTCAGAATTGAAAATTAGGTGTGTTGTACAGGGTAACAATGTAAGCATAGTTTACATTCACTTAGCATTTTAGATGTCTGTATATCATGTACATGCATATATTCAGTGTGGGCTATTTATCAGCTTCCAGATACTGATAAATTACATACATAAAATGGCAGTCCACATTCAAGAAATTCAGTTCTTGCCATTATTATCATCTGATTCATTCTGTTTTCTTTGACGCTCACCATTTAAAAATATCACTTGTAATCCAGGTCTATACTCTGATATCATCATCTAGCCCTTTAATTCTGAGAATCTATCAAGCAGTCAGCTTCCATGAAACAAGAAGGGTACGCTCAGTGGCAAGCCTAATTGTGTAAAGGCTGCTAATTCCACACCTGAAAGACATCACATGTCCTCAAGCTACATCTTATCTACATGCCAAATCAAATTCATGGTTCCCCTACCCTCTTTGAGATAGAGTCTTCCTATGAGTCAAGCTGGTCTAAACTTCTTGATGCTCTTTTCTGAGCTCCCCGACTGTTGGGATTATAGGCATGTGCTCCTAACTACTCAGCTGATAGTGTTTTATCAAAACATAGCCATGTATGTTTGTTTATGCACTATCTGTATTTGTTTCCATGCTTTGAAAGCAGGGTTCAGGAACTGCAAAATAGGTTTCATGACCCACAAGCTTACAGAATTTGCTCTCTAGTCCTTCACTGAAATAATTGGCCCATTTAGCCTGTGCTATCGTGTGCACCTTTGTGTTGTCACTCTTGGCCTTATAAACACAGGAACAGGTGTAAGATGGGATCCTGTGTGACACAACATTTCCTCTGCCCTTCCTGGAGGATTGGGGTCATTTACGAGTTGTGCAGTTTGCTGAATGCCATTGGTGTCAATGCGGGGGAGCGGCCTCTAGAGCCCAATGCTGCTTTTGTTCATTTCCCCATCTTTGCTTTTTGATGCAAAGGTGCAAACATCTTTCCACCTAGTTTTCTATGTAGAAAAATGTAGCACTGCTAATACTTTTAAAGAGCTCTCTTGCCAGACTTTTCTTCACTGAGCTGTGAGATAGGCTAGTCTGCTAGTATGGCTTTAGATCTGAGTACTTTTTGAAAAAAAATAAATTAAAAAATTGACAAGTGAAGAGATTAAAAAGTGTTACACTTTAAAAAAAAAAAAAAAAACTATAGTTTCTCAATGATTTAACATGTTCCATCTCTACCAGGAAACTCAAGCTTGGTATAATTTCCAAACTGGTTAGCACACATTCTGAAGCAATCAGGGTGGTGGTATGGGAGGTGGGGGTGAACAATCAGAAGACCCTGGCCTGACCCTTGCCTCCTACTGCGTGTTTCAAAATCAAGTCCCTTTCAGTAGATTTAGGCTGGGAATTCTCTTCTCACAGCCACAGCTTCGCTCACCTAGTTGAAATGCTATTAATTTGTGGCGTCATAGTCTATATTCACACCATTCCAGTGAATAGAACTGCTTCATTCTAATTGCTTTAAACGTGGTTGCTGTTGAAAACAGCCTCCAAAGACTGCCTCCAGAGGTTGCTCAATTATTTAAGATGCTAACGCCAAAAAAACAATACATCCCGAGGAAGACACACCATTAATTAATATGTCTCTGGTTTATCATTGTCCTGCTTTGTGTTTTATCCTACTGTCAGGTTTGTTTAGTTCATTAATAACTAAGGAAGACTTTCATTTTGTGTAGAGCATGCGGTGTTTATGTTCTTGTAAAAACCTGGCATGTTTGTTATATGTAAGCCAGAAGTGCAGTTTCTTCCTTGCCTTCCTTCCTGTGTCGGGCGGTGCTTGGCTGAAGTTCTGTCCCACACATCATCAGTAGGCTGAACTCACCATACATACTCCCGGGCAAAGTTCCTTCTTCATTTGCTGGGGCTGTTGATTGACAGCCATAGGGACTTTCATTATTGATAGCTTAGCATTTTCTCAAGTGGTGCTTGCTAATAGTCACACCTGCAAATGTAGTACCAGAGGGAGTCATCTGAAACCACTAACAAAATCAGTGGACCTGGGTAAGCTTGTTACCATTGTGTTTTCAGTCAATTGGTCCCCATTCAGGTCTGATAGATTCTGAGGACATTTATGGGTTTTAAATGAATACTTTCTGGGACAAGGCAGTCAGTCACATAGCATCACATGGGCACTGGAACTGCGTTCTTGAAATGACTTCAGATTGTACTCTGGAAGCGCAGGCACCTGCAGCAATAAGCAAGCAGGTGTGTGATGGGCAGCACACATCCTCTGACTCAGGGAAGGTAGTAGGAAATTAACTTGGGAACACAACAGAGGGATTTGGCTATGCTTAGGCATCGGGGTTCCATCCACGGTGTTCCTACAAGTGAGTTTCTGCTTTGGAAAGCAGAACTCTAATTTGTATTGACTTTCTGTGATGTATCTGTAGGCGTTAGACAGTAGGTACCTGCCTGGATCAGGACAGCAGTGACTAAAGGCAGTTACAGTTCACCCCCCCTCTCATGTCATCTACAAGAGAAAGTCCTAGCATTTTAATCAGGAATAGCAGGTGCCTGCAGGAGTCTGGTGTTTTTCTCATTATAATCCACACCTGTGCAGACACCAAAGCCCAGCACATGGGCTTGTTAAACTCTGATTGCCACTGCTTCTATTTCAACACAATGGCTTTGAATCCATGCTTTCCCCTTCCACTCCCCCCCCAGCACCAGGTGGGTTGGACCTGACGGTTGCCAGTTCTAGGTTACCAAATCCTTCACACAAGTCTTCCCGGCCCCTTGAGTATGAATAAGTCTGTTTCTTAAAGGAGCCACTGTTAAACATTTACTGATGAAGTCCTTCTTACCTGCTTTAGTCTTCTAAGACACAACTTAGGCAGGTGAAACTTCAGGGCCTACAGAACCCAACAGAAACGATGCTCCTTCTGTGAGCTGATATGTTTGTTTACTTTGTTGGTTTGGTTTTGTATTAGCAAATGCCATAAGCCAAGCACTATGGAGTAACCAAAAAAAAAAAAAAAAAAATAGGATCCATCCCTTTAAAAATTACAGGTATACTATTTGCAAGTTTAACTAGTAAAACATATAGTTCTTTGCTTTTGTCTTTCCTGAAATATTAACATATTTCACAGGTTAAATCTAAAACTTTATATGATCCTAAAGAGAAATGGAACACACCATGACTCTCTTCTTTCCTCCAGGCTGCCACACACACATTTACTCCCACATCTTTAGATTTGTTTGTTTGTGGGCATTGTACGGATGGATTCACATAGTTGATGTCTGTTCTTTGTACCTACCATTATGGGGCAGAACATTTCCAAGAATCACCCATGCTCACACACATATCAGGAGTTTATTCTGTTTTTAGAGATATACTTCATGTCAATTTGGGGTTCATAGCAAAATTAAGAGGAAGCTATAGAAATAGATTAAGTGGCTCTTGATCACAAATATGCATATATTCCTTCTAGCTGATTAACTTACAATGTCATGTTATAATCATTCACCTGAAGGCCATCCTTCACCTTAGAGATAGTTCTGGGAGGGCCTGTTAGGATTTTAGGCAAGTGTAAATGACTTGTGTCCATCATTACACTATTGTGCACTGAAAATCCTCTGAGGCTTTCTCCTCCCATCTTAGATTTCTATCTGCGACCCTTCTAACAAAAGACAGATCAACCACAGGAAAGCATGCAAATGTAATTACAGCTACACATGTTTTCTTTTTCCTGTTAATCTGAGTTGGGAAACAAAGTAGCCAGAAAGTTCCACATTCTGTTGGCCAAGCATAGCACACAGAGATCTGACTTTAGTGAATTTCGCCTTTTTCTGTCTTGAAAACCAAATTTATTTGTTCCTTTATTTTTAAGCTAGGGTCTTGTGTAGCTTAGGCTGGCCTTGAACTCACTGTGTAGCTGAGGATGACCTTGGCTTCTGATCTTCTTGTCTCTGAGAGCTAATGTGCACTGCCACACCACGTTTATTTTGACTTTCTCAGGACTCCATCTGCCTACTCTAGAGTGGGTGGAGTGTCTCAGCTACCGTGCATGTTCTGGGCTGCTGAAATTATGGGGAGGAAAAAACAATAGCCTTTTCACAACCACTCCAGATTCATAAGTTCCCATAGCAAAATAAGTTACAAAACAAATGTCTACATGCTGGGCTTTTTACAACACTAAGAACCTTTATATATAGATAAGGAGAAGAAATAGCCAGTACATTCCTACACCAGGTGTGAGGGAAACCGGATACATTTTGAGAAATATGACTGGGCACAAAAGCTGTAGTCTAATGGTATTAGGAAAATGTGAAAGACTTTTTTGTTAATGTCCTTTCTGATTTTTCGCTTGAAGGAATAAGTGTGCTCCCTTCCTACACATAAGGAGAGGACCTTTTCCCAATAAGCATCTGATGGCTTGTCTAGGGTAGAAGAATAAGGGTAGACAAATTTGATATTTGCGCTTCTGATGCTTTCTCAGTTGTAGTAACATTCCCACATTATTCCTGTTTTAATACCTTGAGTCTTTACTTTAAAGAATATTACATAGGGGGCTAGAGAGATGGCTCATTGATTAAGAGCACTGACTGCTCTTCCAGAGGACCTGGGTTCAATTCCCAGAACCCACATGGCAGCTCACAACCGTCTATAACTGCAGTTCCAAGGGATCTGGCAACCCCTCCCCCCCCACAGGCATACATGCAGGCAAAGTGCCAAATGCACCTAAAATAAGGAATATTACATTTATTTACTTATGTACTTGTACTTTTATTTGTGTGTGTGTGTGTGTGTGTGTGTGTGTGTGTGTGTGTGTGTGTGTGTGTAGGTGTATATGCATGCCCTGATTCGTATTTGGACTACAGTTCTGTCCTTTCATGTGAGTCTAGAGGGTTAAATGCCACCCATCAAGTTTGGTAGTGTGTGTTCTCACCTGCTCAGGCATCTCACTAGCTCATCTTACCTGGGCTCCCCCCCCCCATTATAAAACTAAAACAATGTTGATTTTGTTGATATTTTCTTACAACCCATTTTGAGTTTCATTTGCCCCCCCCCCCGCAGTTGCTTCCCAGTCTCTATTTCATTATCTGTGTTATAATCTTTAGTATTTTCTTTGACTTGCTTAAGGTGCATGATGAAGTTATTGATTTCAGATTTTCCTCTTATTTCGTGTAAGCATAATAAAATTTCCTGTGAGGCTTTTTTTTTTTTTTTTTTTTTTTTTGGCTGCACTCAATTATTTTTCTCATAAATCTTTCCCTTCTTCTTGCTCATACAGAACCTCAAGGTCAGCTGGCGTGAGAGCATTGCACCTTCCAGATTTTTCTTGAGCAAGTACAAAGTCTTGACCATGTACATAGTTCGCTTGATTTCTAGGACTTCCGTCAGACAAGCTTTGACACTCTCTGAAAGCTCTTGTTTCTGTCAGAGCATCTTCTTTCCCAGCCTTTCATTCCAAAGTTTTCAGTTAGTGTGCTGTTCTCCTTAACCAAACTTCCTGCTTGGAAACATTTCCACAAATACTTCCTGTGTAGCAGCTCTATAGCTTTGGGTGAGTTCCCAGTTAGATAAGGTAATGACAAGTTTATGGAGCAGGTCTTCTAGGGAACGAAAAGATCAACTGAGGCATAATCTGTAGCAAGGAGTTCCTTCTGTCTCCTCAACACTGAGAACATGGCTGTCACTTTAGAGGATGCTGAGGCAGGGGGCTGGTGTTGGGTACGGTAGAGAAAAGGGCTAATGGGAGTCACACCAGCATGAAGCATACTCTGCTTCTGGAACTCAGCTCTTCTTGAGTCAGCACGTCAGCACTGTGTGGTTGATGCAAGCTCTTGGGTATGGTTCAGGGTTCCGAGGAAGTGTGTTGTAGTAGATTTTGCCACTTTTGCTGGTGCTTTTATGGAGGGACAGAACTTCCATAGTCCCATAACTGTTAAGCAATAAACCATATTGCACTCCCGGGCCAGAGACAAGAGACAATTATTCCTCACAGCAGTTATGGAATATCTCGCCAATTTGGAGCCCTTTTCCCAAACCTCCAGTTCCTGTACAGTGCATTAGGAAGGTCAGGTGATGTCTGTTGACACAAAAAATGATGGTAAGAGAAGCATCCGGGGCAGCTGGAAACAGTCTTTTATGCTGGGAAGTACATACATCTGCTCACTGTTGCAGGTGGAGATGTTCTCTTAAAAAGTGTGTGTGTGTGTGTGTGTGTGTGTGTGGGGGGCAGGGGAATGGGGGTAGGAAGACATAAAGATAGAGATGGGGAGAGAGAAGGTAGAGGGGGATAGAGAGCTCTTGTGTGTGAATTAGGACAATTGAATCCTGGCTTGGAAATGAAGAGAAAGAACCTCAAGTCTTGAGAGGAGTGAGATGTAATTCACACTGGAGCATAACAAAGTGAGAGGGACAAGGAAGCATGTGTGGGAATGCAGATGTCTTGCGGTCGAGGGATTGCACTGGCATCTAGGTTAAACCTGTGTGCCATTAGGTTGGCAAGGTTGGGCCAGGACCTCTCCACATAACATTATGGTTTATTGGTTTTCTTTATGGCTTGTTTCCACTTACCTTGCTGGTTGGTACCATTGTGCTATCCCCTGACTCTGGCAGTACTTTCCTTCTGAAACAGGACAATAGGATTGATGTTTATTTCCTCCCGCTAGCTAAGCACAAATAATTAAGTTGAATAAAGATGTAACCCCAGAAAGAAGAATGCATCTTGATATATTTTCAGCTGCTAAGCATTTGAAATACACCCTGGATTTTCCCCACCCACTAGGTTTGCTTTGTTTTTGTAGATGCCAATAGTTAATTTCTTTTGCTATCATTTGTACAAATTAACTCATTTGTTCCCCTAAAAAGAAAGCCCAGTCTCCCAGGATTAAAGCTATTTTTCAGATGATGGCTATTGATTATATTTTTGATAGACTGAATAGCTTTCAATATTGGAAGGCCAGACAGACTGTACAAGTAAGACTGATTATGTTCAAACGATGGGGCTTACTAATTCCTAACGCTCCTCCTAAGTACTTGGAGTATACAATGCTGTTGCTTTGGTCTCTACCTGTTTTGTATCTTTTCACTAACCCCAACCAAGGAAGCTGAATCCAGATCTGATCAAAGTTCACATCTCAGACTTGCCACTTTCCATTCTTATGACCTTCATCCATTCTTGAACTCTCTTTTGGTATCCTAACCTTTAAAAGGTAGGTAATAATAGGACCTTATCTCATAGGGCTGTTGGAGAATTATAATGGGTTTTAGAACAATGCCTCTCAGAATGCACACTTGATAAATGTTAACTGTTGATAATTATTAAAGAAGAAACAAGTTAAAGAAAAGCAGTTTTGCAGAGGCAAACTTTTTTTGTTTTGTTTTTCGAGACAGGGCTTCTTTGTCCTGTGTAGCTTTGGAGCCTGTCCTGGCATTCCCTCTGTCAACCAGGCTGGCCTCGAATGCATATGCATCCACCTGCCTGTGCACCATCACTGCCTTTCACAAACTCTTATAAAGAAGAAGCTCGGCCTAGGAGAAAGAGAAAGTGGATTTGAAGGATAGATTTAAAGGAAACTCAGAGTGAAGCCCTATCTTTTTCATCGAGTTGAAAAGAAAGAAGAAACAAAACAGAACTGAACCAGTTGGATAGTTCCCCAACCCCCACCCCATCATTCCTCATCTGTGTGTAGCTCTGCCATTTTGATTGGAAAAAAAGACTTGTATGTACCTCTAGCACTGGCCTCACTACTTAAAAAAGCAGAGTGACTTTGAACAATTCATTTAATGTAGAGAGTCCTGATTGACTAATTTTTTAAGTTATCTGTTGGTTTGTTTATACACAGGATTTCACACTGTAGCTCCTGACTGGCCTGGAGCTTTTTATGTAGCCCAGGCTGTCCTCCAGGAGGAGGCACTCCTCCTATTTTATCCTTCCAAGTGCTGGGAAGGAACAAGTTAGTTCTGGAAATACACTATGATATTACCAAGACCCAATTTTGGCTGGAAACGTTTCAAGATTCCAGTGTTACCGAATGAGTATAATGCTGCAAAAGTTTGTCTGTCCCTTGCAGAGTAAGTTACTCACAGAAACTACTCTGTATTTCTGAGGAAATTATTTCAGTTAGGCCTGAATCACAGTCCTCTCTCCTGGCACAGCACACAGCACACAGCACACAGCACATAGCAGCTGTTCAGTACACCACAACACTAGACAGTACTGTTGGTTTGTCACAGGAAGGACACTTTTTTTTTTTTTAATTTTGTTGTTGTTCAACTATAATTACAGGGGAGTTCAAGGGGTGGGTAGGAAAATTTCCAGAAGAGAACAATTTCTCCTCCTACATTCAAAGTAGAAACAGATTAACAACTTCTACCCGTGTAATGACAATGCAATGACAAAAAAATAACTCACCTCAGGCACAATCCCTCTACTGGTGGCTCATCTTTGAAGCCCAGGCACTTGCAAACATGTCTGCACCACTGAGTGCTGAATATAATAACCCTTTGGGAGCAGTTATGGTGAATCTTGTCAGAGGCCTTTTGGGGACATTTGATTCCATGTATTAATAATACAACAGCCTGGAAATAGATTCCTGAATACTTCCTTACACTATGACAACAGCAGTCTGAACTCAACTGACAAAAATCTTTTCTATTTTGATAAACAAAAACAAAACCAAAAAAAAAAAAAAAAAACAACCCATGATATAGACAAGAGTGTAGCACCTTAAAACACTTTTTTTCCATATCTTGTGAAGAACCACAGTTTTACATTAGAGCCTTATCGTCTACAAGATTTTATTGGAAAATGGTAATAGCTATTATACAAATTCCCTTTAAATGGCTGAAAATGTAAGCTGTGTTTTTCAGGTTTCAGAAATAGTCAAAACTGCTTTACATTAAATTCTTATAAAAACAGCTTGCCCTTGGACAGGTCCTTGGTTGTCTTTGCGCTGTTTTCACAATTTTTTCCACTAATAGTTTCAAACATTTTGGCAATTTTAGTACCAATCAGATATTAATGGGAGTTTAATTCAATAAACTACATGGGATTAAACCTAGAGTCCAGAGTGAGTGTTACGGTAGGTTCCTCCCTGCCGGCCTCCCGGACCTGCCGCCATTGTCCCGCAGCCATGTGTGCCCCAAATAACACTCAGAGACTCTGTATTTGATACAATCCTGTTGGCCAATTACCATTATTGTTTAAGGACTAGCTCTGCCTTAATTATTAACCCATTTCTACTTATCTAAGTATTTCCACGTGGTCGTCTTATCGGGGAGCTGCGCGGCAGGCGTCCTGCGTCTTCCCTGGGCTACATCTTGACCCCACCTTTCCACTTCCTCTTCCTCCTCCTGGACGCCTAGCCCCGCCTATCTTGTTTCCTATTGGCCACAGGGCTTTATTAACCAGTATGAGAAACATATATACAGAATAACATCTCCCATCAAGTGAGGACTATTTTAGCAGGGGCATTAGCTGTCTACTGTCCCCCACAGCCCTAGGTTGGCTTCAGATTTGATGTGGCTGCTTGTATGCCTGATGGCCTATTGCAACTGTCTGAGTGTCTGTGGAGGTTTGTGCTCTGCTCAATACCTTTTTGAAAAGAATTAAGTAGTGTTTTCTCCCTGCCTGACTACAGGAAATACTAATATGGAAAGCACTCCCCATTCCAGCTAAAAAAAAAAAAAGCTGACTTTCTGTATTAAAAGAAAAAAGTTGAAAATAATAAGCAGGATATTGGTAGAACTTAGTCATGGGGGTGGCTCAATAGTTGGGGGCAGATGACTCTCGGGAGGGATTTAAGTGCAGATGATAGGAATAATCTTGCAGCTCAAAGAAATTGAACAAAAGCAACAAATTATACCTAGCAAAACAAGAGGAAGCAATTAATACCCAAATGTAAGAATTGAGGAATTGGAAGAAAAAATAGCAGAACCATTCAATATAACTATTATTATATTTTTATAATAAGGAAATAGCTAATGATAAGAGTTTCCAGGTAAGTCATGAGTGGAAAAAAGAACAAGATTACTTCATGAGGGATGAAGAAGAAGCAGAGAGCTGCCACAAAGGATGGAAACATGTAGACTACATGAAAACCTCACTAAATTATATTCTAGAAAGATGAGCATTATGGAAAATCAATCAAGAAAAGTTTAAAAACTGGACAAATTATCAGGAAAAAACACGAGAATCCTATAGCGAGTCTGAGTCTAGACTTCTACTTCAATTAGCTGGTAATATCTACACTCTATTTTCTGTTCTGGTTTTGTTTTTGTCTGACCTTATTGTGTTTTTTTCCTCTTGTTATTGCCATAATAATATTGATTTTAAGAATGTGTCAATCATGGGTAAAATGTCAGTTCAGGTACAAGAAATACCAATGGGTCTCACACAATAGAATATATAAAATTTCTATGCTTTTACATTTCCAAATTATGATTTATTTGTAAGGAATTACCACTTGCCACAATTAATGGATATAATTGTAACTATGTATAGTAACTATATAAATCATATATGTTATATATAACTAAAAATATTTAAAATATTTATTTTTAATATTTTATATATATTTGACTGAGTATATGCACATGCATATACACTACCAGAGTAGTTTTATGTATACATGTGAATATTTCAGAATTTATGCATTTAATGTTGAAGTTTAATTCGAACACCACATTGTAATGACTAGAGTTTGTATGAGCTTATTTTGGTGCTTCTTCTCATCTTGACCTGAATCTCCATCCTTGGTCACAAAGCCCTGTTTTCTTCTCACCTTGCCCCTCCATCAGTGGAATTGTGACTACGTGCTATAGGATACTGTAGTCTATACCATGAGGCTGACTCATCTTGCCAGTAAGTCGGGCTAGTCTACCTAAGTATCAGTGTTTAGGGGTGACTACTTTCCCCCTCCCCTTCCTTTGAAATTACAGCTCATTTCAAAACCTGACACAGGAACCAGCAGTCTATGGACGGGCGAGAGTGTAATTGGTTAGTTTAGTTTTAATTATGAGACTATCGTGGGTCCATGAGGCTACTCCAAGGGATGATCCTAGGCCATCATTTTTTTCTCATTAAACATCTTAAATTGTAAATAGAGCCCTTTCACTCTAAAGGTGTTGTGACAAATTGCATTGGACAGGCCTTTCCTGAAGGTGAATGAATGCATTTTTTTTCCAGGAATAAAAATCTAACATAGACTGAAATGAAAACTGATCAAGAACAAAGGCATCATTAATTTCAAGTGGAAGAAATAATTCACAGAGCTGAGGTCAGTCTCTTCTCATGGGCAAACTATTTCCTTTCATATACTCTAGTCACCTGGGTACACATTAGTACACAGGATCCAGCCAGAATAGTTTTATTTATGCTCTTAGATTTTCAACACCATTAGTCCCATGAGCTCAAAATGCTGCAAACTTCAAAGTAGGCCCATAGCTACATTATTACTGTTCCACTCCTCCCTTCTCCAGTAGCCCACAAGCTTCCAGTCCCCTGGAAGTCCTAGTTATAGGCACTGTATGGAAGTTCCCTTGCTCTTGGCAAGGTGCCACCTCCTGTGGTTGAAAGGGGGTGGGGAGAAAAAAAAAATATATATATATATACATATATATGTGTGTGTGTGTGTGTGTGTGTGTGTGTGTGTGTAAAAAGTTCCCCAAACATATCAAACACTCAGCACTGTGTTTTTCCATGATGTATGTGGAAATGAGTCATAGCACATTGATTAAATTTCTCCCTAATTTCAAGTGGCTTGAACAAAGTGAAAGGATATAGCATATGGCACAGATGTAAACTGTGTCATTTTCCTTTTGACTGGTTTTCATGAAAGCACACCATTGTCCATTTTGTGCAGTCCCTTTGTGCACCTAAATTATTATATTTCTGCAGCCAACCTGGAAAATTGCTGATCTTTCCTGTCCCAAAATTGAATCTATTTAGTGCTTCGAAAACACTTCCAATTGCAAAGAATATCTGATTAAAACTAAGCAGTTTTATTGTCTTCTGAAACTTAATTACCCTTTATAATTTATTCTTAAAATAGTTCTCTCTCACCCTGCCTCCTCTGTGTGTGTTGTGTATGTGTGTTTGTGTGTGTGTGCCCATGTGCCTGTGCATGTATAGGTGCGTGTGTCTATGTGTCTGTGTGTGAGTATGTATATTTGAGTGCAGGTGCCCATGGAAGCCAGAAGAGGGAGTTAGATTGTCTGGAGCTTGAGTTCCAGATGGCTTTGAATCTCTTGGCTCATGTGCTAGGAATTGTACTTGGGTCCTCTGCAAGAGCAGCCAGCATTCTTAACCACTGAGCCATCTGTCCAGTACCTTAGCTTGTTTTGTAAAAGGGTGAATTTAACTCATTCCTGGAATTTACTTAAAAGTTGATGTTTAAGTCCACACAAAACTCTAGAATGCACCTGTATGTGTATGTATGTTGTGTTTATTTTCCTCTTTCTTTTCCTTAGCTATTTCGAATGGTTGGTGAGGTTTCCAATGGAAACTCCTAAAAGTATTTCCACAAATCAGAACACTATTATAACTAATTTTATATACTTTCCAAGATCAATCAAAGTTAATCTGTGCATATGACAAAGAAAACACTTCTTCACGTGTTACATAGAACGTAACACGGATGGGACCTGAACTCTTCCTTAAATTCTTATTTGTTTTATTTGTATGCATGTTTTGCTGTGTGTCCCCCACATGTGGGCCTGATCCTCACGCAGCTCAGAAGACATCAGATTACAGGAGGCTGTGAGCTGCCATGTGGGTGGCTGGGACTCAAACCCAGCTCTTTTACAAGAACAGCCAGCACTCTTTTTTAATGTTAATTTTTTATTTAAATTTGAAACAAGCTTGTTTTACATGTCAATCCAAGTTCCCTCAACCTCCCCTCCTCCTCTGTTCCCACCAACCCTCATCCCATCTCTTTTCTGCTCCCCAGGCCTTCCATGGGGGATCTGCAAAGTTTGTCATATCATTTGGAGCAGGGCCTAAGCCCTCCCCAATGTGTCTAGGCTGAGGGAGTATTCTTCTATGTGGAATGGGCTCCCAAAGTCAATTCCTATACTACGGATAAATACTGATCCATTACCAGAGGCCCCATAGACTGCCCAGTCCTTCTATCTAACATTAAGGGGGTCTGAGTCAGTCCAATGCTGGTTTCCAAGCTATCAGTCTGTGGTCCATGAGCTCCCCCTTGTTCAGGTCAGCTGTCTCTGTGGGTTTCTCCAGCCTGGTCTTGACCCCTTTGCTCATCACTCCTTCCTCTCTGCAACTGGATTCCAGGAGTTTGGCTTAGTGGCTGTCTGCTTTTGCTGCCATCAGGTACTAACAGCCAGTACTCTTAACTGCTGAGCCATCTCTGCAACCCCCAGGACCTGAACGTTTCTAATTGTGATTTACTAATCAGGATTCAACATCATCTCCTTGCATATGAGTTCAAACCCAGCATAAGGGGTGGTAACAGTAGGTTTTGGTCTGGTAACTTTTAGCAAGGGTTTAGCCTACAGTGAAGAAATCCTAGATGTTCCCTACTTATTGTTAATGTGTGAACAACATATAGGAGGGGTAACTGAAGGTTTCCTATCCAGACTTTTTACCTTTACATTATGTTCAGTACAGGAAACTGAGTCCAGGAAGTTGACTGTGTCTAAGATAGAAATAGAACTCATACATCCCTGTCATTTCTCTGCTAGGATTGCATGGGGTCTTATCTTAATATGCTTATTTAAAAAGAGGGCAGAAATGCATATGTTATTTTCAGTTAGATGACCATATGCCTTCCACCCACTTGGTACAGTTTAATTGTGATTGCATTGTTTGATGTCTTAATCCCCTTAGGATGTAGAGCTGGTGTCTGCTGACCCTGAGTCACAGTTCCCTCATTACCCAACATGGAAGTTGAGCTGAGCTCTGGAGTCATTTACGTATTAAAGGGAGCTCATCCCAGCTGGAATTAAACATAGAAGTCACATGGGAGTCTTTCTGTACCCACTGTAAGTGGCAGGGTTGAATGGAGTTCTTAGGGCTGAAGTGTGCAGCAGGGAAAAACCAACCAGGTCTATCCAAGTGAGAAGTGGCTGCAAGAGCAGGGATTCTGGGTTACAGCACATAGAAAACAGGGCTTTGTATGGGAGATGATAATAGTTCATGACTGTGAAGAGCTGGCTCGGAATAATAAGTGTTCATGCAAACATTTGTTTAAAAAATTCAACCTAATATCTTCAAAAGCTACTTGCATAAGGAGACTTTGCTGTCCTTCCAACTGCACCTGCTTGGCACGTCATTGTTGCCATCCTGTTCCGGACTTGATTCTGTGGGAAGGGAAAAAAAGAAATGCATTTATCCATTTGAAGTTACTTATCCAGCCTTCTTTCTTCTTTGCATACTTGCTCGGTTCAGAAGAAGGGTACCCCTATGTAGCATGTATTTTTTCCACCAGCCCGCTAGCCCGCCTGCTGCTGGTCTGGCGCGCAGGCCCCAAATAACACACAGAGACTCTGTATTTGATACAATCCTGTTGGCCAGTTACCATTATTGTTTATGGGCTAGCTCTGTCTTAATTATTTACCCATTTCTACTTATCTAAGTATTTCCATGTGGCTCATCTTATCGGGAGCAGCGGCGGCGTCTTCCTTCCTCCCTGGTCTCCATCTTGACTCCTCCTAACCACTTCCTCTTTCCTTGTCTCCTAGCCCCGCCTATCTTGCTTTTCCATTGGCTCAACAGTGCTTTATTGTTTAACTAGTATGAGAAACATATTTACAGAATAACATCTCCCATCACCCCTAGAGGAGTCTGACAGATCTAAAAGGTGTTAGAGGTCCTTGGAGTCTCTCATAGGGCTTTGAATCACCAGCCCTGAATGGGAGAGAAGGCAGAAAGAAGGTGTGCCTCTGTAGGAGGAAGGAAGGGGCATGTGTGAAGCAGGGTGCCAGCATTGTATTAAAGCTGCTGAAAGAGTCTATTTCCTCCCTGCCTGGCCCTTGCCCCCTGGTGAGGGAAGCAGTGATCTTCATTCCTCAGCACAACAACATGATGTGTGAATTTAACATGATGCAGGAACTTTCAGAAGTGAAGACCCAAAGAATGAGGCCTCTTGTGTGTTTGTGTGCTTGGATGGATGAGGTGACTGATAGTGGAAATATGTGACCAGGTCAAGGGAGAGGTGAACTTAGCAAGGCCTGTGGTTCAGAGTCTACCTTCTGCCCCGTAGTTTTAGAAACAAGGCTATACTTTTCATTCAGACACAGGGAGGAAACTTCTGGAGTGAGCTAATGTCCTACAGTTTGCTTCAGGGAAAGGGCAGGTGGGTTCTATGGCATGCTACAGAGGAGTAGAAGCAAAGGGGAGACAAGAGTGACCTTCAGCCTTTGATTAATCAGGTGGCATCTTAGGAATATTTTGTTCTGAGTCCTATCGGTATTGTAGATGTTTATCCCAATGCTCATAACCTCTTTTGGCAAGAGAGAAGTATTAGTGGAATATTATTGGAAATGAAAGTTAAGAAAGCAAATTTCACAATAGCCGTGAAGTTGGTTGAACTCAAAGTGGAAATGTGAATTTTCAGCTGGGCCCTCACTCCTAATGTCCTTTATCCCCCTCCATGGTGCATTGGGGGTGAGGTATCACCATGGTAAGCCCTGATTACAGAAGTGTGTAAGCAAGGCCAAGGACAGATGCCCAAGGCTAGTCAAGAGGATGCAGAGACCGCTTGATGGAAAATCCCAAATGAAGCTCTCTTTGGTCCCTCTTTCTTCTTAGATTAGTTGTCCTGGCCATTCTAACAATCAGGTTGAGCCAAAGAGCTCATCTTTTTTTGTGTCTGTTATTTTCATTAGAGATGGAGGTGTGGGCTGACTAAGACAAACTTCAAATATCCCCACCTCCACCCCAGGGTAGCAACCTTAAACATCACCCCTACTCCAAACACCCTGTTCCTGCAGGATAGCTTTTCCTTTTGATCTGGGGTCACCATTGCCTGTGTAAGGAGCACTTTCCAGATTCAGTGAGCTGAGACATGTTTAGTATGAGGTGGCGCCTCAGGTCAGCCATGGTGGCAGGGAGTGGAAAGTCCCGCCTGATGATGGCTTCTGTGCTTGCCAGGCAGTTTCTGCACATAGTTTATCTGATGATTTATTGCAAGCCCAGCTGCTTTGCTTATTTTTTCAGCACTTGAAATAGAAAAGCAGATTCATTTGTAATTGAAGCTCGGAGAGAAATAATATTAAATATGACTTTCAGTCAGACAAAGGGCAGAAGGTAGAAATTTGTCTCATGATTTAAAGCCATCTGCAGACAGAGGCCTGTTGTTCCGAGTCGGCCATGGATGTGTCTTTAGCTTTGGGAGGCGCTTTCTCCTGGGACTAAAGCTGAAACATGGCTGTGTTTCTGAGACGGGAGTCATCAGCAGTGGTGATCCAGAAATAAAATGAAACTTTAAAACACATGTACGCGAACATTTATTCATACTTCCACAAAGACACACACACAGTCCCTGTGTGGACTGGGTTCAGGACCAAATGGAATTTTTCTAATAGAACTAAGTGAAATGAATACTTGACACTGAAGCAAAGAAAAGGGGCTAGTAAAGGATGGAAAAAGCACCAAAGATTTCTGTTAGCAATGATCCTGGCAAAGCTGTGTCTTGAGGACAGGATTGCAAACATGCGGATAACTCCATCATCCGCCCCTTTATAATCAGTACTTCCTTACTTCTTTTATCCATATTCTTCATTTGTTTATGTGTGCATTCATTCATTTATGCATCCATCCACCCTATTACAGTTAGAAGTATTCAGCGAGAACTGTGGTTGTCCCCTCGTCTTGGCACGTCCTATGACTGTGCCTGTGGTAACACCAGATTACCAAAGCCAAATCCCCGTGTGGTCTTAGTGCTTGAGATACAGATTTGCTGAGTCTGAGTCCTTTGTTTTGTTTTTGTTGTTGTTGTTGTTGTTTTTGTTTTGTTTTTATTTTTTTGTTTTTTGAGACAGGGTTTCTCTGTGGTTTTGGATCCTGTCATGGAACTAGCTCTGTAGACTAGGCTGGCTTCGAACTCACAGAGATCCACCCGCCTCTGCCTCCTGAGTGCTGGGATTAAAGAAGTGCACCACCAACACTCGGCTCTGAGTCCAACACTCGGCTTTTTTTTTTTTTTTTTTTTTTTTTTATGGTGACTGTGTATAGTAGGAGCAGAGACAAAGTACTATGGGATCTTGAGAGAATGACAGCAGCAGTTGGTGTGGCTCTCTTAATTGGTCCCTAAGAATTCAGTTGTCATGCAATGCTAGATCCTTTGCCCTAAATCCCAGATGAGTCTCTCTTCTATCTCTCCATCCTACTTGTTTTTCTTCTCATTTTTGTTTCTATAGTTCATTTTTGTTTTGTCTATTATTTTCTAATGTATTGAGGACTTAAGAACTGGTTTGTTTGGGAAGGTGCCTTTTTTTTTTATTTTTTTTTTTCAGCTGATTCAGACACCAGGGAAATTCCTTTTCTTAAAAACAATGTGTCATTCTTGAAGCATGACAAATACATCTATCAGCAATATAGTTTTATTATCAGCGAGGACCCAGGAGTCAGATACAATGTACTGAAAATTGTTCTGGCTCAGGGAAATGGTGTAGGAATGGTGGAGGTGGTTACATACAGATCTGATGATCTGATGCCTGGATCCCTCAAGGTGAGGAGGGAACCAACTCCTGGGACTTGTCCTCCTGCCTTGACATGTGTGCTGTGGCATGTGTGCCCTTCTCTCTCTCTCTCTCTCTCTCTCTCTCTCTCTCTCTCTCTCTCTCTCTCTCTGTCTCTCTGTCTCTCTGTCTCTCTGTCTCTCTGTCTCTCTGTCTCTCTGTCTCTCTGTCTCTCTGTCTCTCTCTCTCTCATACACACACACACACACAAATTTGATGTTTTAAAAATAGTTCATATGTGATTTTGATTGGTGGAAAGGAAAGGAATCAGCAAGTCAAGCTGACACATGAGAAAAATACAGGTCTTTGAGTCTGCAGTCAATGTGGAATTCTGTGGGCTTAGTTTCCAAGTCTTTTCATTTGGGAGTTTAACTAGATTAAATTTGTCTTTTCTGTAGCAAATGAGAAGTGTCTGTGATGTATCTTGGAGCACAGGTTGTGCCTGTACCTTCTCTCCTCTCTAAGATACCTCAGCAATCAAGCTAGAGACCATCAGCTTAGGGATGCATTAAACACTCACAAACATCTATAAATAAATTTTAGTATGTTATTGACCATGGCTATCAAGCTATTAATTCAATTCTCACATCTTACTGCTTCCTTTTCAGGAATTAGATAGTTGGTCCAGGCTAGGTAGAGACCTGTATTATTGGTTCCCACCAGTGCCTTAGGTCCTTAGTCTCTTGGTGAACTTCCATAGTAGACAGTGCTTGATGATTCATTGCTAGAGAATTAAGAGCACCTTCTGTGATCCGTTTGGGGATGGCTCTTGGAAGCCTTTTCTTGGTTTTCTCTAGACTTCATCCACATACCTTTCTGCACGTACCAATTTTTTTTTTAACATCTTTTTTCTGGGGCTCTCCTAGCACATCACTGAACTAGAAAGAGTTGCCATTTCCTTTTTTGAACAAATACAGCCCACTAAGTACCTTGCTGAGTGTGGAGGCAGGGTAGCAGGAGAAGGGCAAAGATGGATAACACAGTTCAGTTTGTGTGAAAACATAGATGCATACGGAGGTATGGGAAGTCAAGTGGGTGCTGAGAGAGGCTCAAAGCAAACTTGAGGATGTTAGTGGAAAAAGGAGGGTGTGGTAGTTTAAGTGAGAATGGCCCCCACAGGCTCATATATTTGAATATCTGATCTGCAGTTGGTGGCTGTTTGGGAAGGGTTAGGAGGTATGGCCTTGTTGAAAAAGGTATGTCATTGGGGGTGGACTTTGAAGTTTCAAAAGCCCAAGCCATTCTGCTAGCTCTATCTGCCTCTTGATTGTTGTCTCAAGATGAGATTTCAGCAACTACTCCAGCACCATGCCTCCCTGCCTGTTCCCTTACTCCCTGCCATGATGGTTTTGAACTCCAACCCTCTGGAATCACAAGCTACAAATAAACTCTCTCTTTTATAAGTTGCCTTGGCACAGTGTTTTGTCACAGAAATTGGCAAGTAACTAAGACAGAGGGGTATGAATGTGCTGTTCACCCATGGCGATGTGTGGTCATTCAGACACCTGTCTGACTTTTGCTTGGATTCAGAGGAGAACGCATGAGATATTGAATAATAAGGACCCTTCTGAGTGGAAACAGCAGTCCAGGGACACACAGATGGAGATAAAACAGTTAACTTGTTTGCAACCAAAGGAAAAGGGAAGTGACACTGCAAGAGGGACAACTTCAGAAGAGAGGCCACCAGGAATTCCAAGTCAGCTAGATCAATAGAACTATGTGCCTGTATAGCAACAAGCATGGTCTGATGATAAAGGAAGCCTCCATCTAGTTCACAGGGTGCTTTTTGCGTGCCAGGGGCTATTCTGATTTCGGCACATCAAATCTTTTCATCTTCACAACAACCTCTAAGGTATACTTACACTCCCAGTTTCATAGCTGTAGAAGTAGAGACCCAGAAAATTACTCTGATACTCCAAATTACCCCGTACCCCAAAGATATAGAAATAACTTTAGCTTCTGTGTTTTATTGTCGTGGAATTGAATATAAGGTTTAGTTGCTAAAGGGGGATCTTTTTTTTATTGGCACACGCCGTGTCAGGTGTGAGATGGGTGTGTGCATGTGCATTCAGGCACACACAGAGATCAGAGGACAACTTCATGTCAGTCCTCAGGCAGCATCCATCTTTTGTCCAAGACAGAGTCTCTCATTAACTTGGAACTTGGCTACATAGGCCAAGCTATCAGCAGCCCTTCCAGGAATTTACCTTTTCCTGCCTCTCATTCCTTCCTCCTTTCCTCCGATAACCATTTCTGACCACTTTGCATGGGTTCTGTAGGCCTGCAATCCAATCCTCAGAGTGAGAGACCAGCACTTCAATAGCAGAGCCTTTCTCTCCAGACCCAGTGTGGGTCTTTTCTGGAAATACTGCAGAGCTGCTCAAGGGCAGCAGAGCCCCAGGCAGAAATGAAACAGCAGCAGCTTTACATGTACGTGTGTTATAGGACTGTGGACAATGCCTGCCCTTGGAGCCAGTGTAAACAGTTGGACTTACTGACCAGTTTACTAGTTGACTGATTTGAGAAGAGTATTGAGGTATCTCTGTGACTAACTCTCGCTCTTTTTATAAGCCAAGAGAACTCAGTATCCAACTTATGTGGGTGTTTTGAAGGCCCAGTGCTGCAAAATGATGGCACAAGGTTCTTGGCTCACTGCCTGGTACATAGTAAGCACTCAACAAATGGTAGCTATTACTAGTCAGTAGGGGACAGATGATTTTTCACACCAATTTTCATTGCATGGCCACTTTTAATTTACCACTAATTACATTTTGATGACATTCGCATACAACATTTAATTGACTGAAAAATCCCATTAATACTTCATAATGGAGAACACAAATTATATGGGGGGGGAAGCATTCTTGGGATATTACAAAAGAAAGGCTCACTTTCCCCTTCTATCAAACACGTAAGTCTGTGGAGGATGACTGTATCTCACTGGGAACTCTAGACAGTTTCAGAAGATGACACCATCACTGCCAGGCTCCTCATGAGCAAAGATGCTGGTCATTTTATAGATTTCCAGTCATTCTTGTGCAGCATCAAGGACTTACACTCTCTTTTCTACCATGCCACCACCATATAGGTCACCGCCCTTCACTCTCTTGGGGTGTGTTGTGAATTTGTGTCTTTGCTTATCCACCAGCAGAACTTGAGACCTTAGCACTCTTGTGGTTACATTGCTGGTTCAGCATTTGTGTCATTGATGTTTTGACAATTATTGGCAAATCTCTGGGGGCATCTTCCCACCATCTTTTGTCTTCTCTCTCATCATGTTATCTCTGTCAGTGTTATGGTGTCCTCCAAATTATGAAACTGGCTTTCTTCTTTTTCTCTTCTCAACATTGAAACAGAAGACAGTCAACCAGACCCACTTATAGATGATTAGTTCTTATGTTTTTCTTTCTTTCTTTCATTCTTTTTTTTTTTCAAAATATTCATTGTAATATGAATGTTTTGTGGCCTGGCAGGTCCCATGGCCCTTCTCAGCTCCAAAAAAAACACAGCGATGCTATATTAGTTATAAAACTGTTGGCTGTTGGCTTGTGTTTCTTATTGGCTATCTTGGCCTTGCTTTTTAACCCATTTCTATTAATCCATGTGTTTCCACATGGTCATGGCTTACCGGGCAATGCTGGACCTGCAACGCCTTCGCCTGCTACATGATGACTGCTCAGAATCTCTGCAGAGAGTGACTTCCTGCTTGTCCTTGCTTATATCCTGATTCTCTCTACCTCTGTCACTTCCTGTCTGGCCAATCAGCCAATCAGTGTTTTATTCATTAGCCAATAAGAAAAATATATATAGAAGAGCATTCCCCATCTATTTATTTATTTATTATGCAGACACAATGTTCTGCCTGCATATTTCCCTGAAGGCCAGAGGAGGGCACCAGATCTCATCACAGGTGGTTGGGAACCACCATGTGGTTGCTGGAAGTTGAATGCAGGTCCTCTGAAAGACCAGTCAGTTCACTTAACTGCTGAGCCACCTCTCTAGCCCCTGTTCTTTTGTTTTTCAATGTGCTTAGTGATCTTCAGTCCCTGGGAAGAGCCTTTATTCCTTGATATGGGTGTCAACTTTTTCCCCTTATGAGCCTGGAGGGCAAGTGTTCTGAAATGGACTCTATAATTATTTGAATGAAAGTGCCTTTGTTTGCATATTCTTCCCCCCAATTCCTCCCAATTGCTTTTCAAGTTAGCAAAACTTCCTCATGCATTGCTTCCTGATCCTCTTTTTACCCTATAGATTGTTAGTTTTAGGTTTTGCTTTATGCTTATCCTCAGTGAAATTCATAATTGTTATTGTTATCTAAAATATATTTATTGTTTCAGAATTCTGACAGTGCCTGTGCTGGCTAGTTTTATATCAGCTTTATACAAGCTACAGTCATCTGGGAAGAAGAAAACTCAACTGAGAAAATGGTCCCACCAGATTGGTCTAAGAACAAACCTGTGGTACATTTTCTTAATTAACAGTGTGGGAGAGCCCAGCTCACTGTGCCATCCCTGGGCTAATGGTCCTGAGCCACGTGTGCGCGCACACACACACACACACACACACACACACACACACACACGTTCTCCTATAATACGTGCATGCGCGTGCAAAAGAACAATCAGACTTTGCAAGGCATAGAAAGCAAGCCAGTAAGCAGCATTCCTCCATGGCCTGTGTATCTGCTTCTGCCTCCAGGTTCCTCTCCTGCTTGAGTTCCTGCTCTGACTTCTCTTTATGATTGACTGTGAAACTATAAGCCCTTTTCTTCCCAAGCTGCTTTTGCTTATGATGTTTTGTCACAGAAATAGAAATACGAATTGACAGTACCAATCAATTACACAGTATCTGAAATTGTGATAAGAACGTTTTAGATCTTTCTTACATATATACAGCATCTTCAAAACTTTTTGCTTTTTTATGTATATTTGCATTATTGTTTATTATTTGCTTAACTTGTTTAAAGTTCAATTTCTTCCTGTGAGTAAAATTGTTGCTAGTGACTAACAAGTGATAAGGGTCAGGTGTTTGCAGAAGGTAGTGCAGATCTCCTTGTCTGATATTTACTGAGTGCCAACCTCAGGTCAATATTCAATGTAAAACACAGCTCTACAGATTGTTTATGGAAGCTGTCAGGCTGTCACAGAGGAAGACTGAATAGGTTTGGTAAGATTTATCATTCTTTTAGTCATGTTCATTGCTGTGTAGGGTCTAAATCAGACCTGTGATCCTTTTGGAAAGGCTATAAGGCAGCTACCTCGTTGCTCATTTGGACACTGATCAGAAACACAATTGGTGGGCACATGAGGAACAGGGGTACTACTGATTGTCTGATAAGTAATGAAGGGTGTCAACAGCTTACAAGTTAGCAGATGCCACCTGGTTTTTACCACCCCCACCCTGTTTATCAGTTGTTCCTACCATAGGGTTTATGCCAGGAACATAATCCCCTTTCTCCCTATCTGTGTCTGCCTGTGTGTGTGTGTGTGTGTGTGTGTGTGTGTGTGTGTGTGTGTGTGTGTGGTATGTGTGTGCAATGCTACCATTGTAAGAGATAAAAACATATCCACAAATACTGATAAAAAATAAACTTTCATCAGGTACACTAGCATATGCCTCTAATCCCAGATATGACACTGAAACAGAAGGACTAAAATTCTGAAGCCCTCTTGGGTGACACAGTATGCCATTTGAAAGTAAAAATAAAGGTTTTCTTTCCCCCAAATTATAGATGGAAAGGTGACTGAAGTTTGTTAAATTCAGAGATAATTTCACATACTTAACATTGAGTATCATTATTCCTTGGGATTTTCTGATGTTGGCTTTCTGGGCCATTGTTTTGGTATGCCTGCTTCCCAGACTGGATGCCATGTGTGTGTTGTGCTTCCTTTCTGGTGTCTCCCCAGTGCGTCAACTCCAAGCAAGCCCCAGCTGCTCAAAGTCTGCCTCACTCAGCTCCATGCTCCTTTCCAGGTCTTCTATATGATGAACTAAGGCAGCTGGATGGGCTCAAACTTCCCCACAGGGAATCCAGACTGGAATCCCAGACAATGCACCATGACCTCTCCAAGTTACAAGACCAGGATTCAATGACAAGGAATGTTGGAAATGCCTTCTCATGTCAAATGAATTTGAAGAAGTGAGAAAATGTATTTCAAAAATAACACAGTCTAATAGAAATGTGTGTTTGTTCTAATTTTTAAATTTTGTATGCCTGTTAGAAGTATAGTCATGACAAAAGTAAGGAGATTTTCTCCATTATGAAAACTCAGTCTCACTAGATTCTGATCACTAATAAAGATGAGGACAATTTTCACATGCTTAACAGACTCCCATAAAAACACTAAAAGAATTACACAGAAGAACAGACAACACAAAGGAAAACACTAGAAGAAGGTGAAAGTTACATTTTTATTGCCTAAGGTTAGTGTTCATTCCTGCATAAGGAGGTCAATGATTTTTACATAGTTTATACTCAGATTTTTTTCACTCAAATATTCTTGATCTGTTCTGTAGACTGCGGGTGCTATACATCAGTCTAATGGAACTGGTTCTTTTGTAGTCATGGCTGTTCACATGGTGCTTTTAAAGATTAGGGTTCCAGTAACAATGCTGGTTACAGGGAAGCCTGCTTAGCTGTTGTGTATTGATTTTGTTTTAATGCTGTTACTATTTGGTGAAAAAGTCTACCAATAAAACTAGTCTAGATAGAAATGTTAGTGGACTAACATACTGCTTTCCTTAGGCTAAAAACCTTCCTTTTTAAAGACAATGATGAGTTTTGCTTGTGATGAAACTGAAAACTTGAATTGTGCTGCATGTGAATCTTGGGTTGTCAGATGTTCCGCCTATGGCTAAAGAGTCTCTTAGCACCTTCTTGGGATACTGGGAATGCCTTTCATGTTTTCTAATGCTTCCTTCACAAGCCCCAGGCAAAGTCATGTTCTTCAAATAAGTGGATACATTCTTTGGAATCTTGTTCTTAGGTGGTACCCATGTTGTCTTGAGTCAAAGGGCGCTGTCTTCCAAAAGATATTTCTACATCCTGATATTTGGAGCTGGTGAATATAAGCATATAAGCCATACATTGATGGCTTATTTTATTGTCTATTTGTGTCTATATCTGTCTGTGTATGTACATGTGTGTTTGGGTGTCTGTGGAGGCCAGAGAAGGACATCAGATCACTTGGAGCAGAAGTCACAGGCAGTTGTGAGTCACCTGATATGAGTGCTTCAAACTGAATTCCAGTTTCTGAAAGAGCAAGAAGTGCCTTTAACGCAGAGACAACTTTCCAGTTCCCCTCCCCTGCTCACACCATAGTTTAGAGAAGTCTTTGTCAGTATAATTAATGGTATCCAGATAAGACAAGTACGAATTATCAAGTAGGCCATAAATTTGACAGCTAGTATCCTTGTAAGAAGCAAAACATGGCAGGGAGGGCTGGGATGCACTGGCGCCTAGTCAGGAGGTGTGTTTAGAGTGTCCTAGAGTGTCAACCTTACCACCCAAACAAGCAAGCAACAACCAAAACACACATACAAAGAAAAGTCCACATGAAGACAAAGGCTGAATCCAGAGTTCCCTGAAGGAAGCGTTCTCACTGACAGACTTCCGAGAGGCTCATCCTTCCTTTACCTCAGTTTCAAACTTACAGCATCAAAGGACTGAGGAAGAATTAGTTTCCTATGTTTTCAGCCTCCAAGTGTGTGGTTGTTCCTTCCCAGGAGTCTTGATGGGCTTCATTTTCATTATCTGCTAAGAGAAATTAGGAAAGAAATAGTGATGTCTTTTCAGTCTTATTCCAAGACTGTTTAAGTTCTGAGGCACTAAATTTAAGAGAATCTGTAAGACAGACTTATGATGTAGTAAAGATCACATCTCCCTGATAAACCTGATGACTTGAACTTGGATCTTACCATCTTCTCCAATTTTCTCTTTTCTTCACTTCTCTCTCTCTCTCTCTCTCTCTCTCTCTCTCTCTCTCTCTCTCTCTCTCTCTCTCTCCCCTCTCTCTCTCTCTCTCTGCTACATATTTTATGTTTCTCCTTGAGCTTCCCCAGAGCACGTATCAGCACAGGTCAGTCACCATCAGCTGCGTTGGGGAGTGGGTTTTGAGGAGGGCACTTGACACACCTTAACCATTTGCTGGGGTGATGGCATTGGAATCCAGAGCACAGGATGCATGGAACTGTCCCAGGCGAATTCAGATGTGGTTATGGCTTGGTCCACTGAGGAGCAAAGGAACCTTCCAAGGCTTCTTGCCTTTGGTCCTTTCTGGGGCCTGAACTGTGGCTGGCTATTTACTATCAGGAAAAACACAAGTTCCCATTCTTTGCATATATGAGTTTGTCAAGAGTCCTAGGTGGCAGAGAACAGCCCGCTCTCTCAGGCTCAGAAGGCCAGAGAGTCCCACCTAGGCCCTGCTGTCCAGCATTTCTTAGGCTGAAAACATGTTTCTCCTTCCTCACCTCTCTCCAGTCCTGTGAGAGTGACCTTGGAGCTCTCAGAGAAGATTTGACCCAGGTTTAACTTATGAAATGATTGGCACAGGCTCCCTCTTTATTCGTATCAGTTCTACTCTGTTGTTGAAAACAAATAAACACCCAAAGTAAAACCAAACAACCCCAGCAGGGGCTGAATCCCAAAGTTTCTTCAGCATTCAAGGTTCTGAGCAGAAAGAATAATGTGACAAGTGTGCTTTGTGACTAATTCAGGATAGACTGTGGGAAAGGGGTTGGAGGAAGATGGAGAAAGAATGGCCCAGTCAGAGCGATTAAGAGCCCTCTGTCCTACAAAGGATGACAGGGGAGCCCTGAAGAGGTAATTGGGCCCCTGATGTGCAGAACAGTCACAAATAAGCCTATGAAAGCCATGCATAAGCCCTAGGCATCCAGCAAAGATTAAGCATCATTAGCTAACCTGTTAGCATGGAAGTATCTGGCCAGTAGAAGACAGCTCAGTGTTAACCCACGCACTGACCTGGGCCAGCTAACTGTACCTTTGAAGCAGGCTTTGTGGTTGAACAGTTTAGATTCCAACATTTAAAAAAAGAGTTGGGGTGAGGATGGGGCACACATAATGAGTGTCAGGGTTCTGGAAATTCATGTCTTCATTTGTTTTCAAATCTAGTGCAAATTCTTGGGGGAGGGTATTGCAATTGCAATCATCACAAGAATCATCACAAGTCATTGCTCTTTGCTGCAGCTTTTGTTTTTTTGCTCCTTCAACCTTTGATATACAGCTTCCTAGCTAGCTTCAGCAAGAGCAGTCCTGAGCATGAAGGCAGAATGCGGTTGATAATCCTGTCCGTGACTCAATCATTGGCATACCACCATTGTGTGTGGAGGTCGGGACCTATCAGTGAACAGATGCCTGCCTCTTTTGGAGTTTACATTATAAAGTGCATCAGAAGTGGCAGATGCTTCAGAGAAAATAGAGTAGGAGGAGGGCTGGGAAGCTATTCTCAATGGGCCGGTGGTTCCTGTTATTTTTAGCTCACCCCCACTCTGCCTGGTTTTCCCCTTTGACAGGTTCATCCCAAACCCTAAACATTTTAGGAGTGGCAGCCTTACTTGCTTTGGGTTATGTTCTGCTTTATTTTATTTTAAGATAGTTTCCTCGATTTGATGAGACTTGAGCTTATCAGTGCTCAGCTTTGGTAATGTAGCCCACCTGACTCTTCAGCTGTGAGGACAAGAGTATCAAACCCACATGCTCCCTACCCGTATCTTCTAACTTCAGAACTTTGCCATAAGGACCGCTTTTGGCCAGCCATGTGGTTACTGTGTCCCATTCTCTTTACTGGGCTTATCATGTAGAACAGAGAGGTAAGTCCATCTTCATGGTCAAGCTGATTGTTGCTGACATTTCAAGAGAAAGAAAATCATGGCAGATGTGATGATATATTTTTCAAAAACTAAAAAGAGACGTTTTCACATGTTCTTTATGGCGGTTTTCTTCATTCCTCTGCCTTTCGACAGGATGATGCTAGAAGGCACCTTTGAAGTCTAGGAAATTAATATTTTCTTGGAGTAGCATGATCTGAACTTGATTAAACACTTCGTTGGGGGCAGGGGTCACTTTATGCTTCTGTGGAGTTCTCATCAAAGTGTTCAGAACCAGCTGTATAGTTTGGGGACCCAGTGTAAAAACCAATTATCAATAATTTCCTGATGGAAACAACAGAAGAGAAAGCAGAAATGGAACCCTGCTGACCAGACTTGAAGCTAGCCCAGTCACCACCACACCTGCGTCTCAACTGCTCACTTACTATAAACACTGCAAAAAAATTTTGTATGATATATGTTGATGGGAGATGTTATTCTGTAAATATGTTTTTCATACTGGTTAATTAATAAAGCCCTGTTGGCCAATAGGAAACAAGATAGGTGGGGCTAGGAGACCAGGAAGAGGAAAGAGGAAATAGGAGGAGTCAACATGTAGAGCTAGAGGAAGCAAGATGCCGGCCCGCCTCTCCCCGATAAGGTGACCACGTGGAAATACTTAAATAAGTAGAAATGGGTTAATGATTAAGACAGAACTAGCCCATAAACAATAATGGTAACTGGCCAACAGGATTGTATCAAATACAGAGTCTCTGAGTGTTACTGGGGGCTGGTGCGGCTTTGGGACCAGACCTGCAGTGGGCAGGCAGGTGGAAAACATGCACACTACAATATGTACATAAAGGGAAGAAGGTATATACACATTAAAAATAGTGTATATCAGAAGCAACTTTTAGTGTGATAAGTATTTTAATAACACAGAGCTAAGTTATAATCTGCCTAACCATACATCATTGGTCTGCAATAGGTGTTTTTCCACTCTTGGGAAGGAGTATAAAATAATGGAATAGAAGGCCCCAAAACCCAGTTTTTGATAAAGAGGGAAGTGAGAAAATGTGTTCAAGTTTTGAAGACTTGGGAATTGTGGAGTTAACATGGGTTATTTTGCAAGATTTATCTATTTTGTTGGTGTGTAGCTACGTGTGTGGATGCCACATGTATGTAGGTGCCTGAGGAGGCCAGAGGCATCAGATCCCTTGGAGCTGGAGTTATAGCATGTTGTGAGCTGCCCATTGTGGCTGCTGGGAATCCAATTTAGATCCTCTGAAAGAGCAGAAAAACTGTTAACCACTGAACCATCTTTCCAGCCCCTTTTAGGTCTTTTTTATTCATAGCTGCAGCTATTGGTGTAGTAGGGTAGTTCTTCGATATCCACTCATATTTATGGGTAATCACCATGACATGACATGTGCTATGTCCACCAAAGCAAATACTCTTGATCAGAGTTCTCAGAGGAAATTAACACTACTTGAGCAGAGCTCTCTGAGGAAATTGAACTCATTTTTGGTAGTTTTGGTCTGGGGAATATTACAAGGATAACACCAATGTGTGGCCAGGGGTACACATGTGCTCATGTGAACACACACTCCACAGTTAGAGCAAGGGTTGGAAAGGCATAATCATTTGGTCTAGAGAGGCCTGTAGACTGTTTTTGCAAATAAAACTTTATTGGAACAAAGTCATACTTACTCTTTTTTTGTGTGTGTCTGTGGTGACTTGGCATCCCAGAGGCAGAGCTGAGTAATTGTTATGGATTCCATGAGAACTGTGAAGCCTACAGTATTTGCTCTGTGGTCCTTTGTTGAAAAAAGAAGTTTACTTCTTCCTAAGTTAAGAGTTGTCTAACTGATGAAATATTCTTTGTCTGGCAGACAAGTCTACAAAATACACAATAAAAGGTACATTTTTATTCACATGCTAGTTTTCATTTAAAACTATGTGAACAAGGTAATTTTAAACATAATTTGGTTTAAAACATTGAAATAAGTTATTTTCCTCTAATTATAACTAACAGGACTGTAGTCGTTTACATTCCTAACAGGACTGATTCTAACTTGTTGTCTTTAATATGCAGGGTTGCTAAGTGTTTAAATAGTTGTATATTCAGACAGGTAACCTGTCAGAAGAACCATTTTGAGAACCATTTTGTTTCATGATTTCTAAGCATCAGTCATGCGAATTAGACTGGACATCTTTCCTGTTTTAAAGGAGAGATGGCTTAGTGGTTAAGAACGTTAATTGGTCTCTCAGAGGACCCAGGTTCAATTCCTGGCAACTCACAAATGCCTGCTAACTCGTAACTCCAGTTCCAGATTTGACCCCCTCTTCTGGCTTCTATGGGAACCAGGCATACATGCAGAGCACATACATGCAAGCAAAACACCCATACACATAACATTAAAATTTATAAAAAAAAGTTATGTGATGTATTTAACATTAACATGGAATATACTCAAAAGTCTAGTTTAAAATATGAACAAAAATGCCACATAGCAACAGAATTTAAATTTTCAACAGATGTTATTTACTTCCCAAGATAAATCAAGCAATTTACTCTACAAATAAAATATCAAGCATATACACTGTAAAAGAGTAAGCATATTTTTCTCAACCTAAAAATAACCCCCAAAAGAATGAACATATTCATAAAGTCTCTAGGAGAAAATATTTGAATTTGGAACTTTTGACAAATCTTGTCTATGGAGTTTTCACTTAGTATTTATATATATATTTTTTTGGGGGTAAATTGATAGAATCTCTCCTAGACTTACAAAACATTCTTTGGTTAAGCAATGAAAAGTTATTAAAGCATACACATATTTACAGAAATGAATGTTATGGAGAGTAACGTGTACTTTTCAATTTATGCAACAGATGTAGGAATTATTTTGGGGGTTTTCTTCCTGACAACTGGTCTGCTCTTAGACTGGTAGGGGGGTAGGGAATGGGAGGTTGATTTATCAAGACAAATCCTCAGCCTTGATTCTCACCCCCTTTGCGCCCCTTTGTCTTATTCTTATATGATTTTTTTAATGTTATGGCATATGTAGATTAATTGACTTGCCACCACAACCAGGGTACATTATTTTTCCACAATGCAGATCAATTCCCTCATGATTCTCCAGCAGTATCTACATTCTGCCCCAAGTAGATCTTGCTTTAACATATTGGCATCTTTCACCCAGTGTGACTTTGCAGTCCATGGAAACAGCTGAGTTGTGAGTATCTTCTTTAACATGGCTGCATCTTATTCCATTGTACAGATGGAGTACAGTTTGCTTATTATTTGCTTTGAGATGCCTAAGCAAAGCTTCACATGCTTCCTGATGCATTTCTTCATCTCTGTTGAATTCAGGTCTCAAAATTATTCTTGACACATTTTATCAGGTACCAGAATATGTTAATAGTTTCTCCCAATTCATGGCTTATGCTTTCATATTTTAAAACATTATTTTGCTTCTTATCACATTTTGTTATTTATTATCCATGTTCATGAAAGACAATGGCATTTGTGGGCCACAGCACACATGTGACAGCCAACAGACAACATGTGGGAGTCCTTTCTTCTTTCCCATCATGTGGGACCTGGAGATCAAACTGAGGTTTTCAGGTCTGGCAGCAAGTGACTTCACTCTCTGAGTGATTTCACTGGCTTTGCTTCATCTTTTGTTTTAATAATAATAACAACACATATCATGTAATATATGTTTTATGGTAATATGATATATAAATATAAAAATTATTATTTGATTTCTCAAGGCAGGGGTTCTCTGTGTTGCCTTGGCTGTCTTAGATCTTGTTCTGCAGACAAGGCTGGCCTCAAACTCAGGGATCTATCTACCTCAGCCTTCCGAGTGCTGGGATTAAGGGTGTGTGTCACCTGGCACTCACTTTCTCCTTTTAAATGAGCTTTCACAGTATAGGTTTTCATCTTGAAAAAATTATGTTGTAAACGTATTTCCCTGTGTGGGTTTTGCACATATGTGTGTGTAGGTGCCTGTGGAGTCTAGAAGAAGGCTTTGAATTCCCTGGAACTGGGGTTATAGACATCTATGTCCAAAATACAGCATATCATTTAAGTTTTCTGGTATTTTTTGAAAGTTGTTTTGTGTCTAATGTAGTCAGTTTTGGCAATAATTCCAGGGGGCTGCTGGAAGACTGTGTATCCTTTAGTACTTGGCTGAAATGTTCTGTAGAAGTCTGTTAGGTCCATTTGATTTATAGCATTTAACTTCAATGATTCTCTGCTTGGCTACTGTCTGGATGGCTCGTCTGTTGGTGAGAGTGAGGTGTCAAAGTTACTATCATTGTGTTGTGGTTACTCTCCATTTTATGAGACTGTGTACTCTTGTGTTTGCTGTGTACATATATAGAAGTGTAATATCTTCTCAGTGACTGATTCTCTTAATGAGTATAACATGACCTTCCTACTTTTTTCTTACAAGTTCTGTCAGCGACTAAAATGGCTACATCAGTGTATACTCTCGTTTCATTTATTTGGGATACCGTTTTCCATCCTATGACTCTAATGTGTTGTTTGTCATCGATGGGGAGATACATTCTTGAGGCAATAAAAGGATGGATTCCATTTTCTACTCCAATCTGGTAGGCTGCATCTTTTTATTGGGAAAATTGAGGTCATTTATATGGAGAGTTATTGAAAGTTGAGTCTCGAATTTTGTCATTTTGTTGATTTTACAGATTTTCTTAGACACTTTTGATCATTTATCCTATTATCCATTCCAGTCAACTCCTGATTGCATTTATCATTCTCTTCAGCCTGAAGTATCCATACCACATTTCTCCATAGAGATAGATTATAGTGGTCATAAATTCTTTAATTTGTTCTTATGCTGCAAAGATTTTATTTCTCCTTGAATTCTATTTTATTTATTTGCTTTGTTTTAGACAAAGTCTTATTATGTATCTCTGGCTGTTCTGGGATTCACTTTATAGATCAGGCTGGCCTTGAACTTAGAGAGATCCTTCTGCCTTTGCCTCCAAAGTACTGGGATTAAAGGTGTGTATCACCACACCTGTTTTCTCTCCCAAATTTAACAGATAATTTTCCTTGGTATAATTGTCTGGGTTGACAATTATGGTCACATAGAACTTTGGATGTATTTTACCAGGTACCTTTGGCTTTTGAAGTTTTTAATTAAGGATTGCAGACATGGCTCAGTAGATAAGAGTGCTTGCTGGTCCTACAGAGGATGGAAGTTCAGTTTCCAATTTACAACGCCATGTAACTACTGTTCCCAGAAATCCAACACCTCCTCAAAGCTCCACTTCTATTACACACACCCACACCCACACCCCCCCCCCACACACAATCTGTGGAATAGGTTCAGTGTTGCTTGCAGGTATATTTGTATAGGGCTGGCTACTTGTTATTGGATAACCAATTGGGGGCCTCATCCCTGGGAGGCCACTCTCAGCAGTTGTCAATTGTCTTTAGCTTTCCCCATCTAAGGATGAGGCTTGCTGAGTTTTTTCCATTTATGTTGAGTGCCAACTGTTGTTGGAATTGTTCAGGTCTTGTTTAGGCAGCCATGTTGTTGAGCTTCCATGGGTAGAGCTTCTTCAGCTAGAGGACACAGTCTCACATCAGAATTCCAGGTTTTCTGTCTCTTGGACTCTTTCTGCCCCTTCTTGTGTGATGTTCCCTGAGCCTTAGATGCAGGAGTTTTGTTGCAAATGTATCCAATGGGGCTGGGTGTCCAATGTTAGTCACTCTGTGCATTTTGGCTATCTGTGGCTTTCTTCTGTGGTCCCCTTCTGCTGCAATGAGACGCTTCTTTGATTAGGGGTGAAATTTATACTAGCTAGAACATTTCTGTCCCATCTGCCAGTCCCCATAGCCTCTTATAAAATAAACATTCAGAGGCTTAATATTAATTATAATTGTTTGTCCAATGGCCCAGGCTTATTACTGGCTAGCTCTTACATTTAAATTAACTCATTTCTATTAATCTGTGTATTGCCACATAGAGCCCTTGGCTTATTGATGATGCTCTGACACATTGTTCCTTGTGCAGCTGAATGGCATCTCTCTTGATACCATCTTTTCTCTCCTGTATCTGTTTGGATTTTCTGCCTAGCTATATTCTGCTCTGCCATAGGCCAACAAACAAATGCAACACATATTTGCAGCACACAGAAGGGCACCCCACATCACATGTGGTATAAAGCTAAGTATTTATAATACAATTAGAAAAACCGCACTAGTTTAAGAAGAGGTTTAAGAATAGGATTTCCTCATGGAGCTATGAATTCTCTAGGCATGTGTAATTGAAGTACTAGACATGAGTCCACCTGTTGCATGAGACTTTCTAAATCCTATTAGACCACTGTTAGTTAACTCCAAAACTACACTTTTTCTCTATTCCAGAACTGTTGACTGTTGTGGTTAATGGGCTTTCCAGCTGGGTAGGACTACCAAATGCCCCCACTTCCTTGGCAGCCTGCATAGTACCTTCTGATACTATGAGAGTGACTGCTCAGGGTTGAGACTTCTAGATCAGACCCAGCCAACTACCCCGATTCCTGTGTCAAGATGCATTGTGTGTTCAGGAATAAGACTTTACCTTTAAATTCTGGAAGCCAACCTGGGACAATCACAATAGCTGCATTGTTTGAGGGGCTTCTCTTGGACTCCCCTGATCAATAACTTGAGAGGAGCCTTTTCCTGCATGGTATTAGGGATTTTGTTAGTCCATTGGTCTTGTGGGGAACATTATTGCTCCAAGTGGCATAACTTCTTTAACACACACACACACACACACACACACACACACACACACACACACTTATGTGTGATTTTCAATAAATATAAAACAATGACTTGCCTACTCTTTTTCAATTGTCCTTCCTTTCTCCCTCTTCTTCGCTCTTCTTTTGTGATGTCCTCCCCCCTTCTTTTCCAGTTAAAGATCCCCTTTTCTATTCCCCCTTAATAACACCTGTGTCTTATTATCCCTCTCCACTGCAGTTCCACACTATGGTCCCTTTTACTTCCCTGGTTTCTTCAGTTACACCAGGTCATATACTCACATCTAAAGATTTGAAACTAGGATCCACAAGTTAGAGAGAACATGTGGCATCTGTCTTTCTGGTATGGGTTACTTCACTCAGTATAGTGCATTCTACTTTCATCCATTTACCTGAAAACCTCACCATTTCATTTTTCTTTATGGCTGAGTAGAATTCTGTTGTATTATATTTTCATTATTCGCCTGCCAGTTGAAGGATATTTAGACTGCTCCCATCCCCCAGCTGTTGTGAGTAGGACAGCAATGCACATGGCCAAGCACCTATTTGTGGAGTAGGACGTTGAGTCCTTTGGCCATATGCCAAGGAGTAGTATATCTGGGTCATACAGTTGATTTATTTTTAGTGTTTTGAGAATTCTTCCTGGGGATCTCCAGAGCGGCTGTACCTGTTTGCCATACCACAAGTAGTGGGTGAGGAAAAGTGATCCAGTCCTCACATCCACACCAGCATTTGCTGAAGTTTGTCTCATTGATCTTGGCCATTCTGACTTGGGTGAAATGAAATCTCAAAGTCATTTTAATTTGAATTTCCCTAACTTGAAGTTTCAAGGAAATGGGGATGGGCTGAGAGAAGGTACTGAGAAGGAGTCATGGGAGAATGATGGAGATACTGGGTATGAGTCATACATGGTGACTGTGGTTCCTGGTAGGTAGTGGGACTGGGGTTAGTGGTGAGTCTCAGAGGAATGGTGGTGGGCTGAGAGAAGGGTTACTTGTGTTCTTATAGGCAATCTGTTTATCATCTTTGTAATGCACTGGTATCTTTTATTACTTACTCAGTTGTTTGTGTCCTCACTATTAAGTTGTACAAGTAGCCACTTAAGAATTACTATTGACTTTATGAGAAGCCATGAACAAGGAGACATTCTTCCAAATTAATATCTATTACAAGATTTCTTTATCAAATACTGAAAATGTATCTCCTCAGTTAGGGTTTCTGTTGCCCTCATAAAACACCATGACCAAAAGCAATTTGGGAAGAAAAGGGTAAATTTTGTCTTATAGCTTGTAGTCATTCTTCTAGAAAAGTCAGTGCAGAAACTCAGGCCATGAAGGAATGCTGCTTACTGGCCTGATCTCTATGGCTCGCCCAGCTTGTTTTCTTCTACCACTCAGGACCATCTGCCAGGGGATGACTCCACCCTCAATGGGTTGGGCTCTCCCACATAATCGTTAATTAAGAAAATGTTCACACTCTTGACTACAGGCCAGTCTTCTGGAAGCTTTTTCTCAGTTGTGGTCCCCTCTACTCAGATAATTTGTGGCAAATGGATGATAAACTAGCTAGGACACTCTCTGCAACCTAATGATAAGACGTAGATAACTCATAGAAATGAGTAAAGGAATTGAGCAAACATGCCTTAAAACATACATAGAAACATACTACAGATCATTAGTTAACAAAGGAGTCAACTTATAAACATGAGTTACTATTATATATCTATTAGCAGTTGAACAGACTTTCTGTACAATATGCTACTAAGGATTTAAATTGACTTCAATGTACTGTTAGCATGTGAAATGCTATAATGATTTGGGAAGCTAGGACAGTTTCTTAGTTTTAACCCCAATATAAAAAAAATCCCTAACATGTAATTATATACATAAAGTATACTTGTTCATAGTACTTTTATTCAGCACTGCTCAAAGTGAAGTACAAGCCACATGTCATTCAGCACATGAGTGACATAACAAATTGTAGTTTATATACAATGTCCTACCACCTAAAAACAAAAAGAAACACACTATGAATGCATTCCAAACATGGATGGATATTAGGAAGTTTGCGTAAAAGAAACCCAAGCCTAGAAAGTCTAGAACAGGAAAGACTAAACTATAACGACACAAGCAAAACAAGATGAAAAGGAAACAGGGAGGACTGAGTGAGGCTCCGTGGTGGAATGTTTGCCCAGGATTGCTGAGCCCTTAGCTTTTGTCTGCAGTGGAAGAAAACGAGCGAGAAACATCTGTGGTTGATGACAGTGTTCTAAATCGTGACTGAAATGGTGGCTGTGCAGAATATACATGAGATCGCTGAACTGCATACTTAAAATGGATACACTTATATAAATTGTACTCCAATAAGACAATTGAAAATACTTGTTTTTTTTTAATTCAATAGAGTATTGCTTAATTCTGAGATAGTTCACTTTTCAAAAATCTGTAAATATATGTTTTTTTCTATGTGACCCTTATAAGACTTATTTATTACTCAGTAAATGCATACATTTGGGCCTTTTCTTTTGAATATTGCTAATTTAATGATAATGCTTTTATTTTGCAAGCTCTAGAATTTTTATATTTTTCTCCTGCCTTGGCTTCAAAATCCACCTTTCGTTTTGTCTCCATGCTTTTTAACACCGTCCTTTCTCCATCTCTTTAAATATAATACTTCTTCATTTCTCTCATTTTCTTTTTTTTTTCTGGTTGTATTCTAGGAGTAATCTTCAGTGTCAATTGGTGTTCTTTTGATACACGACATAGAAATAGATTTGTGCTAAATTACGGAGCAGAGAATACAGACAATGCTATAAATTAGTAGAGCTAGAAGGAGCCATAATCATGGGCTCATGTCAAGACCCACAGGTGCGGGCCTAGCAAACTCCAGCTATCCCTGAGTACTGAAGTGTCAGGGAGGGCAATCACATTTATTTGAGACTTGCGAGCTGCCTCTTGGACTGGTCTATTATAATTTCCTTCATATTCCGAGGATATTTCTCTCTTTGTTCTGAGGTTTGTTTGCATAAGAACCTTGCTTACTTATTTTGTTGGCATAAAAGGATATTTCTCCCAATCTGCTATTTGCCAAAGTAGATCACAGAAAACTTTGCACCTAGTACTCAGCTCAGTTCTCAGACAGTCTGATCCAGCACAGCATATAAAAATTCAGTCTCAGATGGGTGTAGCCTCGAGGCTTAAAGTACGTGTTTCCACTTAGGTGTATTGCCTGACAGGTATTGGACTTTTCAAGGGACATAGCCCCTTCCTTCCTTCCTGAGCCAGAAAAATTAAAACTATAGTGAAGGTTCTAGGCATTCCCACAGGGATGTATTCCTTGAAATACCCCTGGGAGCAGCAGAACTGGGTTACTGAACCAGGACAAAGGCAGAAGGAGACCCAAAACTAAGTTTCTCTGGTTTCCTTTCCTTGGGAGAGGTGGCTTGTGGTCTCCTAGGAAGGCGATAATCATTTTTTAAAGGTTTGTGCGACTGTACAATACATGCACAATCGAGTGGTAAACTATTAATATCTTTATGTGTAGACTTCATGACCACCCCATGAACTAAATCTTTGGAAAAAAAAAAAAAAGACAAAACATAAATATTGTGCTTTCCCATACTAACAAAGATGTTGGGCTCACTAAAGGTACATTTTAAGTAATATTTTCATTAAGCCAACTGATTCTGTTCCCTTTGCTTACTAGTCATCACCTGTTTGAATCAATCAAAGTATAACACTGCCAACATCAATATTTGGCACAATGGTCAAAGTTCATTTTTTTTTTTTTTTGGTTTTGTTTTGTTTTTCCACACCGGGTTTTTCTGTGTAGCCCTGGCTGTTCTGGAACTCATTCTAAACCAGGTTGGCCTCCCTTGCCTCTGCCTCCCAAGTGCTGAGAGTAAAGGCGTGCACCACCACTTTTTCCATTAGTCAAGCAATTCAACATGGCTTTATCACTACTTCTCTACATAAGTGAATGCTAAGACTTTCCCATATTTTTTGAGGCTTCCCAAAGACTTTTGAGATTTATTCTCTCTCTAATCCCCCACCTCCCACCTCAAAGCACCAGAGTAGGCCATCCAGGGTTAGAGTAGCTGTTTGAAATAAACCCTTTACTTGCCTTAGCTCCTGGAACATGGAGAGATTCAGTTCAGCCCCCAGCTCTTGGTTCATAGAATTTAGAAAGATACACATAGTAACTACCAATATTAATTAACAATCTCTGAAGAAGGCAAATAGATGTGAGAAAATACGGTCAGTAGAATACAGAATGTCTGGGAAGAAGTGAGGTAAAGTACAGACAAGACCATCTGATTTCCTCCCAGAAAAATAGATGGCAGACACCATCACTTGGGGGAAGCAACAAGAACTGTAACCAGCTTCAACTCAATTTTTATGGAGAGGACTGGGACAAGGTTAGAACTAGAGTCCTTAGCACTCTCCTGTGTACTAGTCCTGTGGCTCAAAGCTATTGGAGAATGAGGAGAACCCATGCTCACACTAGTACCCTCAAAAAGGCCACAACAGAAACAATGCTGTCAACATTGCTGTCAACCCCCCACTTAGAGCACAGGTTAGGCAGGGGTCGACATCAGGTCTACACTTGCTTTCCAGTGAAGTGTAGGTCACCCAGGTAGACATACCTTCTTTAAGATGGAAGAGGGGTTCTTAATGAACTCTTTCTGCCTACTGGTGTTCCTTTCATCTCATATTCAAATTAGAACAGGCACTGAAATCTATGTCTGCTACTTTCTAGCTGGCACATACCATCAGCGCTCTGTGTACATAGCTGAATGAATGACTAAGTCATGCAGGTTCTTGCATTGACCAGACAACTTATTCTAGGGTGAACTAGGTATGGGATTCTTTAGGAAAGGTGTATAAAAAAACACGAAGTCAGGAAAGTTTGATGACTGGCTTTATGGCATCTTCATACCATCTTATCTTAGTTACAACCATTTGAGGTTTGCCATCTTCCTGTCGGAAGGGGTGGCTGAGCAATGATGTCAACTCAATGGCCTTGAGATGGGTTAACATCTAGATGAGAGATGGCTTTGCTAAGCAAGTGAATCCAAAAGAGGCTGACATGATCTTCATTGTCTTTTTATTTTAATGATTTATTTGTTTTTATGTGTATGAGTACTTTCATGAATGTAATTAAGCCATGTTGAAGCATGGAAGAAGGAAGAGAGAATTAGATAACCATTAATTGGAGTTATGTGGATGGCTGTAAGCCATCATGTGGGTGCTAGGAACCAGACATGGACATTCTGTAAGAACTGCCAGTTCTCTTAACCGCTGAGCCATCTTTCCTGCTCTAATCTTTCAAAGTTTTAAATAGAATCTCCAAACATAATTGTATGGGGCTTCAGCCTATACTTAACATCTTTGGAAAACCATCCAGTAGCCAGTATTGGCTGCTCTGAATCTCTCGTTCTTCCATGATTAGCATTGTGGCTACATGATATGGAACTAAAAGACATGCCACTAATGTCACCAACTTCTTAGTTGGTCTGGCCCTGAGGTTTTCTGGCAAGATGGTTTCTCAAAAGATGCTGGAGGCTGAGGTTCTGGCTTAACTTCAGTCACATAGTGCTCTTGACAGGCAGTTTGAGGATGACCTCTCAAAGAGAGGAGTGGTCCCACTGGCATCCCAGACAGCACTGTAAGCATGCATAGGCTTTTCTTCTGTTATTTTCTTTCTCTCCTCTTTATAAAGATCTATTTATTTTTTTTTATGAGAATGGATATTTTGCCTGCATATGTGTCTGTGCAATATGTGCATGAGTGTCTGGTGCCTGCAGAGGCCAGAAGAAGGTATCAGATCCTCTGAGTTTGGAGTTACAGATGGCTTGGAGCCACCATGTGTGTGCTGGGAATCGGACTTGGGTCCACTGGAATTGCAGAGCGCTCTTAACTGTTGAACTATCTCGCCAACCCCATTCTTCTAGTCTGAAGAAGTGTTTCTAGTCTTTGTTAATTATTCATCTCTCTCATGACTTGACAGTGCTTTATCTTAGAACTAGAGGTGATGCTAATCACTGCCAGCTGTCTTGAACAAAATGGGCATTGATTTTAGATGCTATTTATCAAGGTAATATAGTTAAATATTATTTGACTATTTGCTTATTTTCTGTGCAGTCCTACTGGAGTTGGGAGACTTTTGTTCTGTGTGTGGGTCTTTGGGACATTGTTTACTTTTGGTTTCCACCCTGGTGTCACTTTCTGTGCTCACTGAGCATTCATCCCCAGGCAAGCTTGTGTTTGTGGCATTGTCTTCCTTCTAATGGCATTAAAATTTGTTCTGCTTGAAAATAGAAATCTGCTGACATTTCTTTCTCTTACAGATTTCTATTGAGGTTGTTATCACAGAAACTGGGGCTGCTTGTGAACCTGCTGCTGCTACAAAGGCAGAAAACAGGCTGGCGTGTCAGACCGAGATGGATGGGAGAACAGAGGCTGAACAAAGTGGAAGGGTGGGTTTGTGTTTCACCTGATTATTCGTATACATCCAATACAATTCATTCCAGGGCTGAGGAAATCAGACTCCGTATCTCTGAACTCTGACTGACAAGCAAAGAAAAAGAAACAAGGTACAACTCAGAGGAAAAAAAAAATAATCCATTCATCAAAATTAATCCACACGAATAAGGAAAGCTAGCTGTTCAGAACAAAGAGGGAAACGTATTTCAGCTTTATCTTTCTCTCCAAGTTGAAGCCCAATGTTTATGGGAAAGCAAAGCTCAGAACACTTCACTTTTGATGTTTCTAAACACTGTTCTTGAACTTGTAGATTATTGCTTTGCCTTTTAACCCCACTCCCCAAAGGTGATTCTTGTTTATTCTGTTTTTCCTTTTTCTTTTGCTTAAAAAAAAAACAAAAACAAAACAAAAAAATTTTTCCTCTTGTGATTTTTAAAGAGGAATGAATCCTGATAGGCAGATGACAAGAGACAGTGTTTTTTCTTGCAGGAAAATGTACCAAATATTCTTCAATGAAAAGGTCCCCTTTCAAAAGGTTGTTATTTTTTAAAAATCCCATTCTGGCATCCAGGTACTCTGGAGAGATAATTGTAGGTACCAATTATGAATGAATGAATGAACTCATGGGTGAATGGATAAACAAATAAAAGCATATGACCCGTTTCAGCACCTGAAGGGATAGACCCCCTGAAAAGGGTTTTCTGACAGTTGATTGACATCTGACAGTTTTGTAGTTTTTTTTTCTTAAACCTTTTTTTTTTTTTTTTTTTTTTAAAGCAGCTTCCTGTGGACTCAGGGTTCTGACCCTGCATTTGTTTGCTTTGTGTGAGCTCCTCAATAGAAAGATGCTATCAGATGCTTGTGTGACATGGGAAATGGCTCACAAAGACAAAGGTTGCACAGGATTTTTATAACGTCTCCAGCATCTAGGCAGAATGAGAAGGTTAATTTTTACTTTTTAAAAGGATTATTCTTTATTAAAAAAAAACTGAAAACATGAGCATAAAGGTAATGCTAAGAGAAAAGCAAAAACAAAAACAAAAGAGCTTTTCCTTTCTCCTCTTTTCTCAATGTCCAGAGTGCTAAGCGCCATACAATGAGGCTCAAGCAGTTTACGTACTCAATTATCTGAAAATACATACTTCTTTTGAAAGCCTTCATTTGGCTATCACACATAGGAGGCAGGTGGTGGGGGACCCACTCTAGAATAGAATAAATTGGGGCTGTAGAGATAGTTAAGAACACTTGCTGTTCTTGAGAGGACCTGGGTTTGGTCACTCCATCCACAAGGCAGCTCTCAACTGCCATAATTCCACTTCTAGGGGATCTGATAACTGGTCTGGCCTCTGCAGACGTCAGGCATGTACGTGCATAAAAGAAAACTCTCATACAAGACAATATTAGAAGAGTTTAATCCAACTCATAATGGCTTTGATTTAAAAAGTGTTTTGAGTCATCTATTTGATCTCCTCCAAATAACAGCCATCCCAACTTGCATGTCCATTTCTGGTGATTACAAACATGTTCTTGAGAGTTTTTCTTGAAGGAGAAATTCCCAGAAGCTGCTTCTTATTTTGAAATGAAACCTGGATACCTGTAACTTCTATATGACAGAAAACCACAAAGCACATGGTTAATCAATGCTTAGGAAATAATAGGTGTTTTAGTATCTTCAAATATTTGGAAAAAAATTGTGACCCTTCAGAGGTCTTTCCCCTTCAAGATTCTCCCTGAAATCCAATACACTTGCTTTCTTATAGGATACAGTCTTCAGTGTATCCAGCTGGAACCTATGGATACAACAAAAGTCCTTGTCTATAATTTCCAGCTTATTTCAGCTGAATAAGTTTACTTAAACCAAGTTGTTATTGAACCTCCCCATGCATCTGACTTACTAGAACCTTGGAAAACTTCTTTTCACTTGAAGGCATTTAATTCCAGTTAATATGAGGCCTGCATTTAGTCATCAGTATCTTCTAAGAAGCCCCTCACTGTAGTAGTAAGACAACCAACATTAGTTAACTCAGGTAGGAATTTAAGACTGAAGCCACAATTATCTAATAAATGCACAACCAGGCCTCTATCTGAGCATTTCTGGAAAAGAAATGTTACCAATTATCAAATGCTTTCTCAGTGCCTGGCATCAGGCTATAGTGATCTCACTTAAATATAAACTGTATAAAGAAGGACTCCAAGCTTACAGTCACTAAGTAACATAGCCAAGGTGATACTAGATAGAATAAAAAGTCAAGGAGACCCCCACACCATGTTGCTGGGTGTAGTGGGATATTCACTGTGTCTGCTTCTGTGGCACTGACCACACCCATTGAGGGGTGGAGCCAGGGGCAGAAGTGACCTGTGGAACTAGGTCTCCGTCCCTGCTCTCTTGCTGGCAGGACACGGAGAGAGGAACATCCAGTTTTAACTGCTGTGTTCATCTGTCTGTGTTGTGAGTTGTTTCTCCCTTAATAAACATCTATTCGGCCTATTTGTTTATCCTGACCCCTATTAAATCGCAATAGCTGGGACCTCTGGGTAACCTTTCTCATGTCTGTGTGTTTTAATAGAACAAGGGCCCGAGTGGCAGTGGTATACAAGGGTAAGATGTTGTTAGCCTTCAACAGGCCTGTGCATGATAGCTCAATGGAGGTCTTTCACTGTTCAAATCACTGGGGATATGGCACTGGGAAGACCCCAGTAGATAAGCACTTTGTGCCATTGTCCTTTCTTCACATCCTTGTCTATAGAGCATCGTGCAGGAACCAAAGCTGGATATGAAGGAAAGAGTTCTCAGAGGTCAAGTGGTCTAGCTGCAGTTGGACTGGGGCGGGGGCAGGATTTGTGTAAGCCCCCATCCTGGCCCTCATCTTCATTTCCCTTTTGTGCTTCATAAAAGAGCAGGGAGGCTTTCTCTAAGGAAGAGGAGGATGGTACTCATAAATGACTAAAGATTGTGATCACTTGTGCCACATTCATTGCTCCATTTTCAGTGCTTATTCCTAAAGTCCTTCCGGCCTTGAAGAGCTACATGGCTGCCATATGTCACCCAAGCACTGTCCATTTCAGTTTGAGCATCTCAATAAATTGCTTCCTTAGGACACATTGCCCTCTCTGCTGGCCAGTGTAATGTCAACTTGACACAGGTTTAGTTATTTAAGAGGAGAGCACCTCAATTGAGAAGATGCCTCCATAAGATCAGGTTGTAGGCAAGCCTGTAGGGCATTTTTTAAATTAGGGATTGATGGGAGAGGGTGCAAGCTCTTTGTGAGTGGGGCCATATCTGGGCTCCTGGCTCTAGTTTCTGTAAGAAAGCAGGCTGAGCAAGACATGAGGAGCAAGCAGTAAGCAGCACTCCTTCATGGCCTTTGCGTCAGCTTCTGCCTCCAGGTTCCAACCCTGTTTGAGTTCCTGTCCTGACTTCCTTTGATGTCGAACACTGATGTGGAAGTGTAAGCCAAATAAACCCTTTGCTCCCTAAGCTCCTTTGGTCATAGTATCTAATCATAAGAGTAGAAATCCTAACCAGGACACCCCCTCACCCTCTGCTCCCAAGTCCTGTTCTGATGTCCTTGAGACTTTCTTAGTAAGGGCAGTGATGGAAAGTTTAGAGTCCCCAGCTGAATGTTTCTTATTACTTTATTTTCTAATAGGTAAGTTAAAAAAAATAAAAATGTTTGGTTTCCCAGGTTTATGAGTATTTGATTCTTTTCTAATCATTCTAGCCTATCACCTTGTAAGTATTTAATGACTTGAGTAGAAACTACTCTGTTATTCATATGTCTTGACAGTGGCAGATAACAACCAAACAACCAAGCACTGAATGGATTACTCATATTTTTGTTGTTTACCTATCGCAAATTATATATTGGACTAGACTAAATGTATATCTTGTTGACATACTAGTCATGGACAAGCTATTTTGCTTTAGTGTACTCATTCAATATTTTAGTTTTGGTCCCACAGGAGGTGACCTTGAAGGCAGGTTATTATTTGTAGTTCACAAAAAAAAAAAAAAATTGACCTAGAAATGAAGAACTTATTCAGGTAAAGAAGAAAGTAATTGGGAAATCCTGAAGCTACCTTCCACAGTGGGGGAGCTTAATTGCATAGAGAAATGGCGGGGAATAATGCTTAACACAAACCTTAGAATTATCTTCCCTAAGAGTAAAGGTGATAAGGTATTTAGTAAGGTATTTATTTGTATTCCACATCCATTGTATATTCATCCATGGGGCATGGACAATCTCTGATTGCTCTTGTGTATGTCTCTCCTTTAAAGATGTTATGTGCTCTGAACCTGTAATCCTAATAGTTGGAAAGCTGAGGCAGGAAGATTGATTTTTTTTTTCTCGAGACAGGGTTTCTCTGTATTGTTTTGGAACCTGTCCTAGAATTTGCTCTGCACACCAGACTGGCCTGGAACTCACAGAGATCTACCTGTCTCTGTCTCCCGAGTGCTAGGATTAAAGGGAGCACCACCAGCGCCTGGTGAGGACTGAAAATTTAAAGTTAATCTGAGTTATACAGTAAAATCCTATTTAAAAAGAAATGAGATCACAAATCTGGCTATCCAAAGTCTGGATGAGCAAACTTGAAAGTCCTAGGTGCCAGGGAGGCATGGTGTTCAGATAAAATGTTGTAACTGGTTATTAGAGTGTAGAAGAGTCAAGGATACAGAAGGCCTTGGATTTGTTCCCTATCACCACCTTTCTAAAAAAAAAAAGGCATTTTGGTTTATAATCATCTTTCAAAAAATTTGAATCCATAATCTCCTTTCTAAAATGGTTGTATGATCATTTGTTGCTGAGATGGGATCTCATTACGAAGCACTGGCTTGAATTTACAGAGATCTGCCTGCCTCTTCTTCCCAAATATTGGGATTAAAGGAATGCACCATCATGCCCAGAGGCTTATATTATTTGAATGAAATCTCCATGTGTTTAGTAGTCATATCCATCACATTGTTAGCTATTCTTTGCCCAGTGATGGGAAAATTCATAGTGAGAGTTCAAGTATTTAGAGATTACAGATTAATACAGTTTAAAAACAAAGGGCCAATGAGATAGTTCGGTGGTTAACAGCAGTTTGTAGTTACAGCTGTTATGGGGTGGGGTGACTGTCAACCTCTCCTTTCTACCTCTGGAAATGCTTGTTCTTACAGAATTCCTTCTCAAATCCAAGTGTCCCAATATGAGCATCCCAAACCACCTAAACAGGCACAGAGGTGTTCCCACCACACAGGCAGATTCAGCTTCTGCTACTACATCTTGTCATGTGGTGACAAGCCATCTGAGATGTCTTTGTGCCTACCACAGCTGAGATCTGATCACAGCCAATAGGACTCTGTGTATAAGAACTGTCTAACTGAGCCCAACTTACAGAACAGACAGATTCGTGAATGTTTTCTCTTTTTTTCTTTTTTCTTTTTTGCTATCCTGGGTCATTTGTTTTTCCATATAAAACTAAGTATGTTGAGTATTATTATTTTTTTAGATATTTATTCTTTTTTCTTATTTTACATATAAATCGCAGTTCCCTCTCCCTTCCTCCCATGCCCCCTAACCACCCCCCCCCCAATGTTATCTTGCTTTGAGTCACAAGAGTTTTCAGAGTGGGGAGATACTATTATGTTGAAGATGGCTCACAGAAGTATCTAACTGGGCTTCAGGAAAGTGGTTTTACTGTTTATTGAAAGAGCCTTTTCAGGGTATGAAATTATTTGTTTTGATCAAGGGGATGATTTTGAGGAGTCTAAGGGAATGGTAAGAGCAAATGTACAGATGGATGAACTGAGGGAAACTTAAGCAGTTGGATTATGCTGAGGCCAGATGATGGCGGACTAGAGTCTGTTCATCAAGGAGGTTCTTGTGTTTGAGGTTTAAGGCAAGTGTCTGACTCTGCTAAGTAATTTGAACTGTTCTCCATAAGCTCACAGCCTTATCAACTAGTTAAAACACCATGGTGCCTCCGACTTGTCTCCACATATGCTAATTGGCTTTGATCATGCTCATTCATTTATCCAAAGATATATCCAGCTAGGTGTTAAAAGGATCATTGAGCCAAAAACCAAGCTTCCTTCTCTTGAAAAGCTTGAGGTATCTTTGATACCTAAATACAGAAAAAATGGGGGAAAAACACAGAGCAGAAAAAGATTCATGGAAAAACAGGACTTTTGAGTGTTCCAGGTGTTAAAAAAAAAAAGAGTGACTGTGAATTTACATTCAAAGAGGGGACTGCAGTTAGACCTATAGTGAATTGCTAAAATGTCCCCCAATCTGACACCGTAGTAATATCTTAAATATTGGCTGGTTTTCTTTCTGTTATGAAATAGAAACAATGAGAGCAAATAGCTCAATGACACTAACATGTATGTGCTAAGATCCAATCTAAGTGCTGTGAATGGATAAACTTACTTGAAAAGATAATCTGGTCTTCCCACAATTCTTTGCAGTACAGCATTATTGTCCCAATGGTAAAAGTAGCTACAAAGTCACTAAGTAGCCTGTGTTCATGCAGCAAGAGATGGCAAGCTGGGATCTGAACCTTACCAATTGACACAACACTGCCTCTTACTATAAGCCTATATGTTTTCTAAATAAGTTTAACTTTAAAAAAAAATCCAATTTGTTAATGTTGTTTTATGAGTGCATGCTTGCCTGCATGTATGTATGTATAGTATATCGTGGGCATGCTTGATGCCTGCAGAGATCAGAATGGGGGGGGTCAGTATAGGGCATCAGATATCCAGCAATTACAAAAGTTTGTGAGCCACTTTGTGGGTGCTATGAATCAAATCTGGTTTCTCTGCAAGAGCTTCGATTGCTCTTAACCCCTGAGCCACATTTCCAGCCCTAAATGAGTTTTTAAATGACAAGTTGGTAAGTCACTTCTGTCTCACTTGCACGTTAGCTAGCAGCACCATTGCATCCATCTAGCACTCTTACTCACATCTCATACTTTATCATAGGACTAAATTGATTTTGATTGCTATGGATATTTCATTAAGTAAAATGGATTTGGGATATCATTACATCAGGAGAGACCAGTAACTTAGTAACTGACTCACTGTGTGTCCTCTTTTTCACCCATACTTTGGTAAAGCTGTAGATTATTTGATAAAGCTTGAAAGCATGTTGGCACTGTGGGGTGTATTTGTTTTGTTTTTTAAACAGCGTTTCACTATGCAGCTCTGCATAGTGCTGTCTTAGAGCTCATTATCTAGACCAGGTTGGCCTTGAACTCACAGAGATCCTCTTGCCTCTTGGGATTAAAGGCGTGCACCATGTCCAGTTTGCCGTTTTTTACTTTCCTTCATTGCTCTTGTCACACCTACCTGGTTCAGCCAGGAAGAAAACAACTTGTAGTGCAAAGATAAAGAAGCATATACCTATGGCAAGAATATTCTTGTGTCTTAATGCCTGTTGTGGCCTAGGCAGAGATTCAGGGCAATCTTCATGGGTGACTTTCCTGTTGTTTGCAGGCTTGTTTCATTTGATACTCCAGTAAACTGTATTCAATGCTGATCTCTTCAGAAGAAAAATCATAGCTTAATTAGCTTCCACTAGCAATTAGGAACTGATCTCAGTATACTAAACTTCTCATCTTTAAATGGACCAGACTCAGTTGAAAATTTGGATCCTTTTATATAGGCCATGGTATCAATGGGATGTAATATTTATTCAGAATAGACTATTTGGCAGTCTGGGCTCTAAATTTTCTTTGCCGTAATCTTTTTTTTTTTTTTTTTTTTTTTTCTTTTGGTGGGCTGGCACAGGATTTGAACCCCAGGGTCCTATACCTACTGAGCACATGGCATACCCTTAGCTCTTCTCACTGCATTACATCCCCAGTCTCTCATTTATTCTTTGAAGCAATCTTCTGAAGTAGAAACTATTGTAATCCTATTTTAAAAATGGAAGTAAGGACTGGAGAGATGGCATAGGGATAAAGAACTTGCCGCACAGCATGAAGACCTGAGTTCTGATTCCAAGGACCCATATACCAGGCATGATGGTGTGGGCCTGAAACTTCAAGGCTGGTGGGTCCTGGGGGCCAGTTTAGCTGAAATAGTGAACTTCAGGTCCAGTAAGAGATCCTCAAAAAATGGCCTGGAAAGTAATTGAAGTTATTCCTGTGTTGACTTTAGCCTCCATATGTACTCACATAAGGGCCATGTACCTGTGCACCCATGCATCCACTGCATATTCAAATTGAAATAACAGTTTCAAAGATTGTTAGCAACTTGTAACAGCCATGTAGTTAAGCTTGGATCTGAGAATAATTTGTCACCCTTTGAGGACAGTGCTCATTAGGTAAGCATGGCTATGTTCTTGTCTAATGCCGAAATGGGCGATTTCACACTTGGAGTTCACCCACTGCATACCTTCCATTTTGGAATTAGATGTTCATGTTTGATTGATGATAGTATGTGCCTATAATTGGACAACCCTGGAGGCAGATGCAGGAGGATTGCTGCAATTTGGAGGCCAGTCTGCTCTACAAAGAAGGTTCTAGGTCAAAAGAGCCACATAGTAAGATCCTGTCTCAAAAAACAAACTCAAAAGAAAACAACAAAAAAGGTGTCACTGTTCGGCAATAGTCCAGTGACTCTGGCAGAGGCCTTAAGAACTGTTTAAAACTGCAGACCTTTAGTGAGTGGTGTCTGGGTCTGGTCCCAACTGCTCCAGCCAAGCTGTATACTTCAGGGAAACCAGAGCTTCTAGCAGAGCTCCAGAGCAGGATTTTGTAGGATACTAATTATTTTGTCGGCATCTCTTGCAGAATACTGATTTTTTAAAAAAGCCCTATCTGTAGACTCTCCTCCAATCCTAGTCTAAGATTTTCTGTCTTAATTAACATACCAATGGGCACTACAGGATTAATAAAAGATTAGTCTTGGAAGGTGCTTAGAGAATAGAATGTCCAGGCTCCTCTGCCTCCTCATCTTGCTTCATCTCTAATTTTGGAATCTAGTGGGTACCCTCTGGCTTACAGTCCTGAATATATGTGTTGGCAGCAGCTGCTAAGGGAATAAACAGGACGCGACAGATGTGTCAACAACTAGGGTGGACTGGCTCAGATTGAAATTGCTTTTCAAGTGGGTCTGAGCCAAACAGCTCACAGACATCCTTATGCGTTACTTTATTAAGCTCAAATGTTAGCTAAAAGCACAATAAATATATACTAGACTTACTGAGTTTTAGGAAAAATTCAAAAGTGTAATATTTTGGTTGGAAGATCAAATTTAAAAATAAGGGGTTCTGCTTCTCTTGGCAGGCATCCTTATTAGAGCGATGCCATCTTTAAACCCTGCAAACCCTGATAGATTGCCATGATGCCCAGAGAAGACAGGGTGACCTGGAAGTCCAACTACTTCCTTAAGATCATTCAGCTTTTGGAAGGTTACCCAAAATGCTTCTCTGAGGGAGCAGACAATGTGGGTTCCAAGCAGATGTAGCAGATCCATGTGTCCCTGTGAGGGAAGACTGTGACGAGATGGGCAGGAACACCATGATACTCATGATGGTCATCTGAGGGCATCTGGAAAATTACTCAATCTGGAACTGATGGGAGATGCCCTTCTGTATGTTGTGAATATATGTTCCTCTTATTGGTTGATGAATTAAGCTGTTTCAGCCAATGGATAGATGGGATTTAGCCAAGTGGGAAATCCAAACAGGGATAGAGAAAGGTAGTAGGCAGGGTCAGGGAGATGCTATGTAGCCACCAGGGAGGTAGGATACTCCGGCATTCTCCAGTAAGATAAAAAACATGGAGATATATAGATTAATAGAAATGGGTTAATAATTAAGAGAGAGCTAGCCAATAAGAAGCTTGAGCAATAAAGCCAACAAGAAGCTTGAGCAATAAGCCCAACAGTTTATAATTCATATAAGCCTCTGTGTGTTTATTTGGAACTAAACAGCTGCAGGGCTGGGTAGGACAGAAAAATCCGTATACATGGAGTAAAAGCTGCCTCTTATCCTGGGAAATGTGGTCCTTCACTAAGAAGGACCTCACTGAAGTTAGGGACCTGCTGCTGGCCAATAAGGTGCCAGCTGCTGCCAGTGCTGGTGCCCATCACCCCATGTGAGGTCCCTTGCCAGCCTGGAACACTAGTCTGAGGCCTGAGAAGACCACTTTCTTCCAGGCTTTAGGCACTACCACTAACATCTCCAGGGTATGGAACCATTGACATTCTGAGACAGAATAGGAGCCATTGAAGCCACACTGCCTAACATGCTGAGTATCTCTCCCTTCTCCTTGGGGGTTTTCATCTGTCAGGTGTTTAAAAAATGGCAGTGTTTACAACCCAGAAGTGCTTGACATTATAGAGTTGACTGTGTACCCCTCTTCCTTAGAGGGTGTTGGAATTTTGCCAGTATTGTATCACCAGTGGGTACAAGCCTGCCCTGGCTTTGTCTGTGAAAACTGAGTACGTCTTCCTACTTGCTGAAAAGGTCAAGGCCTTCTTGGCTGATCCATCTGCATTTGTGGCTGCTACTTACCCCTAACCTCTATCCTCTTCCTCCCTCCCTCCCTCCCTCCCTCCCTCCCTCCCTCCCTCCCTCCCTTCCTTCTTTTTTTTTTCTTTTCTTTTTTTCTGCAGCTTTAGCTCAGCCCTAGCCAAGGTTGAAACCAAGAAAGAGTTGGAGGAATCATGAAGATGTGGCATTTTGTTTTGTTGACCAATCCCCTCAAAGGAACTAATCCACAGAAAAGGCTTGCTCCTCTCACAGGAAAACCCACAGAAAAGGCTAACCTGGCTCACAGAAACTCACTGAGTGAGTTCACTCAGTGAACTGTTGGTTCACTGAGCCTGAACCAACAACCAGAACATCTGCACGGGACTGACATAGGCCCTCTACATGTATGTGATGGTTGTGTAGCTTGGTCTACTTGTGGGGCTCCTAACAATGGGAGCAGGGGCTGTCCTTAATGTTTTGGCTGGCTCTTGGGAATCTATTCCTCATATGGGATTGCCTTACTCAGCCTTAATACAATTGGAGGTGCTTAGTCTTAACTGCAACTTGATATGTCATGCTTTGTTGATACCCAGGGAAGACTTGCCCCGTTCTGAACAGAAACAGATAGGGAGTAGATGGTAGGTGGGAGAAAAGGAGGAAAAAATAGGTGGTGAGGAGGGAGGGTAAACTGTGGTAGGAATGCAAAATAACAAAGAAACAAACAAAAACATGTAAAATAAAAAGGGGGGGGAGAAGGGGATTCCATGTATGTCTAGCCTTGGGGGTACATGCCACTGGCTATGCACATTCTGTAGACATTGGCCCCATAATTTCCCTCAGACAGAATTTGGTCATCCTTTGGTCTTAGCCTTCATCACTTCAACCAAGCCTTTGAGGATGATGCCCAGATTAGATTTAGATTGGAGATTCCTGTTTAACTTACTTGAGGTTCATTGTAGTGGTTTGGAGTTTGAAGGGCTCCCTATAGTGGTTTCTTCTATTTTTAAAAAATAAATAAATAAATAAATAAATAAATAAATAAATAAATAAATAACTTCCCCCCACCCCATGCATTGGTGTTTTGCCTGCGTGTATGTCTGTGTGAGGGTGTTGGATCCTGGAGTTCAAACAGTTCTGAGCTGTCATGTGGGTACTGGGAATTGAACCCAGGTCTTCTGGAAGAACAATCAGTGCTTTCAATGGCTGAGCCACCTCTCCAGCTCTGATTCACAAGAATTTTCTAAAGCAAGCACTAAGCCATGGTGGAGAAGTTTACAATCTTTTCTGAGTGTTCAAACTTTGCCCTTACCATGTATTTTGTGTAGGACCTGAGTACTTCCTGCATCTACTTCACATGAGTTTTTTGTGAACTAAAAGCCTTCTTCCATTGGAGGATTAGGCAGCCAAACCCAGGCCAGCATTCATAGATGAAGGAGTTGAGGCTATATTGAATGCAATGACCTGGAATGTCTCCCCTGAAATAGTGACTGGATTAGCTGGCTCTCCCTTTGCCCTCCTGCCTTCCTGGAAACCTCTATAGCACTGCTTAGGGGATGTGAGTGTGGCATAATCATCTAGGGAGCTTGCTAAATCCTGCTTTGGGTCATGGCCTAAATGCCAGTCAGGGCATCAACTGGCATTTTACCTGTAATAGTGACCTTTTAGTGATTACAGGAGTGCTGTGTGGATAAAAGACTCAGCCCATAACCCACTGCTCCTCAGTCTCTTGCCCTCTTTAACATGGGCTCTCTCATTAGGAATGTGTCCCTTTGTGTCCCCAGTACTCAGTGACAGCCTGCCCCACCCTTCCCTTTTTATTCCCACGTCACTATTTTTCTTTCTTCCAACCTTTTGTCTTGAGTTATTCTCCTCCTATTTGCGGTGTCATACATATTGGCTTCTTTACCACTGGGTTAAAAACATCTTTAAGTGGGAAGTGTACCCTGAATTTTCATAATTGTGACTATTGTAAATTATTAACAAATATGTGTAGATTAAGAATAACTTCCCCATTAGTTTGATTGACACATGCTAAGGGAGCATATATGACTTCCTTATTTATGGATATGTTGAAAAGAAACCGAAAAATTAGCTATCATTGTCATTGTTCTAGCTAGTAATGCTTCATTCTTTCTATGGTTTTTGCACAATGACTTTTTTTTTTTTTTTTTTTTTAGTTTCTGAAACATCATTTGCTTTCTTCACCCAGGGATGGTTCTAGCCAGTTGTTGCTTAGCAATAATAATGACATGTTGAGACTCATCTGACAGGCTTTGAACACCCTGAGCAGAGGCTGGCCAAGGGCAATTGGTTGGTTAATTGTGGCCTCCACTCATCACCAGGTGATCAGTACCTGAGAGGAGAGAAAGGCACTGGAGCAGCCTCACAATGCATTGCAGATTGCATTTGTGGTAAAATTCTTTAAAAAATCCAGTGGAAAGAAAGCCTTAACATGCAAAGCATTCTCATGTCTATGGAACATGGGGCAACCACGTGACCTAAAATAGTGTATTTTTTCTGAGAGCTTCACGAGGTTATTTACAGGGTGTATGGCTTCTGCTTTCTAGAATTCTCTGTGGATGATGGATGATGATGATGGCCACAGCACTGATGGCAGAAGGGCCACATGAGGAATGGCCACTTGTAAAATATCACTCTTAAACATAGCCATTTGTGAATGATTACAGTTTATGTTTGTTGTGTCCTTTTTTATTGTAACTCAGAATGAACTCCTACACCTGTGGCCTTTTGGGTCAAGTTGAAGTTCACACTGGATCATAAGCTCTGGGTTATAAAATCCCTCTAAATAAGGGTTTCCATTGGAAACCTTGGAACTGTTTCCTTGCATTTAGGGAGGCTAATGCTGCTGAAGAGGGACTCATTATCACTTCTCCTGTTAGCCTCAGAGCTTTCTGGTTTTGTTGCAATTAGTGATGATGTAGCAGACCTACAGAGAATGTTGTCCTTACTGATGGCCCTTTCTGTTGTTAGACCTGCATTGCTGTTACTCTCTCCTAGAATACCAAGCTCCTGAGTCTCTTCAGCACAGGATAGAACAGGCCAAGGGACTTGAAAGACAGTGCAAGCAATGAGAAATATAAACATAATCTGAAAGGGGGAGGAAGCTGGGAAGACAGACAAGTATTCCTGTGTCTATTGTCACCAAGGAGGTGCATGGTGTAGATGAGTTCATTTTGCTGTGAGCCAAAAATTCATTTCCAAGAAGCCCAAGTGGTAGGAAAGACCAGTGACATTTTATCTAGTGCTTGGGTCTTTAAGGAAATTAGGCTACATGTAATTAACTCATTCTTCCATTGAGTTCACTAAAAGATTTCCTCCCCCTGTGATTTTCTACCTTTAATTTTAGACTTAGAGATATAATTTGTCAAATATCTTCCAAGCATTGGCTCACTAATAAGAATTTCTGAACTTTGACTATGAGATACAGAGTGATGGTCCATCTATCTCAAGAAAGTCCCCAAGGGAATTTGAAGTTTGCTTTCAATTGTGAGATCCACCTGGTTACAAACAAATGCCTAGCATGTTCCAGTGGAGTGATCATTAAGCACATGGTACTTACACAACAAATAAACCCCTACTATTGGTGTGTTTATACCCACTGTGGGCTGTTGGTACTTCACTCTCCTTTGGAACATCCAGGTCCTAGAACACTGGAATGTTGGTGCATTAGACAAGACAAGACAGTTGGGAGCAAGAGAAATGAAGTCTGAGCCATGTATCTTTATGACCACACACAAGGCTCTATATACCCCACACATCCAGACCCATTAATATTAAGATAGAACCCCAGTGATGTTCAAAATCCACAGTGGCTGCCCCATGCCTATACAGTGGAGTCTTAGCTCGGCCTTCAGGCCTTCAAAGACTTGCCCCAGCTGTCATTTTTAACCCTAAATATTTCCCCTTCCTTCCATTGCTTTCCATTTGTCTCTACTGCTATGCCAGTCTCTCACAGCTCCATGGTAAGCCACTTGTTGTCACAGATCAGTTTTGCCCACATTCATATAATTGACAGCATCAATCTCTGCTGTAGCATGTATATTTTCCACCAGCCCACCCGCCATTGGTCTGGGCCCACAGCCGCGCCAGTCCCAAATAACACACTGAGACTCTGTATTTGATACAATCCTGTTGGCCAGGATTATTGTTTATGGGCTAGCTCTGTCTTAATTATTAACCCATTTCTACTTATCTATTTCCACGTGGTGATCTTATCAGGGAGCGGCGGGCCCAGCATCTTGCTTCCTCTAGCTCTTCATGCTGACTCCTCCTACTTCTTCCTCCTTCCTCCTCCTAGTCTCCTAGCCCCACCTATCTAGTTTCCTATTGGCCAACAGGGCTTTATTAATTAACTAGTATGAGAAACGTATTCACAGAATAACATCTCCTGTATGCGCCTACCCCTGCCAGCAAGGAAGGACGTGACTCCAGGAAGATCTTCTTCATGCAGTTTTAATCAGGATCCTTGAAACATGTTCTTCTTACCTGCAGGACCCCAGGGGACCCTTGCACAGGCTTAAATACCCTTGCGCTAACCAACCCCAGTGAGCTATGTGGACCCTGCAGATAGGCTACTCGAACGCGGAAACAGACAGGCTGAACAGACTTACCAAATAAGGGCTTGTTTATGCCAGAGAGCCCTCACCAATGGGAAGGTGTAAGGGAGAAGCCAGTGCCACTTTAAGGCGTGGCACTTCGCGGCTCTCTACAGTTCCCCCTTTTTGTTTTAATAATGCAACAGGCAAGGGTAGTGGTCTGATCTCCAGTAAAGCAGTGGACATTGTAATGACCCTGAATCCTGGTAGCCAGCCAAGTTAGTGCCACACCCATCTGGCATCTTTTTCCTGGAGGTGGGGCCTCGGACACCAACCCACTTGCAACCAGACTTGCCCTTCTTGGAGTTGCTCACTTCCAGAGCTAACTCAGAGTACAGTGCTAAGCCATACAACCTGAGCGTGAAGGATCAATACTTGTTCATGACTGTGAGCCATGCTTAGGGAGACTGTCCTGCCTCAATGGCTACAAATGCCTGGACAACCATAGCTGCATACCGCTTCTGAGCAAACCTCATCTTGCAAAGGCACCACCCAAGAAGGAGATAAGCAACAAGAGGACAGCCATGGCTCCCATTCCTGCCCACTCTTTCAGAAGATCCATGGCAACGGGAACCATGATGACAATCCAGCAACCAGTCTCGGATCCACACGTGTTGAATTCACTGCAACGATGGCCATTTGCAGCTGTGCCATTAAGTCATCAAAGTCAGCAGACCAATTTCCTAAAAGATAGCTAGACAACTGTTGTGACAAATTAGCAGCACATGTAAAGTTTTCATACTGAATGCTGGTAACACACAAGCCTGGATATTTCATTTCACATCCCAATTGGGCCAGCTGCCATAAGGTATCTATTTGCTCCTGCACCAGATCAATTCTTAGGTTTACAATCATTAAACCTCCTTTTAGTTGAGCACCAATTGTGGATTGAGCATCCACGGCAGTAGCCACATTCTTGGACAACTCATTTAGCTTACAGGCTGTCTGCACCAATGTGCTTATAGCCATGGCAGCCGTGACTGGATCCACAACTGCAAAAGAGATAGCTGCAACTATGGCTGCTGTAATGCCAAAATCTCTCTCTGTAGCCTCTACCAAACAGGCCATAAAATCTGAAAATTGTTCCATTGGGCCTTGTAGTATCTTAGTGAGGTTACCTTTCACCTCTCCTTTATTGGGTAATGACTTCCATGCTTTTATGGCAATCTGATTTACTTGTTCAAGACTTAAGTCATTTTGTACGGCTTTCTAGACCTCAGGGCCAAAGGAATGCCCTGTACCTCGGCCCCGCCCTTCCTCACTCTGATCAGGAGAAGGTGCTGAAGGCATTGTTCCAGGAGGGTCCCTCCCCTCCCCACATTGCCATTTCTCCTCTCCCTTCCCCCTCTGCCCCTTAAGGGATTGTTTCTGAACCTTTTCTACGAGGGCTTGGAATTCTTCCTCAGAATCTGTTTCGTCCATATCTGACTCTCCTGTGCTCTCAATCTCTTCTGATCTTTCTTCTTGTAACATTTCTAGCGCAGCTTTCCCTTTTTCCATCACCTCTTTACAGTACCTCTGGTTTTCAATACAGCTAAGCACTGACTTCCAAACTGGTCGGACTTTGGACTTTAGCGTCCCTTGTTCCCAAGCAAAGTCAAGATCCCTGCCTAATTTGTCCCAGCACGCTAGTGTGAGGTCTCCTGAAACTGCGAACCAAGGTGCAATGGCATCACATTCGCTCAAGAATCTTTCTAGTGTGCTTTTCTTTAAGTTTCTTTGACAAAAGTAGCTCCTGAAGAGCCAGAAAAAATGGATGAGACTGAGAAGTCCCCACTTTGAAAATTTTACTTTCGGTTTGTTACAACCTCTCATTCAATGCCTGAGGCTTTATTGCCGCTTCCCCCCCCCCCCCCGCAGTCTTTAACTTTGTCCCAACTTACCTGGGACTTTATTGCTCCTTACCAGAGACCTTATTTCCTCTTTACCGAGGGCCTTAAATTTGGTCCCAACTTACCTTGGGAACTTGCCAGCACTGCCCTGACTGCAAAGAAGTTCTGATCTGAAAAATTTCTGGAACGGGCCGCCATCTGTACCACGCCTGCCCTTGCCAGCAAGGATGAAACGACTCCGGGAAGATCTTCTTCATGCAGTTTTAATCAGGATCCTTGAAACATGTTCTTCTGACCCGCGGGACCCTTGCACAGGCAACCCCAGTGAACTACATGGACCCTGCAGATAGGCTAATCTAACGCAGAAACAGACAGGCTGAACAGACTTAACCAAATAAGGGCTTGTTTACACCAGAGAGCCCTCACCAATGGGAAGGCATAAGGCAGAAGCCAGCACCACTTTAAGGTGTGGCACTTCGCGGCTCTCTACAATCTCCCATCACTCTGCTCCCTTCCTTCTTGAGAGAAACCACTCATCCCACTTTCTTCCCTGGAGCCAACCTCTAATATTGCTGAGTTCAGTGGCAGCAAGTCTACAGCAGTCAGGGCTGAAAATCAAACTGCCCTAGCTGGGCAGGTAAAGGCACTGCTACATCATCACGCTAAGTCCCAGGATTTGCCTGTTGCTTTGTGTTGAGCTGGGCTTCGTGCCTGGGGTTTGGTATTGTTTTCTTTCCTGAGACTATAGAGGCTACAGAAAGGCCCCAAAGCACCTTGTTCCTACTTTCATCCTGAACTTAACTGCCTCCTGAACTTACCCAGCAGCTCACCCTTTTCCTCCATTTAACTGTATAAACTTGTTTCAACCTCATCATAACCAAGACCCTTCTAAGCCTGCCTAGGCTGGACAGCAGGTCTCGCTCTGCTTAGCTTGCTGTCTGATTACATTCCGATCCTAGATAAGTGTCTCTGCATATTGCCTAACTTCTCACTTGCAGGCTCCTGGAATTTGACTTTTATCTGGTTCATTCATGGATTCTGTACTTACGTGCTGTTTAGCAGAAAGTCAAACTGTTCACTTTTGACAGTAAAGGATTTGAACATAATCTGGGAAAATCTGTTAAAATGCTTTGTTGGAAGTCTTGAGAGGGAAAGCAATTGTTGGTCACGCTTTGGATGCTAAATATAGGTAAGGGAATCAAGACAACACACTTGGAAAAACTGACATAAATTTAGTATATGCTTCAATGCTGAACATCTTGCAGATAAATGCATTATCTGTGCTGTGCATTTCCAAGTGAAGAGCCAAATCGTGAAAAATGTGTTGTATGTTTATTCATGTTTATTCATTTATTTAACAGATTACTAAGCATCCAGTACTTTCTTGAGGACAATTCCCTGCTACCTCTCTAGTGGGGAGGCTGACTGTATTCAGGCAAACTGTATCAGGGCAAACTGTATCAGGGCAGACAGTAAGAAGTGCTGGGCTGAGAAGCTGTGTGGCTGGGGAGTGGGTAGCTCTTGGATCCATGGCTGTGAAAGATGACCTGAAGAGATGACATTGATGCTGAAACTTTAGTGACAAGCAAGAGCTGTTTCTACAGAGATTGACCAGGAGAGCACTGGGGGTAGAGAGAACAGCTAGTGCAGAAATATGAAGATGAATATTCACAGCAGTAGTGGAAGATGGCAGTAAGCCAGTGCCTAGCAACAGATGAATGAACTGCCCAAACACATAACATCCATATTGCAGAACACTATTTAACCTTTAAAGCAAGGAAGACTGATACATGCCACAGCCTGAATGAATTTTGAAAATACGAGGTTAAGTAGAAGAAACCAGACACAAAAGATTACATTTTATATGATTCTGCTTAAGTGAAATATCTAGAACAGACAAGTCCATACTCTAGGAGTGGCTGCCAGTGGCTGTGGGATGGAGAGTGATTGTCCAATTGGCATGGCATTTTCCTAGGGTATGATGGGATAAATGTTTTGGAATTAGATTACGGTGATTGCTATAAAACAATGTGAATGTGTCAATGTCACTGAATTGAGTCTTCATACTAGCTCATTGTGTGTTCTACAAATAGTATCTAGATGACTGATTCTCAACTCGTGGGTTGTGACACTTTGGTGTGAATGACCCTTTCACAGGGGTTGTCTAAGACCATCAGAAAACATAGATATTTACTTTACAATTCATAACAGTAGCAAATTATTTACAGTTATAAAGTAGCAATGAAAATATTTTTAGGGTTGGAGGTTACCACAACATGAGGAACTGTATTAAGGGGTCACAGTGGGAGGAAAGTTGTGAATCACTGCTCTAAGATTAGTGAAAAGTATTAATGTGACTTGACCTTGCTGTGTTTGACTAGAGTGGGTCCATGAAGTGAGGCAAAATGGCTTTGTTTTCATTCTTTGCCCTGTAGCAATGGGTTCTAAGATGTATCTTCTACCTCTTATGGACAATGGGTATGGACCTAGATCTTGGGGGCAAGAGAGTTTACTGCCCCCTGCTGGCAGCTGTGGTATCTGCTTCTTGCCCTGTTAAGAGCTGTGCAAGCTGATGTTTGGAGTTCAGATCTCTTTCACACCAGTCTTCTCATGTTGTCCAATTTCTTAATGAATTTCCTTGAGGAGTTTCTGAAAACTATCAAGGATTTCTTCTTACTTGTTTGTAGGAAGTTTCTTATTTCTTAATGCTGTGCCAGGGTTGCCATACCTTACCTTTCTGGAGACCCTGCTTCCCTGGAGTTAGTTCACTTTCGTTGGGTGCCCAACATGTTTGTCTTCATGGCAGTTTCAATTTTGTATGTTGTCTTATTCCTATTGTTAGGTTGGGTAGGATGCGGCTTTCTACAGTCTAAATGAATGAACTTTGCAATGCTAGTGTTACTTTTTAACTGATGGTAAAAAAAAATCACATATATCTATGGGGTACAATGTAATGTTCTGCAGTGTGAATTCATCTTGTAATATTTAAATGAGGCTTAATAAGTCAGTTTAAATAGACATTTAAATGCTGAAATACCTCCTCAGTCATTTGTCATTTGTTCTTGGTACAACCATTCAACACAGTGTCCTCTAGTGTTTTGTAATATGCAGTAATTATTATCGATAATTGCCCTACTGTGTGACAGCACACCAAAATGCTTATTCCTGTGACTTAGTACTCACTGATATAGTGTACAGTGTCTCTCAAAACCCTAGTCTCAACAGTTTCTAGCAAACACCCTACTTTATCCTTTATCAAACAGCCCAGGTTGGCCTCAAATTCACAATATACCTGTTTCATGCACCAGTGTGCATGCACCAGGTATGTACCACCACATCTGGCTTTTACCCTTATCTCCTCTGAGATCAAGCTTGATCACCCCGGGATTTTGAGGTAGCGCATAGTCAGATCAACCATTTCTTTTCTGTTTATATTTTTTCTATATGGTCACAATTTTAGAAAAGAAAAACTCTACACAAAAGAGAGCTGTAGGATTTTACATTTTAAAAATATTTATATCTTTGGTTTGTCTGGAATTTGCTGTAGGGTAAGATTTAAAGAAAAGTAGATGTTCCAACTTTGTAATTTTTGTCATTTGAGTTAGATATAGATTTACATCTATTTTTTTTAACATACAAAGACACCAAAACCTAAAAGGACAAATTATATATCTGTTTTAGAGAAAAATATACTACAGAAGCTAGATTTGAGAAAGAAATCTGTTTTTAGGGTCACACTTTGCATCATTCACTTGCCTTAGTATTTATGATGATTATTTGGTCAATTATCTTGAATTTAAATATAATTACAATTATTTATTGTGTTGTTGAATATGTAATACATATTGAGGTCAGAGGATAACTTGCAGGTATGGGTTGTCTCTATCATGTGTGTTCTGGGGATCAAACTAAGTTTGTCAAGTATATCAGCAAGCTCCTTTGCTTGGTATGTCCTCTCACTGGCCTCTAACATGAATTTTTAAAGATGCACTCTAATGTCTAAAAATAATGCTGATTTTGGATTATTATTATTATATTATTATTATTATTATTATTATTAGTACAGTTTTTTATATCTTTGCCTTAAATTCTATTGCCCTAGTACTTCCAGGGATATATTGCCCTAGTAATAATAGTAGCCTTGCTCCATTTCTGGTTTTACTGGTAAATGTAGTAGCTTTCCAAGCAGTGTGCATCATAACAGCTTTATTATCACTACTCTCACTTGGGATTGCATCAGGGCCTCATGGGTGCAAAGCAAGCACTCTGCCCTGCACTTCATTGCTGAGCCCCAACTATTCGATTTAAATACATTAAAATGTTAACATATTATTTTTATTAATTCATAATGATTATCAGTAACTTGGTAATCAATTTAAATTTAACTAAATTCATGTGCTGTGTGTAGTAAATACTCAAAGTTACTGTTTTCATGTGTCAGATTTCTCAGAATCAAAATACTTTACTAACTTAGCAATTCCATTAGATTGACACCAATTATAGATATTCTCTTGCAGTTGATACTATTTTTTTTTTTTTTAGCTTCATCTTCTACTCACATTCAGAAGTTTGGTTGGTTTTTTATCATTTTATGCATGCTAAGATTTTTATTAGCATACAAAGAATTGAGTTTCATTATAGCATCTTTTTAATAAAATTCCGTTTGGGTGCTTCTTGATTTTCTCCCCTGCTTCTTCCCATCTTCTCTTTCTTGCCATACCCTCAATGCTAGTAACCTCCTTTTCCCTCTCTTGTTAAGTGTGACCTTTACCTCCTCCCACATACCTTTTGTTCCCCTCTCAAGATCTCATATCGGTAGGGGTCAGAGGAAGTCTTGAGTGACAGAGTCCTGAACAAACATGTGTTGTTGACATGGGCACAGTCATGCCAAGGACTTAAGATGCATGAGACATTGGACAAGCTGGTTCCCCATATGGGCCAGGCTCAAGAGAGATGGGAACATTCTCCTCCAGAGTCTGAGTATGGGTGTTTATGAATGATTGACCAGTCTGACCAGTGTGTGCAAAGACTAGCAACTGCAGCTTCTTCCTCATTAGATGTTTACAGACAGGAAGTGCTCCTGAAGGACACCTGCCACCTAGGCTAGTTAACACTTCCCTGTTGATGGAGTTTCTGTTTTGCCTGGTCCCACAGCCCTTCAGCCCAAAATAAGCATGCAGATGCTTATATTAATTATAAACTGTTTGGCCAATGGTTTAGGCTTCTTACTGGCTAGCTCTCTCTTAATTATTATCTCATAACTACTAATCTATATATTTCTACATGGCTTTATCTTACTGGAGAATGCCAGCATTCTGTCTTCCTGTAGCTACTTGATGTCTCTCTCTGGTGGCTCTTTTCTGTATCCTCTCCCCAGAATTCTCTGTGTCTGATAGCCCCACCTATACTTCCTACCTGGCTATTGGCCAATCAGTGTTTTATTTATCATCCAATAAAAGAAACATATACACAGAATACCATCTCCCATCAGTTCCCCAAGTGATACACTCAAATAAGCACACTGTAGTTCTGGGTTATGATAGTGAGAAAGCTCCCATCTGATTCTGACCATCCTGTATGCATGTCTACATATCTGTCTATTTTTCACTCCTTCACCACCCCTAGCCAGGGTTCCAGGACCTAAGCCATGCAGGCCAGAACATGTACATAGCTTCATAGTTGATATCTACTCTCACATTTCTCATACATAGGCATGCACGCATTGGAAATTAAGATCTGCATTTGAGATAGTTTTGTCTTTTTGCCTGGCTCACCTCATTTCATATAAAACTTGCTTTTTCTTGCAGATTTCAGTATTTCTTTGAAGCTAAGTACAATTTCATTGTGTGTATTTGCCACATTTTCATTGCCCATTCTTCTGTTGATGGGCATTTAAGCTCATTCTATTTCCTGGCCATTGTGAAGAATTCTGCAGTAAACACATACATGCTAATTTGACAGGCTCAATTTCAGAATCATTTTGCATCTTTAAATCATTTTAAAAGTCACAGTATGGTTTTGATGGTCTGAAACTCATTTTAACTGAAATTTATCAGTTAAAAGTATTAAAGGCCATTTAAGAAAAATATTAAAAATATTAGTCATTTAAGAAAAAGCAACTGCCAAGACATGGTAGCACATGCTTTTAATCTGAGTACTCAGGAGGCAGAGGAGAGCAGATATCTGGGTTCAAGTCCAGTCTGGTCTCGTCTCCAGAACTAGTTCCAAGACAGCCAGGGCTACAAAGAGAAACCCTGTTTTGAAAACAACAAAACAAAACAAAACAAAAAAGCAATATTTCAACTTCTTGGTAATTAATGTTTTTATTCAGATGTTTTAATTCATCTTGGGTTAAACATGATAATTTATACTGGCTAGCATATCCTACAGTATTAAAGTAATCAAATATATTGAAATATATTTACATTAAGTAAAATATTTTGTAGGGATTTTAAGATCTATAACTCTGGTTACATTTTCTTTCTTAGTTTCCCTGATAATTCTTTCTAAAATTTGTCTTAAGTAGGCACATTCAAACAAACTGAAGCTTGGCCTCAGTTCTTGTGTCAGAGATTTACTGATAGAATAACTCAGCTTCTCCTGTGGAAAGTGGTGACAGTCCAGGCCTCATACAACTGCCCTGAGGTTTGAATGAGACAGTAAGTGTGGGCAACTTTGCATAGTGTTAGTCACATGACAAACACTCCTGCTGGAATACCTTTCCTCCAGCTCTTTAAGTTTAATCACTGTCCCTTTCTTCTTTAGATTAATTTTAACAGACTTTCAAATTAAAAAAAATGAAGAAGCTTGAATTTTTGTTTGTCTTCCCTGCTTCATGGGTTGGTATATGTCCTTATTTCCTTTAATTGTCAACTTGATATGGCCTAGAGTCACCTGAAAAGTGAGTCTCAATTGAGGGGTCACACAAATGAGATTGGTCTATGGACATGTCTGTGAGGGATTGTGTTGATTATTAATTGTTGTAGGAATATCAAGTCCACCAATGGTGCCACCATTCCCTAGGCTGGTAATCCTGGGCTATGTAAAGAAAGTAACTAAGCATGAGCCTGGGTGAGCCAGGAATCTGTTCCTGAATAGTTTATGTTTTCAAGATTCTGCTTGAGTTCTTGGACCGACTTCCCTTAATGATGGAATATGACCAATAGAACATATACCAATAAATTGGGGTGGGGCCTGGGGCAAAGCCAATTAAATAGTCTTAAATTGTCAAACACCTTAAACCAAATAAACCTTTTGGTTGAAGTGTTTTATTACATCCACAGAAAGGAAACAAAAACAGTTTTTGTATGTTCAATAAATTTAATTTTTTTTTACCTTCTCGGCTCATTAGTCATTTAGAATAACAGTTTTTGAAAATTTGTGTTTATATCTTAATTTTTATTTAGTTTGCTATTTTTATTGAAGCATAAAGCCTGTTTCTCTTTCTGGGGATTTATTGAAATTTTCTTGTCATGTCTCAAGATTAATGGAAAGCATATCTTCTGAGTGGCACCAAGTATTCCATAAACATAGTAAAAGTCAACCAATAGTGACATTTAACCTCAAAGCTAAGAACAGGTTGTTCATTCTGATACCTGTAAGAGTGAGTCTGGCTGGAGTGATGGACTAAAAATTACTTTTAGAGAAGTTCTCAGGGGTAAGCAAGATGGCTCAGTTGGTTCAGGCACTTGTAATATAAGTCAAACAACCTGAGCTTCATCTCTCTGACCCTGTAAAAGTGGAAAGAGAGAACTGTTCCACAAAATTGTCCTCTGACTCTGCATGTACATTATAGCATGTGAATAGCCACATTCACAGTAATAAGGCAAGATAAAAAAAAAAAGAAAAAGGTTGCATGGAAGAGATTTGACTGAGATAAAGCATGCATTTATAAATGTGATAAAGTGGAGAATGACAAAGAAATATTTATTGTTTTTCATAGGAATGTGGTAGTTTCCTTTTGTATACACTGACACTTTTTCTAAGTTCAGGAAAATCTCCTTCTCCTCCTTCTCCTTCTCCTTCTCCTTCTCCTTCTCCTTCTCCTTCTCCTTCTCCTTCTCCTTCTCCTTCTCCTTCTCCTTCTCCTTCTCCTTCTCCTTCTTCTCCTTCTTTTGTTTTTTTGAGACAGGGTTTCTCTGTGGTTTTGGAGGCTATCCTGGAACTAGCTTTTGTAGATCAGGCTGGTCTTAAACTCACAGAGATCCACCTGCGCCTACCTACCGAGTGCTGGGATTAAAGGCATGTGCCACCACAGCCGAGCATCTATTACATCTATCAGTGTAGTTTTATTTCACTTATTCTCTTCTTCAGAAACCAAATTATCCACATGTTACAAGCAGTTTTTTTGACTGGCCTGGTCCCACACCCACATTAGCCCCAAATAACACACAGAGACAATGTATTAATTAATTAGTAACTGTTGGCTGGTTACTAGCATTTTTTATTGGCTAGCTATGTCTTAAATATTAACCCATTTCTATCAATCTAAGTGTTCCCACATGATCTTATTTTACTAGAGAGAGGGACCGGACCTCTTCTCTCACATCCTATATCTTGACTCCTCTCTACTACATCTCCCAGACTCCTCCTTGTCTCCTAGTCCATCTATCTTGCTTTCCTATTGGTCAATAGGACTTTATTCATTAATCAATAAGAGAAACATATATACAGACTGACATTTCCCATCATCCACATGTCTAACTTTGGTATCTCTAAAGTTCTTTTTTTAAATTTTAGGAAATTTACTTTTTTTTTCTATTCCCAACTTTATTTTTATACACAATCTTTTTAATTGCTACTACAAAATACATTTTAATGCTTTATTTTGCCATTGAGCCTCTAGACAAGTGCTCTTCATTTATCTGTTGTGTTTTGCCTTATAGTTATCCCTGTAGTCATATTATTGATGTTGTTATTATGCTATTGTGAGAATGCTGATCCCTTCATAGTACCTTTCCTCTGGAGCTTTGGAAAGGCTTTCCTCTCTTCTCTTCATCTCTGTCCTATTTGAATGGCGTTATATTTTGCCCTTTTAAGATTTTGGTATTTTCAACATGTAGCATGATTGGATTAACCTGGTTTTGTTCTCTGTACTTTCCTTAACTCAGTAAACATATAACTGGAGGGCATGCCAATGGACATAAGTTCTGGTCCTGTTCTACTTTCACATGGAAACTCTGCAACCTTGACAACTCATTCCATCCCACTCCAACACTGAGTTTGTCTAGTGGAGACTATTGATATAAGCACCTTGCATGTCACTGTCCTCTCAAAAGTCAACACATGCCACTCTGACTGCTGTAGGCTTACAGGTTACTTTCTAGTGTGTCTGTATGATCTTGTATCCTACTGCTGGTTATTACAATGGTCATGTGTACATTGCCAAATCTGTTTATTCCGGTTGTTACTAACACTGGACAATTTAATTATTGTATTTGGAAATATAGAAATCATTTCCTGTGAAATACATATTTGAAGAAGTTATTTGTTAACAACAAATGCCATCAAAAATAGATATCAGCAAGTGAATGACTGGCAAATGTAAAGATTCATGGAGAATTTATAAATACATTATTTTGCAAGGATATAAAAATTTGAATATTCTTTTAAGATATATACATATACATACACATATATATATGCTGCATAACCTAAGACAGATATAAAGGTTGTGGTCTCATGTAAAGACAACTGTCAATGACATTATATTCTTGACTTAAATTACTTAGACTATACTCATCACTTTTTTGTGTACTGCTCCAGCTGAGGAACAGACCAGATCCTGTGAAATAAATGAGATTCTGTAATTAATAGTTTGTTTTTTTCTTATCTGGGATATTTTCCCCCTTTGTGTATATGTGCACATAACATATAAATATACAGACTTCTTGGAGACATTGTTGTTCTCAGGCAGGTCTGTTTTTGGAAGCAATAGTATGACCCATATTTCTTTGGGGACAGAAATTTTGGAATTAAACTTCATTGATATACAAAACCAATGAGCTCAAACAAAATAGGAGGCTGTGAGATTTCTGCCTTCATGCTGGAAACTCATTTCTCAAAATAATAGATGCTGTGTCTACATGGGTGACCTATATGGCCTCTCATTAACTCAGTTTGATTAGACAGCCAAACGAGTTAGAATCTGAGGAAGCGTCTCAATAAAATTGGGGATTGTAAGTAGACAAGCCAAAACTGAGTATTAAAAATCTAAATTTATTATTCAATTAATTTAAAATGCACAGAGCCACAGAAGAAATCAGAATAATCTCTGGATATCTTTTGTGCAATTATAATAAGCACTTTTCTATGCTTTGGGATAAACTGCTAGATATTGGAGGGCACAATACAGTCAATAATAGTGTGAGGAGTTGCTCATAAGAGCTGATCATATCAGTTGATTTTCTTGGCTATTTTAGGAACAAGCCTAATAAATGTTTATTATTAAAAAATAATACAGATAAAGTCAATCATATATGCTTTCAAATGCTTATTGGTTCTAGTTACTGGAGCCAACCTGAAGTGCATCTTCTCCTTGGCAAATGGCAGCTGAATTCATTGTATAAGATACCTACATCTTTTACTCGTTAACAAATGATGACAATGGGCCTGTTTTCAATTTGCCTCCGTTGGTTGCCATAGTTTCCTAGGATACAATGACCCCAGTTTCCATGGGCACACCACTGGCTAGGGCTGAAATGCTCTCTGTCATGATAACAGGGCAAAATGAGGAACATCGGCTGCCTAGAACTGGGTTTTTGAAAGTTTCCAAATGAAACATTAGAGAAAGAAAAGCAAGGACCCTTCTTTCCCAAACACAGCACAACCATGAAGAATCGGCGAGTACCCCAAAGATGAAATTTATCAAAAAGGCAAAGGGAGAGGGATGATGATGTACAAGGAAGAGCAGAAGGGAGTCGGGAGCAAGGGATCAAATCATTTGGTGAGAGAAATAGAATTTGAAACACCTTAGTTAGATGCCTTGAGAGCAAATGTAGTGATTTTATCCTTTCATTTACTGTTGTTCCAAGTTTGAGGGGAAAAATCCTCTTTTTCAGTGTGCTTCATGGTACTCAAAGAATTCAAAAATTCTTAAAATCTATGTCACCTCCCTTTGCCTGTCCTGGTGCTTTCTGAGGCCACATGCTTTCGTTTGAGTTTCCTTGCAGCTCACCAGTCTGTTTTCTCCACATTCTGCATCTTAAGTTTTTAAATTATTGCCTTGGCATATATTTCCTAGTTTAGAGTTTGTGCTATTTTGTCCTCCTTGCTGAGCTGTTGATAAGAGTTGCCGAGATGATGAGCCAGTTTGATGTTCTTTGTGGAGCCAGTGCTCATTCCTCCATTCACTCGAGAGATGCTTCGTTTATTCATTACTTGTTTCCATTTATATTGCAAAACTTATAGACATGCCTTTCCTTATCCTACTGTGGATTCGTGAAGGAGGCTCTAGAAGGAAAGATGGATAAGCAAAAAAGCACCAGAGTGCATTCAACACAGTTTGAAATGCACTGAAGAAGCAAGACAGTCTGCTTGTTTTTCGACAGGGTTGATGATGTGGGCCACGATGCAGTGTGGGTGCTTAGGGAAGCATTCTTTATGGTAGTAAGCTGAGGGGCTTAGTGAGGGTCGTTTGATCAGTTTTTCCCCTATGCCATTACATTTTCAGAGATAAGAGCATTCTTTTTTTGTGGGTAGATGTAGGGTACCTCTCTGATAAAGGTTTTATAACTAACTTCAGGGATAGGCCAGAAAATTTCCCCCAGGTTTAGCGATCTGTATTTTCCCCAAATTCCATTACTAGAAGAGTTTCTTCTCATTTCTCCAAAAGTTCAAAAGATTCATTTTCCTGGATGTTAGGTCAGGTTGTTCCTTCCCGCCGGCTCCATCCCGCCTGCAGCCAGTCTGGGCCCACAGCCGCACCAGCCCCAAATAACACTCAGAGACTCTGTATTTGATACAATCCTGTTGGCCAATGACTAACATTGTTAATGGGCTAGCTCTGCCTTAATTATTAACCCATTTCTACTTATCTAAGGATTTCCACATTGGTTATCTTATCCGGGAGCCGCAGCTGGCATCTTCTTTCTTTCAGGTCTACATCTCGACTCCTCCCCACTACTTCCTCTTTCCTCCTCTTGGTCTCCTAGCCCCTCTTGGTCTCCTAGCCCCGCCTATCTTGTTTCCTATTGGCCATGGTGCTTTATTAACCAGTATGAGAAACATATATACAGAATAACATCTCCCATCACCTGGAGATAGACCTGAAAATTTAAAAAGAAGCTCCATTTTTTTGAAAAAAGAACTTGTATAAGTAATTTCAAATCTGTTAGTGCCATTTGTCATTGGCTGGGCTAAAGTCTGCATGAAAGACCTGTGGCTCTCTTTAAGTCCACCGCATTCTCTAAGCGCTTAACTCTCAGATCCTGAGAGTAGGTGGGTAATCACAGAGGTACTAGGTGAACTTTTATTACCTGAAGCCTGTTTTATCAGACATATGCATTTAAATAATAATACATATAAATGAACTCTGTAACTTTGGAAGCTGTTATGATGATGAAGATGTTAGGACTTCCTGCACATAAAAACACAGATATTGCCATTTATTATGGCGATGAAAGACTTAAAAGATCAGTGTGTCATATTTATATCAACCTTTCCACACATCAAAGATGTTAAGTGCAGGACATACATGTTTGTATGTCTTTATTTGATTAGTTAGTCGAATATTTTTTTTCACATTTTAGAAAAGAATATTTTAAATGACAAAGAAAATTAAATGTTATAAAGCAGTTGAATAAGTCTTGTTTTATTCTCAATAGAGCATGCCTGTTATCAGTCAGTTAGGTATTCCTACAGAATCTCTTTTCGTGTTTCTTTCCTCTCTCATCACATCCCCACCCCCATACCAGAATAATCTTTGTTTTTTGAACAAAGGGAGAACACTTCTTGTCTTTTACTTCCCCTGCTTTTTCCAAGAGTGTTGTAACCAAGAATCTTTTATGCAAGTGCATGTGTCTGCTTTGCTTTTTTTTTTTTTAACATGCTTTAAAAATTCTGTTTTGTGATTGTATCATGTTTTAAGTAATCCACATCTAAGAAGGAAACATTTGAGGCCTTTTTCTGATTTTGTAATTATAAATGATGCATATTTTTCTGCCTTTCAGATATTCCTGAATATCTTCATGATTATGCAGATATCTTGAAATTATTCTATTAAAAAAACATAAACAAAACTGAGTTCTCAATCCTGCCATTCCAGAGCACTTTGACCTTGAAATAAAGCCTTTATTTATGTGAACTTTGAAACTGGTAGGAAATACAATGAAAAAGAAAATGCCCAGGTGGAATGGCTGCCCAGGGAACCCCAGGGATCCTTTTGTCTTTCTCTCCAGGGCTGGGGTCATAGATGTGTGCTTGCTTTTTACATAGGTGGAGGGGTCTTAATTCAGGTCCTCATGCTGTGTAGTGCATACTTTACTGACTGGACTCAGCCCCTCTCTGGTTCTTTTAATGGCATGGAGATAAAATGCCCTTGGCATAATGTATAGACTATGGATACCTAAGATTAGGCATCAGAGTTTTTTGTGCAAGCATATCCTAGTCTTCTACTTGATTATCTTAGAGTAGGAAAGAGAACAGCTGCTTAATGAGTCACCAAATCACACAATACCTTGGAAGCAGTTGGAAGTCTGAGTTCAGAGGCTCATACATAGGGTGTCTGTTCACAAGGTGTTCATTCACTCACAGAGTCTCTCCATACAAATAGGAAAACCAGGCACAGATCCAGGGAGTGATGAAATGCTATTAGGATGCAGCTACTGTTTATTTTATTTAGCTTTTTAACCTTCTGTTATTTAATTCCAGTTTTAGTTGTAGTGAAAACAACACAAAAGCAAAATGAAGTAGCATAAAAATATTCTGCATATGTCCACACTTTTGTACAATCAAAGAGTTAGCGAGAAAGAGCTAATGGTAGCACTAATTACCTTTCTGTTGTACGTGTCACATCATGTTTAATGTTCTCTTTTGCAATGACCTTTTGTTCAATTGTTCCAGAAAATAAGGCAATCCAGTCTACTTTAACACCCCTAACATCATATGAACAAATGATATGATATTTTGGGTGACTGCTGGGGTAATTACAAACATACATGGTGATAATATATGCAAATCTTGTGTGAGGGAAATTATAGGTCACTGCTATTGCATGGTGCCATTTCTGCAGTGATGAAAGAAATTGCTGTTAATTACCAGATTATCACCATCTTTAATTTTCATAATTCCAGGCCATCAAAATACTGTTTTGAAACACAGATCATGTTTTATCAAACAAGATGACATCATTGGATTCATCAGTAATAATCCATGAGAAAGAGAAGGGAAAAACATTTGACAAATTCATAGCTATTATAGGGTAAACAAGGATTATTCATGAATCTTGGGAAGATGAGCCTTTCCTGTCCACTGGCCAGCATGCATATTTCATTCTCTGAAAGCTTCACTCCCGAGTTCTTCTGCATAAATATTGCTCTTCTTATAAACAGCTCTGTTCTCTGGGGAGAAGTGAAATCAGAAGCCAGTGAGAGCAAGTTTGGGCTATTGAAAAACATAGCAAAGTCTCAAAAGTTCCAAGCTGACTGCAATCAACACGGAAAGAATGTGCCCCTTCACTGAACACTGGGCAGTGCCAGTCAAACTTCCATAGTAAGTAGGTCAGTGAGTGAGTGAAGCTATATTCTGCCTCCAACCAGCCTTAAGTGGGCACTCATGAGGCTTTGTACTTTCTAGAGATGTGGGATGGCATGGTTCTTTTCTTTGGGGCTATCATTTGTTTATAGAAATGAAGTTTTGTATTCATTATTTTAAGTGGCAAGACAAAGTAATTATATATATAATAACCAGATATTTTATCTGATTATGTGTGCTTTGGAAGGCAATTATTTTATATTTGAGGCATTTAAGTTCACACCTTTTCATGTCTGAATACAGTGATTGAAATGTTTTTTTTTGTGTGTATTTATGGAAGAAATTTTCACTTATTCAGTACTCAGCAAGAGAGTTGGAATTGCTTTGTTCTTAACATTTTGTAAAGAGCAAAAATGTACTAGATTCCTCTATAGACTAGATCCCTCTATAGACTGGATTCCTCTGTAGACTGGATATCTCTGTAAACTGGATTCCTCTGTAGACTGGACTTTTCTGTAGTCAGGATTCCTCTATAGACCAGATTCTTCTGTAGATGGGATTCCCCTATAGACTGTATTCCTCTGTAGACAGTGTACTTCTGTAGACTGGACTTCTCTGTAGACCTGATTCCTCTATAGACCAGATTTCTCTATAGAGCATATTCCTCTATAGACTGCATTCCTCTGTAGACTAGATTTCTCTGTAGACTGTATTCTTTGTAGACTGCATTTCTTTGTAGACCAGATTCCTTTGTAGATTGAATTCCTCTATAGACCGGATTCCTCTGTAGACTGGATTCCTCTGTAGACTGTGTACTCTGTAGGCTGTATCCCTCTAAAATCTGTGTACCTCTATAGACTGGATTTCTTCAGACTGTGTACCTCTGTGGATTGGATTCCTCTGTAGACTAATGCAGGTGGAGGAACACATCATAGCATATAAATGAAGCTCATTACATTTGCTACTCACTCATCAGGATGACATTTCAGGCCTTAGTGAAGCTGTGTCTGTCCAATATTAATTTTTGAAATTTAGAAACTTTCTCACATCCCCAAAGGCAGTCCAGCTGAACTATAAACTTGTTATTGATGCTCATAGTAAAATCCTCCCTAACAATGAGACTGAAGTTGCTACTAGCAAGATTCCCCTCCTATTTATCAACACTGGAAAACTAACAACAACAATAATAAAACCTTCATGATTTTATAGTCAAAAAGCAAAAGAGCTTTCTCCTATCAAAACTGGCCTTCCTCTACTTCCTCGTGTATGCTTGCTTAATGTACATGTACATTTGTTATATTTCTTATTTTACAGGAATCCACCACAGTTGCCTAGTGCTTTAGAGAAGATTTTCAAATATAGAAATTTTTAGATTCGAATCTCTTAGGATAAAAGTCTTTTGGAGCAAACTGATAGTTTGTCTTTGAAACATGTCTTATCTAAAATAGGGGATATCCTTTCACAACACTTACCACTGGTGAAAAAAAAATTCAAGAACTCCCAACTACTCCCCAAGGAGAACTTAAAGTCAAGCAATTCACAATTTACTGTTTTAAATTCTCATTCTTTGCGGCAGTTTTAGTTATAGTATAGAATAGAAAATGACTTTAAAATGTTTCTCGAGTGGTACAGGACACCCAAGACTGCATGCCAGAAATATTTCCTGCTCTTTAACTTGAAGCCCCACTTGTTTCAAAAGAAATGTAACCTTCAAGTTGTATTTTTGAAGCATTCATACCTGACTAACTAGAAGCTCTTCACATGAAATAAAACGGTTCCAAGGCTTGATCTATGTACAAGGCTTGATCTTTGAAGGAAATGTATTAACAAAATGAATCTTATCCCGTTAAAAATGTCTTATGCTATTTCTTAGTTTGTTGGGGGAGGGGAGGGAAGACTTGTGCAGGACAATGTGTATGTGTAGAGGTCAAAAAGGCAACTCGTGGGAGTCGGTTCTCTCCTTCAACTGTGTGGGTCTCAAGGATCAAACTTAGGATTTGGCACCTTGCTTTTTTGAAGACGTTTGGTAGCTACATATGGGGCAGTTAGAAATCACATGCCTAAAACAAATGATTCTCTATGTATTCCTTCTGTTTAACCAGAAGAATTAGTTAGTATAGTCCTCAGAGCAAAGGCTAAAGGAAAATTATATTTTTGTTAAAGAGGTTTGCAGACAAATGCCTTATTGGGAAACTACATTTTCAGTCTAGATTTTCACTGAAGTTTACTAAATAATCACACAGAGAATCATGAAATACTTGAAGGTGAATATCACTTAGGCTTTTAAATATAATTCTATTTACTTTTTTAGTATTCTTGATATTTCTATTAGTAGGGAAATATAGATCAAGAGTTCTGTTTTCCTCAAAGGCTAAAGCTTTACTTCCAAGATTGTTGGATGAGTGCAGTCACTTTATAAAGGAAAACATAGCTATTTCTGCAGCCTTAGTGAACATAGACATTGCTGTGTTAGCTCCTCCAAATGTAGATTCCTAGCTGAGAAAGGGGGTACCCATCTGTAATCCCAGCACTCCAGAGACTAAGGCAGATGAATTGAGAGTTCAAGTCTGCCTATGATATATAGCTTTAAATAAAATATAACATACAGATCCTGGGTTCTAGGCAGTGGGTTTAGTCTCTTGGTCTCTTAGACTCAGGACCAGGAATTCAGAATGTTTAATTAGTCTACAAGTAATTCTCATAAAGAGAATGATAGTTGCTCTTGGGAACACTGCACTAGGGCAAGTGTGATGCATCATGGGATGTCTCTATAGTTGAAGTACATGTGTATTACACGCATACTAAATAAATACATATAATAATATGTAACATACTGACAGACAGGTGTAAGAAGAAACAAAGCAAGTTCTTTAAGTCTCCATCCCTTTATAAGAAACAAGGAGATGTGGGTATCCAACTCTATTGTTAAGATGTTGAGGTTTGGTCATATTTTAGAATATATTAGCCCTGCAAAGAATGCAAACAGTGCACTTCTTCATAGTATTTAGTTCTCATTAAGTCTAGTTTGATTATGCAAAGTGATGATGTTAATTCAAGACTGTTAGTTTTACAAACTGCTCTTCTTCATCAAAATATGAGTATACATTGAACTTCCCACTTGCGCTTATTGGCTCTGCAAGGGAAAGCAGAGCAGATGTTGAGATTACTGAAGCTGTTTGTGTGTGTGGTGGTGGGGGTCATAGCATCTCTTCAAGTCTGTATGTCTTGGACATGAAAATCCTAACTATAATTTATAGAGTCCATGGAGCTGCTAACAGGATTCTTGACAGTCCTGGTAGGCATTTGACTGAGACTTCATGTAGAATGTTTGTAAGGCAAGGAAGGCATTTCTTTGGACAGATTTTCATCTGTTAGAAAGTTAATTATGTTACCGGGAAAGTACTTTATTGACTATCTTTCTTCTTTTTCCTGTAGAGAAATCAGAAGAGTGAAAAGATGAAATGCTAGTTCAGGTGTCCTCAGGCTCCAGAGGACCTGGTATTTTTACCCCATGTGAGCTGCTTGGTGAGATTCGCAATGTCAGGAAGTGTCTGGAAGTCAAAGGAGGCATGCTAAAGAGAAAGAAGAAGGCAGAAATAAAACATTTTTTGCTTTCAGTTCAACAAGGAATATCACTTGATTCCCACATAGGTGCTGCTATGCTGTTTCTGCCTCAGTCAAGGCAGTGACAATGGCTTGTGTCCTCAAGTTTGCTGTTCATATGCTTGATCAAATGGTGGAGGACAGAAAAGTGGCTTTGCATCTGCAGTTATAAACCTGTATCAAGACTATATCACATTGGATGTTATTGAGAAAAGCTATGTCATATCTAGGAATAAAAATTCAAAAGATTTTTGCAGATCAGTGATCAAGCTATCAAAAAACTCTTTTGACCCTATGAACTCAATGAGAGAATTTAATAGAAACCCAGTTCTCTTTCAGAAGACCATTTAACAGAGGTACTGGCTAGACATTTAATAGTTGAAAACTGTTGTATCTTGGATTGAAAAATTGATTTACAGTGGATTTTAATGCTCCAAGTAAAAGATTTTTGGTATTTTATATCCCTCTGTTTGTCACTCTTGTTCACTGACACAGCCATAAATCTTGACTATAGCTCCATTTCCAGCTAATATAGACATTCTACATGTAATCTTCATCTCCCCCTCTCTTCTGGAAATTGAGAACTCAGTAAAAGTAATCTCAAAGTTTTTGTAAAGTAAAAGTATTAAAAGTAATCATAATAGGACATATCCTGTGTGCTGAAAGGTATTAACCAGATTTGTGGATAACACACTGAGTACAAAGGTGTAAATGGTGATTGATGGCTGCATTTCTAGTTAACATGGCATTTTCTACTTTTTCCCCACTGCCACAGAAAGCACTATGTCTCATTAAAGTTTTGAAATAATTAGGGTCCCCCGCAGTTCTAAGAGATAATAGGGTGATCATACATGTGATTATTTATTACAGTGTAATATACTGTGAACTGTAGCACACTTTCTTAATCTGGCTATCTACATGGATATAGTGAAGATAAACCTTTCCCAGCATCCCAAGGACCATTATTGTCCTATTGTGCCTCTTAGCCACTGGACATCACTAATCCTTTCTTCCATTTCTAATTTTGTCATTTAAAGAATGCCATATGTAGAATCTCTAAGTATAGGCAGTCTTATGGACTTAGCCTTTTTCACATAGAGAATTTTTGAGAAATTCACCTAGATTGTTTTGTTTTGCATCAGGTATTCATTCCATTTTATTGTTCTGTGGTGTAGGGGGAAACTGGAATGTTTAAGTATCTACCTGTTGAAAGTGCCTGGATAATTCTGTTTCAAGTTATTGTCAATAAGACTGCTATAGATATTCACTCACAGGCCTTTATGGGAAGATAGTTTTTCATTTTGTGGTGCTAAATTATGGGAAGTACAATGGCTGGATTGTATGGTATGTGCATGTTTAATTCTCAAAGTACTGTCAAACTGTTCTCTGTGGTAGCCATACCATTATATCTTCCCAAAAGTGATGCCCGAGTTTCCAGTTTCTCTTATGCTCTGGGTTTGGATTAAACTTACACTTCTTTGGTGGTTACTGATACCTCCTGTGTAGGTGGAGGTAAGAAACACCTCCTTACCACATAGCTGCCACTGTGGATGAAGTGGGTAGCTTTAGCTTTGGTACCACCAGGAAATGATGCAAGTTCTTATTCTCTATGAATTCTCCTTGGATTCCAGCACAATGGAAATCCTATTCCTTCTAGACAGGTGTGGAAGTTCAGACTCTCCACTGATCCTTCTCCAATGCCACCCTCAGGGGGTGCCCAGGGTCCCTCATTGTGTCTTGGTTCCTCAATGTGATCTGTCTGTCAAGTCTGCTGGGAATAGAATAGTTTATGATCCAAAACATTTCTGCTTTGCTAGGCTGCCTTGGTCTCTATGGCTTATAAGAGCCAACTGTCACTGAATGTTGTTATTTTGTCCTTGTCTGTTAGTGTTGCTGGGTTTCAGGCATCTTCAGCTCAGTGTCTGAGATGTATGGGGCATACAGAATTCCAGAGCAACTGGCGTGGTTGTGTTCCTTGGTTTCCTGCGGTCACTAGACAAGAGGATGGCCTTGGGTCTTGCTTACTCTTTTGTACCTATCAGCATATGCATTTCCTATTAATCTCCTATTTATACTCAGTCTATTATTGGCCACTGTATAAATCAGCACTGAACCCAAAATTGAAAACAATTGTTTTTCAATGCTGACATCTCAATCTCTTTTAGATTCAGAAACATTCATTTATAATTTAAAGCTATGTTCAAAATGAACACAACAGCTCTCCTTCCCCAAGCTTGTTATAGAATGGTGACCCTAGAATATCAGGGGTCTTTGTTGGCTTCTCACCCAGTATCTTCCAAGTGTGCCAACTGCATGTGTTCAGAATGATCATAGTATACTGTATAAGTAATACTTTCTTTTTACTTTCCCACAGCCTGGCAGATTATAGTTTTGATGGCTTTATCCCTTTTGCTTTGGAAAAGATGTGAAATGTTAGCTTCTTGGCACTTAGCATCTGCATTCAATTAAATGTTCAATAGGAAGACATGAGGACAAACAAAGGGACTGACTACATGAGGAGAGGCAAGGAGGAAAGGGCAAGGAGGAGATCTGCCTGGAGTTTTGACACATCACTTAAGTAAGGTGATACTACTGGAAGTAGCTTCAGCTGCTGAGAGAGGCCATCCTCAAATTTCTGCCCCTCTGAAGGGTATGTCAGATAAATGTAGAAAGAACTCTGCCTCTGAGTGGGTGCTTGCTGAAAGTGAATTTGTTTTGCATGTATATATTTCTAGTAGATTAAGACGAAATAATACTGAAATGCCCTGTAAATCATCTTGGGGAAATTCACTGTTTAGGTAAACAAGAATGCTTGTCTATATTTTGCATGTTGGCTTGGTCCTGGAAGCAGTTGAGCTCTCTGCAGTGAGGTACAGGCATCACATTTGCTGTACTGATGAAGCTTAATCCACAGCACTGATGCCCTCAGAAGGATGAACCCACCATATGGAGCTCTTAGTTCATTGTTAGTCATTAGCTAGCCCACAGAGAGGAGATTTTCATCATTTGTATTTTGTAATGGGTTTCCATTTTGACTCAAGTTTGTAGATCTGTCCCAATTACTGCTTTAATTTCCTCATTTATATCACTGTTACTTTTTACTTAAATTAAAACAAAAAAAGTAGGCTGACTTATATGACATAAGTCCATATACAACCATAAAAGTTTAATTCTTCTTCCTATCCCAGTCTGGTATGGGTGCTCAGAAAATGGTTATTTTCCTTTTCAAAATGGCTTAGGGAATGGGTTCCTTCTAACTTCTAGCACTGGTCTTGGTCAATTTCCTATGTATTATTTCTTTTAAAAAATTTTCAGCCATGAAAAAATTATCAGCCATAACTTTACAAATTAGTTGCAATATATCCAATAAAAGGTCATGAAATTTTTAAAGTTCAAATGGTTTTGTTCATCAGATCATGCTTGGAGAAGTATCTGGACTATGGTCTAATTATACATCTAGATAAAATAACTATAAAGATGTTAAGTGAAATATTTCGGTGTTTGTAGTTTTACTTTCATCAATTTTGACAGTTCTCTTGTCTGGAAAAGCCTGTCTAATCAGAATCAGGACTTGGAAGGATGTAAACTTTGGGTGGATAACATGAAACCATTTTTTATTGTTCTGGGAACCAATTCTGTCATCAGCTTATTTCTTAAAATTTTTATTACAAGATCATCAAATGCATAGAACCTTGAAGGTACTAATGGAAATACAAAGGCTCATCCTATCTCTGAAAATCCTCCAGACTAGATAAGAAAATTTGAAACAGAGGAAAATGAAAAAAACAATACCTTAAGTGATCTTGTGGACAGGCCTAGCACCGTAATTTATTTTGGCTTTGACTAGGCTACATAACTATTGACCTTACAGTACATATGAGGCAGAGTGTTAAGACACACAGGTATGCTACAGGAATTTGCCATCTTGGGAGGCCTGGTATTGCAATACTCACAATATGAAACAGATCTGACTCTGAGGGATTAATCTAAAGCCTTTTCAAGGGTCAAACAGCAGGAAGGAAAAGCTAGTACATCAAAGGTGACTTTCAAATAAACCCTGACATTAAAAATAGCCTCCACCAGGAATCCCACAGCTGGGCACATATCCAAAGGAAACAAAATCAGTATGTCAAAGAGGTATGTCTTCTCATGTTTATTGTAGCACTCTTCTCACAAAAGCCAGGATCTGTAATCATACTATATATCTAACAATAAATGAATGGATAAAGAAAATGTGGCATGTAAATTGAGTACTACTCAGTTATAAGGAAGAATGAAATCCAGTCTTCATTAGAGTATGCACAGAACTGAAAAACAATTAGAAGAGAAATACCATAGCTTATAATCTAAATCATGTTGACTTCATAGAAGTAGAGAGATTAATAGTGATCACTAGAGGTGATGGGCAGAGATCAATCAACAGATACAGAGTTATAAGCTGATAGATGGAGCAGATTATAGGCTGGTAATCCTTTGCTCTACGTTTAAAATCCATATATGAGTGAGTACATACCATTTTTGTGACTGGGTTACCTCCCTCAGGATGGTTTCTTCTAGTTCCATCTATTTTCCTGAGAATTTCAGGATTCCATTGTGTTTTTCCTCTGAGTAGTACTCCATTGTATAAGTGTACCACATTTTCTCCATCCATTCTTTTGTTGAGGGACATTTAGGTTGCTTCCAGGTATTGGCTGTTACAAATAATGCAGCTATGAACAGCGTTGAACAGATGTCCTTGTTGTATGAATGTGTGTCTTTTGGGTATATGCCTAAGAGTGGAATTGCTGGATCTTACAGTAGATAGATTGATTCTCATTTTCCTGAGGAATCTCCATACTGATTTCCAAAATGGCTGTAAGAGTTTGCACCCCCACAAGCAGTGGAGGAGTGTTCTCCTTTCTCCACATTCTCTCCAGCATAAAGTGTCATGGATTGGTGTTTTTGATTTTAGCCATTCTGACAAGAGTAAGATGGTGTTTCAGAGTTGTGTTGATTTGCATTTCCCTGATGGCTAAGGATGTTGAGCACTTTCTTAAGTGTCTTTCACCATTTTAGATTCCTTTATTGAGAATTATCTATTTAGTTCTGTACCATACTTTTTAATTGGATTATTTAGTGTTTTAGTAACTAGCTTCTTGAGTTCTTTGTATATTTTGGAAATCAGCCCCTTGTCGGATGTGGGGTTGATGAATATCTTTTCCCATTCTGTGTGAAACCGTTTTGTCTTGTTGACTGTGTCATTTGCCTTACAGAAGCATTTCAATTTCAGGAGGTCCCATTTATTAATTGTGATATCACTGTCTGTGATACTGGTGTTTTGTTTAGGAGTGGTCTCCTGTACCAATTTGTTCAAGGGTACCTCAAACTTTCTCTTTTAAGAGGTTCAGTGCGGCTGGATTTATGTTGAGGTCTTTGATCCATTCGGACTTAAGTTTTGTGCATGGCAATAGATGAAGATCTAGCTGAAATCTTCTACACATCAGCATCCAGTTATGCCAGAACCATTTCTTGAAGATGTTTTCCTTTTTTCCATTTTATAATTTTAGTTTTGTCAAAAATCAGGTGTTCATAGGTGTGTGGGTTAATATCAGGGCTTTCAATTCAATTCCACTAATCTACCTGTCTATTTTTGTGCCAATACCAAGCTGTTTTCAGGACTATAGCTCTAAAATAGAGTTTGAAGTCAGGAATGATGATGCCTCCAGAAGTTCCTTTATTGTTCAGGGTTGTGTTGGATACCCTGGGTCTTTGTTTTCTCATATAATGTTGACTATTGTCCTTTAAGGTCTGTGAAGAATTGTGCTGGAAGTTTGAAGGGGATTGCATTGAATCTGTAGATTGTTTTTGGCAAGATTGCCATTTTTACTATGTTGATCCTACCTATCTAAGAGCATGGGAGATCTTTAAATTTTCTGGCATCTTCTTTAATTTCTTCTTGAAAGACTCAAAGCTCTTGATACATAGGTCTTTTATTTGTTTGGTTAGCATTAGCCTAAGACAATTTTTGTTGTTTGTGGTTATTGTAAAGGGCAATGTTTCATTGATTTCTTTCTCAGCCCCCCCTTTTTTTGTCTGTATATAGTAGGGCTACTGCTTTTTTTTTTAGTTAATCTTGTGTCCTGCCACTTTGCTGAAGGTGCTTATCAGCTGTAGGAGTTTCCTGGTAGAGTTTTTTGGGTCATTTATGTAAACTACCATATAATCTGCAAATAGTGAAAGTTTGACTTCTTCCTTTCCAATTTGTATCCCATTGATCTTCTTTTGTTTTCTTATTGCTCTAGTTAGAACTTCAAATACAATATTGAAGAGATATGGAGAGAGTAGACAGCCTTGTCTTGTTCCTGATTTTAGAGAAATTACATCGAGTTTCTTTCCACTTAGTTTGATGTTGGGTGTTGCTTTACTGTATATTGCTTTTATTATGTTTAGGTATGTTCCTGTTATCGCTGATCTCTCCAAGAAGGGGTGTTGGATTTTGTCAAAGACTTTTTCAGCATCTAGGGGGATGATCATGTTGTTTTTCTTTTTACTTTGTTCATATGGTGGATTAATTTGATGGATTTTTGTATGTTGGGATGCAGGGATGGTTTCCTGGGATGAAGACTCCTTGGTCATGACGGACGGTTTCTCTGTTGGATTCAATTTGTCAGTATTTTATTTAGTATTTTTGCATCAGTGTTCATGAGGGATATTGGTCTGTAGTTCTCTTTCTTAGTTGTGTCTTTGTGTGGTGTAGCTATTAAGGTAATTGTAGCCTCATAAAATGAGTTTGGCAATAACCCTTCTGCTTGTATTGTATGGAACAGTTTTGAGGAGTATTGGTATTAGCTGTTCTTTGAATTTCTGGTAGAATTCTGCACTGAAACCATCTGGCCCTGGGCCTTTTTTTGGTTGGGTGATTTTTGATTACTGCATTTATTTCATTAGGGGTATAGGTCTATTTAAATTGCTTATCTTTTCTTGATTTAATTTTGGTAAGTGATATCGCTACTGAAAAATTTCCATTTCTTTTAAATTTTCAATTTTTTTGGAGTACAGGTTTTCAAAGCATGACCTGAAAATTCTCTGGATTTCTTCAGTGTCCATTGTTATGCCCCCATTTTCTTTTCTGATTTGTTAATTTGTATGTTCTCTCTCTGTCTTTTGGTTAGTTTGGGTAAAGGTTTATCTATCTTGTTGATTTTCTTGAAGAAGCAACTGCTTGTTACATTGATGCTTTCTACTTTTCAAGTTTCTACTTTATTGATTTTAGCCAATTTGATTATTTCCTGTGGTCTACTCCCCTGGGATGAGTTTACTTCTTTTTGTTCTAGAGCTTTCATTTGTGCTACTAATTCTCTAATGTAACTATTCTCCAGTTTCTTCATGTGGGCACTTAACTCTATGAACTTTCCCCTTAGTACTGCTTTCAAAGTGTCACATAAGTTTGAGTATGTTGTGTCTTCATTCTCATTGAATTCTAAGATATCTTTAATTGCTTTCTTTATTTCTTCCTTGACCCAGGTGCAATTGTTCATTGTTCAGTTTCCATGAGTTTGAAGGGTTTCTGCAATTTATGTTGTTGTTGAATTAAGACTTTAAAGCATGGTGGTCTGATAAGATACAGGGGGCTATTCCAATTCCATTTTTTTTTGTACATATTGAGGATTGCTGTACTGCTGAGTATGTGGTTGGTTTTAGAGAAGGTTCCATGTGGCACTGAGAAGAAGGTACATTGTTTTGTGTTTGGATGGAATGTTCTATAAAGGTCTATTAAACCCAATTGGGTTATAACTTCCATTAGTTCCTTTGTTTTTTTGTTAATTTTCTGTCTGGTGGACCTGTCTAGTGTTGAGAATAGAGTGTTGAGATCTCCCATTATAAATGTGTGAGGTTTTATGTGCAATTTGAGGTTTAGTAATTTTTTTTTTTTTTTTTATGAATGTGGGTACCTTTGTATTTGGGGCACAGATGTTGAGAATTGAGGCTTTATCTTGATGGGTTTCTCCTGGATGAATAAGAAACGACCTTCTTTATCTCTTTTGACTAATTTCAGTTTAAAGTCTAATTTGTAAGCTATTAGGATTGCTACACTCACTTGTTTCTTGGGTCCATTTGATTGGAAATTATTTTCCCAACCCTTAACTTTGAGGTAACATCTGTCTTTGAAGTTGAGGTGTGTTTCTTTCATGCAGCAGAAGAATGGATTCTGTCTTTGTATCCATTCTGTTAGCCTGTGTCTTTTCATAGACGAATTAAGATCATTCATATTGAGGGATATTAATGACCACTGATTGTTAATTCTTGTTTGTTTTGGATTTGTTGTTATGGTGGAGTTATGTCTAGATTTCCCCCCATTTTGTTTTGGCTATTGGTAAAGTGGGATTTTCTATTGCCTATGTTTTTGTGGGTGTAGTTAACATCCTTGGGTTAGAGCTTTCCTTCCAGAACTTTCTGTAGGCCTGGATTAGTTGATAAGTATTGCCTAAATCTGGTTTTGTCATGGAATATCTTGGTTTCTCCATCTACAGTGAAATCTTTGCTGGGTATAATAATCAGGGTTAGCATCCATGGTCTCTTATTGTTGATAGCATATATATCCAGGACCTTCTGGCCTTCAGATTTTCCATGGAGAAATCAGGTGTAATTCTGATAAGTTCGCCTTTGTATGTTCCTTAGACTTTTTCCTTTGCTGCTCTTAATATTCTTTCTTTATTCTGTATGTTTGGTATTTTGATTATTGGGAACTTTCTTTTGTGATCACTCTATTTGTTGTTCTGTAAGCTTCTTGTGCTTTCATTGGCATGTCTTTCTTTAGGTTGAAAAAGTTTTCTTCTATGACTTTGTTGAATATGTTTTCTGTACCTTTGAGTTGGGTTTCTTCACCTTCTTCTATACCTATTATTCTAATGTTTGGCCCATATTTCTTGGATATTTTGTGTCAGGAATTTGATGGGCTTAAGATTTTTTTTGGTCAATGAATCTATGCCTGAGATTCTCTTTTCTATCTTTTTTTCCCCTGAGAAAAATGTTATTTTAATATGTAGTCTTATATATCCACTCCAACTTTGTTCTTGTCATACAAAAGTTTAATGGCTGACTTCTAATTTGGCCAAGAGCATATGCTGCTTATATAAATCACAGATATTTCCTCCATTGAATGCTTACTGGTCTCTGAAAAAATCCTCTTTTTTTTATAATTTATTTTTTATTTTTATTTTACATATCGATCCCAGTTCCCCTCCTTCCCACCCTCCCTCCCTCATTCCCTATCTCCCACCTATTCATGCCCCCGACCACTTCACATGTAGGGTGATGCCCTCCAGAAGTGGTCATCTAAATCTGTCAAGTCATTTGGAGTAGGGACTAGGCATTCTCTCCTGCCTCTAGGTTAAGGGATTATCCCTCCATGGGGAATGTGCTCCCAAAGTCCTTTTGTACACCAGGGAAACATCCTGGTTCTACTGTCTAAGGTCCCTTAGACTGCTCAGGTCTTCTAGCTGATACCCATGTTCAAGGGGTCTGAGTCAGTCCCATGCTGGATTCCCAGCTATCAGTCTGGGGGGTCCATTAGCTCCTCCTTGTTCCTGTCAGCTGCTCTATGTGTTTCTGCAGCCTGGTCTTGTCCTCTCTCTCTCTGCTTCTGTATTCCAGTTTGTCTCAGTGTTTAGTTGTGGGTGTTTGCTTCTGTTTCCATCAGCTACTAGATGAGGGCTCCATGATGGTGGATAAGTTAGTCGTCAATTTCATTTTCAGGGAAGGGCACTTATGGTAGCCTTTCTACTGTTGCTCAAATTGTTAGTTGGGGTTAGTCTTGTAGGACTCTGGACATTTCTCTAGGTTCAACTTTCTCTTCAAACCTATAATGGCTCCCTCTTATGGTCTCTCTCTCTGTCTCTGTCTCTGTCTCTGTCTCTCTCTCTCTCCTTCTCTCTCTCTCTCAATGTGCATCTGTCTGTCTCTTTCTGTCTCTCTCTCTCTCCACCCTCTTCTTTCATCTATTCCTCCCCTGATTCAATCTTCCTAGTCCCACCTGCTTTCCTCTCCTGCCCTTCTCTTTCTCCTAGTTCCTTCTCCACTCACTGCCCCCCTTCCCATATGCTCTGGAGATCTTGTCCCTTTCCCCTTATACGAATCTCTTAGAATCCTCCTTGTTTCCTAGTTTTTCTGGCTGTATGAATTATAGGCTGGTGTTCCTTTTGCTCTATGTCAAAAATTCATATATATGTGAGTACATACCATATTCCTCTTTTTGTGACTGGGTTACCTCATTCAGGTTGGTTTCTTCAAGTTCCACCCATTTACCTGCGAATTTCAAGATTCCATTGTTCATTTTCCACAGAGTAGTGTTCCATTGTGTAAATGTGCCACATCTTGTTTATCTATTCTTCAGTTGAGGGGCATTTAGGTTGTTCCCAGGTACTTGCTAATACAAATAATGCTGCTATGAACATAGTTGAACATATGCCTGATGGGAGATGTTATTCTGTAAATATGTTTGTCATACTGGTTATAAATAAAGCACTGTTGGGCCAATAGGAAACTAGATAGGCGGGGCTAGGAGACTAGGAGGAGGAAAGAGGAAGTAGTTAGGAGGGGTCAGGATATAGAGCATGGAGAAAGAAGATGCCAGCAGTGGCTCTCCGATAAGATGACCACGTGGAAATACTTAGATAAGTAGAAATGGGTTAATAATTAAGACAGAGCTATCCCATAAGCAATAATGGTAACTGGCCAACAGGATTGTAGCAAATACAGACTCTCAGTGTGTTATTTGGGGCTGGCACGGCTGTGAGCCCAGACTGGTGGTGGGTGGGCTGGCAGAAAACAGACATGCTACATATGCCTTTGTTGCATGGATGTTGATCATTTGGGTATATGCCTAAGAGGGGGATTGGCAGGTCCTGTGATAGACTGATTCCCATTTTCCTGAGGAACCTCCATACTGATCTCCAAAATGGCTGTACAAGTTTGGTCTCCCACCAGCAGTGGAGGAGTATTCTCCTTTCTCCACATCCTCTCCAGCATAAACTGTTATAGGTGTTTCTAATTTTAGCCATTCTGGCCGGAGTAAGATGGTATATCAAAGTTGTTTTGATTTGCATTTCCCTGATAGCTATGGATGTTGAGCAGTTTAAGTGTCTTTCAGCCTTTTTGATTTCCTCTATTGAAATTTCTCTATTCAGTTCTGTACCCCATTTTTAAATAGAGTTAATTGGTGTTTTGTTGACTAGTTTCTTGAGTTCTTTGTATATTTTGGAGATCAGCCCTCTGTCAGATCTAGGATTGGTGAGGAACTTTTTCCAGTCTGTGGGCTGCTGTTTGGTCTTGTTAATTTTGCCTTACAGAAGCTTCTCAGTTTAAGGATGTCCCATTTGTTAATTGTCGATCTCAGTGTCGGTGCTACTGGAGTTATGTTCAGGAAGAGGTCTCCTGTATCAATTTGTTCAAGGGTACCTCCCACTTTCTCTTCTAAGAGGTTCAGTGTGGCTGGATTTATGTTGAGATCTTTGATCCATTTGGACTTGAGTTTTGTGAGATAGACATGGGTGTATCTGTAGTCTCCTACACACCATCATCCAGTTGCGCCAGCACCATTTATTGAAGATACTTTCCTTCTACCATTGCATACTTTTGGTCGTTTTGTCAAAAATCAGGTGTTCATAGGTGTGGGGTTAATATCAGGATTTTCTATTTGATTCCATTGATTTACTTGTCTATTTTTGTGCCAATACCAGACTGTTTTCAGGACTGTAGCTCTGTAGTAGAGCTTAAAGTTGGGGATGTTGATGCCTCCTGAAGTTCCTTTATTGTACATGGTTGTTTTGGCTATCCTGGTTCTTTTGTTTTTCCATACAAAGTTGTGCTGTTAATTCTCTAATGGGACTATCCTCTGTTTTCTTTTCTTCATATGGGCACTTAGTGCAATGAACTTCCCTCGTAGCACTGCTTTCAAGGTGTCCCATAAGTTTGGGTATGTGGTGTCCTCATTCTTGTTGAATTTTAGGAAGTATTTAATTTCTCCTTACATTTCTTCTTTGACCCAGGTGTGGTGCAATTGCGCATTGTTCAGTTCCCATGAGTTTGTAGGGCATCTATGATTTGTGTTGTTGTTGAATTCCAACTTTAAAGCATTGTGGTCTGATAAGATATAGGGAACTATTCCAATGTTTTTGTATCTGCTGATGTCGCCTAGTATGTGGGTGATTTTAGAGAAGGTTCCATGTGGAGCAGAGAAGGTGTATTCTTTTGTGTTGGAATGGAATGTTCTATAGATGTCTGCTAAACCCAACTGAGACAAAACTTTTATTAGTTCTTTTGTTTCTTTGTTAAGTTTCTGACTGGTGGTCCTGTCTAGCGATGAGAGTGGCATTTTGAGATCTTCCACTGTAAGTGTGTGTGGTTTTATGTGAGCTTTGAGTTTTAGTAGCATTTCTTTTATGAATGTGTGTACCTTTGTATTTGGGGCATAGATGTTCAGAATTTAGACTTTGTGCTTATGGATTTCTCCTGTGATGAATATGATGAATATGACATGACCATCTTCATCTCTTTTGATTGATTTTGGTTTGAAGTCTAACTTGTTAGATATTAGGATAGCCACACCTGCTTTCTTCTTGGATCCATTTGATTGGAAGATCTTTTCCAAGTTCTTTATCCTGAGGTAAATATCTGTCTTTGAAGCTTAGATGTGTTTCTTGTATGCAGTGGAAGTAAGGATTCTGTCTTTGTATTCATTCTGTTAGTCTGTGTCTTTTTATAGGCAAGTTAAGACCATTAATGTTGAGGGAGAGTAAGGACCATTGATTGTTAATGCTTGTTTGTTTTAGATTTGTTGTTGGCAGTGGTATTGTGAGTATATTTGCCTTGCTTTACCCTTGGTTTCTGGTGAAGTGGGATTATCTATTGCCTATGTCTTTGTGAGCATAGTTAACTTCCTTGGGTTAGAGTTTTCCTTCCAAAACTTTCTGTAGGGCTGGATTTGTAGATACATATTGTGAAAATCTGGCTTTGTCATTAATTTTTTTTCTTCCATCTATAGTGATTGAGAGTTTTGCTGAGTATAGTAGTCTCAGCTGACATCCATGGACTCTTAGTACTTGTAGAACATCTATACAGGACCTTCTGGCCTTGAGAGTTTCCATGGAGAAGTCAGGGGTAATTTTGATAGGTCTGCCTTCATATGTTACCTGGCCTTTTCTCTTCACTGCTCTTAATATTCTTTCTTTATTCTGTATGTGAGGTATTTTGATTATTATGTGTCGAGGGGTCTTTTTTCTTTGGTCCAGTCTATTTGGTGTTCAGTATGCTTCTTGTACTTTCATGGGCATGTCCTTTTTTAGATTGAGAAAATTTTCTTCAATGATTTTGTTGAATATGGTTCTGTACCTTTGAGCTGGGCTTCTTCACCTTCCTCTATGCTTGTTATCCTTAGATTTGGCCTTTTCATGGTAACCCATATTTCCTGGATGTTTTGTGTTAAGGATTTGTTGGATTTAAGATTTTCTTTGGTTGATGAATCTATTTTCTTTAGTTTATCTTCAGCACCTGAGATCCTCTTTTCCATTTCTTTTATTCTGTTGGTTATGCTTGTGTCTGTAGTTCCCGATCCTTTGCCCAGTTGTTCTGTTTCCAGCATTCCTTCAGTTTGTGGGTTTTTTTTATTGTCTCTATTTCAGTTTTCAAGTTTTGAACTTTTTCCTTCACCTGTTTAATTGTTCTTCTTGACTTTCCATACTTTCTTTAAGAGATTTGTTCATTTCTTCCAAATTTTTGTTTGTTTTTTCTTCCATTTCTTTAAGGGATTTTCTCATATCGTCTTTGAGGGCCTCAATCATTTTTATGAAGATATTTTTTAAGTTGTTCTCTTCCACTTCATCTGCTTTGGTGTGTTCAGGTCTAGTTTGTGTAGAGTCCCTAGATTCTGGTTGCATCATGCTTGTCTTTCTATTGTTAGGTGTTTTCTTGTATTGCTGTCTTCCCATAGCTTCTTCCAGTAGGTGCAGGTGGGGTCTCTCTCTTTATGGTACTCCCCTGGTGGGCTTAGTTGGGTCTGCAGCTCTGCCTGCTCTAAGCTCTCTAGGAGGTCTCTCCTCAGGCAGGGGCCTGGCAATGGGGGTGGGGTCAAATCAGGCTCCAGCAGAAGCCCAGCAAAGAAGGTCAAGTTCCAGCATGCAGGGACTCAGGATGGTCCTGCAGGGATAGGTGGTTCTCTGGGAGGGGCCCATAACTCCAGCAGAGTACTGGCAGTGGGAGTCAGAGATCAGGCAGGTGGGGAATCAGGGTTGTCCCATGTGGATAGGCAGGTCTAGGATTCTCAGAGCAGCTCCAGGAAGTTCCCTGAATGTGGCAGGATTGTTGGATCTGCCCTCTGTTCTAGTGCTCAACCAGAGCAGTGGGACAGTGGCCAGAGTATGGCCCAGGGTGAGGGAAGGGCAGGTTCTTCGTGGAGGGTGGGTGTGTATCAGAGCACTAGGAGTGCTTTTGCTGGGGACAGGACACGGGGGGGGGAGCAAGATTCTGGGCCAATCCAGGGAGTTCCCAGGGAAGGATGTGGGGAGGAGTCAACCTGAAGGGGTCCCAGACTCACCTCTAGCAGAGGCCTGGTGATGGTGATGGGGGTCCCTTTTCCATCTCTTATGTTCTGTGGGTTAAGCTTGCATCTGTAGTTCCTTATCATTTACCCAGCTTTTCCATCTCCAGCATTCCCTCAGACTTTTTTTTTTATTGTTTCTATTTCAGCTTTCAAACCTTGCACTGTTTGAATTTTGAATTGTTTCTTGCAATTTTTGGTTTGTTTTTTCTTCCATTTCCTTAAATGTTTTCTCATTTCTTCTTTGAGGGTCTCTGTCATCTTCATGAAGTTGTTTTTAGAGTCTTTATCTTCTGCTTCATCTGTGTTGGGATATTCAGTTTTTGCTGGTGTAGAGTCCCTAGACTCTGGTGGTATCGTATTGATCTTTCTGTTGTTGACTGTGTTCTTACACTGTAGTATACCCATCCCTTCTTCCAGTGCATACTGGTGGGGTCTTTCCTTCTCTGCGAGGGGAGGGAGGGGGGAGTATGGGTCCAAGGTTCTCTGCTGGTGGGTGCAAACAGGTCCAATACTCCGATGGGTCTCTCTTCCAGTGGGTGGTGGTAGGACTAGGGCTGGCAGACTCTGGATGGCTGGTCAGCTGGGATGGGTTACTCTGTGCACAGTTCCCAATCCTCAGTTGTCTCTGAGCAGGGCACCGGAAGGTGGCTGTTTAGGTTTTCCTCTGTGACTTGCTGTATAGTTGTATGGCTGGCCCCTGGTGTCCTCTCTCCTTTTCTTGTTTCTTCCTCTTTTCTTTTTTCTCCTTCTATTTATTCTCTCTGTCTGGCAGCCCCACCTATAACTCTCCTGCATAGCTATCGGCTGCTCAGCTTTTTATTAGACCAATCAAGTATTTTAGGCAGGCAATGTTATACAGCATCACAGAGTTGATGCAACATAAAGGGATCCAGCACATCTTGACACCATTAAACAAATGTTCTACAGCATAAATAAATGTAACACATCTTCAGCTAACATTCCATAACACTTGACTAAAGATGACTCCACACCCACCTGTAAAGAACAAAAGGAAAGACAGAGAACTTGCCATTGTAAGTGGTTTGACTCTAGTCTAGAAAACTAAGGTGCAGATGCTTCTCTACTCACTGTGAGGTTTGTCCTGAAGATATTAAATTTGGAAATGCATTTCTACCTGTAAATCCACTAAATAGCACAACTATATAATCCACTGTTCTGTAGACTGAGATGCTGCTGACTCCTGTGACCATATGACTCAGAAGGATGCAGGTTGTTGCTCTTTAGGAGAGTCTCTCATCACATACTGCTAACTTGGAAAACACCCAAATTCAAGTTCAGATTTGTGAGGGTTTCTGACGTCATAACATGCCAGTCAACACATGAGTCAAGCAGTCGCACCAGGGACTATTTATACAACAGACAATGTGAACTGTTTCTACATCGTTTTTGTTTGTCTGTGGGTTTATTTTGATTTGGATTTATTTGCTAATATAGAACTCTGGATTAAATTGTTACAAATTGTTATTTCATGGATCAATATTTCTTGAAATTTTTCCTTATGTTTTTCTCCTTCTGTATATGTTTGACTGCAGGATGTTACTGTTTATGATTGTATCTATTATTAACTGGAATTGTATTTCTTTCTGTCTTATGTTTTCTGTGTTATTTTTTGTTGTTTGTTTTGGATTTGGCTTTAGTTTCACAGATTTGTCCTTTTCTTTTCAGGCATCTGATGATTGTGTTTAATGTGTATATTTTTTCAGATTTTTTTTTTTTAAATTTAGAGTTTCCAAATTTCCATTTTAACTAACATTTTTCATTCTGTTGACAGCCCTCCTGTGTTCATTTAATATGTCTACCTTTTAAATCCTCAAATACTTAAAATAGTTTAAAGTTTTTGTCTCCCATTTTAAAGAACATTATTGCTGTGATTTTTCTGTTGAGTGGTATTTTCCCTTCCTTATTTAAAGTTGGTATATTTTGATGTTTTAACTTACAGTATTCAAAAATCTTTATTAGATGCTAAATGTTGTGGCTGGGCAATCCTAAGAGGCTCTGTCCTTTTTAATAGGATTCCTATTAAAGGCAGAACACTTGCTAGGCCTTCAGTTTGAACTTGCAGGTTGAGTTGAAGCCTTTTGGAAGCAATTATAGAGGGTCTGCTTCCTATAAGTAATGTTGGTTGGAATCTCTGTAGTAGTTTAGTAGCAGCAGGAAGGCAACCTTGTCGGATTGGAGCCAAGGGGCACCACAAATTCACACCACACTACAGAGCTCACATGAGGGGTTTACTGGGGTGGGGTGGGGGAGGTGAAGAGGCAGACTTTGAGGGAGAACAGTAGGAAAAGGGAGGGGGGAGGTAAGAAGGGCTTGACTTTTATAAGGGGATATAGCAGATGCACATAGGAAGAATGCTCTACTTAGTGGCAACTGTGTCACATTTTGGCTGCTGCTGATGACACGTCCTGCTAGGTCCCTTGGAGCAGCCAGTGTAAATACCTGAATGCTAACAGTCACTCCTCATGGTCTGAATGGTTGTCTACAGGATCATGCAAGACAAGATATTTAGTTCAGACTTGAGGTTACTTTTATGTTGGCTACTTTTAATTAGTTTTTGTTTTCCTTGTTTTTTTTTTTTAAATTTAATTAAAAACAAGCTTGTTTTACTTGTCAATCCCAGTTCCCTCTTTCTCACTGCCTCCCATTGACCCCCTATCTCCTTTCTGCTCCCCAGGGAGTGTGAGGCCTTCTATGGGGGATCTTCAAAGTCTGTCCTATCATTTGGAGTAGGGCCTAGGCTAAAAGAGGGAGTCAGAGCTCCCTGGAACTAGAGTTACAGATGCTGTGAACCACCCAATGTGGTGCTGAAAACTGAACATGGGTTCTGAAAGTGAGCGGCAAGTGCTCTTAACCACTGACCCATCTTGACAACACCAAGTCTTTCTTTTTGTTTGACTGTCTGATTAGTTCTTCTGACCTTCTAGTCCACTCTGATGTCTTAATTTTGTATATTCTGCCTTAGTATCCTCTCTTGTCCAATGAACTTCCTCTTTTCTGAGTTAGGATTTTGAGTGTGCATTCGGCAGTAAACATGAGATAAATACTATATAAAACTCAAACCACATGTTTTCAGATGTCAAGGATCATAGCCAGATCCCATCATCCATTGTTCTGTGGCTGGAAATGGTTACTTTTCATAATTTTGTTATTTGAAATGATAGTTTTAATTCCAATATTAACTAGAACATTATAGCCAACAACAGCAACTGCTTATTTACATTTCTTTTCCAAATATACTCTGTTCATAATGAGCCTTTCACTATTACTTATTATATTCTAGAACATTCTCTACAAATTTCCATGACTGTCTTCTTGACTTTCAGGTCCTCATTGAAACCTGTCTTTTGTGAAGGCCACACTCAAAGTACCACACCTTTTTCTGATTACAATTTTAGTAGATATTTTATTTTCTTTAAGCATTTACTGTCACCAGAAGCTACCTCTTTTAGTTGTGTACCCCTCATTGTTACCTCATCCGAATGCAAACTCCTCGCAAGCAATGACCTTTTAGGACTTGTTTTCTGCTTTTCACCCCAAGCTAAGATGGTGAATTGCAAGGATGCACTGGCAAGGTGTTTAAGCTTGTTGGTTAAAGGGTTCATTTTGCAGTTCGGTATTAAATCTTCTACTGAGCATGCATCAGGTTGGGGATTTAATGAAAACAAAAGCAAAATACTCACTAAATGATTAAACAAATGAAGAGTGTACAAGGTTGCCCCACTTCTTAAACCTTGGATAAAGAAGGTATTTAGAAAATTATGTTGGCTGTGACCTGGGAGCAACAGATGTGATAGTGATTTTCCTCTTGAATCTTCTTATGAAAGGATTTTTCTTCTCTTCTTTTTGCTGTTTTTACCAAACATGAAATTATGTTTACTTCATTCTTTAATGCTTCCGAAAATATCCAATTTTTTTTTAACTCTAAATAGGCTTCATTATAACATTTGCATGCATGCAAATGCACTTTGGTCACATTTATCCCATCTATTGCCCTTTCTTTGCCCCCTCACCTCAGTTCAATTCTTTTTCCATTTCTTAATGGACTACTCTTTAGTTCATGTCCATCCTCCTGGTCCCAGATTCAACATAGAAGAAAACATATGGTGCCAGTATGAGTCTGGCTTATTTCATCTGGTGTGATAATTTCCGGGTCTATCCATTTTTCCTGCAAATACCATCTTTCTTTATGTCTGAATAGTACCATATTACGTGTATATATACCATAATTTCTTTATCCATTCCAGTACTGATGTGTTCTTGGGCTGGCTCCGAATCTTGGCTCTTGTGAACAGTGAAAGAATGGGGGCAGTCTAGTCTCCACACTAAATTGACTCTGAGTCTCTGAGACACAGTTCCTGAAGTTGATAGTCTGGTCATGTGAAGCCTCCAGTCTGGTTTCCATGATGGCTACACTAATTGACAGTCCCTTTCTCCCTACATCCTCACCAACATTTTCTGTTTTGATAATGGTTTACCTGATTCTGAAGAAATTGAATGTAGAATGCTTATCTTCAATTTACTTAGTTTTAATTTATTTGGTAGTTAACAATTTAAGTTTTACAAGAAATGCAATACATAAGAAAATCATATTCTGTAAGTGGATGTTTTCTGACTTCTGCATGATTTCAGTAATGAAGATTTTACACAATTTTGTTTCTAAAACTTCTCTTATTTTATCTATTATTTATTTTTTTTTAAAGAAAACCTATCTTTACTTTGTGTGTGTGGGTGTTTTACCTGTGTGTGTATGTAAGTGCTACGTGTAAACACCTGTGCTGACAGAGGCCAGAAGAGGGTGCTGGATTCTCTAGGTCTGAAGTTGCAGATGGTTGTAAGCCCTCACATGGGTGCTGGGAAATGAACCTGGGTAATTTGCAAGAACACCAAGTGCTTGTAGCTGCTGAGCCATCCCTCCAACTCGAAACTTCCTTTTAAGGATGGAGAATGATAAGAAAGGATCAGAAATACTAAAAAACTGAAAGTATGGATTAATAATTATCTCAGATAACTTATGTTTCCTAGTACATATTTTGTTTCTATTCCATGAAGCCATAGATGCTGTACTTGTATTTGTAACTGCATCCATGTCTCTGTCTATGTATGTAGGTATATACCTACCTATCTGATAGTTTTAGCACTGCATACAAATAAAATGACTAAATGACTTTTCTGTTTTTATAAAGTATTTATACTTGAATAATTACAAGTTAATTTTAAAACATTCCTTTCACATTGTCAACATTAGAGTATTTAGAATGCATGAAAATCAAAGATGCACAATTTTAGCACATACTCAATGATTGTATCAACTCTCACAGAAAACTAATAGAAACAATTTTTAGTCAGGATATAGGTTTCAAATACTTAGGGATAGGTTTCCTTCTTAGAGTTTAGAGGGAACTATTTGGTCTGTGTGGTTTTAGACTATAGTATTCTTGGTGGTAAGTTTTACAATTGAGAAATACTCTTCAGGGCACTAAATGAAGATTCTGTAAATAGTGATGTAAACTAGTGATTTAGAGTGTGTCACAAGGTACTGCTTGCTCTTTCTGTCTATTAAATGCCATAGAGATTAGCGAGTGTTCTCCTAGCATCTGTTGAAAAATCATGTTCTGTTAGAGACATATTGAAAAAATTGGGGTTGTATTTTCAGAAGTCTTGGAAGACTTGATGAGAGGCTATAAGAGCCATCGTACAATCTGAGAGTTTAGGTGATCGGAAAATGTCAAAATGAACTCTCATAGAATGTATCTAATGAGCCAAGGTCTTCTTTAAAATATTAACATGGCAGCAGTGAGAATCTGTATGGATCCTTCTCTCAGCACCCAGCCAGGAGAAGCATGCCTGTGAAGAAATCCCTTTATGGTACATACAAAATAATCGTCAAGGAGTACATTTTTTTGTTTCAAAGAGCATCCGTGGCATTTAAGATAAACCAGGATCAAGTTCTCTTCATGGTGAGGGCCTAAGAACACTAGTAGGCGTTCAAGATTTTTACATTCTTTTTAGCTTTTAAATCCTCTAATTAGTCTTTACTTTAAAATATTTATTTACTATGTGTACATTTAATGGATATGTGGATGAGTGCAACATGACATGTGTGCAAATCAGAAAAGTGTAAGCAGATTTTTATGTCCCTCCTGCCAGCTCTCAAATCATGACATAGAGACATCATTAATTTTAAAAGTTTGGCCAATAGCTTAGGCTTGTTTCTAACTATTTATTATAATTTAAATTAATCTGTATCTTTTAATCTATGTTCTTTTCTGTGACTTGATTACCTTTATTTTGTAAAGCCCATGCTGCTTACTCTGTGTTCCTGGTGCTGCCTCATGAATCTACCCTTCTTCCCTGTGTTCTTTCTGCCCTGCAAATCCTGTCTAGCTATTGGCTGTTTAGCTTTTTATTAAACCAATTAGGATGATACATATTCACAGTATATATTTTTACAACATTCTTGTCTAAATAAAAAGGAAAGATTTTTAACTCCAGCATAGTAAAACTATATACAATGAGAACAATTATCAGGTGTTGGCTAAATAGAAAGGAAAGGCATTACCTTTAAGAAAAGAAACTATATACAATAAGAACAATTATCAAGGAAGAATCACATTCGCAATGTCCAGTCCATTTGTATTTGGCAAATTTAGAGAAATATTCCATTATCTATACTCTCTTGATGAGTACAAAATTTTGTAGTAATTTATCTTCTATCGTAACTAAGGAAAACTATAACTATGACTATCTAGTCTTAAACTCCATCAAAGACTCCAGAAGGATATAATATTACTTTAGTAAATAGAAAGTACAGAGCAAACAACTTCCTAAATTATATAAATGACAGAGACAGAGAGCCTGGACAGTGACCCAAAGTTCCTCTGCAACACTGGGGCATCCATCTTAGGCCTACATGCCTAAAATATCTGACAGACTTTTCTGTGAAGCAGGGATATTTGAAGAACTGTTTTGGCAAAGTTCAGCAGTCACTTTTCTTTGTGTCTTATTAGTCCAGTTTGTACAGCATACTGTCAGCTGTCGAGGCAGGGGCAGTTTCTTGCTTAAATAGCTAGGTTTTTTTTTTTTTGCCATAAAGAAAGCAAACTCTATATAGAGGTTCTTCAATACCCATCATTCTTTTTGGAAGTACATTGGTGCTGCCAGGAACAGATGTGTCTCATTGTTATGGATAGCTTTATGTTATTAAGAAAATTTAAATGTCATATTTTGTAGGTCTTTGAAGAGTTTAAAGATTACCTATTCATCTAAAATATACCTCTGTATGACCTTGAACATATACCTAACATGACTATAACCTAACCCAGCCTAACCTGTTCTTACTATCCTCAATAGCTTTCAAAGACTAAAACTTTACATAACCTTTTAAAAATGAGCTGCATAGGCACAGTACCTTAAACAAGAATAGAAACATATGTAGAGTATATTCTAATAAAAATAACCTTAAATTTGTATTAACATAAAAATATATACAAAAATATCTATACCGATGGAAACTATTAGAGACTAGTAGTTGTTCAAAAGTAGACTCAACAATCCACACTTTTATTCCTTCATTTCTATTAATTACCCCACTTTTTTTTCTTCAGAAAGAGATCCCTGATCCCAGTCTCCTTTGTTTAGCCTTTTTTGTGAACATTACCAATAACAACTTGTAACCAACTCCCATAAACATCAATAACCCACTGAATGACCAAAAAACACCTATATTTTACCTCTTGGGAATGTGGGCATTGTGTTCTCCAGACTGCTTCCTGTTGTTTGGTGGCACTAGCATCTTTGGGGGTCCCTGATAAAATTAGGATAATGGTCTAGTTCTCACCAGAGTAGTCTGTGAGGCTGGACTGCCTTGGTCAGGGGCCTTGAAGCTGTTCTGGATACAGAATGCTGAGAAAACTGTAACAGAGGCATGAGATGCACGAGACATGAAAGACAATTTTAGCTCTGTTTTTGTGTGTTTAAAACATTGAAAAAAAATCTTTCTCAGGTCTTATGTGTATATATACATTGTCAGATGTTGGGAGCCATTTGTAGGTGGATTTTTCTGTTCCTTATGCCAGTTCCCAAATCATGGTATGGATCATGATTATAATCCATACATTATAAAAGCTAATTATAAAAGCTTGGCCAATAGCTTATGCTTGCTTTTTACTAGTTATTATAACTTAAATAATACACATCTTTTAATCTACATTCTATTATGTGGCTTGATTACCATCACTTTGTAAAGCTCATGATGCTTGCTGTGCATCCCTGGCATCTCCTTGTGACTCTGCCCTTCTTCCCCTCATCCTCTCTGCTCCAAAAATTCTGCCCAGCTATTGGAATTCAGTCTTTTATTAAACCACTCCAAGTGACACATATTCACAGTGTACAACAAGATTATTTCACAACAGAAGAGAGATCCTCTGTGGAGTTGATTTATCTTTATCTTTGGCAGCTTATGAGCAAAACACATGTTCACACACACACACACACACACACACACACACACACACACAATAAAATGGAATCATGCATGTAATTATTAATATTATTTGAAGTTATAGATTCAAAATAAATAAAATGTGAAACTATTTAAATACAGTTAAGTTGATCATCAATTATTTATTTTGAAACAAGTACAGCAGTTTGTTTTGTTGTTATTTGTTTTTTTTGTTGTTGTTGTTGCTTTTTTGTTTTGTTTTTGTTTTTGCTTTGTGTTTTTTTTGCTACTTCTACCAAGAGGATATAATCCCACCTCATATTTTTTATATTTGTTCCCTCTACTAAAATGTTATTTTCCTAAGTTACATGCTTAGTGCTTTATTGCTTCCAAGATGCTATTTAAAAAAAAAAAGTGCTTTTTCTATAAAGCCGTTGTTGGTCACCTTATCTGAAATGCAATACCCAGAATAGTCATTATCCATTTCTTGCCTTGTCATTCTTATTTTGTACTTGGTACTCATCATTTAACATACTCTATTATGTGTGTGTTTTGTTTCTTGCTTGTCACTGCCACTAGAATGTAAGTTTCATGAGAACAGAACTCTTTGCTTTGCATTTTTAAATTTAGTTTTGTTTCTTTAATGCCCAGAGTGGTTCTTAACATAATGCTACACATCCTACAAATTCTTCTGGATAAATGGGTAAATGTATTAAGAGAAAATTTCAACAAGGTATGGCATATACCATTACGTGTCTGAAACATGAAGAATATAAGTTTTTAGTTGCTTATATGTATGTGAAACTTTATTGAAAGGGATCATGAGAAAAAGACCATGGACTGATCTGAATGAGCACAAGAGACAGGAGAGCTGTGGAGTTGTTTATTGAGTATTTTAAAATACATCTCAGGCTTGAAATATGTGAGTTGATTGCTGATTTAAAGTACTAGTTGAAAGTAAAGTAATTAAAAGCAATCACTAGAAAGAAAGTGGAGGTGCACAGAAAGGTAGGTACCACATACAGTCCTCTAGAGAAAACTGTAGCAGTGGCATTAGCCTTGTTAAATGGGTAGAATGACAGTAGAGAGACTTAGTGAAGAGATCAACGTGTGTGGTCTAGACCCAGACAAAGGACACATTTATCAGTTAGTGGTCTGTTGCTTTGACAAAATACCAGGATCAAAGGGAACTTATAAAAGAAAGAGTTTATTCATGCTTTTGAATAGTGAGGAATATCCATCATGGTGGGAGGTGGCATGGCAACAGAAACAGGAAGCTGTGAGATCATATTGACAACCTTAACCATGAAGCAGTGACAGTGGGACCAGACTATGAGCTCTCTAAGCCCACTCACAGTATACTTCTTCCTCTAACCATAACACATCACCTTGTTAAATAGTGCCACTGACTAAGGACTGATACAAATGCATGAGTCTATGTGGGACAGTCTCATTCAAACCATCACACCACAGTTGTAGGATGTGATGTAACTGTAGCTTGCTCAAGTGGTAACAAGCATTTAGGAACTGTGACTATGTCTGGACTATTTAGAACAAAACTGTGACAAATCCAGTTGCTAAGCTGAGGAATTTGGGCTTGAACCATCAAATAATTTCACTCCTAGTAACACAACTTGCACCATTGAATTCTGTGGTGCTATTAGGCTAACACTAGACAGAAATATAGCTCTCATTAAATATAGGAATTTAATGAGATATAGTGAGAGAAAAAGAAAACCAAACATTTGATAAACATTCATCTTTCCTTTTAGACTTGTTTTTTTTTTTTTTTTTTTTTGCTTTAGAAAGTCATGTTACACATTACATTATAAACATTTCCAACAGTATTATGGAAATATTTCAAATCAAAGACTTCACTTGCCAAGCAACTATTCAGAGGTAAACATGCATGTTCAGGAACATGTTCACATAGTTTATCAATGCACACCACCAAAAATATGGGTGGCTCCTCACTGCACATTGCCCTGCAGTTTATTCCTCTGCCATCCTCCCAGATGATCTTGCATAGTAGGAACTTCCTTTTATAGTGACCAGTACCCCAGTGGGAGGGGACAATGATTTTTCCCTGTATTTGTTATTTAAAGACAGTATTTTTTAAAATTACTGTTGCCTTGCAATACTTGTTTTGCTTTCATGGAGTTGCTAGTTGACTCAGGAGACAGCCTTTATTATAACTTACCCAATTTAAAAATTTTAACACTTGAGGAAACTGTAAATCAAAGTACAGGTGTCAATTCTTTATTGTGTCACACATTTCCCCCAAATGTAGGCTGTCATGTTCTGTTAGCTGACTGGACATGGGTGTTAGGCCCTCATTCATGTTATTGGTCTCTCACTCTTGTGATTTATAGATTCACATTGTCCATGGTTGTACCCTCTGAATGCCCAGAGTCTGGTACCCCAGTCCTCCTTCTTGCTTTTACATTGCATACTTCCTGAGGACTGGCTTTCTTGAAGAATAATGGTCAAGGTTCTACTTTGTCAAGTTATAAGTTTGAAAGACATAGGAAGCAAAAGTCACTAGGTCAGCTAAGGGCTTTGGCTTTGACTCTTGCAGCATCACATCTGCCATTTTCTTTTAGTCAAAACAGTCACAGCATCAGTTGTTGTTCAGCTAGGTAGAGAGTCCAGTTCTTGATGGGAGTGGAAATCATTATTGCAAAAGAACACATGTGACAACAGGTATGGAAAATGCTGTCTGTTGTGTTATATGTGCTATCTCAGAGGAACAGGCTTTATATCCCACTTTCTGATAAAAAGCCACCAGTCTCACCCTATTGTGGTATGGCTACAAAATGAACCTCACACAGATTGTCTGCCTGCCATATACTATTTATACACCAGTGTTTGCAGCTTCTATATATAATGTACACAATTGTACAAATGCAATATCCATTTCAACAAATACTAGATACCCATTATATATTTTGTCCTTGGATCTATAGAGATGAATATTGTGCACTTTACATGCTCAGAATGTCTTCATTCAAGGCTCACAAAAGGGAAGAACAAACTCAGGACTTAACAATAACTAACAACCAAATGCATGAGGTTCCATTAGCTTTCTGAGAGGGAGAAGGCATTGAAAACTAATTGCTGAAGACCAGCAAGCAAGGCAGAAAACACAGCTAAGGTGTGGCTGGGAAACAGGGAATGGATGAAGTTGCAAGGTAGGTGTGGCAAGCAGGGTCAAGGTCCCGGTGGGCCAGAGTAGGTCAATAGAGTCTATTCCAGGAGGAGCAGGGGCATTCTGGAATTATGGCTACCTCTGCCAGAGCATGCTAGTGTAGTTAATAGCAGTTGGTTTCTGATTAAAGTAGTGAGAGAATTGTGAGGAAGAAGAAACAATTTCTAAGCAATTTTATTATTTTCAGTGTTTACCTGTGTGTTTTAGAATATTCCCATTTTGTGACATTCTTTGTTTTAAATAGTTATTTTTATTTATGTATATTGGGAAGTCTGTGTTGCCTTACACGTATGTGTATGGCATGTACGTGTGGCTGCCCATGGATGTTAGAACAGAGTATTGGCTCCCTTGGAGCTGGAATCGCAAGCCACTAGGAGTCTCCCGATGTGGGTGCTGGAATGGAACTTGGGTTCTCTGCAAAAAGCATCCTTAACTTCTAAGCCATCTATCTGACCCTTTAGTGACATTCTTTGTATGTCCATATTTCAAATCTACTTTTTGCTGTAACTCCATGACATGTGGCTTTAAAGCCAAATTATTTACTGATGATCACATATCTCTGCTTAAATATATTGTGGATGTATGGTTTGACTTGTGACATATTTTTCTTTTGCATGTTGTTTTAGCATCTAGGTAAGCTGAATTTCCTGTCTCAACAAACCTGCCACACCACACTTAACAAATGTCAAATTCAGGAAATAATTCTTAAAGGTTTAAATTTTCCATTTTATGTATCCCTGCTTAAAATACATACTTTCTTGGGTTTTGTAACATCTTGTCATGAATAATATCATACTGAGAATGGATATAGAAGGCCTCGATGGAAAAGCATGCAATTTTTTAAACATAAGCATGAAAAGATGGATTACACTGGGACATTCAGAAAATAACTTGAATTTATTTAAGCCATATCATCTCTTCTGTGTAAATTCTGCTGCCATTTTCAGTAGCAATGAGCAAAAAAAAAAAACTGTATCCACTCACCATTTGGTGTGTTCTCACACATACAAAATCAGGTTTTACACGCAGATGTGCTCTAAGGAGGCACTATTATCTTTAATCATACAAGGTAATACAAAAAACAAATTATTTGTTCAACTTTTCAATACTAAAGTCAGGATTGGAAAGAAAATTTTCCTCAACTCAAGTTTGAGAAATTTAAGCTTACACCATATCTACCAACACAGGAGTCTTAACTACTTTCCTGGGTTTTGTTTCCCAATGGCTCCAGCTAAGAGCTCAAACCTTCTATTATTTGGGATCTTCCTGTTTATTTGAAGTATCTGTCAAAATTCTTTTGGTTGCTGTCAATAGAAACTCAACACAAAATGGCTTAATGAAAAAAGGAAGTTTACTGGCTGAAGCAAGTGAACGATCTGTTGGACATTAGAATTCAGGAGGAATTGGTTCTAGGGGTCTTAACAAAGTCATCATAAATCTCTCTTTCCCATATATAGTCATCTCTTTAATTTCTTAGGTCTCTTTCTCAGGAAGACTGTTTTTGTGTAGTAGCAAACTTTCCTTTAGTATTTATACTATTTGGTTATAGCTCAACAGGTCAGTTTTAGTCACATGTCCCACATGAGTTAATTGAATGATGGTGAGTATGTGTTGCTTTTATTGGCCAGGTCTGAGTCATAACTCATTGTTGAGTATCATCCAATATGAATTAGGAGTCAGAGAAGAAGTTTCTATGAAAAGAAAAAAAAGTATTGGAAAGTTATGGGAAGAGAATCTTTTATAGACAGAGGTTCCTGTCCTGCCTGGTCCTACCCCCTTTATAGGGTGAGGTGTAGATGTTTTTTTGTGACAGCAGCTGCTTTCAAATAACTACTGTAAGTCTTATATTAATTATAAATGCTTAGCCAATAGCTCAGGCTTATAGCTAACTAGCTCTTACATTTTAAGTTAACCCATATTCTTTATTTATTTTCTGCCTCATAGTAGTACTGTTGTTAGCATGACACATTCATCTCCTACTCCTCCTGCATCTGGCTGGTGACCCCTGACTCTCACCCTTGCCTTCATCCCAGCATTCTCTCTGTCTCAGGCTGTCTCACCCAATCTCTTCCTGCCCAGCTGCTGGCCAATCAGCTTTTTATTAAATATGAGAGCAATACATATTTACAGTGTACAAATATTGCTCCACAGCAGTGAGGAGTGAGAAAATTTCTCTATCTTTATGTTTACATCTAAAAGAAGTTCTCAAATTTTATTTTTACTTACTATTTTTTTTGAGACAAGGCTATATGATGCCCAATAGGACCTTGAACTTCTCTGTAGGTGAGGATGACCTTGAATACTGACCTCTACCTTCCAACTTTTGGAGTTATGAATATGTATCACCAGCTCAAATTTTTACAAAGTTTGAAATTTGCAATGGAAATTAATTTGTATTTGAGTTTACTGTTGCTTATTATTAAATTATCTTTGTGATCCCTTTTCACTGTTTTAGTTTTTAATATTGGATTTTCAAACTGCTAATACTAATATATTTTTGCAAAGTTGTAATTAGATCTGTTTGAAACAGGAAAAGAATGAAATGAACATTATAAGGAAAGTCAAATTTTGGACAACTCTACTACAAATCATTTTTCCTACTGTACAAAGAAGAAAGGTTTGAACCCAAACTAGTGCTGAAATGCTATTACAATACTGTCAGTGATGAACAGAAGGTGACTCAGCTTGTACTCAGGATATTTAAACTTTCCTATCTGAACAAGATGCTTATGGTGCTTTTCTTATATTTAGCCTTTGATATCTTACATTCTCATATCAGAGTGTCCCAAGTGTGCTCTGGACATAGTGGGAGTGGTAGGAAGGGCCAGATGTCATTTTTATTCAATAGGATTGCATCCTGCAATAGGGGAAAATGTAACCTTTAATCTTTAGCTTTTTCTTTCTTTGATTTGACAGAATTCTAGCTAGATAAAGCTAAAAGCAAAACAAAGTGGGATAAAACTGTATCCTGTTTTTGTTATATGGTTAAAAATGAAAGTAATTTAAAAAACTTTGTTTTCTCTTAATATCTTAACAGTATAATTAGTATCCAGCTCTTTATAAGACTTTTGTCTCACAGTTGGCAGTGATAATGTCAAGATACATACAGTCATCAATGTGTCTGAAAAGATTATAGATTCTTGTGTGTGCATTGCTAAGGGCTTTGCCTCATCTATGCTTACACCGGGAGGAACTCGTCTCTCAGAATTGCTGGAGACACACACACCAGCTTCTGATACAGAGATTCCCTAGAAGAGGCATTACTTTTGCCTCAGACATTTACAAATGATGACTCAAAAATCTCATAACACTCTCAAAGAGCATTAAAAGAGATCCAGGGGCATCCTAGGGTTCTACACAGCTAAAGGAGATGGGCAAGTACAACGTTGACACCAATACATCTGCAACATGCCAGGGGAGGGTCAGGGTCAGTGCAAAGCATGGCTCTTGCAGGAGATATACCATCTCAAAACAGTCATTACAGCTTTGTGTTGAGAGAAACAGGTCTTGCCTTTCTAGATTTCAGCCTTTTCCCACTATTACACAACTCTTTTAGAAACCCATCAAAGCATTGGACCATCTACACAGATACAGCTATGTAGTTTAAAACTTTCATAGAAAATTGTTAGAGTCTATGCATGTAAAACAAATTCAATAGTAAACATTGTTTCCTTGAACTTGACTCAATCTGCCATTAAAATGCTCCTGTTAACTGACCAAATCGAACTCCATATTACATATTGATTTTACTACCACTTTTGAGGTAAATCTACAGTGCCGATATACTGTTTTGCTTTCATGTCCGAAATTTTTCCTGGTGGCCTGAAAGAAAAGATGCAGATCTACCTAGAGAGCATGTCAATGACAAGGGACTAAACACATGCTGGATCATTCTAAATCTCTAGCAATTCATTATCACCAGTTGTCTCATTGACAGCTGGGGGCCACATTTAGCCAACCAGCTGCCCAGTGTAGCACAATGCTGTGTTTGTTCTAAGCCCCTTGGGTGCTCTTGCTGTATGTAAAACAGCAGCAGTTGTGGTCCCATTTGCTTCCTCCTGGATGCTTTGTGACCTCTGTGTCAAGTCTATGGCAACCCTTCAGAGTCAATGAATGTCCTGTAAATACCGTGAGATGATTCCATGGATGTGAGCAGAGAGGACAGGAAATTATTAAACCACGAATGGGAGTTAAATTCCCAATAAAATGACATTAAAACGTAAAGTTGATTCTAGACTTATTTAATTATTTTGCTTATTAGGAATTTAACATGGAAGGTTTAAGTGGAGGTTCAGACACTTCACAAAGACTCTGTTGTGGATGTTTGTACCCAGCTATAGAAACATTCCTGTGCAGCACATTTTTATCAGGCTGGGAAGAATATAATTAGCAGAGCCCAGCCTGTCAGCAGATCATATTGATCTATGAGTTAACAGATGAAATTCCACATGCAATATCCGGTGCCCTTATCTGTTTCTCGAAATATCAGCAACATACTATTTTATAATTTATCAATACAGATTTGGGCTTTGGAGGGAAGACAGTGAAGCTAAAATAAAATAAATACTGAGACTTATGTGACCAAGAACTCATATATTCAAACTATTAGAGGAAGCTCAAGAAACTGGGTGCTGCTTGCCCCAATTTTCCTTTTGTCATTTTTAATATGATCTGTGAAATGACTGAGATAGTGTGCATGTTCTGGGATGCCCTTAGGATAAACTTCTTGTTTATATCTGCCACGCTTCCATTTTCTGGGGTGTGTGCCCTACAAATTTTTATTGATTCAGATCAATGTAGGATTGGGAGTAGGGAGACATTCGAGGGGTTAAGTTCATACTGGCTCTATCATGCCCATCCTTTAAAAATTAACTAACTGGATTTAGTCAGAGACAGGATCCACTTATATTTGCTGGACTGCATAATTGGTACAACTTTCTCTTTGAAATGACTGCTTCCACAGACATCAAGGTTTAGCAAAGCTCAATGCATGGCAATGATTGTGACAGTTAAAAATTAAACATTCTTTTGAAAACCTACAAAAGGACCTGTCCTTGTATATCCTAGTGTCTGTGTCTTGGTGTGCCTGTTTATTCATTACTCAGATAGGCATTGGGTTTCAAGCTTGTCTAAACTGAGAATCACATTGCTGTAGACTTCTCTAGATTCTTAGTCACTTAGGGATTGAGTTGGACAAAGGCACGGAGCAAGTCCAGGCAGGCATTGCAGTCCTCATCTTCTTTTAGTATTTCTTTTCCTGGTTTCCACTTGACATCCCTCTGCCATGGATTTGAGAAGTATTTCTCAGCTTTGTAAAATTCACATCAGCATCTGTTCCCCACTATAAAAGTTTATAGTTACATGGAAATTTAAAATGTAAATCAGGTATAATTTCTGTTACAACTTTCAATTAAAAAGAAATAGCTAGACTTTTCTAAGGGACTCAAACTTAGCAGAAGGAGTCTCACATAAACATCTTTTTACCTGGAATCTGAATTCATCTATGTGACATCATTTTCTTTTGGGGGTCACTTCATGTCTTTTTATTTAATGAGAAACACAGACTTTCACCAGAATACTTCTGCTGACAGATCAAATCTTCAACTTGGCAATATAAGGTAATACATTATCTTAGATTTTTCAAAGGACTATACTGGTGTTTTTAAAGAAAGTTGGTGGAATTTTTCACATTTAAAATTACTCTAAAGTTCCTCACTGAAAGAGTGAGGTTTCTCTGACCCAGAACATGGTAGATTTCAATAAATGGTGGCAATGTTAATGAAAAGGCTTTTTTCACTATTAAGTGCTTCACCAGGCTACATTTGTGTAATGGCACCTAGCAATGGCTTTGGAATAAGTGAAGGAGAATCCTACAGTAAAATCTTGAGAAAGTTGGCCATAGCCTTCCTGTGCGCAGAGAGGCTTTTTATTCAAACACTATTCTATTCCCATCTCATGATGGTCGCAGTTCAGTAACTTTTTAATCATGAAGAGTAAATGAAATAAATACCCTGGAATTCCTGATATCCAGACAGTATTAGTGTTCACACAATGTAAGGATTGTGTGAGGACTATGGATTATCTTCTGGTATCTGAGTATTTCCAATGTAAACAGAAGAAGACCGACGTTTATGGCACCTAATGCTAGATATCTACAAAGGATGGAATGCTACTCTTTTCTATTTTCAGGCTTATTATTCAGTTGTCAAATTATCCTGTCAAAGATGAACTTGGAAGCCAGCTGCTGGGTGGACATGCTCATCTGATTTCTGTGCTATATGGATGACCTAGCATTGACAGTCATCCTTCTTCAGAAAATGTCCCCTCATCTGTGGAGTTCATAATAAGACAGACTTTCTAGAGTTGGTGAATGCCAAGCCACGTGATACAGGAAACATATTTCAACCCAGTGTCTAAATGCAGAAGAAATGGTGGCCATTATGAATATAGATCTCAGTGGCATCTTCTAAATGAGGAGTTTCACTAATCTCATCTAAGATAGGAAGCTTTGGTGAATTAAAGCAGAAGCTGTCTGCAATTATATTAGTCAAAAAGACATACCAAGACTGTAGATAAGCTGAGAACTGCAGTCACCTTATTCTTGACACATCTTGCTTCTAAAGACAAACTTGCTCCACATTAAAAGAGACTGTACATGAACCTCCATTGCAATAAAATTACATTCTTAAATTCTTGCTTACTCTATAGTTCATTTGTTTTTTTAAATCAATTTTAGGATGATAATTAGAATTTTGTGGTAGAATATTATTTTAAGGTGTGTGACTTTTGTTTATGCTGCATTTGTTTAACTCTGTGAAGCTGTGTTACTGTGCCTGTCTAAAACACCTGGTGGTCCTACTAAAGAGCTGAATGGCCAATGGTGAGGCAGGAGCAAGGATAAATGAGGCTGGCAAGCAGAGAGAATAAATAGGAGGATCAAGGAAGAGAACAGCAAGAGGACAAGGAGAGGAGGAAGACAAGGGCCAGCCACCCAGTCAGCCAGTCACCCAGCCTCCCAGTCATCCATAGAGTGAAAAGGAAAGTAAGATATACAGAAGTAGGAAAGACAAAATTCCACAGGGAATAGATAGATGGGGTAATTTAAGATAAGAAAAGCTGGCAAGACACATGCCAAGCTGAGGCCAGGCATTCATATAAAATAATAAGACTCGGTGTGAGTTATTTGGGAGCTGGGTGGCCCCTCAAAAAGCCAAAAGAGTAAAACATTACAATAATATTGTTTAGTAATGTAAAATAGGAGGGCTTGTTGTAGGGCCCAGAAACCTTAGATGAAAAGGTTTAAATGTAGATAAAAGCCCCCACCCTACATATTAAAAAAAAATCTGCTTGGAGAGAGGCAAAATGCCTCATGTAAAGTATAAGTGATAAAAAGGGCTGCAGTCACTCTTATTGGTGTTTTTTTCTTTCTTTCTTTTCCCCTGATGCTTTGGTTACCTGAGATTAAGTGCTTTCTAAAACTATTAAATGAGAATGCTAGAAGCAAGCAATTATTTGTTTAAAATGGTGTGCTATTGTGAATTGCATCCCGAATTTCTATGCTGTCTTACATAAGGCATGAATCATTTGTCCAAAGTATCCTCGCTGTATTTGTGATCCACCTGTTAGTCATTTAGCAGCCATTTCCACTGTCAGATTGACTGCCATAGTTTTATAGTCCTTCCATCCAGCTCATCTTTATCTTAAACACAGAATTGGGGTTCAAAAGGAGAGCTGCTGTTGGCCATTTTGTTTCAGTGGATTTTTATAATTGTCTAATTCCTTATTTGCTGTTAATCTCATGCTATTGCTAATTTATGACTTAAACTTTGTCATTAAGCAAGTACCTATAGGAAAAACCTAGCTTTCATAGACTAGGATCTTAGCTTGCATGTGCATGCATCTGCTGTGGGGACATTGGAGTGCAGGTACTGGTGGACTGCAGGTCTGAGTTTGCTGATTGTATACTTCATTTAACTTCATCATGGAAAATGGAAAGTCCATCTCAATGCATGTGGTACTGGATCATGGGATGCTACCCATCCATGTCTATGTTAGCCTAGAACAAAGCAATGGTAACCAGTCATGTGTGATCCATGTCTTGAATTAAAAACCTCAAAGCTTGTTTATAAGTGATATGTTGGTGGTGTCCTAAGATTATGAATATAGTTATACTCCAGTATTTGTTTTAAATAAAAGATAATTTTTTTATGTTGAAAAACAAAAGTTTAAGGAAGGTTGACGCAAATTAAGAAACTGAATGCTCTTTGTCATAGATATAAGTGCATAGGGGCTGTGGGCCTAGAAGAGTCAACATGGCAGTTGTCAAGAGCTAGGTTTATTGCAAAATCTCTGTGACCCCACAGAGACTCTTAGGAAAGTCATGCCTTGACCAAGAACTGAATCTGGTTGGAGATTGTGAGCTTGAATAAATGAGAGGCGTGGAGTGTCCAATTTACCCTGCCCAAGACCTGCAAGACTGCCTGGATAAAGAGGACCTATGATTCTCTTTGAAGGCAAAGACTTGCTGCAGCAACTTGTCTGCATTGGAATGATGAGGACAAGATGAAGATGGATTAAATTCTGGGCCCAAAGATTGTGGATTTCTTGGAGAGGTGGCTGCAGGATCAGGTCTTTAAGCTGGGCCTGGCTAAATCTATTTATCACACCTATGTTTTCATTTGCAAGCTACCAGGGTCTGAAAACTGGTGATGAGCATCCCATTCTTCATTGTCCATCTGGTCACCCAGAAGCACATTGACTTCTTACATTCTTCTTATGGTGGTGATTACCTAGACCATGTGAAGAGGAAGGAGGGCCAGGGTGGCACAGGAATGGTTGACAAGGAAGAAGAGGATTAACATTTCCCTGGTCTGGAGGACTGTCTAGTTTTCCAGTTGAGTAATAAAACAGATTGACACTTAAAGAAGACAAAAAAAAGAAAGGTAGGTAGGTAGGTAGGAAGGAAGATTTAGATGCTATAAAGAAGATCTTAGACTTCTTGGAGGTGTGTTGCTTGGGAAACTCAGTGAAAGGAACAATAGTCCAAGAAGTACAAGCCAGACTTCAAGATAATTACAATTGACATTTATTGACTGCTGCTTACAAGCTGGGCAACTTAATATATATTATTCAATCATTATAGTTGTCATGTGACATAAATAATGTCATTATTTCAACTTTGGAGATAAAAAAAGCACAATAAAGATAAAGAAGGGATAAATGGATGCTCCCTAATTTAGTAAGCCATTCTTTCCTGCATTTGCTTTGTTCATATGTATCCCAGCAGGATATAGAAATAGCAGTAGAAAAATGTAAGGTGGTCAATAAAGACAGATAAAATACAGCATAGTAAAACAACCCCCCCAAAGAAACAAGCTTATTTAATGTGATAGATAATCTTACAAGAATAGGAGGAGCCAAAGATAAGAGATCTATGCAATAAACCTATCTGCTAAAGCTAGGCAACATTATAAAAAAATGAATGGTGAAATAAATGTTAAGATTCTGGGTTCATAAAATAAAAATTAAGCATAAGATAAATTTGAAGGAAAACTGTATTGATATTGAGACCAAACAAAATTGTATGTCATAGAACCTTGTAAATCATAGTATTGTTAATTGCTCATATTTAGTCCAGCATTTGGGTCCCATGACTTCACTCAATCTTTAAAGAGAGGGGATTGTCTAATTTTCAAATTGGAACTTAAGTGAATTGCTTAGAGTCACCCAGCAAATCGAGGAGCTGGAATTTCAAACCATGCCTACTTGAACCCTAGACAGTGTTTTCATATAAATTCTTGAAAGCTCCCTTGCATCCCCACAGAAAATGCTGGAAGGCAGTGTTTATGTTTACTACTTACCTTCAGAGCATACATAAAGATAGTTTCAGGCAGACTTACACAACAGTAATTTTAGTGGTTGTTGATTTAGTAAAAATCAAACCTGTATTTTCTGTATTGACTACTTTGCTAGCCATAGATTTAGAATGGAATCAACCAGCATGCTGGCCTTCCTCTCCTGCTGTAGGTGGATGGCAGGGGGTGTGGTAGAGATTATGGAAAATCTTTGAGCAGCTAGTGTGCTTGGACATGCATTGTCCCAGGCTGATTACTTCAGGGTTCATATACTTTGGATGGTGACCTAGGCAGATGGCAGACACAAAGAACATCAGCTGTCATCGCTCTTCATAGTCCCCAAGCCTGGTTAGCAAGGTACTTCTACCTTACCATCTGCTTGCCAGCTGCAGAGCACTCTTGGCCATTTGTGAAGAGTGGGCCTCCCAAAGCTGTGGAAACTGCTAGCGTTTTTCTGTGTATACCAGCAGCAGCAGCTACTCAAAAGTGGTAACAAGTGAGTTGGGTGGACAGGATAAGGGAGTGGGCTTCTGGAAGACACAGCTAAATGACTTTCTTTGCAATACTTGTGTTGGTAATGGATGTGCCCATGCCAAGTGGCAGCCTCCTGACTAACATACTGCAAATGAGAGCTTCATTTAAAACACAAAACAAAACTTGTATGAAGTGTGACTGGATTTGAAATTCATTTCAGCATCACATTGGATAATAGAAGAAAAACAAGGGCTGTTCGTTTTTTGAACTAAAAATGTCAACTGCTACAAATGTATAAGTGGATGTGAAAAATAGAATTTTGGGCTTTGCTTTTAGTTAACAGCTTTATTGAGGTGTAATTGAGATACAATAAACTGCATGTGTTTAACATGTATAATTTTATGAGTTGACTCATGCATGTACTTGCAAGCCTATCATTACAATGAAAAATGTGGGCATCTGGATCACTTCCAATGGCTTCCTCTTCTTCCTGGAGCCCTTCCCATAGCCCCATTTCCTGCCCTTGCCTCCTCTGGCTAATGTTGATCTGTTCTCTGCCACCACAGAGTAGCTTGCATCTTCTGGATCAGGGCTTGCCAACAAACATGGCCTGTGGGCCAACACAACCATTGTGTAAATAAAGTTTTATTGGAACAGTCATATTCATTCACACATTGTGTCTGCTTTGGCACTACAGAGATAAGTAGTTTTAAGGGAAGCCTTGTGGTCTACAAATGTTTACTATCAGAGAAAATAGTAGACCTCTCCCATTCTATAGATTTTATAAATGGAGTCTTAGGGTACTTACTCTCATTGGTTTAGATTCTGGCTTCATTCTCTGAGTTCCAAACATGTTTATTGCATGCATCATAGTTTTTTATAATTGTTTTCTATATTTTAATTCCACTTATCCTTTTCATAATGGAATAATAAATTGAGGTGCATGTAGTGGGATATTCACATTGTCTGCTTCTGTGGATAAATATTTATTTGGCCTATTTGTTTATCCTGATCCTTATTAAACCATAATAGGTGTACATAAAGCAAGACATAGACATCTATTTGCTTAAGTGTTGTTGCTTCTGCCTTGGAGATCTTCTTTGAAGACACAACAAACTTTTAACATTCAAGCCTTTGTTTGCCTCCTTTATCTTTATATAAAGACTTAAGTGGGAATGGTTGACTTCTGTGGCAAATGTAGGTTTGACTTGGTAATGAACTGTTTCCAAAAAAGGTTCCTTTTTTTTTTCAGTTGTTGCCAGCCCTTAATGAGCATTTTAGGTCTGGAACTTCATCTTCAACATTTAGTTATGAGGCTCATCTCTTACATTTTCACTCAATCTTGTGTAGAACTGTCTCACTGTAATTTTACTTTACAAGCTGTCAACTACTAATGATGTTGGTTATATTTTCATGGAGTTGATAGTAACCTGGCTATTTTTTGGTAAAGTGTTCCGATATCTATTTTTAATTTGGCTATTTCTTATCACTAGATTTGAGAATTGTTTGTAAATTCTAAATACAAGTCTTCATTTAGATACAGGTTTAAAAAATATGTTAGCCTATGCAACTTCACTATCTTGGCAGTATTGTTTCTAAAAAAAAAAAGATTTACTCATTTTGTGGGACTTCCTAGACAGTCAGCCATGTCAAGATGAAGACGAATATCTCCTTCCCAGCCATCAGCTGTCAGAAACTCATTGAAGTGATGATGAACACAAGCTTTATCCTTTATATGAGAAGTTCACAGCCACAGAAGTAGCTGTTGATGCTCTAAGTGAAGAATGGAAGGGTTACAGATCAATAGTGTGAAGCTTTTCCCATGACACAAGGTGTCATGGTTCAGGGCAGCATGGGCTTGCTATTGCAAAGGGGGCATTCTTGTTATAGATCAAGAATAACTGGAGAAAGGAAGTGTAAGTCTGTTCAGGATGCAGTGTAGATGGCAGCTTAAGTGCCCCTAACTTGCTTATTGTAAGAATAGGAGAGGAGCTGTTTCTGGACTGACAAACAGCTACTATATCTCTGTGCTTGGGGCCCAAAAGAACTAGCAGAATCTGAAAACTTTTCAACTTGTTTAAAGACATCTACTAATAGATGTCAGAAAGTTTTTTAACAAAGAAGTTTTTTTTTTTTTGTTACTTCATATGTCCTCTAACACAAACACTGATCTGTTGCTGTGAAGAAAGAATGCAGTACTAAAAATACCCTCTCTATTGCTGTGATAAGACACTATGACCAAAGTGACTTAGAAAAGAAAGCATTTACTTTCAGAGGGTTAGAGTTCATGACCATCATGGCAGGGATCATGGCAGCAGGCAGGTAGGCATGATACTATAGTAATAGCTAAGCACTCACATCCTGAGCCACAACCATGAGACAGAGAGAGCTAACTTGGAATGGTGTGGGCTTTCAAAACCCCAAAGCCTGCCCCCAGTGACACATATCCTCCTGCAAGGCTATACTCCCTAATCCTTCTCAAATAGTTCTACCAACTGGGGACCAAGCATTTAACTTATATTATCCTGCCTGTGGGTGTTACTCTCATTCAAACCACCACACTCATCGGCCATTTAAATCTATTAAAATAATAAGAAACAATTTTGTGTGCATACCAATATACTAGTTAATTATGATGTCCCCACTCAGTTTAAAAATATTTATTTATTTCTCAGTGTTATATAAGACAGTTATTATGCAAATATATACTTACATACTGTACTTGCAGCATGCACTCCTCTATTCTCCACTGTTCTCCCTTTAAATCTCCAGTCAGTTTCCTCTATTTCACTTGACAGTATGGGTTCTAATTTCATGTCATCTACATATATATGATTTTACTTATTTGTAAATTATAGGAGCTACTGTGACAAAAAACATATTTGCCTTTCTGAAATGGATGGATTTAATTCTTTTAATATGATCATCTGCAGTCGCATCCATTTTTCTTCAAACATTGTAATTTCATCCTTCTTTACAACTAAACAAGATTTAACTGTGTGTGTAAACCACGTCTTCTGTATTTGTTTCTCTGTTGAGAGTCATACTGAACTATTGAATATAATTGAAATCATAAAGTGTGATGCTTTCAACTCTGTTTCCTTGTTTTAGCTGATCATGCTCTTTTATGAACCGGTTCCATAATAATTTTATGATTGTTTTTTTTATTTTTGATAGAGATTGTACTGAGTAGTACAGACATTTTAGCAGTATTCATTTTTTCCAAATTCATGAACATGGGCTATCATTCCAATAATGTCTCCTATTCATTTTAGCAGTCTTTATCAGTTTCTAATGTATAGCTATTTTACCACTTCAGTTAAATCTATTTTTTAATATTATGTTGTTTTATTTTTTAACAAATGGAATTAGTATATTGATTTATTTTTTGAAAAATATTATTATTGGTCAAAAATATCGCCGATGTTTTTTTCCAAGTTCAATTATATTGAATCCATTTATCGGTTTTGGAGTTATAAAAGGGATAATAATTTTTGGTTAGATGCTAAACATTATAAATTTATATTTTGGAGGCAGAACAATTTTTCTTTCTTTTTTCTTCTCTCATGTGATACATCCTGACTACAGTTACCCTCTTCCTCTCCTCCTGGCTCTACCTCGCACCTCCTTTATCCCCCAGATCCACTGCTCCTTCCTCCCTTCTTCCAAAATGAGCAGGCCTCCCAGGGATATCAACTTTTATGTTTTTGAAAGTAGTTTGATACTACTGGTTATTGATTTTATTGCTTACATTTTAAAATAAACTTTATTGTTAAGAGCTTTGCAAATAAGTAAAATGCACGTGCGCGCGTGCACACCACACACACACACACACACACACACACACACACAAAGTAACAAGACTCAAAAGTCTGTAACACTCAATGGATTTCTACATAGTTAGAATAGGCTTTCGGAATAGAAGCTGTGGTGATTTACATTAAGTTTTACACTTACAGTATTGAGTATATCTTATTAATGTTTTCACCATCAAAGCAAAAATTGACAGAATTAGAACTGAAAAAGCATTTAGCATCATATCTTCTTTCATAACTTGTGTCCATTACCTGCATTCATTCATTCATTCATTCATTCATTCATTCATTCATTCATTCATTCATTCATTCATCCTCCTTTGATATCTAGCTGTAATTTGCTAGTTGGATCCAAACTCATAGCTAATCTGATTGTTTATTGCTACTGAGTCAAGATTTTCATGACTGTGCCACTCTGTGAATTATTCCTTAGCATTCCTTTTTTGAGATGGGTTTCCCTGTGACTTTGGGTAGCTTGCTCACATTTGTACAGTCATTAGTGTTGAACATTGTGGATTGTTCTCAGCAGCTCTCCACATTCTCTTCTATTTTCTGTCTACGAACGCCTCTTTCCTGTTTCCAACTCTCCCCACCGTGGAGTGATTGACATTTGGCTTGAGTTTCCACTGTCTGCTTCTGCTTCTTCCTGCAATTGGTAAAAGATTGGAGGTTGGAATTCCACCTTTCTCTTGACTTTCAAGTTATCACCAATCCTTCATTATTGCATGTCTAGTGCCATTGGCATGACTCCTTTGATGAGTTTGTGTGGAATTACCATTTGTTTAAAACGTGAAGGTAAATCTGATATCTTCCTTTCTCCTGGGTTGGAGTAATTCTTTTTGTTATTTGTTCAAATATTCTCAGAGATTCTGATTTGAGATTCTAAATGCATAATTATTAAGAAAAAAAGGACAAAACACCTCAATCAATAATTGCATCTTACCGTTTTAAGCATTAAACGTGATATTAGAAAAGATTTTTACAAGGTTATTAAATATTTTATTTTATTTAAGCATATTCAGATTTAACAACTATTATCTTGGTATTTAATGCTAATAATTACATGGAAAATTGCATGAATTTTAAACTCTATTTATGTCTAGATTCTCTAAACTCTCAGGGAAATATACAAATAACATTTTTTTTTATTTGTACCATGACATGAAAAATGTTTGGAAGTGCTGACTTACAAACTCTGATTAAAGCATCAATCTGTCTCTCTTGAAAAAGTGTCTACAGAAATCCAATTTTACATCTAATTTTGGGATATTTTAAGAAGTCTGCAAACTATTCATAGAGTTCTTCAGCTAAAGCACTGTGTTCCAGTGCAGAGAAGAGCTGCAAGCTGTCCTTCCCAGGTATTTCCCAGCCCAGGCAAGGTACTCCACAGGACTGAATTTAACATAAGGCATAGAAATATACCTGGAGGAAGGTGAGCTCTGTTGTCATTGTTACAGCTAATATCACACACAGTTAAATTTACTTTTAGAAATCCCTTAGGTCCACTGATATAAAACTACCCACATCTACACACACACAATCCTATTTTGCTTTTCTTAATCATGTGGGAATATGAGAATTCCCCATTTTAAAAGGAAAAAAATGGCTATATATCTATATCCATGCCTATCTGTATCTGTATCTGTATCTGTATCTATATCTATATATCTATGACAGGCAGTTGGGTTTCTAAAATATTCCTGCTTAAGCTGTCTATTTTCTAGGTTAAATAAAAGAATGGGAGCTTGGAGGCTCAGGTTTAGTTTTCTCATTTAATTAGATGTAAATATATTTGTTTTCTTGTGAGGGTCAGGTGGTATGGCCTGTATGGCTTTACTAGAATGGATGGATAGTGGAAGTAGTTTCTGTTCTGAAGATAGGTTACTTATATATCATGGCCATTGTTAGTAATATATGATTACCTTGTAAGCCTGAAGTATAAAGCACAAACACAGATGGGTTGAAAGTAAGCAAAGTTAAATTTTTAATTAGAGGTTTTTAGACTTAATTTTTTTTTTACTTATGTGTATGAGTGTTTGTGTGAGTGTATGCCAAATGTGTGGGGGTTGTCCATCAAGGCTAAAACACTTGGATATCCTGGAGCTAGATGTTGCAGTAGCTGTGAGTTGTCTGATGTTAATGACAGTTACATGAATTTGGGTTCTCTGGAAGTACTCTTAACTGCCAAGCTATCTTTCCTGCCCCCAACAGAAATTTCTTAAACTATACTTTAGAATTAAGTATAAGAATTAAGTATAGAATTAAGATGAAGGCTGAATAGTTCAAAATTAGATTGTGTGCCTCTCTAATTTAATAGGCAAAACATAGAAAAATAGTTTAATAATGATGAGAATCTCTAAGTGCTGAATCTAGAAAGTGCTTTAAGATATTAACTCCCTTTGAAGGGATATTCTTTTAATATGTTTGTGTTTGCATATGAGTTTACACACATGACTGTGGGTACCCACAAAGGTCAGATCTCCCTATAGTTATAGGTAGTTGTGAGTCAACTGACCTAGATGTTGGTAATCAAATTCTGGTCATCTCAGTGTGTATGCTTAACTTCTGAGCCATCTCTCCAGTTCTTGTTTTAAAGTTCAGAAGACTGTCTAGAAGGAATACAAAAATGAATTTCAGCACAGTAGAAGAAAAATAAAGAATTGAGTAGACATTGTTTATGGAGACATCATTTCGTGAGACTGTATTTTATAACCACGGGATGATTTAGAATTATGTACACATGATACTTTATATAGTGTACAAAGAGGGCTGGAAAGATGGCTCCCCAATTATGAATACTTGCTACTCTTTCAGAGGACCTGATTTCAGTTTCAAGCACCCACATCTGGCTTGCCATGCCTATTCCAGCTCAGGAGGTTGGATGCCCTCTTCTGGCCTCTGGAAGTATTCATTTACACATGGCATACACTAATACAGAAACATACATATTAAAAAACAAAAAGGTAAAAGTAAAACTATAGAAACAGTTGTGCTAGATCCCCAAGAAAAAAATCAAACAGTATCTTGTCTATATACATAATGAAAGATTACACACATAAAAATAGGCATGGAAAGCATAAAGTAAAAAAGGCATTTGAATATTCAAGATGACTGGTGATGTCTGAGCTCAAAACGAGTGATGGATTTGGGATAAAGTTTGTAGTGAGACTTTGTGACTTAGGTGACAGATTCACAAGTCATTTTTATAACTAATCTTTATAATAGAAATATTCATTGCATTTGTTCTGTGGATATGCTAGATGTTAGATTCCAATGAATAACTATGGATGTGTTGGCATAAGAAAAGTTAAAATAAGATTAATATTTTTGTGTAAAAAGAATGTCATACTGCTAATGTTTTAAGTAGCTATAAATGTCTAAGCCAACATGAATAAACTTAGCATCCTCTGTGACTGTAATGGGATGTATGTAACTGAGTAATAGATTTATTCTTAGAATTTTAGGAAATGTTACAAAATCAATATATGCTGGCAGGATGTTAATTCTATTTGACTCGCCATATTTATAAACTTAATTTCATCACATTAGTTATTTGAAAATTTGTCAATTGGATTTATTAAGCCAGTAAAAAGTTACAAATTTGATAAATATTGCTTGTTTATATTATGGTGGTTGTTTATTTAACTGTCTTAGTCAAAGTTCTAGTGCTGTGAAGGGACACAATGATCATGGCAACTCATAAAGGAGAACATTCAATTGGTACTTGCCTACAGTCTCATAGCTATAGTCTATTATTGACATGACAGGAAGCAAGGCAGCATGCAGGCAGACATGGTTCTGGAGAAGTAGCTGAGTGTTCTACATCCAGATATGTAGGCAGCAGGAAGAGAAAGAAATTGAACTTGGTTTGGGGTTTTGAAAATTTCAAAGTCCATCCCAGAGACATAATTCCTCCAACACAGTCACATGTATTCTAACAAATAGTGTCACTCCCTAAGCACTTAAATACATGGACCTTCAGGGACCATTTTTGTTTCAAACCACAAGAATAACTAAATGTTTTTTTAAAGGCCCTTTGGGAACCTAAATTTGTATGACTAAGGAAGAATGAACATTTTTCACCTTTTACCAACATTTAACAAGAAATGTAAACCAAACTGAAATTCTGATGAATTGTTTGTGTGAGTGAAAAAGAAAATTTATAAAATGTAATCATGCCTTCCATGGGGAGTCTTCAAAGTCTGTCGTATCATTTGGAGCAGGGCCAGGAGATGGGATAGGGGTTGGTGGGGGAAGAGGGGAGGACAGGAGGGTACGGGAACTAGGATTGACATGTAAAACAAGCTTGTTTCAAATTTAAATAAAAAATTATCAAAAAAGAATGTAGCCACTTTTTACATACACATGCCAAACAAATGAAGACTCATGGGTTTACACTGACATCACCTTTTGATTCAAGATTCTTATTCCTTTAAGAAGATTCTATTTGAGATTGGGTGAAGTTGCCAGTCTGTCCTTAGTCACACCTTCCTTATGGAGGGCATGGGTTCATTGTGAGCATGATGAATCCGTCCTTAAACTTCATTACACAAAGGGAAATTGTAACTGCTCTGTCCTGAGGGGGAAAAATTGAATCAGCTGAAATAAAATGGGTATCACCTCTACTTTTCAAATAATAAAAATGAACCAAATTACTAATGAACCCAATCTAAATTCTATTGTTACGTTGACTGGGCTCATGTACAAGCAGCTGTAATAAAATCATCAGCCCTTACACTTAAAGGTTGTCATGACTCTTAGAATTAGAGATAATGGTTTAAATGTCGTTGTTCGTGTCTCCCTTTTGGTTGCTGCAATAACAACATCCATCCTCCTACACGATTTCTCATGGTTTTATTAGAAAAAAGACATTTGTGAATTTTGAAGAGAAGGAAATTCGTGTGTTCCACAGAAAGGTGACTTGCACACTAAATTGGTCTTAAATGAAGTGTGCAAAGCGAAAGAACTGGGCATTGCAGAAGTTAGGTTTCCCATGGCTCCTTTAGAAACTCAGTCACAAGTTCCTTCCACAGCTGTAGGCAGTGTGGGATGGAGGAAGTCTGGAGAAGTAGCTGTCCTGCTGTTTCTGTCGTAGTTTTAAGTCTTCACAGTCACGAACGCAGTTTTCTATAGAAGTCCAAATTATAAAATGAACACTGTGCCATGTAACCTTGTCTAGGTGATCTCTTCTAGACAAAGCAGATGTTCAGTTCACTTTATCTTTACGGATCCCCTTGACTTACCCTTAGTGCATGCGTTGTGTGATATCTTGTGTGTGTTTTGACAAATATGGAGATGAGGGGGTGGAGCTAGCCAACAGTAAACCATAGAAGTGGCAGTGGTGGCACAGGCCTTCAATTACAGCACTCAGGAGATGGAGACAGGAAGTGATAAGGTGGGGGTGTAGACAGGATGTCAGCCCCTTTTGGAGGCAGGAAGGAGACAGGTAGGAAGTAACTGGCTGCTACACCTGGTTTTCTGATCTTCCAGGTTTTTACCTCAATATCTGGCTCCTGGTTTTTATTGATTAAGATTAATTAGAGCAATGCTTCAGTAGTATATGAGTGAACACAAGTCATCAGCTCATACAGGCAGTCTGAAGATCTGTGTGTGGATGAGGTCTTACTCCTTAAGTTCAAAACAAATCTCAGTACAGTGGAAGAATCTTTCTAGGTGTGAGATAGTCACTATTTTTAGGGAAGAAAGACAATGTGTTGAAGAAATAGACAGTTGTACAATAAAGAAAAAGATATTTAGACTAACATTAGTTCAAACGAATGCAAAACAAAATACCTTAAAATAATCAACTACAAAATAATCCTTATCAATGATAAAGCTTCTTCTTTATCATAAACATCATTACTATTATTATTTTTAATGCAGCAAAATTTATTTCCTTAAGGATTGTTTTTCCTCCTTGGGGAAATGGGAGCTAAATGCCTGGCAGTGGAAGAAAACTTCATTATAGATAACACTAAAGAGTTCTTGGATATTCCTGTAGAGTGGGAGTAAAAGAAAACACATCCTGCAACGAGCAGTCTCTGCTTAGTTTTGTAGTAGAAGTAAATATTTCTGAATTGCTGGCTAGTCATTTTAGTGATTTCTGGTGTCCCTTTATTGATTAATGGATGTCAATCATTCTAGTATTTCTTCTCTATGCAATGAGTCACCCTGAAAGACATAATTTATGGCAAATACAAAAATCTGCATCAGTTTGATTGGAGAGTAAAGATTCATGACTGTGAAATAAATCCCATGGATGATAAATTTATAACCCCAGAAAGTTTGCTCATAATATTGTGGGGAAAGTATTTTAAAAATTAAAAAAAAATGAACATTTGTTGCTCTGCTGAAATAAGGGGATAAAGCAGAAATGGTTTTTTTTATTCATAAAACAAGAACTTCTTATTGTAGATTGCTCATGACCTTAACCTTGAATAAACTGAATTTAATTCATCCTCGTTACCATTAGTGTGATTAACCTTTTCTTCTGCCAAGGGGGAGAGGGGAATGTTGCCAAATGCCCTGATTGTCCTGAATGCTGGACAAATAATGGCAGGAATGCTTTGAACTTGTGAAACACCTTTCATCCACAGAGTGCAAAACACTTCAAAAATAACTCACACATTCATATAATCACCAGACTTTTTTGGTGGAGTTTGGAGAGGCTGAAGCATAGCAATTATGCATATTATTACATTGAGAAAAAGAAATAAAAACTTGCAATGCAAAGATGAAAATATCAAGGATTGGTCTCCTGAACTGCACGCAGTAGTGAGGAAGTGATTTGATGATGATTTCAGAAAAGGAGTGATTCATGGGAGATGGAAATAGGATGAGGAAAAAGAGGTACTGAGGAAGACCCCTGGGATTATAGATTTCCTCATTAAATTGCCCTTTTTCCTTTTAGTTTCTAGGGATTGAACTCTGAGCCTTGTGTTTACTAGGCAAACACTCCACTTCTAAGCTTTACTCCCAGCCCTTGCTTTCTTTTCTTTTTTTGTAATATTTTTAAAAATTTGGACTTATAATGACATCATTTCTTCCTCTTTCTATACCCTCCCAAGTATCATTAACCCCCAACTCTTTTTTCAAAAGTATGGTCTTTTTTTCTTTAATTGTTTTATATATACATGTATATATACACACAAATATAACATATATTTATAAATATAATATAGATATAAATGTAGATATTAGAATCTAAATGTTGTAGATTCAATCTGCTCAATCTGTACAATGTTACTTGTATGTATGTACAGGCAGGGCTGACCACTTGATACTGGATAATCAATTGGTTTGCTCTTTCCCGGGAAAGACTATTTCTTCCCCTCATCTTTGGCTAGCTTGAAACTCATGTTGGCTCAGGATGGCCTTGAACTAATTATCTTTTGACTGCCATCCTGAAGTGCTAGGATTATAGATGTTGTGTTACTATGCTAATCTTTATGGTCCATCTCTTCACATTCCTCCAGTGTCAACAGTTCTGCATAGGGCTGTGTTGAAATTAGTCTTGTGTTTTTTCTCTCTCTCTCTCCCCCCTCCCCCATTCTCTCTTCATCTGCAGTTCTGCACAGTGCTGTGTGGAAGTTAGTTTTGAATTCTCTCTCTCTCTCTCTCTCTCTCTCTCTCTCTCTCTCTCTCTCTCTCTCTCTCCTCTCCCTCTCCCTCTCCCTCTCCCTCTCCCTCTCCCTCTCCCTCTCCCTCTCTCTCTCTCTCTCTCTCTCTCTCTCTCTCTCTCTCTCTCTCTCTCTCTCTCTCTCTGTGTGTGTGTGTGTGTGTGTGTGTGTGTGTGTGTGTTGGTAGTAGTGGTGATATTGGATTTGGCTCTTCCAGATCTGGTGTTTTGAAATGCCAAATGTGGAGTGTATCCATACTTGTGGAGCACCTGAAGCTTTGAAAACACTGTGTTTGGCACACAGCTTTCATTTCTGTAAGCCATTTTTAAAAAACTATATGGTATTAAGGGCTCACACATGTTCAGTGTTTTGCAAAGGTTCTGTGCTTTTCAGATCCAGGATCTAGATTTGCGTCTGAGATCAGTGCACCTTGAAAAGCAGTGCTCTCCATGCCATAGTGGCATATTTGATTTCAGCTTGATAACTCAGAGAACACAGTTCCATTATACCAGATCTGTTGTGAAATAGAGCAGACATATCCCATAAAGGGGTTAGAGAAGCTAGCCTCCTTTAAATCTAAGGTCATGTGTTAATAGTACCATGTGCTTTAAATGCTAAACAACACCAGCTAGTCATCATATGCGTTTTTCAATAATTGTTAACCCTTCCATAATAATGTGCTATTATTTCTAAGTGTTCTTGTCCTTTTATAATGGAATTATAGAGATCCCTACCTTTTGCTACACAATATCCACTTAAACAATCTTTCTAGGAAAAATTTAGTTTTATTTAAGAAACAATCTTTTTTAGCTAGACACATGAGTCCAAGGATGTAAAACCCAGACCTTATTTCAGTTATGGTTTCTGATTCACATAATGGTAACAATCCTGTGTCTACCACCAATGATCAGCGGAGGAACTAAGATGATCAGCTATTTAAATAGTTATTCTTAGTCCAGCCTCAGGAAAGATCCTCTGACCCAGTTTTGGAGGTTCCAGTTCATATCCGGACTGGCATATACTGTTAGGGTAGCATTGTTGGGAATGAAGCAGAGCAAAGTACATACATTCTGACCATTGCAGCAAAAATGAGGAAGGGGAAGGGACTGGGATTCTTCAATCCCAATTATATAACATGAGGTTGATGACCTGGGGATGGCTTCTTAAGCCCCACCTTCTAATAGGTTCACTATCCACCAACAGCTCCATCCTGAGGACCAATCCCTCAGGATCTGAGAATTTGGGGATGTTTAAGATCTAAATGGTAGCTGACCTGTCTTCCTCAATTAAAGATGAGTACAAATTTCAGTTTAGAAAGAATAAGATCATAGTGTCTATATTGTACATCTTAGTGACTATAGTTAATGACACTGTAGAGTTGAAAATTGCTGAATTCATCACATTTTCAGTGTTTGAAAATTGCTGATTTTATTACATTTTTTTGTGTTTGTGCCTTACAAAAAAGAGAAGCATGTGAAGTATGATGAAGCACTCATTCATGGTTTCCCTTGTGAGTGTCAATCATGGCTTCTTGATGCAATTTAATGTAACCAACTATGACATCAGCAGGAATTGGGAGCAGCCCCATTTTAAAAGTATTTATGTGTCTATTTACATTATAGTTGAATATATGATAAAGAAGCACTAGCCAGTTGTGGTGGTATCCATCTATAAACTTACAACTCAAGAAGCTGATGCAGGGGGATCACACATTCAAGGCCAGTTTTGCTATACAACAAGACTCTCAAAAAGCAAAACAGAAAGTATATATTATATAGAATATAGATATTTTGGATGCAAATTTATTTATTTACACATTTTGTATATTAGCATTTATGCTATTGATGCATATTTTATGTATTTAGCTTTTAAAATGTGAAAATTATCTTTTATTTGTGCAATAAAACATATACTATAAGCATTTTGTAATTAATACTGCATTCTGAGTCACAGCTCCTGGACAAGCTGCTTAGCTCTTGGATGTCAGAAATCACAATCATGTTTAAGAAAGTTAGTGTGAAAGGAAATAGAATATAAATATTGACTTCATGTCAACTCATTCAGAAGATCTCAAACTTTAGATCACCAGGATCTTAAATAATAAGCAGTATTATTTTTTTTTCCCTACTGTATAGTGGTGATGCAAGCCTTTAATCCCAATACTCTAGAGGCAGAGGCAGGTGGATTTCTATGAGTTCAAAGTCAGCCTGGTCTACAGAGCTAGTTTCAGTACAGCTAAGGCTACACAGCAAAATCTTGTCTCCAAAAAACCAAACTAAAACAAAACACAAAAACAGAGAAAAACTTCTATGCAGCTGTTTTATTTTTTAAATATCAAATTTAAAGAGAGTTAACATAAAAAAGCTGTGAGTTAGCTGCTAATTTGTTAAAGGTTTTTATTTGGTATTTTTTTATATTTACTGTAATGTTTGTGAAGATCTGATACTCCAAGAATGGAGAGCCAAAATAGTTATAAGGCATAGTCACAAACAACCCAGGGTTTCTAGGAAGTAAGAAACTGGGTTCCCTGAAACAGTCCTGAAGGAGAATTTAGAAAAGAATGGAAATTGATGACAACCAAGGAGCAGATGCATTTGTTGCAAGATGGTGTCATGTATGCATATGGCATAGAGGACCATACTTCCTGACTCATTCTGATACTATGCTAACCCACGGATTTTGGGGTCTAAGTTTTTTACCCTATTCTATTCAACACACTGAGACTTAAGTTAGTACATTAACCTCACTAGCCCCTGTATGAGGTGTGGTTTCTCATTTCTGCATGATGTGAGTAGTTGGGGAAAGTGAAATTAGATGCAGCATTTGCTTGCCGGGAAAACAATCAAATGTAAATGAGACTGGAGGGGGAGGTCTAAGACATATGGCGGGAAAAGAAGCCTAACTACACCACACTGTGTACAGTCTTTACCAGTTGCTGCAGTGTTTTATATTTTTGTTTTACCAGGTGCTGCATTGTTTTACAAATAAAAATAAAAAACAGGATGGTGTTATAAAAGAAAACTAAACAATAGCAATACTCTTTCATGTCAGCCATGAATGCTAACTTGACCATCTTGCTTTTCTCTAAATGGACTGTGCCAAGCTAAGTTTCTCTAATGCAACTGTGAGTTTTAATTTCTTACTGTACACAAAATGAAGATTTATATCAGGTGATAATTAAAAATACCTAGGGAGTCTTAGAGTTTCTGAGCAAAAGTTTCTGGTGACATTGCTTACTTCCAGTTCCAGAATTTTATGGTATTTCTAACATCTATCCCACCATTTCCTTGTGGTTAGTAGGAAAGAAATACATGTAAGTGCTGTTTATCCTTTTATTACTTGTGTTGGAACTAATACTAATAGCTTCAAAATATCAGGAAAATTCTGAAGTGAATGTTTTTATCATCTGTAAAAATGGATTGGAAAGCCTCATCCTAATAAAGTCTGCTTTTCAGTAATATGGTGATAATTTTAAAACCACTTTCAAAAATTTCAGCATACTGTCAGATTTTAACTTTAAATATTTGAGAACAGGCAAGGTGGATTGCTTTGGATGCCTTCAATTATAAATCAAAGAGTCACCAATTATGGCAGAAAAGTAAAGAGATTTATGATCATAACTGGGGAGGCCAAGAGCGGGGTACCACAGGGTTAGCTGACTCAGCAGTTCAGTGACATATCATGACCGTATACTTTTCCTTTATAAAATTGCCCTACACTTGGCTTGCTTGTTAGGTCACCTCAAAGTCAAGGATGACTGTATTTCTCCAAGAGTTCAATACCTCTCAAGGAAACATGGATTTATTTTCTCAAACCTTAATCTCATCTCCAACAAAAATCTTCTTCATATGACTCCCTTAAGTCAGCCTTTGGCAAGAAACCATGAATTGAATTGAAATTTTTCATACACTAGGCAGTCAATTTTTTTCTTGTTCCTCACTTGGGACTTGCAATGGGCATCAGCCTTTTCTGCATATACAGGGCAAGACTGAGACCCAGACTCAGTGAAAGAATAGGGCGTGGGGACTGCTGCTGGCTCAATAACCACCAGTTTCTGCTAACTCAGACACATCACAGAAAACAAACCCACTAAAGTAGGAATTCTATTGTATCTCACTCACCAAGAAGTCAAGAGTTAAGCTGCACTCATATCAAGTCTAATTACACATAGAGAGAAGTTCAAGCTACTATCCAGGTTTCAGTTGTTAATTTATGTCCAGGCTCTATTTTGTAGGTCAGTTTAATCTGGTCACAACATTGCCTGCAGTAGTTGCTCTTTTGTACCCTTACTATATATTCTTTAGAGGAAGAGAAGGCATTGGGTTTTGTCACCGTAAAACAGATATCAAAGGCACTGGCTTTATGTGTCCTCATGGTCCATTGGGTCAAATTGTGTTTGTGTCTATTTTCAATCAATAGCTGTAATCAACTCATAGGATTACACTGACCAGGGACAGACACTGGGGTGCATTTAGGTGGTTATATATAGACCAGCACATAGAATGGTTGAAAAGCAAGAGATGACAGAAAAGGTAACATAAATGTCCAATGTGCATTTAAATTATAGATAGGGAAGTTGAAATAAGTAGTCTGCCGTTGAACATTTTGATTACAGATGAAGCTTCCACTATATTGAATCGTTCCCTTTTGTTCTTTAATTCGTCTGCATAGCATGCTGTTTCCTTATCTATTACAGTTTTACTCATGTATCGATTGGAGCTGCCACCATGTCAACATTGAACATATTGTTCTAGAACTTTGAGGGTTTGGCTCCTCACAGATTGGGGTTCCAGATATAAACACTGTTTACATGTGCTCTGTGCAGAGCTTTTGTGGCATTGATTACTGCTTGTTGTACTTCGGAAATTCAATAACTTTAAAATTTTGGATAGACAGAAAATAATTGTTTAATCTCTCTCCCATTGGATTCAACTTCTTTTAGAGTTCAAACTGTAACAAATCAGGGGACATGCATTTTATTAGATTGTATTATAAATTACTTTATGTGTTACACTAAGGCTGATACTTTGTAGTTAGTCCTTGTATATTGGCTTATAAAAACAATTGCTATAATTAACAATCTCAGTGACATTTATTCTGCATTGGTAGCTATAAGGGCTTTTCTTTTGCCTGACAATTTGAGTTGCAGAGAAAGATATTAAATGTGAAGACAATCTCATTTGCTTTCTTCCATTAGTCTTAATGATTTGCTTAGAAGGCCACAACTAAATAGCTAACGTATTTTCAGGCCAGCCGTTGTGCTATTTAAAATGAACTTCTACAGTGGGCTTGGGAATCAAGCATCAAAGACTGGCATGTTACTTCTCACAGTAGTAAAACATAATTTCATTGCTCAATAAGACTGAAAACAACAGCTGCGATTTGGAAGTGGGATGTTTGGGATGCACTAGATACTGTGAAAAGCCTGTGTGTCCTTTTCAGGGCATGCTGGGCTTTGGTATTGGTACACTGCCAACACACTTTGAGGCCACAGGCAAGTAGCTCATGGATCCAGTGAGAGGATAAAAAGGCAATACTGATTGTTAAGCACTTTTAATGGCTTATGTATTTTAGCAGAAAAATAAAATCTTACACAGATGCCATTGTATAAGCAGATGAAGGTAAAATGTTCTAGTTGAATCAATGGAGGCCTCCAAATTCTGAAAGGTCATTGCTGTACCTCTTTATTACCTTCATTCTCTCCTGTCCTATGCCAGTGAGGAGACTCAGAAGATCTCCAGGGTTCTGTGGCTAGTATTTTAAAAATTGCTGAAATAGATTCATTTTAGAGTATTTTTTGAGAATGTACCATGTACCAAACAAAGCCGTTGCTTGCTCTCTTGAAATTTGTATTCTGTTAAAATCAAACCAAAAGAAACAACAACAAAACCCAAAGGGTAAACAAACAATGGCAAAGCATGTATGTAACCAAGGATAAAGACCTGAGGTCTATCACCAAATTAAAAGTAAGTAAATTAAAAAGGAAAACTAAAATAAAAAATAAAAAAGAAGAGTAACTGAGTGGCATGTGGAGTACAAACAGGATGCAATGACAGCACTGGGTAGGTCTTGAGATCATGTCCAGTAAGGTTAGATAAAGTATCTCTGACAAGATGATGTTTAAGCTGAGGATTGACCTGGCATTGAGTCTCCAGCATGAGCAAGACACAAGATAGTGAGGCCAAGATGAGGGAGAAGATAAGGAAGACTATATCACCTGAAGACTCCTGGCTGTGTTGGAGTTTAATGTTATTTGGAGCTGAGCTGTTTACAGCTCTCATTGGTGGTGTGAACCTGGGAGAGCAGGACCTAAAAATGAGGCAGACTAAAATGCTCATGCAATAGCCAACTTTATTCAGAGCATCAGAAAATGTATACTCCAAGGGTTCAGAAGAGTCACTCAACTACAGTGTACAATAACAGGGACAAGCCACAAATGGCAAAACCATGTTTCTTCCAAAGAGGTGTATGAATAAAAACAGCTGAAGTAAACTCACTCCTATCCACTATTCTTGGGTGGGAGCATAAAAACACATTCCAATAACAATTCTGTGTTTTGAAGAAACCGAGGCCACAAGATTCTTGTTTTCTTTCAAGCAGTCAGAATTCTCACATTCTTGGACTGCAATCCAACACTGGGCATGACAGCAAATGTCGGGATCCCCAACACCTGGAAGATAGAGTTAGGAGGATCAAGAGTTCAAAGTTATCCTTGACTTCATAGGAAGTTCAAGGCCAGCCTAGAATATGTGAGACCCGTCTCAAAACATTAAAATAAGAAAAGGAAATAACACATTTTCCTCAAATGTGTCATAATTCTGTGATATTAATTAAAATGACTTCCCCCCCAAAGCTTGGAAATGGAAATTGGAAGCACAGTTAGGAATTTCCTGGGATCCAGTGAAGGGTGAGTCTGACTTTCATAAGAATAGTGATAATATTAATGCAAATGAGGGGGAATTTAAGTTATATTTTGTGCATAAATTTACAGTATTTGCTAATAATCATAAACACTTGGGACAAAGGGACATCAAAATTGAGGATTTAATTTTGATACTTATGGCACTAATTCAGTAGGATGAGTTTACTGAGATGGATGAATTCAGGAGAAAGGAGAATGAAATAGTAGGGATAGGGTTTTTCCTTAAAATACATAGAATTTCAGTTACCTAAAAGACATATAAGTATAAATGCTAAGTAGGCATTTATACTTATGATATCTAGCTCATGGCTACTAATAGACATGGAGAACCATTGAGATGACAGTGATATTTTAAACAGTGGAAGAGGGTGAAATCATCTGGAGACTGAAGATAGAGGATGAAGACCCAAGGAGTAATGGGATTTAGTCCACTTCAGGGAAGTCTCTGGGGTCATTCTTGGTCCTGTAATGTGCTAGAAATACTGTCTCACCTCTGCTGTGTGAGTGGGACTCTTTACACTGGTGAACTGGAGTTATTTTAGACTTTATTTCTTTGTTTTTTTTTTCTTTGTGTCTTCCCTCCAAATTGGAAACATGTGCAAGTCTCTGATCAGCATGACATGCTGTGATGGTAAAATGAAGTCCTCTCTATTCAGAACTTGTGGGCTGAGTTATGGCACAAAATAACTTCCATCTGTCAAGGGATGCGGTGGTTTGCAATACTGTATGTGGTGGTTTGAATGAAAATGCCCCACACAGGCCGTTAGGGAATGGCACTTTTAGGAGCTGTGGCCTTGTTGGAGTAGGTGTGAGTTTGTAAGAGGAAGCGTGTCAATGGGGGTGGGCTTTGAAGTCTCAGATGCCCAGTGTCCAGGCCCAGTGATTACTCCCTCCCTGCTGCCTGACAATTTAGAAGTAGAACTCTCAGCTCCATCTCCAGCACCATGTCTGCCTGTGTGCCACCATGCTTCCTGCCATGATAATGAGCTAAGCTTCTGAACTGTAAGCCAGCCCCAATTAAATGTTTTCTTTTAAGAGTTGCTGTGGTCATGGTGTCTCTTTACAGCAATAGAACATTGACTCAGACACTGTTGAAACATATAGAAAACTCAGCAACATTAGGGACTCAGCTAGCTTTCTGGCAACAAAAGACTGAGTCCCATCCATGATAAGATTTTGGATGATCACATCTAAGGGCTCCACTACTCAGAATTGGTCCTTCATTTACATTGTGGTTTAAGAGGTGCAGAGGTAACATTCTATCTTCTGTTGAGGGAGTAGGCAGCTTGGTAAATTTTTGTCTGACAATTTTTGTCTGGAGTGGGTGAGGTCCGTAACTTATAGTATGCTGGTCCTCCATCCTCAAGAAGACACAACAGTCTGGGAAGACTGGCTTTCCAGACAGTTCAAGTGGTAACCTATGTAGAAATTGTGCTGAAACTCATCAAAGTCTAAAGATCAGGGACAGGATAATGATTCTCAAGATGTTAAATAAACCTGGTAGAGGGGTTGGGAATTTTGCCTAGTTGTAGAATGTATATTTACTACATTTGAGACCCTCATTTCAATCTCCAGTGCAAAAATTAAAGAAAAAGAAAACTACTACAATGGAGAGTAAAATACTGAGAGAATGCTGACCCTATCCCTGTGTAGGTGTGGATGTATCTTACAGTCTTCTGGACTTCAAGATCTTCATTTTGAGGTGTTTCATTTCTTTTTCTTTCTTTTTAGTGTGTGTGTGTGTGTGTGTGTGTGTGTGCGTGCGAGCTCAAATTATGTCTGTGTTTATAGAGGCCAGAGGTTGCAGGCATCATCTTCTATTGCATTTCACCTTATTTTTAGATAGGGTCTCTCACAAAATCTGGGGCTCCTTTCAGCTAGGCTGGATAGTCAGGGAGTTCTGCTCCCAGGAGCTGCCTGCATCTACATCTTACCCATCCCCCAGTGCTAGGGTTGTAGACAGAGGTTATCTCACCTGGCTTTCTTGTGAGTGCTGGTCTCAGAATTCAGGTCCTCATGCTTGCATGATAAGCACTTTACCCACATCATCTCTGGTGCCTGTATTTGGAAATATTTTAAGATTATCATTAGTGGAGGTAAAATTGGATTTTAAGTTACTCATCAATTTCCCTTTCCCTAATAACCCTATCCTTTTTTATTAGTTTTTCTTTTCTTTTATAAAATTCTTAATCTGTTTTGTTTCATTTTGTTTTGCTTTTTAGAGAGGGTACTGCTACAGTCCTCTGGCCTCAGCTTTGTGAGTGCTATCACACTTACGTGCTTTCAAACATGGCTCTGGAGTCCTCATCAAATTCTTCAAAAATATGACTTTTTGTTTGGTTCCTTTTCCCCCACACAGCATATTCACTCAACTCATCTGGTAAATTCCGAGATTTTAAGTTTAGGATAGAATTCAAATCTTACTGGGTCTCCTTTCCTTTCTGGCTATGCTTATTGTTTCTTATATCAGTTAGTCACAATAGTTCTGCATGACAGACAACCAGATTTTACTGTCTAAAGACAAAATGTATGCCTACAGACCTGTAATTAGCCCATGAACACTAACGATCCTTTCCACTAGACGGCAGATAGTCCCACATCTATTTCTCTCTCTCTGGGGGACTGGCACTTTGATCCCTTGGACTGTTGTACTTCTTTACCTGCTTGAAAGCCACCACTGATGTGGTCTAACAACATGTTCTGTCCTTCTCACTGACATGAGTGCTGTGTATGGAGAATAAGCTTAAAAAAAAAAGATGTCCCTCCCGAAAGGCCATTTGCTACTCTTTGTGTGATGTGGCCTTTTGAGACATTCCTCATGAAGCCTCAATGATAAACCTGTATGCAAGGGAGGGGAGGGGAGCTGTAAAGATCTGCTTCCTGGTGACATTGCTTGTTCAGACCTTGCCTGAAACCAATGCTACTTCTGAAGTTTGGGGTTAAAGTTCTCACAAACTTAGGATATAAGCCAATTTGTTCTGCATTTCCTTCTGCTTAAAACCTAGAAACATTCCAATAGGGCTGCTTTGTACTCCAAAAATAGGTCATTTTGTACTCCAACAAGTGTCACTCTACCCTTCACATACAGATGTCCTAGAGCTGCAGAAGGCAACCTTCCAGGGGAGTGTTCTGTCACTCAGATTTAAAGCAGTGAAAGTTGAGGTTCAGGGTCATTACCAGGCTTCGAAACTTCACTCTCATCCTGCTTCAGTGTCAGATGAGGTGAAACAGGAAGTGGCAAGTGATGGCTGCTGAGATTTGTAATGCCTGCATGCCTACCAGTTGTCTAAGCGGGGCCTCATCTCTAGACCATATTTCTCATTGATTTCTCACTATAACACATCCAAGCTTGAGTTTCTGTGCCACAATGACATTATGGCCCTTGTAGCCTTTCTAACAAAAAGGCAGATGTCCTGGCAGATACTTAATGTTCCAAACATAAAGGCCTCCACATTCTTGATGAAGCTGAAGATGGAGGCATATATTTAACAGCTCTGATCAATAAGACATTTGCACAAATGAGTAGATTGATTCTATTCCCACCTGCAGCAATGGGCTCTCTAAAGCTCCCCTTGGTCACATTCCATTTAGGGAACTGACAATGACAACACTGCTAGGGATCAATGAGAACAGAAACCACAGTTAGCAATGGCTGGCAGCGTATGGAGACATAGCTCTTTTGTAATTAAATGAGTTCCAATAAAAAATGGTAGGGTATTTTCAGCCAACTCTTTACTCTTCTCAAGAATTATTCTTATCAGGTGGAAAGTTTTAACACTATAATGTTCTGGACAGGTGTCATTAAACCATTGATACCTTGGGCTGGAGAGATAGCTCAGTGGTTAAGAGCACTTGTTTGCTCTTTCACAGAATCTGGGTTTGATTCCCAGCACCTACATTGTGGCTCACAACTTCTAATTCCTAAGGACTGGACATCATCTTTTGGCCTCTGAATGCACCAGGTATGGTACACATACATATATGCAGGCAAAAACATGTGTGTGTGTGTGTGTGTGTGTGTGTGTGTGTGATGTGTGTTTAAAGGACAGTAGTCTCTTGACTGACTGACTGTATAACTTTGACAAGCCATGATGGCACAGCACACTTATAAAACTGTGATGGCAAAAATCAATAATCAGTTTGTAGGTTCTTTGTGACTTGTGTTTTATAATTGGCTTTTATTATACACTACAGTTCATAAAAATGACAGCCCCATCCCTGGTATTTGTTTTATTTCTTCTTACTTTATTCTTTAAAATATATAATTTATCTCAACAGCAGCTGTTTTCCCTAACAGCATATGTAGTATGATCCTCATTCAGTAAATATAGCATCTCAGAAATGTTGGATTCCCATCTGGCTGTGTCCATGTCTGTATGTGCTCTCCCTTGCTTCTATCTTCCCCGAGAGGTACTTAGGCTAGAAATGCCAGAGAAGCTCCATATACTGTATGCCAACAATGAATTAATGGAAATGGCTGCTGGAGTCCTGTGTTGAGAGTTGTAAGCCAGGATGTCTCTAGGTTTGGTTGGAAAGAATGCTGTGATCAATTAGCAGTGTCTGCATTGTGGGGTGACACCCTTTCCAGATGTCTGAAATGGAGCATTAAGGAATGCACACTTACACGTATTTGTCATGCGTCAACTCAGTAAGACACAGACAATCCTTTTCATCCTGTCTCAGGCAGTTATTCACTTTCCAGGCTACAGCTGTCATATTGGAAAGATGAGAAAAGGTCTAAATAGGCTGCAGAGCTGGCATTAGATTCCTTGATCCAGAGGAATATAATCCTCAAGCTGTAGGTAGCTTGCAAAGGCACCCCCAGCAAGTGTTTAGGGCCACACAGGACTGCATACCACAGTCTAAGCTGCCATCAGTGCCCTGGACTCTGGACTCAGCTTTATTCACATGAAGACATCTGAGCACCAGCTCTTAGGAGCTAACAACAAGGGTGACTTTGGGTTATGCTGGAAAAAGCCATTTTTTAAGATGTGGCCTTTACATTGTAACAGTGGTTCTCAACCTTGCTAATGTTGTGACCCTTTAATACAGTTCCTCATGCTATGGTGGCCCTCAACCATAAAACTATTTTTGTTGCTACTTCACAAATGTAATTTTGCCATGACTGTGAATCCTAATGTAAATAGTTTTGGAGATAGAGGCTTGCCAAAGTGGCTATAACCCACAGGCTGAGAACCAGTGCACCATAATCATTGGCTAAATATTTCAAAATTCATTTTGCTCAAGATCACAAACTATTACTTTTTAACCATATTCACTGCTTAATTAGGCATTTGGTCTAAGTGTCTTTTCCCCTTGAGTAATGACTTTCCAGGTTTTACATTAGTCCTTGCTCAGTGTCCAATGAAAGTATTAACAGTAATAGATCACAGGTCTAGAATATGTGGACTATGGAAGATCTGGCCTCCTAATTTTGTTTATTTATTGACTACTTAAAAAATCAGCCTCATGGCCCATGTTTTTCATATAATACTTTAATCCCAGGATTTGAGAGGGATAAATGAAAGAAGCAAAGGGTCTCTTGAAAGAATTTGCCTCCAGCCACATTGAGGAGAGGCAGCAGTCTGGAATTGTAGTCTGAGGTTTGATGGAGAGTATTGTCTCTCAGGATTTGTGGAGACAGAATTGGCATTTCAGTCTGAGGTAGAGGTAAGAGTATGGCTTGGCTGCTTTCCTTCTCTGATCGTCAGGTTGAAGCTTGAACCCCAATATCTGTCTCTGGATTTTTATTCATTGTGTTATAAATTTAGACATTACTACTATGGGAAGAAAATGAATAAGCTGGCTTCTATTCTCAGCCCTGGGTCTGTGCATTTAAAATGTGAGTTACAAGTCTTTTTCCTTTCTAGGAACTGGGGTGAATTAGTCGAGGTCATGTATAGATGGGGCTGAGTAGTTACATTTTTTTTAAGTCTTAAAGAAATGTAACTATGCTTTGCTTTCAAATCCTTTGACTAAAATATCCACTGGCTGCATTTATAACAACAATGAAGATGTGGGCCTGGAAACATGGCGCTGTGGTTAGAAGTGTTTGACAAGTAAGCCTTGTGACTGGAGTTTGATCTCTGGAATCCATACTGGAGGGAAAGAACCAGCTCTTGAAAGTTGTATTCTGATGTCCACATGAGTGCCACAGTATAGTAGTAGTAGTAATAATAATAATTAATAATAATAATAATAATAATAATAATAACTATAATATAAATGGTGCTATGGATATAATAGGATGGATTTAGAACCCCAAGGAAGGTAATTATCCCCTAATACCATTTTTTCTTTTTGTCTCCAGGTGTCACATGTCTGGAATCCTAACTCTTGGGAGTCAGGCTGGAGGACTGTGAGTGCAAGGCTTGCCCAATTTATACAGTAAGACAAACTAAAACAAAATGAAGAACCCCTTTCCCTTTTGTTGAAAAGTATTTGGAGGTTGAGGGTATAGCTTACTGGTAAAGTGCTTGCTTAGTATAAATGAGGCCTCAGGTTTCCTTTCTAACTATTGAAAAAATATAATTGGTTTAAATAATGAAATAAGCAATGATTTTCTTTATATTTTGATTCTCTGACAAGTCAATATGTGGTAGGTGTATATATCTTGATTTTTTTTTTAAAAAGCAAGTAGCAGGTAATAATTTTTCTAGTAAATTATATATTACAGTTCCTTGTCATATAATCATTTCTACATAGGAAAGCATAAACAACAAAGGACATTTTTCATTAAAAATGGGAACATGTCTTCCAAATTCTGTGTTTGATAGTACTCAGTGAGTAGAAACAACTATTAGGGAAAACACATAACTGGCTAGCATCTCCTTTTTTCACATGATAAAGCAGAATAGAGAGAGTGGAGAGTTTCTGTCTATAGAGTTCATAAGCATCCTCCAATGTCATCCTCCTCTAGCTAGTCAGTGTTGCCTCTCTTCACACTTGGCATGACTCGATGGCTTCATAGAGTCGTGGACAGAATTTCAGATTTAAAGCTGTTCTCTCAGCAGCTGAGACAAGAGCAGACATGGTGCAGGTGCCAATTCTCTCTTTATGTGGCTTAAAACTTAGGGAGGAAGGGCAGTGGAGAAGCTCAGCAAGAAAAGGACCTTGTTGCTCAAGTACAACCTGAGTTCAGTCCCCAGAACCCATAGACAAAGCCACATGCAGTGGGGCACATCACTGCTGCAGTGAGAAAGAATGCAGAGACAACACGACCAACCAGAGGCTCACAGGCCAGCTAGGCTGGCGTGCACAAGGTGTAAGAAACAACAAGAGAGACCCAGCCTTACCCACAATTCATCACCTTTCCCTTCAGGTTCAATGAAGGATTGGCATACATCCTGATGTAGTTCCTGACTAAGTACCTACATACTAGGATAAAAGTAAGAATTAACTCCCCCAAAAGTTGTCCTTCACCTTCCTCACTCAAGCTATGGCATGAGTACATGTGCCTGCTCATACACACACATACAAATACACAAACAAACAAACAAACAAATAAATAAATACTGGGGAAATGCTCTGAGAAATTCTATTGTTCTTGCCTTGTCACTGAGACACATATAGAACATGAAGGATCAGAAAAAGGCTAAATCATTTCATTGAGGAGGGAGTGCCATTAGAAAATATTACACACAAACAAACACACACACACCCTATGCCCACCATCATCAATCATTATATTCAAAATTAAGATAGCATCTGAGTGTTCATTTGGGGCAAGCAGCTGCGGGACCAAGCTGGTGGGAAAGAGTTATCATAACAACCGTCACCATCACTGTGCTAGGACAGAGTTAAAAGAGAATTTGATGCATTATTTTGGGTTTTAAAGTACTACATTTAGAGGCTATTGTGCAAAACTTTTGTTGGGAGAAGCTGCTTCCTTATTCATTGTTAGGCTCATGGCTAAGACCCTTATGACAAAAGACTGATTAATGAGAGAAAAGCAAACATATTTATTTAGTGTAAATTTTAGATGTCATGGGAACCTTTGGAAATAAAGACCCAAAGAAACAGGAAAACCATTCTTGTGCTGGGTCTACACTATTGCATAGATAAAGGGATCTGTATTTAATGATAATAATCTGGGTGTGGAGTACCTACTGGGACTGTTTCAACAACTCAACAATTACATCTGTTTCTATGTTTATTCCTTTCATAGCCTTAAGGATGCACCTTAAAACATTTTTTTTTTTTTTTTTTTTTTTTTTGCTATGAGTAAATAAGCATTTCTCAACTTGTGGTCAACCAAAGATCAGATGACCTTTTCACAGGGGTCTTCTAAGGCTATTACAACACAGATATTTATATTATGATTCATCACAGTAGTAAAATAACAGTTTTGAAGTAGCAATGGAAATAATTTTATGGTGGTGAGGGGGTCAGCACAGGATGAGGAACTGTATTAAAGGGGTCACAGCATGAGGAAGGTAGAGAACCACCAACTTAGAGAAAGAGTGGGTAATTCTTCATGACATGCTTCAGAGAACAATACAAGAGAGGTATTCCTGATCTATATTATCAAATCCCATCTTTGGGTACAGTATGCCACATGCACACTGTTAATTTTGCAATAGCTCTCTGTGTATAGATAATGGTCCTACCTGTTTGTCTCATCAAGGTGTGCTTGACAATCAAATCAGACTCCAGAAGAAGTGGAGTGGGAAAGTGAGGAGGGCACATTAATGTAGTCACAGCACTTTGTGGGGGACAAAAACAGGCAGATCTCTGTGGGTTCAAGCCTGTCCAAATAAAATGAAATAATATAAAGAAGAGAAGGCTTTCTCCTCTGGTCTTTCTCTCTGGATGTGGTGTGCCACATCCCCATGAGTGTTTATTTTCCTGGGAGTGTGTCTATGAAAGCAATTGAGTTGTTATGAAACCATTGTGTTCGAAGCCATGTGATCCAGCAGTCACGGTACAGGACATAACGCTCCATAACGCTCCACTAAGTAGAGATAATAAAAGACCTGAAGGTAGGTGGCTATGCTTACCACTATGCCACAAATGCTTCCACCCTCAAAGACTTTCTGAGTAGCACACATACCAGAGTCCCAGGGTTAGACATTGGGGACAGCTACCAGACTCTAACCAGCTGAGACAAGGAAGAAATCCTACCCAATAGCACTGCTCTGCAGATGGCAGCAATGGGCAATGCTCCAAAAGGTCTTTTCCTCACTAAAAAGTTTGGGTGCTCATGGCTTTCACACATCCCCCAGATCTCAGACTGTGGCCATTTCTGACCAGGGCAGAAAACAAGGAGCACTTCAAACTGGATTGAAACTATTATTTCAAACTCATTTTATCAATCATACCAAACTATATTAAAAATTGAACAGGTCTCAGAACTAAATTTTCTCTTTAGCTGGGAGGGGCTGTGTGTGACAGCTGCATTATTTGTGGACAAATGAAGAGATCTGTCAATATGAATAAGTTTTGGACACAGAGAAATTGAACATTGAAAGCTACTAACTATGCATGGATGTTCATTCAGAAAACCTTTCCAAAATCATGAATTTTAGACTTTCATTTGGCCTGCCAGCTGAAGGTTGGAAATGCTTAGAATTGCCATGTGTTTTGATTTTTTTCTTGCATTCCTAAGTAATTGGAAAGAAAGAAAAGGCACATAGGGGCTCTCAAACAAAAGGTGTGTCCTTTAGTAAGGGGTAGCATTGTGGAAGAGAGCAAAGGAAAAGTAGCCCAAGGTGCTGCAGGTTCGGAAACCATGTACCTGGGAAACTTCATGTCCTCACTTACATGAGCTGTCTGCGGGAGGGGAGAGCCATTTCTCTCCCTATTATGGCCGTCAACATTTCTTAAATACTTCATAGTTGGGAAAACTTGCAGAGCTGCAATTTGGTACTCAAGATGCTGGAGTTTATGTGGTATTAGATCCAGAATCAGGTGCATGAGACAGTTCAAACACACTTTCTCCTGGCTCCTCTGGGTCAGAATTTTGATTACACCAATTGTTTTCGATAAGACTGTCGGTTCCCTGCTTACTTCCTTTTCCCTGTGTCTAGAAGGTTCTTCTTGTTAGTATGCTGATCTTTAATTGCCCACAGCTGGAAGTTCTCTCTGGTAATTATGAGAATCCTGTCTGCATTTATAACGTTGATCATCTTCTGTGAAACTTGGAATAGCCCCCATGTAACTCTTCTGTAGTTCTTGAGAAATCTCCACTTTGGAGCCGGGAACAAGATTCTTCTTCTTCTTCTTCTTCTTCTTCTTCTTCTTCTTCTTCTTCTTCTTCTTCTTCTTCTTCTTCTTCTTCTTCTTCTTCTTCTTCTCTCTCTCTCTCTCTCTCTCTCTCTCTCTCTCTCTCTCTCTCTCACATACACATACACACCTTTATCATTCAAGTAGGTTTTATTGTTAGATGCAGCTGGGATTAAAATATTTTAAAATCATTTTTATTACTTGGGATTAAAATTCCTTGTAGAGTCAAGCCTGGAAGCTTTGATCTCAGTCTGAAAATGAGTCACTGTCCCGTTGCTGCTTTTATGAAAAAAATTGCTTTATCCAGTTTTCTAAATTTTAGAATCACAAATGATTCATAGATTAATGGTAGAGTTCCCCATGCTTTTTCATTAGAAAGAAAAAAAAGATGAAATTGTTGTTTTCTTTCTGGATAGATTTATGAAATTATTATTACTTTATGAGATGTTATTTCACCCATTTTGAAATGAATTCTTTAAAATCATTTTCTGAGTTTGCCTTTGGCTTTGCTTAATATGAAGCTTTTAGCTTCAGTGAGAGCCACTAAGCTGAAAATGACAGCCCTAAGCCCAGATTCCCTCACCCCCAGCCCTCAGAATCAGCAGACTTCAGGTCGAGACGCATGGTTCTCACTGATGTCGTCAAAGCTCTCAGCAAACACATATTAGTTTTTCTCTTTCAAAAACGGAAATGAAGCTTCCCTCTAGAACAGTGGTCTTCAACCTTCCTAATGCTACAAACTTTTACTACAGTTCCTCATGTTGTGGTGACCCCCAACCATAAAATTATTTCACTGCTTCTTCACAACTGTAATTTTGCTACTGTTATGAATTCCATTATAAATATCTGATATGAGGGGTAACTGATGTGGGACTTCCAAAGGGGTAGAGACCCACAGATTGGGAGCTGCTATTCTAGAGCTTGAGACCTTGGCATAGAGTTAATACATACGTTACATATACTACATCTTAACTTTTCTACTGCAGACTCTGTGTTGGTTTACATGGGTGACTGAAGGGTGTTTTGGTATGTCTTCACTCAGTTGATTCACATTTACCCAACATTTTCTGGGTTTTCATTTGCTTCTTTATTCCTTTCTGTTTTACTGTGTGATATATTCCCCAAATTTTTGCCCTTTGTTCCAAGAACACTTTTTCAAGCCATGTGTGTTGCTGCCTGGCTCATCACATCTACTCAGGATTACTGCTTGGCTGTGTGGAGCCAAGTGTTCACAACTCAGACAGTTGCCTTCCAAGAATGGCTTGCAACAGCAGTGCAACAGCAGGGAACTGAAGGAAGTTAATGAAAGCCCAGTAGAAAGGGCCAAGAAAGGCCCTTAGCTTGCCTGAGTGAGAGATACCGTCTGTGCAGAATATTCTGCTGTAATAATAATGATTGATACTTAGTGAGGAAGTACTTGCCTAGCTGGCCCTGTTGCAGTTTTGCCATGTCCTTGCACAGCTGATGCCAATCTATATAAATACAGGAAACTGCAGTTAAAGCTTTGTCCAGGTTCTAGGAAATAGCAGCTATAAAGTCAGTGTTGATGAATCCAGGCATCTGCCCACTCCCTGTGCTTAGCTCCTGGGCTGGTTCCTTGTGTCTCAGACTCCCAAATCTTAATGATTTCAGCCACTGTTAGTACCAGTCCACTACAGGTCTTCAATGCTGTGCTACTGCAACAACAGCAGAATTATATTTCATCAATTATAAACTATTATAATTGATTTTACATACAGACTTACCATATCGAATTATTTCATACTAATTCCTATGGCATATCATCTTAGTCTTATTAAATATGTGCATCCCAATACTTTTATCACATATATTATAAAGTTACTCAGAATGTGGGCTCTATTGCTCTCAATCATTCATTCTCAAAACATTGGTTGAGCTGATATATGAATCCTAAGCTTAGCTGTGTATCTCCTATCTACTTTATGCCAGCTAATTCCCCAAAACAACTAGAATACCTGGGGAAGTGAGTGTTATGGAGAGGAAAAGGAGGAAGGAGGCCATCACAGGACCACTTCAGGCAGAGGGTGGTAGAGGAAGGGTGACCACAGATGGCAGCAGACATTAGACACATTCTTTCCTTGACCACACTTTACTCAGGATCTTGAATGATCTTCTAGACACATCTGAAAATTTCCTTGTAAAATAGTTCTTACATCACTGCCCTCCATGGCTGATCAACCCCAATTCCTGACAGAGTTCCACATCTTCTACCCACTTCCAGGTAATGCATGGCTAACTTGCCTTTCTTAAGTAGACATGTGTTATGCATACTGGACAGAATCCTCATTACCCGGAGGTCTTTCCTTAGCCTTTCTGTATGGTCTGACCTCTGCCTTGCTCTTTGGTTACATTTTCACTTTTGGCTACTTTGTATTCAGAGCTTAACACAAATCTCATCTTCCCTAGATGTTTGCTGTCTTTTATCTCTGTACCAGCAGTGGTGGTTCTCACTGAAGTCAGCATTGCTAGCCTTGAAATATGTGCCACTGATTAACTGTCCACTTTAACATTGGTATGGGCAGGTACTTATATGGTTAGCTCTCTGAGTGATGAATCCATTCCTATTTAGGGTTAAATTGATTATTCTTTGAATCTTTCTCTGCCTCTAGTCCAGAAACTTTCATATTGTGGTTCCTTAATATTCATTTCAGGAACACATGAATAATTCAGATGCATACTAAAAATAATATCAATAAGAATGTAAATCAATCAGACAAACTAAAAATACATTCATGCTAATCCAGGAGGAGGAGCCTCTGAGAGCAACGAATGACATTGCTTCAGAGCCCAGTTTGGCAGGAGGCTGAGGCTGTCATCTTCTTCAAATTTAGTATTCTCTTTTCCTTGGGTTCCTCACTGGGAAGCGTTGCTGGCTGCTTATCCCAGAGAAGGTGACTGCTTGCACTGCCTATTCCATCTTGATGGACATCTGACTCCTTCAGGATATGATGGCTTTGTCTGCCCTGTTGCCATTGTGTATTAACTCTTGAGAGTTTTTTGTTAATTATTCTTTCATTTCTTTTATTATTTCCTTAACCTCCCAGCACAGTGAAGATATGGTGATACATAAAACTTGCTTGATTCTCTGTCCTAAACACACACACACACACACACACACACACACACACACACACACAGAATTCTCTCTCTCTCTCTCTCTCTCTCTCCATATATATATATATATATGTATATATATGTATGTGTGTAATGTGTGTATATATATATGCATACACACAAACACTGAATTTCTCTCTCTCTACACACACACACACACACACACACACACACACACACATATATATATATATATATATATATATATATATATATGTTGAATGCCAGAGTATGTAGCTCAGTTGGTAGAGTGCTTGCTTAGATTCAGGAAGCACCACATAAACCAAGTATGGTAATAAATGCCTGCAGTCCCACTATGTGAAAGGTAGAGGCACGAAGAGCAGAAAGTTAAAGTTAAAGTTCAGCCATATGGCAAGTTCAAGGCAACTTGGGGTATATGAGACCCTGTTCTAAATACCCTAGCATATATTTAGCATATATAAAAGTAAAGTACATAAAATATGATTTATATTAAAAGAGACTTAAAATCAATTGTGGAATTAGGCACATAGGGAAATCACTAATTAAACACACATTATTTTATTAAGATTTATTTATTGGTGGTGCATGCCTTTAACCCTAACACTTGGGAGGCAAAGACAGGCAGATCTCAGTGAGTTGGAGGCCAGCCTGGTCTACAAAGTGAGTTCCAGGATAGCCAGGACTGTTACACAGAGAAACCCTGTCTCAAAAAAAAATTATTTGTTTGGAAATTTTAGAATTTGTATGCATAACATTCTCTGTCTCCTGAGCTGGAAGATAGCTGGGTGGGAGGAAAGTTTACCGGTTGATGTTGGAACTAGACTTCAGGTATGGATATTGCATGTGAGTGCTTTGGCCTATGTCTAGCTATGGTAGCAAAAGACACAGGGAGGGCAGGACATTTTATGTCCTATGGCCATACTAAAGAGGAGACTGGCCTTATTTTATGGTTTCAGTGTTGTTTGTGGGCAGTAGGAAATATATACAGTGAATATTTTAAAACACTGTAGCATTCTCACCAGAATACGTCAAGGGATAGCTACTAGGAGAAGGAAATGTGACAGATGCCATCTATGTTGCCTTGCTGAGTGGATTTGTGGCCTTGTACAATGCTTTCCATGTTTCTTCCATGAGTGGCTTTGTGGACTCGTGCTGTTGTTTGATGTGGCTTCCAGCAGACCTTTCATTAAAGTCATGCCTTGGGCTGACCCACAGTGTTCTGCTCCTGCTCCAATGCCCTTCTCTACATGGGCAAGTGGCCAGGACCACAGAAGGTTGTTTTGATGAGCCTGGTGTCTTTGGGGAACAAGAATTGCCTTGCCCCTGTCTCCACAGGCACTGGCAGTTAGGGCAGTACCCTGCCTGTGAGAGCCATTAGTGTGGCCAGATGTGCCCTTGCAGAGCCTGGACCTTTCAGAATTACACAGAAATAGCAACCAGCAACAAGGGCTAATTATGTCCCCCAAATGTAAGTGCTTTCAAATGGAAACAGCTTAGAAAATGGCTCAACTATGGCAGCCCCTGCTGCAGTGTTCTGCCCGTTTCTCATCATTGGGTTTGCTTCATCTGCTTGAGAGCTGCACGGCTAGAGTGAATTTTATGGCTGCATTTACTCAACCTTTGCTGTGCAAAGTTACAGGAGGGGCATGAGGTTCGCGCAGAACCAACACTGAAGTAATGGTTGGTTAGTGAAAAAATGGGCCCTGACTGGTAAAGAATTCCTCTTATGTAAATGAATCCTTGTGTTTGGAACATGAGAGAGTTTCTTATTTTGCAATGCTAGAAGCATTTTACAAGGTTTTACTAATCCACCAAACACACCTTCAGGGTTTGTACCAGCCAGTGTTTTCCTATTAAACTCAGCCACATATTAGAAGAATGGCCTTTGCAATTGTGTCACAGACATACTTGCTAGGTAAGTGTTGTTCCCTGGTCACTGCACTGGTTGTCTCTGTCCACTACTCACAAATTGCTACTCACTGATCTCTGTTGGAGCAGTGAACTAGTCCTCATTCAATCACAAGTCAAGGGGTTCTCCTTTCTGTAGATTTCCCATGTAAAGGCAAATCAAATTTAGGGATACTTTAAAATCTGGTGGATGAAGCCAGTTGGTTAGCATCTACCTCTCTCTCTCCTGGGTTCCCATTTTAGATCTCATGGCTACTTCTGCACACCACAGCTTAACCTGGTTTAGGAACACTGGTTCAAATACTTGCATACCAAACCTTTCCAGTTGTGGTGAGAGAACTCCAGGAGGGATGGCAGGTGAACTAAATGATCATGAAAGAGCTGCTTCATTTCATCTTGGGTTCTGCCCTACTGTTTACTGTTTACGTCTCTTTTTGCTGATGGCTAAGAAAATGTTTCCTGGCCCTCTATTGGATTTAATTATTGTTTTTATTTTGTTTTAGCATTCTTACATGGAAAGGCCCAACTCTCCCATTGTTTTCTTCTTTAAGAATGAAGTTCAAGCTTTCTAAAATAGATTTTGTTTAATCAATAAAACGGGACCCCTATTCCGTGGGGATGTGTGAAATTTGGGAATGATAAAAAGCACATTTTTCATGTGTTTTGGAAACATACTGCACAGAACCTGCCAGTTTTATGTTCTTTATGCACTGTGTTCCAGGCACACTCAGCACACATATCGCCCTTAGATGGTAAATTAGTGGAAACACACACACAACACTGTTAAAGTTTATTAGCAGGTTTTGCCAAATACCTGACACTTTACCTAATCCTATTAGACTCTGTCCTGAGACCATATTTCTCCTATAACCTGTTGCCCTTTCCCTGAGCAGTGTGCTCTGTCCTGTCTGCCTCTAAGACCCAATGATGGGGATCATTACTCAGAGTAGAACTCAAGTCAATTACTGAGCAGTCACAAAGACATGCTTTACTTCAGGAAGAAATCTCTTGGGTCTATGGAATTTTCCTCCTCCTTTTGTAAACCAAGGTCTTCTCTCACTAGTCCAACTCACCTCTCTGAAGAGGTCTTTTGTCAGATAAAAGAAAGGCAGTAGCACACTTATTCTTCATCTGTTCAGGAAGTTGTCTCTTCAGGGACTGGCCTCTTTTCTTGACCTATTTAGTGTGTTGCTTTTAAGGAGAAGGTGCATGGAATGGATGGTTAGCACACTAACGGTCCTGTTCCCCAAATACGTTTTTGGTTCAAAGAAATCTGGGAAAACACAGTCAAGATTGTTATTTGCTCATGTTTTACACTAGGCCCCCGAGTCACTTGAAGCAAGTCAATTTGCACCATTCCTATGTCTGCCACTCCTCAAATCCATAGGCTCTGATTCTTTAAGTATTAATAGTATACATATATACATGAATAGAAATTTATACACACAATCTGCTGAGTTCACATGTGTTTAGGGTTAACCTCTTGGGCTTGTCCCTAAAGAAGACAAAGTCACCATCATTCAGCTATAGTTAATTGCCCGAAGCCCTTCATCTCTGGGCGGAGCCTTGTAAGACTTCTCTTGTCCTTTTGTCATGTCAGTTAGTGTTATGTCAGTAGGACTTATTTAGGCAAAAGTTTTGTTGAGCTTGCTAACTGAAAGGGCTATAGGCAGACTACTGACTTTAATCACCCAAATCTGCTCTAAAACGTTCTAGTCTTCAAAAGTTTCTCTACCCTGTCTGCATCAGCATCCCATTAGAATTTTAATTGTTTTTAACCTTTAGTAAATAACTTTGATAGCCTCACATAGGAAGTTTTTGGATATATGTTTAGCCCCACTCCAAAAGATCTAGTAAGAAATCTGTACTGATGCTGACGCAGAAGAATATTCTAGAAATGCTGGTCCAGGTCTCTGGTTATGGAATATTTTAGGTAAGTAAGTCTAGTACACTGTAGCTCTCCTTTGGCTCAGGAAGCAGAACAAATGTTGTGAAACAAAACAAAACGAAACAGTTCTATTAATTTGCTATCTGCATTACCATAATATTCTGTGATATTCCTCTGAATTTTGACAGTGGCTTCTACCAAGAGTTGCCATCACGTGATATAATGGATCCTGCTTTGCTCCCAATCTGTCCTTCCTCTCCTTCCTTCTCATTTGATTGATTTCTTCCTCCTGTAAAAACCCTTCTCTCATCTTTTTACTTTCAGAAGTATTTTATGGAACTGAGGGGCATGGGGAGTAAAGGCTTTGTTTAAATGTGTCACTATGCTAAACTTTCCTACACCAGAAAAAAAAATACTTCCCTGTTTATTTTAGTAACCAAGGCCATGATTTAAAGCCTGCTCACGTGGCTAATTATTAAAGCATAAAAACACACTTTTAAAAGGCAGGAGGAGAAGTACATTTTTTAGTCTACCTTCTGTTTCTATTGGGTTGCATTTCCAACAGATGGCAGGAACACCTGGGCAGCAAGCCAGCTAAGAGCACTGATGGGCCCTGTTCTTACTTAGCAACGGCTCCTGGTCATTTCCATGAGTCAAGAGTGAGGATGAGAGAGGCATTAAGAGCAAAATTTTACAGAAAACCTGAGCTGTCTACCAGAATTAAAATTGAAGTAAAGGAATCATAGGCTTGACAGAGCTTGGAAAGATGGTTGACTTCCTTGTATTATAAAAGTGGACTGAGTTTCAAAGAATTAATGTGTATGTTTTAAATTATCACAGGGTATCTCAGTACAGAGGACCACAGCCAGCATTAATTAAGCATGCCATTCACTGCTGGCAACCACTTGGCTCACATGCTGTTTGTATTTCTGCTTAACTATTTGCTGATGTAAAATACTCTAGAATCAACAAGGACATATATGTGACAGAAGAAAACATGAATGTCTTAAAATTAGTATCTCATAAAAGTATGAATGGCAAGATCTGAGAATGCAGTTAGCTTTATAGAGCATGCAAAATTTATTCATGAATAGATCTGCAAGGAAGCTTGGGTAAATAGTGACAGAGTCACAAGGCACTGAATAACTTTACAATGCTGATGACATTTCTTGGAGGTGGTGTGTAACATAATGAAGGAATGGTAGCATTTTGCAAAGCGAGATGGAGGCTGCAGGGTAAGAAGAGGAAACTGCATTCTCCTGAAAAAGTAGAATATTTGGGGAAGAAAAGTGAAGGTAATGGGAGAGGTGGCAATTTCAAAGCACACTAGAAGGAGTATTTTGTTAGGCTCCAAATGCCCACAAGAATTTCCGTAACACATCATTGAATTTGAAAGTGAAATTGGACAACAAAAGCATTAGAAACATCAAGATCATCTCAATGAAAATTAAGTCCCAGTCAAAAGCAAAAGCTTTCAAGGATGACTTCCTCCCTGCTCTGCTCTATCACTACCTGCCAGTGACTTCACCACACCCGGCTCCTATAAGAGCATCCTTTCTCTGCTCCAGTGTTGGCCTAGGGCTGGTAAGCTATTCCACTGGCCTTTAAACAACTAGAAAAGGTTTCATCTTCTCATTTTCATGTGTCCATTGCCAATCTAGAAGGTTTCAATAAGGATTGAATGGTCCATGGATATACAGCTCCACAGGGAGCTCCCAGCTCACCATACTGCTGGCTTGATATCAAGCCCAGCTCTATGTCTATGGTCTGGTTGTACACTCTGTTCCTTGTAGGCCCCTTGCCCAGATTCTGACTTGCCATTAGTTGGGATTTCTGTAATGTGCTTTTTTATCCTTTGTAAGGTCCCTCGGGATATAGATGATGTGCCTCTGGGGAGGTTCTTTTAACAAAATAGAATTGTGTAATGGTAGATTAAGCTCCTTCCTCATTTCCCTTCTCTGATGGCTCCACAAGACAAAGAAAATATGTACACTCTTTGTAGAAATTTTCTGCAGTTGTTTTGTCAAATCAGGAAGTCAGGTCTTTGTTATGCAGAAAAGGCATGGAGTGAGTTTCACTGAGTGTAAATCGGGACCCAGGAAAGACTCTTTGCTTTAACTTTCTCATCTACCAAGTCCTTTCCACTATTAGAAGCCTCTAGCAGCTGGCTTTTTTTTTTTTTTTTTTTTTTTTTTTTTTGTCCCATTGAATGGAAGAAACAAGAAACATGCAAATATTCTTGGGAGAGGAAATAGATTGCCAGTTGTATAGTATAAATATACCAGAGAAATGTTAGAATATCTGCCCATACATTTCTTTCATTATGAATCATTTTACCAACTTTTTAATCAAAGAGGGTTAAGACAAGGTTTTCTTCAAAGGAAGATAAATTCTTACAGAGTGGAAAGATAAAAGCATTTAACAACCATGTTATTTAGCTAAATGAATACTTGTATTGCCCAATAATATCCCTTGACAGCTAAGGTAAGTGTCCCTGTGGTGAAGCAACCAGTGGTCTGTGAGTTGAGTGTATAAGGGCTCTCAGGTATGCTAAGGCTCATCTCTTCTGGCTGGAGAGCTGTTCCCTGACATGTTCTGGGTGACTGAATCTTATGCATGCTTTAGTTCCCATACACAGTCTAGAAAACTCTCGACCTATGGAAGTACTAGAAAATTTCTCTAAATAAATAGAAGTCAACAGTTTCATTGTCAAATCTTATGGGGTATCTCTGAATCAGAACAAAATTCTCTGAGTACTTGTCACCCTTGAGGAGTCATGGCTGTCCTTGTGCCTCCATTTTTTTCACTCTTTCAGAAATTTATTTTTTCAAGCATTTTATTCTGCTTAGTATTTTCATCCTGGAGTTATTTTCCACATATGTGGTCTTATCAGTGAGAAACCCGACATGTCAGCAGCAGGCAGTGGATATGACCTTCCTGCTTTTCTTGAACTGGTGTTGAGTTCTTGGTTGAGATATTCACCAGCCTTGTGAAGCCATGTGGACCCGGCATCCCTTGTGAGGCACAGAGTCTGCTCTGTAAGAGAGAGATACTGCACTGGCTTCTCTTCTCAATGTTATGCCTGATAAATTGGAAGTTTCAATATTGTTTCCTACTGTCTTCTTTCAGCTTCATCCGCATTACTTTTATTAGGTAATTCAGGTAACGACAAGGATATGTTGTCTGAGCTAACTCTTGAGAATATGCCAGATTTCTTATTACCACCCAGTGAAACCATTGAAACAAAATACCCGGGGATAGAAATATCACTTTTGAAACCTAAGACCAGCAACTCAAGGAAATAAAAAGCATCAAACTCAACAAAATAATAGCAGTGAAGCAACAGACTTTGGAAAGGTGGAAAGCCACCGTACCCCTGCTTTTTGTATGTTATAAATTTTGTATGTTATAAAATTTATCTTATAATGATAATTTACTGTCTTGTTTGAGAGCACATTTGGTATCCTTTGCCTACTGTTCTTCTGAAGAGGGTGTCTTGGCTTTGGGTCACCTTGAAAGCAAAAGCTTAGACAAAAGATGAAACTTTTCATAGTTTCATCAAAAGATGGCTGGAGTGAACCAGAGCTCAGAGGAAGGGGCAAAGGGAATGGGAAGGAGACTTGAAGACCTCTTGTCAGGGCTGCTGCTACTAAAGGATCCTATCTGTAGGGCTCTCAGTATAAGTAAATCCTTGCTCCTGACAGTCACTTTGAGTGAGGCATAGCCAAAAACATGTTTATTTTCTAGTTTAATAATTTTCCTTTCTGTCTTTATTGATTATGCTGTTTAGTCCCTACAAACATTCTTGTGTGTCTACTATTGTTTCAATGTTGTTTTACATCTATTCAAAGCTTTCTTTACCATGGGAATCCTGAGTTCAGTATTATATTGCTTTTTTACCTGGACAATTATGGCATTTCAATTGCTCTCTTTTCTAATCAGCTTTCCTACTAAATGAGTCTACTTCACACATCATGGTCAGGTTTGTCTTATATTCATCTTTTTCTTAGAAATTCATTTAGGGTCTGATGTGGATTTGTTCCATTCTTCAGTCTGTGTGTTCCACCAATGATGAATTAGATTTAAGAAATACAAAATCCAGTTCTAAGTGGATTAAGCAAAATAGGGATATGCTATTCCTCAAGCACGAACACATGTTTACTCAGTTCCCATTCTTGCTTCTGGATCGTTGATATGAGTATATATTTTCTTTGTGTTGTTGGATATACCTTATAGTTGATGAAAAAAATCTGTAAATATTTTAACAATTTGGACCCAACATTAAAACATGGCCTATTTCTTCTAATATCAAAGTAAAAAGAAATGCTTGCTAAAATACAATAGAGGACCCTTGCATACCATCAGCCATGTGATTTTCCTATACAATCCCTAATAAATAAGATAAGTAAGGATGCCATGACTGACATAGGATAATGAGGACAGGATTAAACATTGCTGGCTCATAAACAGCTGAGAGGAGAAATAAAGACTTTAATCTGTTTCAGACACTAAAGATCTGCTGGATCTAATCAGCTTACAGATCAGATCTCTAAGACCTAATCATCTACTTGTCATAGTTTCACCTTGGCAACCTGTTCACTTTGTAAAATAGCCTTTTCTTATGCAGTTTGTCATAGTCACACCTATCCTCCAAGGCTGGTCTTCAATGTAACTTTGGTTTATTCATTTAGATTTTGAGAGGGAAGTTCTTACAGTGTAGTCCAGATGAGTCTCAAGCTCATGATTTTAGAGCCTTGGCCTCTAAAATATCCTTCATGAATTGGAATGTCATCACTAAATGGAAAATGATTTTCCCAGTATCTTAACAATAAAATTATACTATTAATCTGTTATGTCATATTGTAACCACTTTCAAGTCCAAGTATGAAATATTATTAGGGTACTCTATCCTGCCCCAAGCAGAAAACAATTCTTTATCCTTAATTTATATTTTATGAGAAGATAAAGTCATTTAAAAGTTAGATGAATCTAAAGCATTCAACTTGGGGACTTTCTTAGTAGTAAGGATTTCTTGTTTTTCTTAGCTTTCTGGTTCCAGAAGGTAACAGAGTGTATGTAGACAACAATAATGAACAGATTATATACAAATGAAAACCAAAGCAGCAGAGTAGTGTCACATTTTCTCAGTGAAAATCTCTATTCTTTAAAAAAGAATCAAACAGAAAAGAAAAAAAAAGTAATGACCTGTTTTTGACAGGGATGACTCAGTAGGTAAAGAGATACTGTGCACACATACAAATCCTCAGAATTCAAATCCTCAGAACCCATGTGAAGCTAGACACAGCAGCACACATCTCTAATCCTCCGCCAAAGAGTGCAAAGAAGATATTACTGACTTATAATGTCAGAATCTACACTTTTATATAGAGGAGAGAGTCCTATAGAATTGGGCAATGTCACCTCTAGCTAGTGCCACACATTAACTGATTACTCCTACTTTCATTTATTACCACAGCATCCACTGTATATCTACATTCCCCCAGACAGACATTATGCTAGAGCTGAAACAAAACAGAGTAAAACTAGAAGGTGATCTTCTAACATGCCCTAGAGGCTCTAACTGTTCTCCACTGTGATAAAATCTCTGTATCTGCCTGACATTCAGTAAGGTACTGTAACTTGAGTGTTGACATTTTTTTTTTTGAAGAAGAAGAAGATAGGTAGTTTTATAATGTAAATTCCACTGGGTATATAATATTAATTTATATTGGGAACTTCAGGTTATATTGAAGAACTTCAGGTGACTGACCAGGCAATGAGTTGTCTCTGTCATTTCTAGAGTTTATATATTATCCTTCTGTGGTCTTTGAAGGAGTTGAAGACAGATAGTTTTGGTTATAGTTTTCCTTAGTTAGGATTAAAGATAAGTTACATATAGGACTTTAGACTCACAATGATAGGATAGATGATATTTTCTTAAGTCTTACAAAATGTTAATGGACTAAATATTATTAACTTTGATTCTTATTTGATAACTGTTGAATGGTATATTTTACTATGTTAAGGTTAAACTCCTTTTACTTTAGACAGAAAAGAGGAGATGATGGGAGATGTTATTCTGTATACATGTTTCTCATACTGGTTAATAAAGCTCTGTGGCCAATGAGATAGCAAGATAGGTGGGGCTAGGAGACTAGGAGGAAAGAGGAAGTAGAGGGGAGGAGTCGAGATGTAGCCTGGGAAGGAAGGAAGACGCCAGCTGCGGCTCTCCATAAGATGACCACGCGGAAATACTTAGATAAGTAGAAATGGGTTAATAATTAAGACAGAGCTAGCCCGTAAATAATAATGGTAACTGGCCAACAGGATTGTATCAAATACAGAGTCTCTGAGTGTTATTTGGGGCTGGCGTGGCTGTGGGCCCAGACTGGCAGGCTGGCGGGCTGGCGGAAACATACACTCTACAACAGTGAGCTGGGTCCACCTACAATCAATCAGAAGTCAAGAAAATGTCCTACAGACTTGTTTGAAAGCAGTCTTATGGAGACATTTTTAGTTGAGGTTCCTATTCCCAGATACCTCTAGAATGTATTTAATTGTCAAAATACTGACCAAGACCAAGACAGATGTAAAAGACGAACCCACTGTGTTTTGATTTTTTTTTTTTTTTAATGGTTTAGGTTTTTTTTTTTGTTTTGTTTCGTTTTTATTATACAATTTACTGTATTTGTTTGGCTAATGAATCCTTCCATACAATGGAATGTTTTATGTTTTGCTTATTCATATTCTCATGACAAATTTTATATTAAGACAATGAAGAACATATTGGGTAAATATGGACACATAGTCATAGTAGTTATAGTATGAGTAGTAATTGAATTTTCCTAGCTTTGATTTTGGACTTCTAGCTTCTTATCAGAGAGATAAATAATAACATTATCAGAGAGAGAGAGAGAGAGAGAGAGAGAGAGAGAGAGAGAGAGATAGAGAGAATGCAGAAAGCAGCCAACAATTGCTTCTTGAGCAATTAACATATATCCCTTCCTTTTCTGGACCTTTGGGGGTAGATCATGTTGTAAAACAATGGTAGGTTGTCATAAAATTTACATTCTAGTAAAATAAATAATAGACATTTAAAAGAAAATTAACCAACTGATATGAAGAGATAAAAACCAGAGCACAGTAAAGGTTATTGGATGTATGTGCTATGTAAAATGCATCAGCCAGAGCAGGTTGAGTGTAGAAAGAAGTTGAATGATGCGAATGGGTGGGCTGAAGACATGCCAAGACTTGGAACGGGGCAGTTACAGGCTCTAGGCTGGAAGCATCATTGGTATATTCCAGGGTCCACGAAGAGGTCACAGTGTCTAGAGATGACTGACCCAAGGAAGTAGTGTGAGAAGAGGTCAGAGAAGTAATAGGGGGCGAGGTTTGCTGGGTGTGTGGAAAGAACGTTTTGACTTTTTACTCTGTGTTAGCTATGGAGGTGGGGCTTGGCAGAAGTCACTTTTCTCCACCCAAGTGTATGGCCAGAGTTAGGCAATGCCTTGGCTCTGGCCATCCACTTCGGATTTTCCAGGCAATATACAGGATTCAAGGAAAATCCCAGATTCAAAAGATTTGCTTGTAGTTTTTAACCAAAGTTCATATCTGCTGGTACATTCTCCTTCAGCCAATGAAATTTTCTCAAGAGTCAACTGTTAACAACTAAATTAAAATGCCCAAACAGATTTAGGACATTTTTAATTGTTCAGAGACAATTACTTGGGAAAATTGTTTTGGAGTTGTTTAAAAATAGAGTGAAATTACACTAAAAAAGCAAGGGGAAGGCAAAATTGTAAAAGGAGTGAACTACATTTTTAAACTTGAATACCTGGAATCACTTCCTAAATGATTTTAGAAAGCTGTTTCTGGTGTTATCAGCTGTGAAATGGCAGGTAAGTAAATCCATATCTTTAAACTGAGTTTTAAGGCTATCTGAGCTAGTAAAAGGCTTATCGTACAGGCCTGCCAACTTCTTTTTGAGTCCCAGGACCCTTGTAAAGGTGGAGGGAGAAAAGTGATGCAAGAGTTATCCTCTGACCTCTAAACTGATACACACACACACACACACACACACACAACACACACACACACACACACACAGTCACTGCAGATAATAAATATAAATGGTCTTTTCTCAGACCAGCATTTAGATAATGGGTTTGCAGACTGCTTTTGTGGCATATTCTTTTCAGAGTTCTGTTATTGAACCTCATGGAACTGCAACCTTTCCGAGTCTCTATTTCTCTGTCTTATCCATGACTTATTATTGTGTTATTATTAATATATTGTTATACTAACCAACATATAGTAATATATAATACTTACTAATACATTATTTTATTATAACTTATAAGTGCTTAATTTTTAGATAGTAAAAAGCCTCAGAGGATGATGAAGTCCCTCCTGCTTTCTTCTTGATTATTAAATCTATATTGAATATGTCTCACAAATCTCTTATTTTATTGCATGAAGCCACTTGTCTGAGGCAGCTGTGACAGAAAGGTAAGGGCACCAGCTTCATCTTTACAGTAGTTTGTTACTGTGGGTAACTTTTGCAATAGCAGCCTAAGTCAAGGACAGGGTAAGATGTCTCCTTTCCTCCCAACTGAATGTTAGCATATAGAAGCAACTTTGTGACTTGAATAATTGTAGTATTATATATATATATATATATATATATATATTATATATATATATATGCATCCAAATGTTGCTGTATTTTGGGGATTTTTGAGGCTGGGGTGGGGAACAAGGAAATCAGGCCCGGCGACTCTAAATTATACTGGCTCAACTCAGGCTTTGTGACTTTTCAGTGGTGCGAGTGTGTTAAATATTTGCTAGACACTGTTCTTCAGATTGTGAATTTGCTCTGATCTTATAGCCACAGAGCTACTGCAGAGAGCAGTATCACAGAAATTTCTTCTATGTTGTACTAATTTTACACTTCAGCTCTTAGGTATATGTCTTTAACCCATTTTAGAGTTGATGTCAATATCTGTCCATGTGAGATAAGAATCTAATTTCGTGCATATGAATAAGCATTTTCCTCAACATATTTATTGAAAAGACTATATTTTCTTCATTGTGTATCCTTAGCTTCTTTGTGAGAAATCAACTGATCATTGTTTGAGTCTATTTACAGATTCTATACCTGCTTCATTAGTTCATAATCACTTTATTATTTATTTTGTAATTGGGAATGCAATGTCTTTGTATTTAGTTCAAGATTGCCTTTGGAGAACAGACATGCCTGTAATTCCAGAACTCAGGAGGCTGAAGTAGGATGGTAGGAATTCAAAGGCCACCATTGATGCACACAAAGTTCCAGGCCAGTCTAGATTGTATAGTGAGAATCTATCTTTAAAAAACAAAACCAAAACAAAATAAAAAATGCTTAGTCTATATGAATATTTTATGGTGTCACATCTGTTTGAGGATTGTTCTAGTTATAGCTACCAACAGATGTGCCAGGACTTTATAGAAAGTGAGATATAACTTGTCTCTTGCTTCATTTTATCCTCCTCCATTGTCTTTGATTTTTCCCAGTTTGAGTCTCCTGTGTCCTGATGCCATTTTCTTAGGGTAGAAACTTATTGGAAGCCTTTCTAAGTCTGGAAGCTGTATCTGGCCCAGATTTTTGGAAATTCCAGTCATTACTTTTGTGTGTATACTTGTATATTTTCTCAACATTTTTATTTCTCTGCTTCCAGAACTCTTTTCTGAACCGGTTAGCTTGCTGTCTGATCACCTATAATACCCCAGGGGAGAAAGGCCCATTTTGCCTTACAGTTCTAGGTTACACTGCATTATGGTAGTTCTAGGTTACATTTCTGTGATAGCTATTCTTGGTTGTCAGTTTAGCTACATCTGGAATTAATTAATTAACACCCAAATGACTGGACATACCTTTGTTTTTTTTTTTTTTTATTTTAGTTAAATCATTTGAAGTGGAAAGACCCATTTCTAATCCTGATCTTTTGAGATGGGAAAATCCACCCTTAATCCAGATCTTCTGAAGTGGAAAGACACACCTTTAGTTTCGGCCACACCTTCTGCTGGCAGCCCATATCAACATCAGGAAAGAAGGGAGTTTGCTCTCTCTTTGCTCTCACCCTCACTAGCATGTCTATTCCTTCACTAGCAATAGAGCCTACTTTTTCAGGATTCCATCGTGTACTGAAGTCCATCTGAGATATTCAGTCTCTTGGACTGAACAGCTACTGAATTCTTGAACTTTCCATCAGTTGATAGCTATTGTTGGACTAGCTGGACCACAGCCTGGAAGCCATTTCAGTGGATCTCCTTTATATACCTGATGCTGGGATTAGAGGCAGCTGTAAGCCACCTGACATGGGAGGTTTACATGGGAGGGCATGCAACTGAACTTGCATCCCCTGAAAGGGCAGCAAGTGCCCTTAATCACCCAGCAACTGTTGTAGCCCAACCTTGCTCCTCTGTCCCTTCTGTCCCAAATGCTGGGATTATTGGCGTGCACTCGCTATCACACCTGGTTGGTATGATGCCGGCAATCACTATAGCCACTGAGCTACATCCCTGACTCCTACTGTTACCTTTTTGTTTTTCTGTCTTCACTTAGATGTCTTCAATATTCTTTTTTAATTCCATTTAAAAGAATCTGTTGGCTTTGCCTATATATTGTTTTGTTTCCAGAGTTATTCTGGTGACTATTATTGTGTTAATTTTTATCATTTCATAAAAATACAAACTTTATTGACATGTAAGTATCATCCATCCTTTCTGTTGTCATGTATTATATATGTATAAATAATATGAGCTCCAAATAAATCCTTTCTTTTATACATTACCTTGGTCATGGTATTTTATCTCAGCAATAAGGTGATTAACTTAGGTACAGGATTTGGTATAAGGAGTAATATGTATTAATTCTTCTGGTAACCAGCTAGAAGCAGAGGTCAGGGTTGGCTGATGATTGCAGGCAGATAATATTCATGGAGTCCAAATATTGTTTTCAGTCTGCCTTGGTTTTATTAGTGAAGCAAGATTGACACCTATAAACCAGGGAAAGAGAGAAGGTTTAGGTTTGAAGACTTGGAGAGGACTTTATTAAACAGACTTTTGAGTTAGGAGAGATAGTGGTTGTTGGAGTGTTTTAATTTTTCTGCATACTCTTAATTAACCCACCAGCCTTTGGTTTTTGGTCTTTTGTTCATCTTTGTAGGTACTTCATGGACCTGTTTCTTTCTTCAGGTCCAGGTAGAGCAATGTTGTGAGTAAACACAGCTAACCTCATTGAAAAGAAAAAAAATCCTCATGAAAAACAATGTAGCAATGGTGTTTGCAATTGGATAGGATAGGTCTTACATGGAAGCCTAATGTCTTAGTTAGGGCTTATTTTTGCTACGAAGAGACACCACTACCATGCCAACTATTACAAAGAAAACATTTAATTGTTTCAAAGGTTCAGACAAGTATCACCATGGCAGGGAGGATGGTGCCATGCAGACAGATGTGGTGTTGGAGCTGAGATTGCCACATCTTTCAGACAACAGGAAATAACTGACAGTCACACCATGTGAACTTTGACAAAAGACCCCAAATCTAGCCCGCACAGTGGCACACTTCCAACAGAAGGTGTAGCCCAGACTTAAGTTGTGCCCTCCAGCCTCAAGGTCTGGATTAAAGGCCTGTGGTATTCAGCCTTTTCCAACAAGACCACATTTCCTCCAACAAAACTACACCTTCTAATAGTGCCACTCCCTATGAGCATATGTGGGCCAAATACATTCAAACTACCACACCTTGGTTTTATTTAATAATGAGAGAACATAACGTTTTTGAGCTGAATAGTGTTTACTAGGATACTTAAACTCATCTTGTAAGTGTCCTTTAAATAATCAGTGTCCCAATGAGTGAAAATGCAGACACACTAGAGAAAGAAGTCCTCTTACCATGAACCCTGTGAGATCCTGTCTCACACATGGGTCCTTCGCCTTCTTGCATTAGTGAGCTTGACCTAGTGAAACATTCAGACTCTCGTTGCTACTTCTGGTCAGCACTCCTTAGTTATGGCACCCTTGCAGCTCTGAATGACTCAGTTCCTTCACTACTCTTTTACTTTATGTGACTCTTAGTTGCTGAACTTTCTACCAACCCATAAAGCAAACCACAGGGCACAGCATGTCTTTGGTGATGTTCTAAGAGGCCTACAGCAAGGAGAAAGTGACAAACTAGGGGAACAGTATATGCAGCTATTATAGCTCATGGGAAAGGAGGTTCAGAGCCAGGGCAGGACAGGGTTTGTTCCTAGGTAGTTATTGTTGTGTTGGGGTGGACATGACTGAGGGTGCAGGTGCTCTCCATTCTGCTTTGGTGTAATTGAGATTATGCATCTTTCTATTTAGCTCTGACTAAGAATTGAATAGAGTGAAATTGCTTATGAAGTTTTGTAATAGACTAGGAAGGTAGCATATACAAACGATCAGCTGGATCTGAACTGGTTGGTTCTATGTGCTAAATCATATCACCACTACTCATGCGCCACCTTAATCATGCCAGCGACCAGCAGGCTGAGGAGACCACTTTTCAATTTTCATTTCATTTTTATCTTAGATCTGATTTTTTTCCTCCACAGTAGAGTCACAGGTACCTGGTCACAGCAGGTTACAGTGCACACTATTTAGATGGAAAGCTATTTATCTCCATTAATGGATGTGAGGTTGATAATCTGTATCTTAGCTACTAGGCATCAGTTCAAAAGGGATTTATTTAGTAAGGAATTCATTGGGGGGATAATTTATTGAAAGAAATGTTGTATAGAGTCTGAAGCAGAAATGTAAGAAATTTCTTCGAAGTCACAAAAGACTCAGAGGCCCTTCCAGTTTCCTTACAAAGGCACCTCTTGATGCAGATAGTATCAGGATAAGGCAGGGCCCACTTTTGTGTGAAAATAATTACTTCTGTTCATATATGCAAAGCTGAAATGTTTTCTGATTGACTGGATATTTTCTTTATAATCTATCACATTTTTTTTGTATCATGAAATCCTATAAATTTCACATTGACAGCTCTGCACACATTTATAGTATAGACTTGTTAGCAAAGAGCCACAGATCCCAGGTTCCTTAATTAAGAAGAGAAATAAAGCCTGTTGGAGCTTTAACTGGATCCAACTATTCATGTACTGCTAGATAATTCATTATAATTTGTGTAGGTATTGCCATGTATATTTACATAGGTAATTTACTTTCCAATCCCTCATTCCTTGGAAAAAAAGCAACTGTGCATTTGATGATAAATGCCATCCAGAGAAATGTCTGGAGGAGGATGTTAACTCAATTTTAATTTCCGTTTATTTATCATTTCCTCCATTCTTTAATCCAAATTTATCCACAAAGTTGGGTGCATGCCAGTTTTTCCAGACAGTTTTGTGATGGTCCAAACTGAAATGTCTGTTTTCCAGAGAAAAACTACCACAGCAATCTCATGCATTTTCATTCAATTTATTCTTTTAATGTCAGGAAGAGAACTGACTGAATAAGCACGGCAGTGATATTTCACCAGCTAAACTTGTTATTTTGGAAGCATTATTTTGATTTAAATAGAATGTGAGCATCTGACCTCTAAATCCCCAACCCTGGAGGCTGATGAATCCTATCTTCTCACGGAAGTTTCCAGGGTCCTGTTTGAAGCCCTTGAATAGTGGAAGGATTTTGTACCAAGATCAGACAATGATTTCTTGGGGCCCCCTGATATATAGACACTTTTAATTAATCATATGAAAATATATTTTCTATTATGTTAATAGAAAAAAATATTTTTCATTGCAAAACAATTACTAAGCTAGGTTACAGGTAGGTGTCCTAAATATGATGGTAGAGAAGATACCCCATAACAGGTAGATAATATATCTACAAGGCCAAAAAGCATGAAAAGTGAGTGATCTGTAGAGATATGGAGGAAAAATAATGGGGGGAGGGGACAGTTAGGAACAATCAGTGAAGTCCCTCCCTTACACCTTCAGGTCTGCCTTGGGAACCGTCTCTCATGAGTACTGGTGTCTTGATACATTACCCTCACAATTGGACTAGATCACTTAGGGCTGTATAAGAATCCCCAAAGGGACAGAGAGAAAAATGTAAGAAAGCTGGTATGTATTGACTTTGTATATCAGACAAACCAGAGTGGATTATCTTATTTAGTTTTGTCAAGAGCTCTCCTATCAAGTGAAGGATTCAGGAATAACTCTTAGACCTTGAATGCATTGTGAGAAGGAAGTCAGTGTGCATTTGTTTGTTTATTTATTTATTTATTTATTCATTCATTGTAAAAGCAGAAGACAAGCATGGTTGTTACACGTGTAAGTTCACGGTGGACCTTTAGGTAGAAACTTTCTGATCTTCCCTCATACTGTCTTCTTAAGATTGAAAAAGTTTTGCAGAGTCTTTTGAAAAACTTTCCCCTGATTCTACTGTTCTGTAGCAGAATGCACATCGATATAGTTGATTCGGCCATGTTAATTTTTAAAAAATTTACCCCAATCTCTGCCTAATGTCTGACTGGGGGGTGTGTGTCTGTATCTGCTCCCACAGGCTGATGATAATTGGTCTAGGCACTGATCTGTGAGTATAGCAGAATGTCATTAGGAATCATTTCTTTTGTGTTTGGTTCTACTCTAGGTCTCTGAGCCATCTAATTTTTGTTCCTGGCCATCCAAACAGGATCTGGCATGGGCTTCTTCTCATGGAGCAAGCTTCAAGTTAGACCAGTCATTGGTTGGCTGCTCCCAAATGCTCTGAACCACCATAGCCCCAGCACATCTAGCAGGCAGGACAGATTGTGGGTCTAATATTTTGTGTCTGGGTTGATGTTCCAGTTCCATCACTGGAAGCCTTGCCTGGTTACAGAAGATGGCTGATTCAGGCTCTGTATCCTCTGTTACTAGGAGTCCTGGCTAGGATCACTCTCATAGGTTCTAGGAAGTTTCCATTGTATTTTTCCATATCACCTGCTAAATGCCCCTCTCCCCCGAATCCAGTCATCTCTACCTGTACTCTCTCCATCCCACACCGCCACCTAGTCCCTCCTGTTTCCATCTCCACCTAATCCTAGTACTCCCACAAAATGTATTCTATTTTCCCTTCCCATGGAGATCAATGCACTCCACCTCCAGAAACTGCTGTGTTATTTAGATTTTCTGGGTCTGTGGGTTGTAGCATAGCTGTCCTTTACTTAACAGCTAATATTCACTTATAAATGAGTACATATCATGTTTGTCTTTCTGGGTCTGTGTCTCACTTAGGATTTTTTTCTAGTTCTACCATTTGCCTGCAAATTTTATGATGCAATTTTCTTTTAACAGCTGAGTGATATTCCATTGTATAAATGTACCACATTTTCTTTATTTATTCTTTGGTTGAGGAACATGTAGTAGACTCCTAACAGTGGGAGTGGGGGTGTCTCTAACTCTTTTGTGTGCTCTTGGGACCCCTTTCCTCCCACAGGGTTGCCTTGTCCAGTCTTGATATGAGTTTGTGTCTAGTCTTATTGTGTCTTACTGTGCCATGTTTGGTTGATATCCTGTGTTGAGTTGATTGCCCTAGAAGACCTGTTTCCTGTTATTTATTTATTTATTTTGTATGTTTTCTGAAGAGAAATGGAGGAGAGGAGTGAAGGGAAGGGAAACTGCAGTTGGTATGATTGTATAAGAGAATAAATATAAAGAAAAATCTCAGTAAGATAAACTTGTAATTTTGAAAACATAATCCAAGCTCTATTATTTGCAAAAATAACAATCTAAACTGTCTTAAAATATTTCTTCTAGTTGATACCCTTCAGCCTTGTCTTCAACCTAATGGCTCTTTTAGATGGCCTCCTCACCCAGTGTGTTCAAATCTCTGATAGCAGCTAATGTCTTATGCAGATAGGCGGAAGTTAGATACTGTGCTCTTTTCTCATAGCCCTCACTTACAACCAGCATGACCTGCCATGCGTTGAGTCTAATTTTATGAGATGTCTGTTTCAAGCATGACTTTGAATGGAGGCAGTGATGGCCATTATTTGAATCTCAAATAAATAGTTAGCTGTTTAATGGACAGACTGTGTTTGGCCACTTCCCTTCTGCTTCTGATTATCACTATTTGTTCAAATCATTTTCTGGCCTTTGCATTAAAAGAAAATTGCAGCCCTTTGATTATATTTTTGACTCATTATTAAAATGAGTAAATAGTTTGATGGGAGATGTTATTCTGTAAATATGTTTCTCATACTGGTTAATTAATAAAGCCCTGTTGGCCAATAGGAAACTAGATAGGCAGAGCTAGGAGACTAGGAGGAGGAAAAAGGAAGTAGTTAGGAGTAGTCAGCATGTAGTGTGAGAGGAAGCAAGATGCCGGGCCTGCCTCTCCCCAATAAGATGACCACGTGGAAATACTTAGATAAGTAGAAATGGGTTAATAATTAAGACAGAGCTAGCCTATAAACAATAATGATAATTGGCCAACAGGATTGTATCAAATACAGAGTCTCAGTGTGTTATTTGGGGCTGGTGCAGCTGTGGGCTCAGACCGGTGGCGGGCTGGCAGAAAACAACAAACTACAATAGTTTCTGCAGTTCTTTGTAAATTCTGGATATTAGCCCCTTGACTGAAGTGTAAAGATTTTCTTCTGTTGTGTGGGCTCATCTGATTGCCCTGCAGATGGTTTCCTTTGTTGTACAGGAACTTTATTTTCTTATAGTCCCATCTGTTGATACTTGGTGCTGTTGATGTTCTGTTTAGAAAGTCCCTTCCTGACCCAATATCTTCAAGAGCATTCCCCATGTTTTTGTCTAAAAGTTTTGGTAGTTCAGGCTTAAAGTTAAGGTCATTGGCCCCTGTTGAATTTATTTTTTGTATAAATTGAAAGATAATGAATGGAATTCTATTCTTCTGCAAGTGGATATCCAGTTTGCCATCACCATTTGCTGAATAGGTTATCGTTTCTTTTCAATATCTATTTCTGTCTCTTTGGCCAAAAATTAAGTGGAAATAGCTTGTAGGTTAATTCCTGGGACCTAAATTGTATTCTGTTTGCCTACCTGTCTGTTTTTATGAGGATAACTGGCTATCTCTATTACCTTGTCTTTGGAGTATTACTTGAGGTTGGCTCTTGTAATACCTCAAGCATTGTTCTTACTTCTCATGATTGCTTTCACTATTCTTCACCTTTTGTAGTTCCATATGAATTCTTGCAAGTATGGGAAATAGGAACTATAAATGGCAACCAACAAATGGGCAAATGAATTGAACAGACAATTTAAAAAGGAAAGAAAATGAAGAAAATCTACCAATGACTAATAACTATTTTTTAAAGCATTTAACACCTAGATATCCAGAAGATGAAAACTGAAATACTTTGAAATACCACTTTACCCCTGTAAGAATGGCTGTCACGAAGAAAGATGACAATAAATACTGGAGAGAATGTGGGGAGAGAGGAGACCTTATTTACTCACTGCTGGTAGGTGGAAATACAAGTTGACATAGCCACTACGGAAATAACTTTGAAGCATCTTCAAAATATGAAAACCAGATCTGAATCAGGCGTTGGTGGCACATAATTTTCATCCCAGCACTCAAGATGCAGAGGCAAGTGGATCTCTGTGAGTTTGAGGCCAGCCTCATCTACAGAGTTCTAGGACAGGCTCCAAAGCCACAGAGAAACCCTGTCTCAAAAAACCAAAACCAAAACTAAAACCAACCCCCCCTCCCAACTAGATGTGTATTATGAGCTCTCCCACACCTGGGGTATACACAAAGAATTCTTTACTTCATCACAAAGATACTTGTACCCCACATTTATTGATGCCCTGTTCACTATAGCTACAAAATGGAACCAAGGTAGTTGTCCAATGTCAGATGAAGAAATAGTGGAAATCCAGCACATATATTAATCAGAATACTAGTCTGCTCTTGGCCTTCCTTGCAGTGGTGGTGCACACCTTTATTCCCAGCACTCGGGAGCAGATCCTTGTGAGTTCAAGGCCAGCCTGGGCTACAGAGTGAGTGACAGAATAGGCTCCCAAACTACATAGAAAAACAAAACAAAACAAACAAACAAACAAAAAAAACCAAAAAACCGAAAAACAAAAAAAGAATACTAGTCTGCTCTAAAGAAAATGAAAATGAGATATGAGATCAAATTGGCAGGAAAATGGATGGAATTAGACTGTATGGTACTAAGTGAGGTCACCCAGTCTGGAAATAAAATAATAAATAAATAAATAAAAAGAAACCTGCGTGTTCTTTTTTATATGCAGGCTATAATGTATACATATATGTCTTAGTTACTGTTTTATTGCTGTGATAAGACACCATGACCCTAAGATAAATCATTTAATCTTCTTATAAGAGAAACATTTAATTGAGGCTTGCTTACAGTTTAAGGATTTAGTGCATTTTCATCGTGGAGTGAGCATACAATATCACTGGAGCAGTAGCTAAGAGCTGCATCATGATCTACAGGCAGAGAGAGAGAGAGAGAGAGAGAGAGAGAGAGAGAGAGAGAGAGAGAGAGAGAGAGAGAGAGAGAGAGAGAGAGAGAGAGAGAGAGAGAGAGAGAGACTTCCTCTAACGAGGACACACCTAGTCTGTCAAGAAGATACCTACTAATCGTTCTCAAAATAGTGCCACTTCCTGATGACTAAGCATTCAAACATATGAACCTCCTTGGGGCCTTTCTTATTCAAACTACCACAATATACATGCACATAAATGCACATATGAGTATAGATATGGGTCTTATTCAAGTTACTACCATATATGTGTAAATAAATGGTAGTGTAGTAATATGAAGAAAAGAGGACAAGGAAGGGTGATGTTGGGTGACAAGAGAGGACATAGTGTAAGTGGAGGCTAGATGAGTTCTGAAAGAGTTTATAAATCTAATTGCTTTCTAGTTTTAACTCTTATGGATTTTTCCTTCTAATCTTCCCTCCATCCCTCCCTTCTTTCCTTCCTTTCTTTTTTCCTTCCTTCCTTTTTTTTGTAGTTTGTAATTACATAAAAGTGCAAATGATAGTAAATGTGTAATATCAAAGGCAAAGGCCTATGGTTTGGAATCACAACTTCAAAGGCATAGAAGTTCATCCAGAGTTAAAGACTTTGGGTCTAGGCAGTGCTTGTTTGAGTGGCTACATTAATCTAGCTGTGTGACTGTACTTTAAATTTTCAAGGATTTTTTTATAGTAAAGTTATTTAAAATAAATGATTAATTAGTTAGCTAAAAATTATTTTTAATGTGTGATACACAAGTACAAAAAAATTCCTAACAGAATATTCCTCCAAACCTTACCCTTTTTAAAAAATAATAAAGTATACTATGGCTGTACTCACAAGGTTGGAAATTTTGAACAGCTGGATTTGTTTGTTCAGAATGTTCCATGTTGTGACTTTGAATCAAGCACAATCTTCAAAAACTTATTAAGAGCTTCCCCTGTTCTTAATGCTGAGGACAGTATGAAGCTGAAGGGATTTCCAGCTCTAATGATTTTGCCAGGTTTGAAAAAGCAATTTAATAGTGCCTGAGACCCCTTTATGAATGTGAAGTTCCCCACTGCTTTTGAGGGGCAGCCTATTGCCCTAGAATCTTTGAACAATCACCGATGAAGACATTGCACCAGGAGGGTAGAAAAGGTGAGTATTTAGCTGCAGTAACTGCACACAATCCACAATGAATGGCTGGTTCTCTTCCCTCCCCATCCCTTGTATTAGAAATACATTTGTTAGGTATGTCCAGGGAACTAATTACATCATCATGAGGAATATCCAGTGGGGAAATCTTTTCTTTTCAGATCAAAAGGATGGCTAGAAACTACTGTGCTCAATTTAGTCATCTTTAGGAGAGAGTGGCAGGGAACGGATAGCAGCTCTGCTCCATGGGAACATCTGCTCATAGAACAGGGTGGAAAATTAACTGTGTACTGGGGAGGCAGCTGCAAAGCCCACAGTAAACAGGCATCAGGAAAATGCTCACACGGTCAGAGGAGATTCAGTGGGAAGGGAGCTGATGGAGGCTAGAGACCCAGTACAGGGAGATCATCTTGTGTTATTAAAAACTCATTAAGAAGCTGGCGTCTTGGTTTGTCACCAGTCCTGATCTTTACCTTCCACAGCATCTTTCCCCTCATGCCTTAATAGGGAAAGGCACAATTGCTAGATTGTAATGAAGACTAAACATGTTAACTATAAGGCACTGCATGCATCATAGTTTTTATAGACTAATACTAAAAATTATTGTTTGGGTTTGGTTTTTTTCCTCTCTTTCTTTTTTAAAATTTATTTATTTATTTTTCTTATTTTACATAATGATCCCAGTTTCCTCTTCCTCCCTCTCTACCTCCCACCCTCCTATTACCCCCAACCACCCTCCCATCCCATTCCCAGGGAGGATGATGCCTTCCAGGAGGGGTCAACAAAATCTGTCAAGTCATTTGGAGGAGGGACTAGGCATTCTCTCCTGCCTGTAGGTTAAGGGAGTATCCCTCCATGGGGAATGTGCTCCCCAAGTCTTTTTGTGCACCAGGGATATATCCTGGTTACACTATCAGAGGTCCCTTAGACTGCCCAGGCCTTCTAGCTGAGACCCATGTTCAGAGGGTCTGAGTCAGTCCCATGCTGGATTCCCAGCTATCAGTCTGGGGGCCCATTAGCCCCTTCTTGTTCAGGCCAGCTCTCTCTATGTGTTTCTGTAGCCTGGTCTTGTCCTCTCTCTCTGCATCTGGATTCCAGTTCGGCTCAGTGTTTAGCTGTGGGTGCCTGCTTCTGTTTCCATAAGCTACTAAATGAGGGCTCTATGATGGTGGATAAGTTAGTCATCAATCTCATTATCAGGGAAGGGCATTTGTGGTAGCTTTTCCACATTTGCTCAAATTGATAGTTAGGGTCAGTCTTCTATGTCTCTGAACATTTTTCTAGGGCCACTTTTCTCTTCAAACCTATAATGGCTCCCTCTTTTATGGTATCTCTCTCTCTTTTTCTCTCGTCTCCACTCACTGCCCCCGCACTCCCAATATGCTCAGGAGATCTTGCTCCTTTCTCCTTCTGTGAGGGATCCTGTATGTATCTTAGATTACTCCTTATATCCTAGTTTCTCTGGCAGTGTGAATAATAGGCTGGTGATCCTTTTCTCTATGTCTAAAATCCATATATGAGTGAGTACATACCATGTTCTTCTTTTTGTGACTGGGTTACCTCATTCAGGATGGTTTCTTCAAGTTCCATCCATTTACCTGTGAGTTTCAAGATTCCATTGTTTTCTTCCACAGAGTACTATTCCATTGTGTAGATGTGCCACATTTTCTTTATCAATTCTTCAGATGAGGGGCATTTAGGTTGCTTCCAAGTTCTTGCTATTACAAATAATGCTGCTCTGAACATAGTTGAACAGATGTCTTTGTTGCATGGATGTGCATCATTTGGGTATATGCCTAAGAGTGGCATTGCTGGGTCCTGTGGTAGACTGATTCCCATTTTCCTGAGGAACTGATCTCCAAAATGGCTGTACAAGTTTTCACTCCCACCATCAGTGTAGGAGTTTTCCCCTTTCTCCACATCCTCTCCAGCATAAGTTGTCATTGGTGTTTCTAATTTTAGCCTTTCTGGCAGGAGTAAGATGGTATCTTAGAGTTGTTTTAATTTGCATTTCCCTGATAGCTAAGGATATTGAGAACTTAAGTGTCTTTCAGCCTTTTTGATTTCCTCTATTTATAATTTTCTCTTCAGTTATGTACCCCATTTTAAAATAGGGTTATTTGGTGAAATAGATAGGTAAACTAAGTGGAATCAAATTGAAAATCTTGATATTAACCCACACACCCATGAACACCTGATTTTTGACAAAACAGCTAAAAGAATACAATGGGAGGAGGAAAGCATCTTCAACAAATAGTGCTGCACAACTGGATGATGGTGTGTATAAGACTGCAGATAGATCTGTCTATTGCCATCCACAAAACTCAAGTCCAAATGGATCAAAGACTTCAACATAAATCCAGCCACACTAAACCTCTTAGAAGAGAAAGTAGGAGGTACAAATAGGTGCAAGAGACAATGTCCTGAACATAACTCCAGTAGCACAGACACTGAGATCGACAGTTAATAAATGGGACCTCCTCAAACTGAGAAGCTTCTGTAAGGCAAAGGACACAGTTGACAAGACCAAACATCAACCCACAGACTGGGAAAAGATCTTCACCAACCCTACATCTGACAGAGGGCTGATCTCCAAAATATACAAAGAACTCAAGAAACTAGTCAACAAAACACCAAATAACCCTATTGGGTTTGGTGTTTTATATTTTCCTAGTTTGGAAGAACAGATCCAGAATCTTGGGCATGCTAGGAAAAACAAACGATTCCTGAACTATATTCTCATCCTGTGATCTCCACCCTACCATTGGAAGTCAAATGCTGAGAAAGAAAATTAAGAGGTGAAATAGACAGTAAGTAGAATAAATGACACAATGAGTTTTTGAATTATTATGCTAATAATTACAACTTCTCCTTCTCCCTTACTGAAACCACAGTTTTGGGGGAAAGTGACAAATACTGTATCTATTTCCATTCATTTAGAATGGCTATTTTTTTCTGTTGATTAGCTATATGCCTTAAGTAGTGACCAGCATAGCAGAGCCAAGGAAATGTGTTTGTTGATTCATCCTCACTGCTAAGCACACAGGCTTACAGGTTCTGGAGCCTGATTGTCAAGGATTATATCTCAATGATAACATTCCCTGGCTTTGTGGCCATGGGGGTACTGCACCACCATTTTGGTCTTGGTTTCGATATCTGTGAAGAAAGACAGTAGAGATTCATGTTCTCTAGTGCTATTTGGAGGATTGCATGAGATCAAGGCTGGTAGACTTTTTGCTATGTACCTGTCTCCATCATTTCCCACAGTAGCCAAGATAAGCCATGTGAAAAACAAAACAAAACAAACAAGCAAAAAACAAAAAAACAAAAAACAAAACAACAACAAAAACTTTTGTAGGCTGCAAACCTTTATTCTAATGTCATCAATTTGTTTTCCCATTCAGTGTGCTTGTCGAGGGTGAAGATGTAGTCACACTTGGTTCAGCTAGTGTGGTTATTTGGATGCTCTATATACAGACTAGCCACCCAGCAATGTGACATAATAGACAAGGACACCAAGTCTTATGATCAAGTGTGCCACATGACTGAAATATATAAAATGTTACAGGATAGAGAAAGTGAACATGATTTTATTATTGAAATGCCTTTATAGAATAATTGATTATTCCCATTGGGCTTCAGTTACATTTGTAGGTCAGGATAAAAAGATTATTATATTTTTCTAATGTTAACAATAGTTATAACATGAAAAAATACCTGGGTTTTCTTAACATCAGGATTTTATTACCTGGGTGAATATTGATCTAGACTATACTTGGTCCAGTGTTTACCATGTGTGCTTGCATGACATCTCACAGATGTCTGATTTAACCTTATATTAGTAAACACATATTTGTTAAGTCTCAAATATTACTTGACTATACATGTAGTTTATAAATGCACTCAATTAGGTGAAGCATAAAGTTAGGAATTCATGTAAGTTCAGTCTCCTTGGGTCCCTGGGAGGGTTGAATTCCTTCAGACCTTTGCTTGACTGGGTAGTGTGTGTCCTCTAGTGCATGGAAAAACCCAGCAGATGAGTAAGGAGCAGGAAGGATTCATCTTTTCCCCTGTTTATGAGTCTACTCTACTTGCAGTCTACAGTGTATGACTAATGGTACTGGGATCATAGATGTGTTTGGAGAATAATTCCCAAGCAATACAATTTTATGTTTTATTTTAATAACTTTTTTATTGTATAAGTAATACACATTCATTTCAGGGAACATAAAACAATAGATGAACAAAAACATAGCAAAAGCTTTCCATATCCTGTCACCCATGGCATATAGGCTTTTACAATGCATATATAATATTCATGTTTTGTAACTTTTGTTATTGTGAGTGTCAAGGAGAAATTGAGTACAAAAAATGATTTTACATTGTCATTCTGCCCCAAGGATATCTGATGTTCCAGGATACATTCAATATATACTTTGTCAATCATGACATAGGATGCACTTAGGGGTGCTATTTATGCACATGTTCTTTCTTTCTTAGTCCTGTAAGTCCTGTGGGAGACTGGACACCATGATGAGCTTTGGAAGCAGAAGGCAGGGGTTGTGATTATAATCTCTTCATTTTATGTTTCTGTCACCTTGGTACCTTATGTACCAAAATCATTTGAGACAACCAATGTCTGATATCTTTACATCTTCACATATGGCAGTTTTGTATGGTTCAGTATAGTTTATATGTATGTTGAATACAACTTTTCTTGTGTGTAACACATAGGACAGAGTTGATGAAAAACTTGGCACACAGTATGTTTTCAAACAATTCAGCTCCTTATTCTAAAGTTTTTACTGTAACAATATAAACTTTCTTTAGGAGATAAATGAATCCAGATCCTCAAAGGAGCAAGTAAGAAAATGAAATTAATGTATATAATAATTCTTAATGGCAACGCTTTTGAGAGAAACTAGATGGAAGTCTGTAGATCATTATGCAACTCTGTGAAAGTCTGCCAAGGTTTCAGGAGTTCTCCATATTGCGCATCACAGGAATCCCCTGTTCCAACAGTAGTTCTGCCTTATTGTCACTGGCCAGGGGATGGGTATAGAGAAGGCATGATTTTTAGAAGGCAGTGGTCAGAGAGACACATAGTGGAAACCATAGCTCTACATTCTCTATGATGTATTTGGAAATAGAATTAGAACCTAGGAGACATTTGAGATTTAGAAAGCCTAGACTATATGATTTTCCAGCATCTTTTGTGTCTCTGCTCAGCAGCACTACAACCCTACCTACAAGTTCAGTCTGGACCCCTCTTAGTCCATCCATCCCTGCGTCCTCAGCCAGCTCTTCTTCCTACTCTTGATGCTTGCAGCTCCAGAAGTTCCTAAGGATGAGCCTGGGCTGTGAAGGCTGTTGACAAATTACCTTTATTTGGTGTCTTGTTCTTCCTATTAATATTAAGAGTACTGACGTGAAATGACTATCATTTTGTCTCTGAGCAAAGAAGTCCCAGAAAAGGAAACTAGAACAGCTACCTGGTCCAGTGTTTAGGAACTAGGTGCTTCATGGCTCCCTGCCTATTACTAAGGGTATTATTGCCTGTGATTGCGATAATGCCATTGGAGTTTCTATGTATTAATGAGCTGATAAGATGCTGTAAAACTTCAAGATACAGCTACTGGTATAATTTTTATTCTGCATTTTTTTTTTGCTCACTACTTAAAAACAAAGGAATCCATAAAACTTAAACAGTGCTCTAGTCTAGAGTTATAATGAAATGCTATATTGTCATTTTTTTCTAGTTAACAACAACAAAAACACATGCTAATGTCACCAAATCAGGACAAAAAGTGATTGATAAACTTGTCATATTTGCACATTTTCCCATTTTCTCTAGAGATTTAATATATTTTAACAATTATTGTAATTGTGTTAGAATTTATTCTTTGCAAAACTGTCAAAGTCAGTGTGCAAATATCAAAGTTTATATTAACAACTCAAAATAGTTCAAGCCTTTAAATTGTTGACATGGAAACACATCTTTCTTCACCTTATCAGAACTCTGCACATGTGCCCATGTTGACTGGGCTCTGGATTAATCAAAACTGTGCCATTTGATTATGCCTTGAAGTCAGCAAGAGTTATGAGGAAAATCATTATTAGTCACTGTTCTGTATATCTACAGAAAACAATCAGTCTAGTGTGATACAATGTTGGCTGGTTTTGGTTTTGTTTTTGTTGTTGTTAGTTTTTGGTTTTTGTATGGATTTATCAAGCTTGTACCATTTTCACACAATCCAAAGTTTTCTAGTTTCTAGACCAAATCAACAGATGTGTGAAGAGACAGAAAGCCCATTTGTGTGTGTGTGTAAATGCTATATTCAAAATTTAAATATATTTTTTTAATTAAATAAATATAACTAAAAGGAAAAGGTTCAGAAAATGATATTCCATCCAGAATAAAGTCTTAAACCATGTTAGAAAAACAAACTAACAAACAAAGAAACAAACCCAATGAAATGGTTAGGGTTAAGTATGAGCTTCAGGAACTCATAGCGCCTGTAGTTCAATGGTTTGCTAGAGTGTTTAAACCATAGCCCAGTCATCTGTGGTAGTGTTATAGATTCTTTCCTATGCCTGGAATTGATTGTGGTGGTTAGATTGTGGTGATCAGATCAAGAATGCTTCTGTTCACTTCATAGGTGTTTTGTTTGAGGTCTTTTGTCACTGTCTATCAGCTCTTTCTCAGATGTCAGTGAAAGAAGGTGGACTGTCTTTCTCAGGAGAACTGGCTATGGGATGAGTGACCTGAATGTGTATCAAAGCTTAGGTTTGAGATTTTTCTCTTCAGTATTGTGCTGGGGTGATTATGAAATTAAAACAGCATGGAGGAAACCTCTGGCCTGCTTCATTGCAGAATAACACAGTTAATAGATATTTCAAGAGTTTTGGCTATTAGATTTGTGGAGATTCTACACTGAAAAATTGATTGTTCTCAGAACAGAATGTAATTTTCCTTTCTTCCAGTTCCTAAGATCATTGGGGAGTGAGGGTGGTGGTGCCAACAAGCCTTTGAGCAAAAGAAAAGAGGGTGTGTTATTCTATATAAGAGAGGGCATTTGGTCTAGTACAAACCAATTACATGGCTAAATACCTACAGTCTCATCATTTGCTAATAAGTGAAAATGTTCTCTCATCTGTATTTTGTTAGAGCATATTTCACATCTTTTCATCTATCCATTTCTGCTGTGGAATAATCCTTTTGTAATCTATGAAGATTTGTCACTCAGATTGCTTTAATTAAAAGATGATTGGCCAACAGCCAGGCAGGAAATATAGGCAGGACAATAAAACTGAGAACAATGAGATAAAGTAGGGCAGAGTCAGAAGAATTCCCAGCAGACTCAGAGGGAGCAATATATGCTGCAGGACAAGTAAAGCCAGAAGACATATAGCAATATATAGATTAATAAAAGTGGGCTAATTTAAGTTGTAAGAGCTAGTTAGTAATAAACTTGATCTATTGGCTGAGCATTTATAATATAATATAATATAATATAATATAATATTATAATAATATAATATAATATAATATAATATAAAGTTTTTTTTGTGGTTATTTTTGAGCTGGCATTTGGGAAAGGAAAACTCCATCTACACATTCCTCCATCCAACCATCACACATTTATTGAACTTTTGCATTGTACCCCGAACTATGCCCGTGTTGAAGACAGAAAAGTTTCTTTTTTCATAGATTGTAGATGTCAAGGGCAGGGCTATGGGTCAAGTGAGCAGTGCATTTCTGTCATCTCTAAGTATATTGACAAGTCCTATAGAACAGAGTTAATGTGCCTTGGTACATGGTGAAGGGCTTAGCCCAACAAACAGTGTGTTCACTGGGGCGCATCTGGAACAGTACAAACTACAGGTACTTTTGATTTAGAACAAGTTAAGTCTATTCAGATTCTTTCTAGTGGTAATCAGACAATCACTGTTATAGTGCTTGGCAAAGCCAACACTTTCCCTGTCACATTCCATCAGCTCCTGCACACATCCACAGAGCTGGAGGATAATCCAGAATTCATTCTCCACAGGCCCTTCTGATTGGGCCCAAACAGTCAAATAAAGCTATATGCTGCTATCAGCATTTTAACAACTGGAACAAATCAAAGTTGCTATTGTCAACTCTGATAACAACCCATAGACATTAGTTAGTTAAATCAAGAATACATTCACCACGTTTATCTTAACTTCAGTGAGAATAAACATGGGAGGAAATATCAATTCCCTATCAGAAAACGTTTTGCAGTTCTTTGTGATTTGCTTCAAGCTAGTTTTATTTTCTCTTTGTGTTATCTGTATCTGTTTTTTTTTTTTGTCATAAAGATTGTTATTTGCTAATGAAAACGTGGTTACCTGATTCAGTTGTATGGGGTAGAACAGAGGGAATTAAAATATGTGAGTAATTAACCTGGAAGTTGTTTTTTGTTGTTGTTGTTATTGATGGTAAATCTACATCCTGGTGATGAGAATTAGAAAGCAGCTCTAGTGGCTGTGACCTTGTTTGCATTTTAGTGGTGTGATGCCAGGAGAATGGCTGCCCCACTGTCAGGACACGCTTACCCACAGATCCTACTTCCTCATGGGACTTGCTTCCTCTCCGTCAGACACAGCTTCCGTTCTTTTCCTAAATGCTTTTTATTGTGGTATTAAAGGCTGGTACTTTACTTAGGCCAAGAAGCACCCAGGAGCATAAACACACATGGAAGAGGACTGTTTCTAGAGTGATGGATATTCCAGAGGCTCTTCACATATACCCAGGCACTAGAAGAAAACATTCACCCTGGGAGGATGAATTAAGGTCCAATAGCTCGGGGTCGTCCTCTTAATGCTCAGACTCCTGGTTTCACTTCCTGGAGATGTGAATTTCCATGAACTGAGGAAACACCTGGGTCAGCCACAGATTCAGACAGTCTGACCTTGCAATAAAAATTCATCATCAGTTAGGATCAACCTAAGACCACTTTGACGGTCAAAGAGGTTCCCAGGCTAGATGAAGACCAAGCAGGACCAATAAATAAGTAGATTTGGGGCAGGGGCATGATGGGAGATGTTATTCTGTATATATGTTTCTCATACTGGTTAATTAATAAAGCACCATTGGACCAATGAGATAGCAAGATAGGCGGGGATAGGAGACAAGGAGGAAAGAGGAAGTGGGAAGGAGGAGTCAAGATGTAGAGCATGGAGGAAGCAAGACGCCAGCTGCGGCTCCCGGATAAGATGAGCCACCTGGAAATACTTAGATAAGTAGAAATGGGTTAATCATTAAGACAGAGCTAGCCCATAAATAATAATGGTAATTGGCCAACAGGATTGTATCAAATACAGAGTCTCTGAGTGTTATTTGGGGCTCACGTGGCGGCGGGACCATGGCGGCAGGACCAGCGGCAGCCGGCAGGAAAAACCTGCTGTAATAGGGGCACCATGCTTTGGGGGCCTAAATATACTTGATCAATTATTGTGGATTATCTATTGATAACTGAATTTAGGATTGACACATAGTTTGGTTTGGGACAATTTTACAATTCAATGTGAATTTGTTATTAAATAGCAATAATATTTTTAAAACATTGTTGTGTCCAAATAAATGATAAAAATGAAATTCCAAGTTGTAGGTGTTACATTAAGAACTCATTCATGCTTTTAATCCCAGCATTTGGGAAGCAGAGGCAGACATCTATGAGTTTGAGGCCAATCTGCTCTACAAACTAAGTTCCAGGACACCCAGAGCTGTTACATAGAGGAAACCCTGTCTCAAATAAACAAACACAAAACAAACAAAAAATAGAGTTCTTATGTGTTTGTGTGTACCACAGGCTGTCTTGTATTGCAACTTCCTAAAAGCATGCCTGCTGGCTTGGACATTTATCCGAGGGGCAGAACCATGTCTTTCCTTTATCAGAAGGAAAGCCACAGGTACTGGTCCCCAAATTCTATTCCCCAGGCCATGGATTTCCAGCAAGGAATTTTTTGGGTTTAGCTGAAGCTGCACTAAATTCTGGGACCCGAATTTATAGAAAGTCAGCTCCATCTCTGAGAAAACAGGAACCAAAGAATCCTGTAAGGGAAGCAACAGCTATCAGAAACAGAGCCTAATAGGTGAAGTGTGGTCACAGAGTTCATCTCCACGGAGATGCTGATGAACCCTTCACCCTCTCATGACCTCCACGTCTCACAAGCCCTTCTGGATGCATTGCTTCATTAGTGTCTAGTCTTGAAAAATAAATATCGCTGGTACATAAAAAGAAAATAAGGCTCACCAAAGTGAATTATCAAGGTAGTTACGTGGCTGGGAAGTAAAGGCATTTAGGTTGTAGCCCTCGGCCCAAGGGCTTTTACACGAAACCATCCCACATTTTCCAGCAGGATCACTGGTGAAATCTAACACTTTCCCCCTATATTCCCACAAGGCCACACAAAGAACTGATGCAGTGATATAATCCAATTACAGAGTATCCCTTCTCTTAGCCAAATTACTATTTTTGACAACTGTTACTGTATGTGTCTAGTGGTGGTGGGAAATTAAAAATTAAATTATTAATAAAGCAAATTCAACCAATGACAGGCCCGTCTTTTCCTAATATTGTAGAGAATATATGCTATTTAAAACATATTAATCTAGTGGTTGATGTTAATATTATTAGTCAAAGGGCCATTTCATACCTAACAGGTCAATACATCATTTTGACATAAAAAGTAATTAGATGATAAGTTCTATCACTAAAGAAACTTTTATCTTTTTTCTTCAGGAGCTCAAAGATATAAAGACATTACCACTTTCTTCAAGTGCACAGGTAACTTTGTTAAAATCTAAGAATTGTGGAGCTTGAGAGTTTCCCTCCCTTCTCCCTCCCTCCCTCCCTCCCTCCCTCCCTCCCTCCCTCCCTCCCTCCCTCCTCCGATCTCTCCCTTTCTACCTTCCCTTTCCATTTGTAAGTCGCCTTCTTCCTTTTCAACTTTCTTCCTTTTGGTGAGCGGGTCTCATGTAGCCCAGGCTGGCCTCAGACTTTCTGTACAGCTAAAGATGATACATTTCTTATCTCCTGCCTCCACTTCCCATGCTGGGATTACGGGCACCTGCTACTGTACCCATTTTATGGGTACCTGCTACTGTACCCATTTTACTGGGAATTAAACTCAAACCTTTATGTCATGCTAGGTAAGCATTCTACCAACTGTGCTATACCCCTGGTGTGAGATTTTGCATTTCCAACAAGCTTCTGGGCTCTGCTGCTGCTGCTGAGACCATTTTTAGTAGTGACAGTATTGCTGTAGTTCTCTGTGTATGGAGAGACTGCTAGCTTAAGAGCCAGCATGCTGTGCCGAAACTTCCAATCTGTTTGAAGTCAATGGCTGAAAATGAAGTCTTTCCTTGAGTTTTTGTTTCATTTTTATTGCATTTTTTCACAGTAATGTGTGACTTCAGTGGAAGTGTTCTTGCATCCCTGACAGTAGCTTGTTATGTACTAAATCAGAGGTGGCTCATCTCACTATTTCTGAAAATGGCTCATGCAGAAATGGCTCATGCAGTAGCACATATTTTCTAATTTCATATACTCACAAACCTTTTCATTTTGTTGTCTGAACAAGTCATACGGAATCCCCAAGCAATTTTGCCTTGTCTTCACATTTTCTTCTATAGTAAGCAAGACCCTTGTGTCACATACATAGCTAACTGAAGATATCTATGAACTGTACCCACAGGCCCTGTCAAGCTGCCTTCTTTCTGAACCAGACAGATTTAGCCAGACCTTTGATTCCTGTCCCTTGTTTAATGTTTTCAGTCCTCTTTGCATTGTTTGCACTGATGTTAAGGATGGGAAGGATGAATACAAATTGAGAGACTGATTTAGACATTTTGCCAGAGAACTGAGGATTACCAGGAAATGAAAAAGTAATTGAGGAGACAGAGCCCTGTCCTCTCTGTGTCCCTTTCCCTAGCCTTGTGTTTAGATGGATTGCTTGTGTCCCTGGAGATTTGAAGCAGATCAACATTTTGTGTTAGGAAGATGTTTTTAGGGTACTGAAATCCCTCTTATCTCATTTCAATATTTACATATATTTTTGCATATATTAAATAAAATTTAATATTTTTATATATACTAATAAAATTGGTACAACTATTACATATGTGTTTGTACATGTACACAAACACACATGACAAGAGAAAGAAGTCTATCAGAAGGAATCGGCTCATACCTTTGCTGAGACTGGTGAGTCTAAAATTCCTAAGGTGGGTGTGGTAGGTTGAATGTAATTGGTCCCCATAATATCACAGGCAATGGCACTATTAGGAGTTGTGGGCTTCTTGGAGTAGGTGTTGCCTTGATGGAGGAAGTGTGTCACTGTGGAGGTGGACTTTGAGGTCTCATATGTGTTCAAGATACCACTTAGTGTCATACTCCACTTTCCATCACCTGCAAGATACAGGACTTTCAGCTACTTCTCCAGCACCATGTCCTCCTGAATGCTGCCATGTTCCACCATGATGATAATGGACTGAACCTCTGAACTCTAAGCTGCCACCTCAATTAACTGTTTTCCTCTGTAAAAGTTACCATAGCCACGGTGTCTTTTCACATTAATAGTAACCCTAGCTAAGAGAGTGGGACATAGCCAGGACAGTCTGAAACTCTCAGGCAGAAGCTGAAGCTACAGTTTATAGGTGTACTTTTTTATCCTTCATGAACTCCAGGGAGTTTGTGAGCCTCAGAGAGACAGTGCATATGGTCTTGGACCTGTCAGAGGCAGGGTCTTGAAACACTTATCAAAAGATGGAAGGTAGGTGAGGTGTCCCTATGCTATCCAAGGAAGTATTCTCCAACTAACAAAGCAAAGAAACAAGAAACTTGCAGAAAAACAGAGTGAAAAATATCCATGAGAAAGAGAACTGTACTACTTCCATCCCCATATACATATTCTTTTTTAAAAAAGACTTATTATGTATACGGTATTCTATTTGCATGTGTCCTTGCAGGCCAGAAGGCACCAGGTCTCATTATGGGTCCTTGTGAGCCACCACATGGTTACTGGGAATTGAACTCATCATTTCTGGAAGAGCAGTCAATGCTCTTAACCGCTGAGCCATCTCTATAACCCTTACATACATATTCTAATGTACACTATTTATATGGAGTGAGAAACTAAAATATAAATGTTCATTCTAATCCTGCATGTGTGAAGGATAGGGTACCATGGAATCCAAGCAGGGAATGTCCTGGAGGATGGGCTGGGAAACTTAGGCAGCAGTAAGGAAAATTCACAATGAAAAAAATGTATAGTCACAAGCCACATGAGGAAACAGAGGTGACAAGTGCACCCTCCCTTTGGAGCACAGACTGTTACCTTTTTTTCTCACAATATTAGCGCATGTTTAACATGGGAGTCTGCTGCTAACCTATAAAAACAGGCAGGTCTTCCAGGCCTGGATTGGTGGGGATCTACATTCCTCAAACACTAGCAAGTATTCTCTTTTAAACATGGAGCAACATAAGCCAGGCAGTGGTGATGCACACCTTTAATCTCAGCATGTGGGAGAGAGAGGCAGGTGGATCTCTGTGAGTTTGAGTCTAGCCTGGTCTATAGAGTGAGTGCCAGAGTGCCAGGACAGGCTACATAGCTACACAGAGAAACTCTGCCTCTAAAAACAACAACAACAACAACAACAACAACAAAACAAAAATCAAAAAAAAAAAAAGGAGAATTTTGCTGAGGTAAAGTTCAACCCTTAGAACCACAGGAGAAATACACCACTACAGGTACAGTGTCACGTGCTACTGCATAATCCCAGCACCTCCAATCAGAGGTCCCTAGAACTTACTCATCAGCCAGTGCAATCATGGAGCTCCAGATTTAGTTGCGAGATCTAGATTCATAAAACAGGGTTTAGCATCCAATTGAGAAAGACAATGGTTGTTGACCACTGGCTTCTATATGCATACCTACACATGTAAATACACATGAATACATACAACACCCCCAGCCATCTCTCTGCAACCTGAGGATCTTTAAGGTCCTGTTTGCTTTGGCCCAGACTGGAATGAAACTCTAAAACAGACAGTGGAGGTCATCTATAGCTCAGTTCCTTCTGCTTTCAGAAGACTAGATGACTTGTCTACATCTGAAACCTGCATAGATCATAGCTTTCATCTTAAGGCTTCGATTTCGAGATAGCTACAGGGACAGTGGGGAAGAAAGTTGAGACCTCCTCATTTCAGACCAATAGTAAATCATTTTCATTTACTAATTTCTGTTTCTTAACTTCTTAATACAGCAAAATTGAGGACCCACATTTATGGAACTAGGGGCTTGGTAAAAATGTGACATAATGAAATAAATAAGTTATAAGTGACTCGGTAGATACAAATAGTAGATTACACAGTGAAATAATTTTTGGATGGAGGACAGATTTCTAGAAGATGCATAAAGAGCTTCAAGAAACAGTAAGGTTAAGTTGGGAAAAATGTAATTTATAATCACAAATAAAATTGCTGAGATAATTAATGTTGAATACTTTAATTTTTTTTATTTACCATTTGCTTATACTCTCACTGTTCAAAATATTATGCCAGAAATGTCTAAATAATTAAGTTCTATTAATAATGAAAATGCAGACATTTGAAAAGACTTTCCTATATACACATGGATCTTAGCAAAGGTTTCCAAACCTTTAAAAATTCTCTGCATTTGCTAATATGCCAGCATTACATTCAGCCCTAAGGTGTCTTGTGACCACACACCTGCCCTCTAGGGATGGTTAGGATACACTGCTGTCAGTAGTCATAAACCATGACCTCTGTTTGGGTACAGTTAGTTTGACTTAATGTTTGAGTGGTTTAAACCACACTTCATGCTTTCTTAAGGTTTTATTGTTTCCCATCTACTCAACTGGACTGAAAAAGAATCATCTTCTACTACCACAAGGTTGTAAATTAAATGCCATTGGATAGTGAGTTCTTCTTCATCTCCTCTTCCTCTTCCTCATCCTCTTCCTTCTTCTTCACTGATAAAATATCAACCTAAGTTCTATGGCATAGATTTCTTCTTAGACTCCTCTGTGGTCATTTACTCCATCAATGGGACTTAGAAAATTATATTTTCCTCTATAACAGCAGTTCTCAACTTATGGGTTGGGATCTCCTTGGGGGGTTGAATTAGACCATCAGGAATACTTACACTATGATTCCTAACAGTAACAAAATTAGTTGTGAGGTAGTAATGAAACTAATTTTGTGGTTGAAGGTCACCTCAACATGAGGAACTGTATTAAAAGGTCACAGCATTAGTAGGGCTGAAGATCACTGCTGCAGAGCAAGGAATGCCTTCTTTTAGCCAACACTTGTTGACAGGAGTCCCATCTCAGACTACAGAGTGTTTGATGATGTTTTATTAGATTCTTCAGGAAATATGTCTTTCAGAAGTGAGTGGCTAGTGTGCACAGTACATTAACATGGATGTTTGACTACTTATCTTTCCTGTAGAGAGCCTCTTCGAGTTAGAATATTGTATGCTTCCTCCTTTAGGGAACTGATGGTTTCCTGTACCTACCCTCCTTCACTTACATATGTAGAAAGTAAGATCTTCATTCTTTTTTCTTCTTCTTTTTTTTAAAAAGTGAGTTCTTATAGAGATTAAGAGTAAAAAAAAACAGTCTTTTTTCCTGTTGTATTTTGTCTCCTTTTATGTTTTATTTTACTTTAAATCACATCATAGACTACTCTCTTTTTTGTTCTGCTCTCATCAACTATAGCATCCATCTCTTTTTTGTTACTTAGGTACAGAGGTCACAGTGGATCATTGTTCTTGTGTCTCCAAACAATTTAAAATTTTCACCTTTTTTGGCAATAAAAACATGCTCAAGATTCATATGCATGGATTTCTCTACCTAGACAAGGTGACTCTCCTCTTTCTCAAGAAATTTCATTTTCTTATTTAAGAGTACTTAAAGCTTCCAAATCTAGGAATGCCTAAATATGTCAAGGGATATATGGTAACACTCAACCCAGAACTGGCATTTGTGTTAATTAAATAAATTCAACCTTGGGTCAGGAGGCAGAGTTAGCAACTAGTTGGTGGAGATTAATCATAGAGAGTCAAAGGGAGTCTGGAAGATGGACAGGGAGATGCACAGGAAATAGTAGGGAGGACTTTGAGTATAGCGGCCTTCCTTGGATTGGCTGAGTAGAAGGATCGCATCTTTCAGAGACACCATGGAAGAGGGAAGGTCAGTTAATTGCTCATCAACAACCTGTCTGAGCTAGCAGGTTTTCACTCTAGCTTCCAACTCCTGAGTATTATTGATAAATAGAATGATAGGGATTTAGTCAAAACTACATTTGTTGGCAGGGTCAACAAATTTGGAGGCAGATCTGGCAGAACAACAAAGTCACACCTGGCTGCCACCGGAGAAGTGGGCTGGTAACTGCAGAGCCCCAGTTATTGGCTAAAATAGCAATAGATTCAGATGCAGCCACTGTGCTGGTGATAAAACAACATAAATGTTGGTGGGAGGAATTGATAGCCAAAGACTGCCTTAGTGACAACTGGGAAAAACAGTATTTTTAAGTTGTGAGTGAGTATTGGTATTTTTCATGTTACTATTTATCTTCCTTGGTTTTTTTTTTTTTTTTGGCATGATTTTTTTTTCCTGCATGCATGTCTTTCTGTGTGAGGGTGTCAGATCTTGGAGTTACAGACAGTTGTGAGCCACCATGGGGGCACTGGGAATTGAACCCTGGTCCTCTGGAAGAGCAGTCAGTGCTCTTAATCACTGAACCATCTTTCCCCACTCCTTTGCATAATTTTAAAGGGCATATAATCAATAGTTTAAGTTCTCTAACACATGTCTTTTATTTTTACTTTTTCACAAAATTTCTGTTGCAGTTGTTCCCCTTTTTCCTTAATATTTATTTTGTCACTATTGCCTTTTTTATATTTTATAATCAGATTATTGTCAAAATAATATTGCAATTTCAATAGAAACTTAAATGTGGCCTCAAACAAAGCAAAGAAAGACAAAGAAACTAAAATATACAGGATACTAGTTAAAATTTGTTAACAATTACCCACATGCACACATATGATGTAGTTTGTGTATAGAGGTCAGAGAACAAACTGTGGAAGTCAGTTCATTTCTTCAATTATATCAGTCCCAGGGATGGTATTCAGGTCATCTGGTTTGGCAGCAGATGCCTGCACTTGCTGAGTCATCTTCCTTTGCCTAAGATAATAGTTAAAGGAGGCAAAAAGAGAGAACTGAATGAGAATTTCTTATTTTTCCAATGAGTACTCACTCCAAAAGTATATAAAGGCTGAGAATTTTCAAAATGGGTGAATGGCATACTCCTAAAAGACAAAATTGCTTTTGTCCTAGCTGAGTAACAGCCGTATTATCTTTACTAGTGTGGCTGAGACCTGCGGATATGACGGGGCTTGACTCTCATGATTTAGATTATGTTTTATGGCAAAGATGGTATGTTTGTGGATGTAATGAAGGTTATCAAGTCAAGTAATTTTAGTTAATAAGATTGAATTTGCTGATGCCTGGGGTTGTAGCTCAGTCATAGAGCATATGGTTAGCAGAGAAAGGGTTCTGCTTGGAATCCCAGAATCATAAATAGAGGGAAGTAAGAGATGAAAACCTTATTCTAGTTGGATGGAACTTAGTCAGATGGATGCCTTTAATAGAGGAATTAGATTCTCCTTGAAGAGAGTGAGCCTCCTATTAATTGTGTAGAAGCAAAAGGCTGTATTGTGAATGTACTGCATTTGGCAAGGAACTAAAAGCATGTTTTAGAACTACAAGTGGGTACTAAGTAACAGTCAATGAGAAAATGTAGACAACTTGGCCATATAGCTACATGAAGAGGAATTCTGTCAGCAACCTGTAGGAGATTGAGAGTGGATTTTCTCAAGCCTTGTATGAAACTTCAGGTCTTGTCATGCTTAGATCACAGCCTCCTGAAACCCAAAAGTCAGTTAAACCATGCCTGCATTCTTGAACCCTAAAAGAAAATGTCAGATAATTTTTAAGAAAATGTTGCCTTAGGCCACTAGCTTGACAGCAATGTGTTACATAGCAACAGTATATTAAAGTAACCCATGTTGATGAAAGCTTGGTCAATGGGGTGAATATACAAGTCACTGTAAATGATACTTTGCTATATCTTCTATCCTTAGATTTCTGTAGATATAAGAACCAGTATATATACCACATCCAAAATTATAGATTAGATCCATTCTTCAGTGACCTTCAAGGGTAACACATTGGAGAATAAGGAAGACCAAAACATCTGTATAGCAGTATAGCAGTCTATTCTGCCTCTCAATTTTGTATAAGTCAACAGGTTGGATAGATGTGTCTGTTATGGATAAAAAAGCTAAGAAGCATCTCAGGAAAGTTCCAAAAGAAAAACTGCAGTACCAACATACTTGGTTCTGTAATAAAGTCATGTTTTTTTTTTTTTTTTTTAGTAAACACATGCTCTTTATTTGAAAACAGTTCCTGGCATGGATGACTTTAGTAGAGCCTGAGGAACTAATTGGATTCATCCATTATCTACACAACCAAAGCTACCTACCATGAACTATGCATTACCAGATGCCTCAAGAAATCAGATTAGTCAAGACAATAATAATAATCTATTGTGTGGTGAAAAAATGGGCATACTTGGTATTAAGCCTATGTAGAATCAGAAACTCTAATAAATTACATAAATAGGTAGACTCTACTGAGATGTCCCTACTTATATTATCTAAACTTACCTCATGTGCTCACAATATGTTTTTTCTGGAGTAGCAAAAACAATTTCATATATGCATCAGTGTAGAGACTGCTCCAAGAATATTGTGAAGGAAAATTCCATTAGGCAAAGATGTTTATGAGACATTTGTTTACCTGCTTCGTGTAGAGAGGCATGGTCAAGAGACACAAGCATACCACTGAAATCCAAGTTGTGATAGTTCTGTGTAAAATGTCTGGGGAGAGATGAGTAAACTTTTACTAACCTTGGATAGAGCACCAACCACAGATTAAGGTATTAATTCCACTGAAGTCCAAGTTGGTGAGGTAATTGGGATTACTGATATCAGCTACAAGTTTTTTAATGAAGATTACTTATTTAAAGGAACAAGTATGACTTAAAGGCAGCTTTACTATTGAAAAGACTGCCCCAATCACAAGGCTCACTTGTACACAGCTCAACAGATTGAAGAGTTTCTTTACCCACCAACTGTTTATTGCTTCTTTAACCCTGTAAGGGCCTCTATTTCTTGTTCATTTTAGGAACTTCTTGAGATTTGTGAGTTGCTTACTTCCCAAGTGGTCTCATGACCCCCACTCCACTCCTCCCACCCACACACACTCCTATTTGAAAAAAAAATGTTTCAACTTGGAACTTTCTGAGCCTAAAGGAATCTATCCAAGATAGGATGTTTCAACTCAGAGGGAGTTGTTATACAACAGAAATGGAATTTATTTATTTGGTCAAGATCATGTATTGTGTGAAAAAAACTTTAGAAAAGTAGCAAACAGATGGACCAATTAGATATAACCAAGTACATGAATCTTTTTGTCTCGGTTTGCAGGATGCTTTCAGAGATTAAATGTGCAGGCTGGTTCATTCTAGGAATATTTCCCAGCTTCTCTTTTCGGTCACTGCTGTACCTCAATGGTACCTGGATAGATGGTCATGATGGCAATAACAGAGGCTCTTTCTGGAGCCCCCACAATTGCCCTCAATAATAAAAGTCCTTTAGCTGTTGCCATTGCTGAGCTGAATGTCCCACTAGTCAGTGGTAGTGAGATTCGTTGAGTCTCTGACTTGGATTTTGAGCTAATGTAATTTGGATAGGGAAAGAGTAACATTTTTTTGTCAGTTTGGAGGACTCTAAGAATGCATGCTATTCTAATGTTTCCACATTGCCCTAGAGATTCTCCCAATCTACAAGGTAGGTCAGGGTATGTGAGAGGATCTCTCTCAGATAATGGAATATCCAAAGTGATGTGGAAGCGATTGCTTTTCTGCTTATTGAAATAGTCACAAAAGCCTCTTCTGATCCAAAGCACAGTAGTATATGGCTTCACCAGTTTATAATTCAGAATTTGAGATTAATTACATGGGGTACGCGATACTGTTTATCCTTAAGACTTATTTTATTAAAACGTTTTAATTTCAAGGCCAATGAAATCAGTGTAGAGAGGATTCAGGAGGAGTGTTATCCCACTGAAGATGTTTGTTTTCATACGAACAATGGTGCGATAATCACAAATTGCTCTTTTGGAATTCAGACATTAAATAAAGAATTTGCTTGTAAAAGTTTTCAGCTTGGGGCCATAAGACAAGGGCAGGAATCCAAGAAGTATTGTATAATTCTTGTTTTAATTTGGAAGGCCTAGGGCACCGCATTTTTCCCCCCAATTTTGTCAAATTTATGAATTTTTGTTGTGATGACCAGTGAGCCTGAGAACATCGCCCAATTCCCTGGCCAGTGCTTGCAACTTTAAACTTTTTCTTCATTTTTTCTTGGAGTCTAATCCAAGGTGATCTTCTCTCAGTCACAACTAGTTTAAGTGTTGTTTTCTCCCCCGCACTATTAAGTGGAGTTTGTGGAACATTGCAATGTCTTTCCAGATTCAGTGCCTGGATGCACAAAGCCAATTTACTTCTTGCTGTTTTGTCTTGGGCACCTCACTATGTGCTTTAGTGGCAGCTCAGCAGTTTTAGTAGCCCCATTTAATGGGTAAAAACAGACCCGGTCTGTCTAAACATAGCCTATTCACTAGCTCTCATCAAAACAATTCCGTTTTGCTGTACGATGGCGCAGTGGAGAATGGAAAACAGGCACACAAGACTCCATTCAGTTCCCAAAGCTGGACCCTGGGGCAGTGGGTCAGTCCAGCAATGGGTCATGTGGAAGAAAACCAGCGTTTCTGTTGCAGTGGGACAATACAGGCTCCTTGGCAAAAGCAACTCAGCACATTTAAAAAAAACCATTAGAGAAGCTTCCTCCTTAAAGGGGTGAGATTTTCATTTTGACTGTGGGGTATCATTTGTACTCAAACACCTTCACTTCAAGGGGGGGCAATCTAAAACAATATGGTAATCTGTTTAATTCTCTTGGCAAGGGGCTCCTTCATCATGCTCTCTTCCTCTTTGCCCAATGCACAAGATAAGTAGCTGTGTGTCACTGTCAGGTTTTGACTGCTTTATCTTTGTCATCAGGTGGTTTTCATTTCCAGACCTTTATTGTGTCCTGACCTACAGAGATGGAGCAGTAAAGGGAATACTAAATGACACTTAAAATAAAAAATAACCACTTTCTCTGGGCTCCCTGAGGTATGTAATTTAAAATGTAAATGTATTAATGATCTTTCAGTGAAAAACCTCTTTCCTTGTAGCTTTCAGTACCCTTAAGAAAGGTGGATTTCTAGCTAATATTTAACAAGGGAGCATTTAATGCTGCTGCCCTAAATCAATTTATTCAGCTCTTCCTTTTGCATATACATACACGAACTATAAAATGTTTGCTTCACAATTATTATTTCTATTCACCCTATTTGCAGTTTTAGGTCTAGAGCTTTTATTTCAGAATAATCCATGTACATGATTAAAAATATGACTACATAGTTAGTGGAACTATTTTTTGATTCACTTCATCCTCTGTCAGAGCATCAGATGTGCAGTGACAAGGCATTTTAGCCTTAGACAATAGCTATGTGCACCCAAAACTGTGTGCTATGTGACGTTTTTGGACCCTAGAAAGATTCTAGAACAATGACTCAAGAGTTTCAGAAAATGTAGTTACAGAGACATTCATTAATTTTTATAGGTATACTTCTTAGATGTCTCAAAAATCACTTATTTTTGTCTCTAAAAAAATAGACATGATTATCAGGGTCAGAGAAAAATTAGTGATCCATTCAGCAGCCTTAGAAAGTGAACCCTGGAGGAATGGTTCAAACCTGGCCATCAGAAAAGAGTGGAGAATAGATTGGGACATTAAGCCCAGGCTGGTCATGGTATCCTTGCCATATTGTTGCTAAGAGCAGGGGTCTGCTCAGGAGTAGCATGGCAGCCGTTTGTCCTGACATTGACTGCTCATGAGTTTGCATTTCTGAAGAGTTTCCATGTTGTGTTGGGGCATTTCTGAAGGGTTTCCATGTTGTGTTGGGTGACCAAAGGCTTAAAGGGACACTTCATGGAAGGAAAGACCCATTTTGACAGGCATGTGGGAATGGGGACATGAACTAACCATTGCGTCCCAGTGAATACAGTGAAAAAATCTGCCAAAGTCTGGAGTGAAGAATCTATGGTGTATCAACATATCCCTACAGAGAAATGATGCTAGGTCACAGCCAAGGATGTGAGAAAGAGTGACAGGATGGACCAGCTGAACTCCTCATAATATCTATATAGCTGTACAGAGTTCTGGTGTATGGAGCAATACTCTAGCAATGAGAGGCAATCCATCTAATGAGGCCTGCACACTGAGTAATGAGAGCCAGCACAGTATTTGGATATCAACTAATGAGAGTGTGAGCAGTGTTTAGTCAGCAGCTCCAGCACAGGTATTTGATTTAAAATACGCAAATGTACCATAGTCTCACTTGCTTGGTGTCTGGGTCAAGTCTGTCCCAGCTGAATCTGAAGAGCTCTAATTTGGGTTTGTGAACTCAGTATTTCAGACTCAAGCATGGGTCTGAAGAATTAAAATTGTAAGTACAAATGTCTGTATCCTATTAAAATGATTTTGCATTCAATTTAGAAATATTAAGAGACCAGTGCAATCAGGCTTTTGTTGTTGTAGTGTTGTTGGCTTTGTTCTTGAAAAGAGGGGTGGAGGCAGATTGTTCTTTTGTTATGAAGTGAGGCAGTAGGAATCGTGTCTTCTGCTCTGGAGTGTGACAGTTCCTATGTCCCTATATCCGCAGAGCTCTAGACAACATCCCCTGTTAACCTGGAATACTGGGGAAAGTACATTGCTTATAATACTTGTGAGTCTTTGTCTTTGGTGAGATTTACTTCAAGTTTGTTCTAAAATCAAACACAGGTGTCCCAGTATTGCCTACCAGGGAGAAAGCAAGGGAATGAACCTGAAGCATGGTCTAGGCTTTGTCGCTTTTAATGTTGTAGCGAGGCTCTGCCTTTCCCATGATTGACTGATTGACTTGCAGCCTCCAGTGTTCTTTCCAGACATTTAGGAATATAGTGTTTTCTTTTCTCTGTTGCTGACATTCCTGACACTAAATATTTCATCACTGATGAGGACTGTAGAAGCTGTCCTCCGAGTGATGAATAATGAGCCCCTGTACATTTGTGACTCCCTGTTGTTGGCTGATTAAGTTGACTTTGTGTCGTTTGCAGGGAGAGGTTGAGCAAGAATAGCTTTGTGCTGATGGTGGAAGAGAATGTGATACCAGCGGCTGGGATGAAGGGGAATGTTTGTGGCTGCCTGCCTTGATGAGTAGTTTCAACCATAGCATGAATAATTATGGGCCTTTCGGCTTTTCTTCTTTGTTTAACTTCAAAGACATCAAAACACATTCTGAACAGCTTTCTAAGGTTTATCTTCTTGTACTTCCATGGCATATTCTTTGCCTCATAGGTATAATTTTACATTTGTACAAATGGAGTAACTAAAAAACAGAGAAAATACTTAATAATATTTGACTGTGTATCAGTAATAGTATGGGAGTAGAATCAGCTCTTCTGATTGAAATGGCTTGTAACAGTAATCTGAGATGCAATCTCAATGCCTCTGCTTTTATGGAAATGTGGACACAGACATGCACAATAGGATAGTTATGTGAAGACATGGGAATGAGACGTTGTCCGCCAGAAAAAATGTACCGAGCATGGTTCTCAAGAGAGGCCAACTCTACTGACACCTGATTTTAGCCTCTCACTAGATATAGAACCTAAGTTAACTTTATTATATTTATGATTCTGCTCCCGAGAGTGAGAGAGAGAGAAGAGAGAAACAAAGTCACATTGGAGGTACTAGGGCTTTGATCATTCAATTATGCGAAAGGGGAAAGTCTTCTTCTTCTTCTTCTTCTTCTTCTTCTTCTTCTTCTTCTTCTTCTTCTTCTTCTTCTTCTTCTTCTTCTTCTTCTTCTTCTTCTTCTTCTTCTTCTTCTTCTTCTTCTTCTTCTTCTTCTTCTTCTTCTTCTTCTTCTTCTTCTTCTCTTTCTCTCTCGCTCTCTTCCCTCTGTCAGACTCTACCCATTTATCTTTCACTTTTTCTCTCTATCTCTAACATGTCTGTGTCTCCTGAGGATTGAACCTAGAGCACTTCCCCTACCACTGAGCTATAGCCACTGAACTTTTTGTAGTATTGTTATTATTTTGGAAACCAGCCATCGCTATATTGCTCCAGTAGGCCTTGAGTTTGTGATCCTCCTGCCTCAGCCTCAAGGGTAGTTGCATCCCAGTGACAGAACATACTTTCAGTAATAAGTGGTAACAAAAATAAATCAATAAATATCATTAGCCTTTGGAAACATACTTAATATAAGGAAAGGCAAACAAGTGATTATATCAAATATGGAAGAAAAGTCAGGAAATAGATACTGTTTCAATTTCATGTGTTCAATCATGTATGAATCTAAAAAGAAAAATAAAACCTTCATTTTACATAGCTCCTGAATCTGAATCATTTTGTTGGAGACAGGCAACATGCAGGGAGGGGAGGAGAAAAGAGGAAGTCAGTTCAAGGGGTGGTGCTGAGCATGTTCTGCCATAATAGCTAGAACCCTCAGGGAAAGATAGATGGTTTAGAACAATGGTTTTCAAACTGTGGGTCATGACCCCTGTGTGTGTGTGTGAGGGGATTGGGGGGTGTCAAACAACCCTTTCACAGGGATCACTTAAGGCCGTTGGAAAATACAGATATTTACATTATGATTCATAACAGTAGCAAAATAATAGTTATGAAGTAGTGACAAAAGTAATTTTGTGGTTGGGGGTCACCACAACATGAGGAACTGTATTAAAGGCTCACAGTATTAGATACGCTGAGATCCACTGATTTAGAGGGTATCTGAGGGTATTCTAGATCAGGGAATATGAAACAGGGTGTCAAGGCACCAGCTTCTGTGTCCTTTGTCTATAGGCACTCTCCCAATTCCTCTGGGAGCTCCTGAGGTCTGCTAGACTCAAGCATGGTCCTGAGATCACATGGTCTGTGATTGCTGTAGAAACAGAGGTTTTGTGGATGGGCATTGTCTTAGTATTTTTTTAATGTTAATATCTTGTTATTGCTTGGCTGGTCAAAGTAACACAATTTCATTAGGGATCATACTATGCTTGTGGCCTATTAATGCAAAATGTAATAAGTACCTATACTCTTATTAATAGCAATACATGATGTAAATCAGACTGGATAGAAAGCTAAAATGAAATAAATGGTTAGTCAAGATATTACATGGTCATTAACAAAAATGGCTTTGAAATCTAAGTGATGTATATATATATACCAGATTTTATGTTCACCAACTGTGGGAACTTTACCACAGTTTACCCTTCCCTGAGGGTTTCCTAAAGAACAAGAGTACTACCGATTTTCCCCTTACTGGGTAAGGTGAGGTGTGTGGAGGTTTTGCTGCAATGACCTTTAGGTTACTGATGTTCAGTATAGTAGTTGTTAATTAGGCAATAGCATTAATATAGGAGAAGGGTTAGGGGCTTATCTCTGGTGAGCTTCAGCATCTATGACATGTGTGATCAGGGACATCTCCTCCAGACATGGTGTCAGAAGTTTTTCAGTCATGAGTCAAGACATATAACATTTTCCTTTCTTAAAAACACGCAGTACAAAACATGGTTATTTACTATGTTTACTTATCAGAGTTTGCAGGCTCAACCTTGCTAATGAAACTTTTACATTGTAAACCGAGGTGTGGATATAAGCTTTCTGACTCAACACTCATAACAGCAGTACAGAATACTGTTTCTCTTTCATCTGTTAAGTGGACATTCAGATATAGCATCAAAGTTTCCATTCTGAAGCAATGTCCCTTCTTCTCCATAGACCCTGACCGCATCAGACTCTTACTAGGTCATTTAGAGAACAGAAGAGCTGTGGTAGGATGTAGGAAAACCCAGGTGCTTCCATACATCCAGTTACAAAATGCACACGTTCTGAAATCACCCACTGCCTCTGAGTTAAAGCTGTGGTTTTGCTCTACACATTCATCATCTCTATTATCTCCCATCTCTGTGGAATTTCCTCCCTTCTCTCCATATGCCAGGTGCAAGCTTGTGATGTCAGATGAAAATTGAACTCTTTTGCAGACACTTGACCCTAATCAAGTATTTGTCATCTTGGGAATTGCATGTAGCATATCTTGCAGAAAAAATCCCCGCTTCTGGCTACTGTTTGGCTCCTTTTGATCCATGGTTATTATATAGCACCATCCTTATTGAGGTAACTGCTCCCTCTGACTCCTTTCTTTCTACAGAATTCAACTGGGTGCCAGTCAAGTCTAAGACAAAGCTTTCTGATACAAAGCTTTACACTTGCTAAATACAAGCATCAGGGGATTGCATTGTTACTGTGTGATATAAAGATCTGAAAGAATGTCTCTTCACAATGATGCAGTTTAGGGCTGGAGAGATGGCTCAGCAGTTAAGAGTGCTGGCTCCTCTTCCAGAAGACATGGGTTCAGTTCCCAGTACCCACATGATAGCTCACACAATGATGCTGCTTACCACCTAACAGGAATATTATGTCACCCATGTTCAATTGACTGCATCAGGTCCCCCTTTGATCATCTTTTCTACTTGTGTTGGCATCTTCCAGTTATATTTGTTGAAATCTCTTCTTGGTTTCACTATACTTGACCAAATTCTTTCCTTCCTAATGAATGTTAAGACACACTTCCCTCAGGAGAAAGCACCTTTCCAAGTTAAAAGCCCACCAGACATAATGTGTAAGCACTCACACTGCTTAGGGCTAGGAAGGTAGTGAAAGCAGGAATTAACATTCAAGTTTCTTTTTGTTAATGCCTATGAGAGTCAAAAATGGCTTCTGGATGGATGGACCAGGAAGACTAGGAAGAAGTAAAAACAAATAAATGAATCTTCAACATACTCTCCAGGGTTTACTGTTAAGGCAACATTTAGCCCCTACCAATGATAGGAGAAAACAGAAGTGGTAGTTGACATGTTACCAATGACATTTAAATTACCCCATGCTGCTATTTGGCTCTCTATTCCTCTAGAAAGTTTTGTTACTGCATCCTTAACTCTTTTTATGTGATATGTTGCTGTCATATACTTCACATGTGATTTTTCTCCATTCCAAGGGTCTGGGGGTCCTTCCTAGATTCTTTTTTCTTTTAATTTTTATTCTTTCTCATACATCATATCCCAACTGCAATTTCCTCTCCCTCCACTCTAGATGAACTCCTTCTCTGTTTCCCTTTCCTCTAGATGAACTCCTCTGTTTCCCTTCTGGATGAAGTTCTTCTCTGTTTCCCTTCAAAAATAGAAAACAGGAAATAAGAGCAGGCCTCCCAGAGATACTCACTGAACACAGCCTAACAAGATTGGACACAAACCCTCATATCACAGCTGGACATGACAACCCAGTATGTGGAAAAGTGCCCCCCACACAAGCAAGAGTCAGAGACACCCCCACTCCCACTGTTGGGAGTCCCAAAAGATCAGCAAGCAATACACCTGTAGATATGTGCAGAGGACCTAACTTAGATCCATATAGGGTCTGTGTTTGTCCCTTCAGTTTCTATGAGATCCTATGAGCCCTGCTTAGTTGATTCTGTGGCCCATGTTCTCATGGTGTCCCTGAACCCTCTGGCTCCTATAATTCTTCTTGTCTCTCTTCTGCAGGGCTCCCCTGGCTCTGCCTATCAGCCTCAGTATCTTGATACTTTTGTGTATTATAAATAATATGAATACATAAATAGTATATAAAAATACTTTTTGGAACAAGTTATATAGTAAAATTTACAACTCTTAAGAATATAGTTCAATTAAATTTTGGTTGTCTATATGACAGGATGATTGCCTGAGTATCATTATTTAATTTTGCATTAGTTTTTCTTCCTAAGTTTACACTAACAGTTCTGATTTGACATGTCAACAATTAAAGCCATTTTTGCTACTGTCATATAACTTGATATTTTAAGGATGAATGTGTTGTGTTAATTATTTATTTTAGCTCTTACCTCTTTGCCTATGAAGATTGTGTCTTACTGTGTTTTGTCATTTTAGGATATGAGCTTGTCCTAGGTTGGAATTTTGGTGTGAGGAATCCTGATTTATGTTTTTTTTTTTTTTGAGACCTAGTTGGGTTCTCAGTAGCTTAGGCCACTATATATATATATATATATATATATATATATATATATATATATTGTGTGTGTGTATATGTATATGTATACGTATATGTATATGTATATGTATATGTACATGCATACATACATATATATATATATATATATAACATATAGTTTGGAGATTTATGAGCCATGTACATGTATATGTAGTGTGTTCCAAACTGACAAGGCTGGTCATATGAATTCTACCTCAGTCCTAGATGTGAATTGTTGATGGTGTCTTGAGCTGGTGGGTATTGAAAGTGACCCTGACTACAAGAGCCAATTTAATGGAGGTGTGGTTTCCAAGCCCCACTTTACCTATGACATGTTTATTTCTTCCTGCTTTCCAACATTCATGCTCTAGTTTTGCTTTGTTTTGTTCTGTATGTATCTACCATCCCTAATTTTCAGAGATTGTTTGTGCTTTTAAGTAATTTAAAATAGCTTTTAAAGATATTATCCATCTGCCATAAATTCACTTAAAAATGATCATTCTGGGTTTTAATATTTTGATGGACTTGATCAACCTTCACTACCGGAGCCTTTTCATTATCTTAAAAGAAGCCACATAACATTTGGCCATCGCTACAATTTCTCCATCTTCTGGGATCCCAGGCAGCCATTAATCTATTTTCAGTCTATGTGGATTTACCTACTTTGAACATTCACATCAATGAGATCAGACAATGTGCAATCTTTAAAAATTGTCTTTTGATTTAGCTAAGCATTTGGGATCTCTGTTATGGGCATGTTTTTCGTTGGGCTTCAAATGTAGCTAGTTGTTTTCCACCAGCCTGCCTGGTCCTGCCACCACGCCAGCCCCCAATAACACGCAGAGACTCTGTATTTGATATAAGGCTGTTGGCCAGTTAATAGTTTCTTACTGGCTAGCTCTGTCTTAATGATTAACCCATTTCTACTATTCTAAGTATTTCCACATGGCTCATCTTACCGGCTCGAGCAGCTGGCATTCTACCTCTCAGGTCTCTCCATGTTGACTCCTCCCAACTACTTCCTCTTTCCTCCTTGTCTCCTAGCCCCACCTATCTTGATTTCCCATTGGCCTACAGTGCTTTATTTATTAACCAGTATGAGAAACATATTTACAGAATAACATCTCCCATCAGATCTCAGCTATACAGTGTGTATATACAGTATTAGTGTACTAGAATGCATCACCTCTCTTCCATAGACACACTGTGATACAGGCTGTGCTACCACACCCTCATCCAAAGTCCTGAGTTTATTTTACAGCTCAGTCTTGGTGTTGTGTGTCCTCTGAGTTTACACAAATGTATAATGTATACATAGTATATAACACTATGTGTAGTGTCATAGGAGAATTATGCTCTAAAGCCTTTGGATTTTCTTCATTCTTTGTTGTTTCCTCACTATCTGCAATAGACAATCATCTTAATTTTTCCACTACAGAAGCCAGCTTGTCCTCATTTTTTCTATTTGTTGTAAATGTAGTTTTTGACTAAAAATAAATTATATTTTTGATTTTAGGGAGATGGTAAGATGGCTGGGTGTTCAGGGCCCAGTAAATCAGACATGAGCTTGACCTCCAGAACATAAGTGACAAACTAGATGCAGCAGTCATGAATCTGTAATCCCAATGGTTCTTCAACATGATCATGATGGAGATAGGATAATCCCAAAATCTCATGGGCAAGATAGCCTGGAGTTCATTACACTAATCTATGCTTGACTTTCAAAAGTTGTTTATTATGCTAGGGTACGTTCATGAGCCTACGTATTCATATACATACAAACAATAAATTAAAATGTACAACTCTAAGAAAGTTTAAAGTACATTTATACATTAAATCATTTGTTTTGCGCTTATGCATGCATGTGTGTGTGTGTGTGTGTGTGTGTGTGTGCGCGCGTGCGTGCGTGCGTACGCACGCGCCTGTGTGCATGTTGCGTGCTCACAATAATTTGTGGAGGTTCAAAGGCAATCTGTAGACGTTAGCTCTCTCTTTACACCATGTAAACACAGGAACAGACTCAGAGTTCAGGCTTAGGTGCAGGCATCTTAACTGATGGAACCATTTTATTGGCCCAGAAATTTAAAGAAAAACTTCACACACACACACACACACACACACACACACACACACACCCCCCACACATTTTTGTAATGATTAAATCTTTTCTGTGATTTTACTTGTCAGGTTGATGCAGATATTCTCTTTTGCTCCTGTGGGTTAGAGGTTTGTGTCTTTCTGGGACCTTGTGCACAGCTACATAATCTTGTATTTGTATTTTCATTAGATACTAGTGATCACTACACCTCACTTTGACAAAGTCAGGAGCGATAACTCTTATTTATTGCTTCAGCAATTTGATGGTTTGTGTAGTTGAAATCATTCCATTTCTCTGTTAAGAGAATGAATTCATGGCTTTATTGATGTCTTCCATCACTAAGGCATAGCCTGGGAACCCATCTCTTCTAAGAGTTTTTTAAAATAGGACCTCACTAAGTTATTTGGGTCTTTCTTTATCTCCTTCTGTACTCTGGGCAGGCTTTGAATTTGCAGTCTCCTGCCTCAGCTTTCCAAATAGCTTGTATTACAAGCCTGTGCCACCAACTCTGCCTTCAGGTATTCTTTTATTTATTTATTTATTTGTTTGTTTGTTTGTTTACTTATCAATTTATTTTAGACTTATTTATTTGTATGTTCAAAGGGCAGAGGACAGTATGTTGGAACTCTGTTTTATCTTTCTATCATATGGATTCTGGTACTGAATCCAAGTTGTCAGGCTTGGCAGCAAGTATCTCTGAATCATATTGCTGGCCCCTTGGTGTTTTTAAATATTTTGTGACTATTGGTCTGGGTTTTCTATGGATGTCTGATAGGTCAAGTTGGTTTACAGCACTGCCCAATTCTTCCAGTTCCTATTTTTTTTCTGTCATTAAGATATAAGTGGGTATTGAATATCCAATATTGTTTAGAACTGTGTGTTATCTCTCAGTTCTGTATCTGCCTCACCTATCATTGCATATATTCCTCATGTATTGACACCATTTTCATTATAAATGTTCTTATTTTCTTTATATTTTACTTGTAGAGCCTATTTTGCTTATTAGTATAGTTCCATGATTTCTTATGTTTGATAACTTGAAAAACCCCTTTTCATTCTTTATTTTCAAATTACTAATATCTGAATCTGAAACACATCTCCTCACTTCTCAAAAGAAGAAATACAAATTACTAATGATAAATACTTGAAGTGTTCTACATCCTTAGCCACCCAGAAAAATGCAAATTAAACTGCATCGAGATTTAGTCTTATCTTCATTTAGAATAGCTATCAGCAAGAATGCAAATAACAACAGATCCTGGTAAGGATGTGGCAAAGGAGGAACCCTGATTTGTTTCTAGTGTGAATATAAACCATGACAGACTCAGAATGGAGGTCTCTCAGAATCTAAAACTAGAGATATCATACTTTTTATACCACACTTATGTTTATTCCCAAAAGAATTTAAGTCAGTATACCATACTATCATATAGATACTTTCATTTCTAGGCCTATTGCTACATCATTCATAATAACAGTGGTCTACAACAACCTTGGCTTTTTAGCAGGTGAATGGATAAAAGGGATGTGGTATATACAAGGGGGTTTTATGCACATAGAAGAAAAAGCTAAATATGTAAGCTTTAGAAAATGGGCCTGGATTGGGGACCATCATATTATTGAAATAAATCACACTCAGAATGAGAAAGTAGATTTGAATGCGTACACACACACACACATTTGACATGAAAATAGAATCTTGCCTGTGAGGGGAGAACAGATCTACAAGAAATAGAGAAGGTAATATGTAAGAGAAGAAAAAACATTGTACAGAATATATATATATATATATATATATATATATATATATATATATATACATACCTAATAACATGAAAACAGAAGGGGTGCTATTTGTGGGGAAGAAGAGGATCATTGAGGGTGGTACAGGAAAGATGGAGAAGGTAGTGGCCACTTAGAGTAAAACCTTTATAAAACTGAGCTATGGAAAGAGAGGTAAGGAGGCAGTGATCAGGCCATGCCTCAAGTGCTTAAGCCTCTTCCTGTATTTGATGCAGACATTCTTGGATCATTTCTTGACATATTAGTTGCTTGTGTCCATAACCAGTGTAACAAGTTACCACATTCTGGGCTGTTGATGGTATCACAACTTTGACAACTGTGCTTTCCTGATGGGTCCAGAAGGAAGTTTAGTTCCACTCATCCAGCTTCTAGGGGTTTCCATTGTACTTTACACCACTCAAAGTCAGCACTCCCAGTCAGGCAACCATTTCTAACTCAACTCAGACCTCTGTCTGGAAAACTTACTTGTACTAAATTTGTGACTCATCCACATATCCAGGTTAATCTTTCCAGTCCATGGCCTTTGAATAAATCTTGTCTGCAAATACACCTTTTCCTTGTAATGCATCATTTAGTTCCCAGTGATTAGGGCATTGCATCATTCTTGGCCACCATCCGGCTTACCATAAGCCACACATCACAGTTCTCAGACAACTGCAGTGTCCTTTAAAAAGTATTACACACTCTCGGCATTACACTTATTCTAGAGGAACTAGGTCTGCAGCTCTCACATTGTGTTCAGTGTCTGTAAGCCTTTAGGATGCAGAATTCCACATTGTCTGAACAGAACAGTTTTTTTGTCTATGCCCTCAGCTAAATTTAGAAAACAGGAGCTCTGTAATTTCATAAAGGCTCAGAGGCGTGTAAACTCAAATCAATACGGAAGAGTTCCTGGCTAATGGCAATTAACTCCCTGTGGCTATTAATTTATTCATCCACAGATGTGTTCTTGCAATTTCTGGTTGTAAAACTAGATATTATATCATAATGGTTCACACAAATATCTCACTGAAGAAAACTTGTAAAAATGCAACAACTTGTACCTCGTTGCAGGTATCATACTAGGCACCAATACACACTGTTAGGGAAGCTGAGATGACCAGAAACTTGAAGGGTTTGGCTTGGAACATTTATTACTAAACATTATATCTATCTAAATTTCTTCCTGAGGATTTACTCCACCACATGCTGGTCAGGTGGCTCTCATTCCTGCTCTAGTGTAGATCCCACTCACCACAAGTCCACGAGGACTGTCTTTTACCCTTAGCACAGTGAATAGCATACAACTTAAATGTGGGTGTTTGTCATTGCTAACAGTGATGGCAGTAGCAATGTGGTATGTTTGTGTAACTATCATTCAGGTTTAATTTTATGAATCCAGAAACCTCAGAAGCTTTATTTACTACCATTGAGAAAATTTGTGTGAAAACTTAGTCAACAAAGATGATGGATATGAGGAAACAGGTTGATTGTAGACATCATCATTTGCTATGATATAGCAATGTTTAATAATAGCAAAAGTATGAGTTTTATAATTGATAGTCATGTGTTTCTCTTCATTTCTAGTCTACTCTTTATGTCACCATGAATTAAGCCAATTTGAATCAGATTCCTGTTTTTTTACAACAAAAATGTTCCTAGGAAACGATATGTTAATGTTAGTTTTCTAAAAGTATATAAGTCTCATAACTCAAACAATGAAAGCAGTAAAGTTACCATTGTTTACAAATGGACAATATCTTTTGACTTCTTCAAATGACATGTTTTCTTGAAAGCTTTGGAGGCCATTTGTCAGGGGTTTGAGACTCACAAAGCATAATAGTTGCTTCACAACTGTCTAGAGACCAATGACTTCTCTTTTAAAAAAAGACTAGTGTTGCATTTTTCTAGGCAGAACGTCTTTTGATTCATGCTCGTGTAGGAAAAGCATGCATTTCGTAAAATGAGGCACTTAGGTAGTTCCTAGGGACACCCAATTACAAAGCCCCTGTCAGCAGTTCTGCTGCCCTCCAACAGTGAAAGCCAAGAATAACTTAAGCCTTCTCTTGAGCCTTCATTACCACCAAGAACTCTAAACACATATACCTGAGGGAACAAAGAAATGACAGCCAGAGCTCCCAAGGCGGGTAAGCACATTGTTGAACAAGTTCCAGAATTTTCTCCTAAAGGGATTGTTGGAAAGACGAGACATACTGCAGGCTTTGAGTCTACAGTGGAATTAGTTTAAGGCATGGTGCATTAGTGTATTGCACTTCTCTGTGCTACTGCTGCTTTGGGAGTTGTGAGGACAGGGAGTGGGCTGTGCAAATCTGCAGGGATTCACCTGGCAACATGGTGTAAGAGACCTGCTAAAACAGCCCAGGAAAGCAGGGTTGGGTCCAGCTGCAATGGCTTAGGCTCGTCTCCACAGACAGGCTCAGGGAAGCCTGGGCATTTAAAAGAGCCAGTTGAGGGAAAGGTCTCATTTTTTTTAAGCAGTGGAATTTTACTAAATTAGAAGATAGAAGAAAGAAGACAAATCAACTGTTTGTAATTTGGCCCTTCCCCCTACACGGTCAGATAGTTCTTTTCTAGTTTGGTGTGGGATCTTGTATGGATGCCCTTGTTTATTGTTCTAGGATTCCTGCTTTCTGTTTCCTTTCTTCCCTTCCTTAATTTCTAGAAGATCTTCCTGAAATCTAAGCTGTTATTTGTGAGTGAGAAATATTCTCACCTCTCCATCGTGAATTGCAGAGCACTTGATTCCTGTACAACCTCATAGCTTCATCCCCACTCACCTCAACTCCCAAACCCTTGCTCATATTTGTTGTTTGAGATGTCTATGCTTAGCTTAACTTGAAATATGAACAAAAGACAAAAGAACATGTTTTAATTGTAAATTGTTTTTATTATAGTATAAGCTCTCCAATGATGAATAATTGGGACAGTGGGATAAGATGTGAAGATGGCAGAGAAACTTACATGTTAACATATTGGAAAGCTGGACTTCTAATGAATTATCCACAGTGTTCTCCTGGTGGAGTTGGGAGAGCTCTGACTCTGAAGGATTCACAGGAGGCCAACCTGCAGGATTCCTTGTTGCTAGACTTTGAGATGAGTTGCTTTACTTAGGCCAGGAACTGGATGAAGAGGACTGGCCTCGAGCCCCCTGAGAGCAGAGTGAGCAGAGCATGGTGTGGAAGAATCTGGCACACTGAGAGCCCTTGCTGTAAAGTTACTGCCCTTGCTTGGGGGCATATTAGTTGCATAAATGGAATTTTTCTTTTTGACTATTCTTTTTGTCTACATTATTAATCAGCTTAGTGAAGTGTTCTTAATTGGCTTAGGACTTCACATTCCTTTCATTTATTTTCTTCAAGCCTGCTTCTTATATGGCAAGGGGTATTTCTTTCAGCTTTCTTGCCCAATTCCTATTATATTTTCTGTTATGTTTTATTTGCAGTTCCCTTTACAACTAACTTTATTTTGTAATGCTTTTAGTCATAAAGCAAGTTGTGAAACTGAGGGTGGTGGAGGCCTGAGGATCAGGAGTTGAAGGTCAGCCTTTGATGGCCTGAGAATTTGAAGCTAGCTTGGCCTACATGAGGCCAGATTTTAAACAATGAAGAAAAGCACACAGAGTTACTCAGTATCTCTCCCCAGTTCCCATAATGACACTTGTGCAACCACAGTACAGTGATCTGCAAACTCAAAACTACATTAATCTTCAGTCAGTATACATACATACATGCATACATACATACCCATATCTAAAAAAAATGTCTGACTTGGGCCTCTGGAGGGATGGGTCAGTGGTGAATAGCATTGCCACCTTTACAGAGGACCTGATTCCCACCACCCACAAAGCAGCTCATAGCCCCCTGTTACACACAATCTAGGGGATCCTATGCTACCTTCTGGCTTTTTCAAGCACAAAGCATACATTTGGTGCAATAAATACATGAAGCAAAAACCTCATACCCATAATAAATAGATAAATCCCCGAGAGATTTCTTGAATAAGCCTTAATCCCATTTCCCATATTTTATATTTTTTACACTAGTACCCTCGTTTTTCTTAATCTTGGTTCTTTGTACCTGGCTTTTTATGGATGTGTGTGTGGAAGAGGGAACATCTCTCCTTATCATTGTGGCCAATTATGTTTTCTTAAGTATCAGCTATTAATATAGACTTCATCAGTTTGAATTTATTATTTTCTAAATATCAAATTGATGATAGGCATTTTTGTCAAGAGTTTTAAGAATGTGAGGTTGTGTCCATCCTAGTTCGTTGTGTCAGGAGGTGATGGTATTTATCAATGATGTTCATTTGCTCATTTTATTGAGGAGGTACCTGCTAAGGTTTTGTAAGTTAAGTTACTATATTTATCTACTGATGCTGTCATAGCAAAGCTTCAGAGGCTATGTGGCTGAAGGTAACAGAGCTTTGTTCTCTCATCTTCCTTTACGTTGGGATTCTGAAGTCAAGCTTTTCTTAAGACTTTGTTCCCTCTCCAGCCTTTGAAGGAGGGTGTTTCTTTCTTAACCCTTTCAGACCTTGGTATCCTCAGGCATTTCCTGGGGTTCAACAGTAAAACACCAATTTCTGTCATCACAAACACAATTTCTTGTGTGTCTGTGTCTGTGTCTGTGTCTTTTTCTTTTTTTTTTCCTTCTGTGTAGATACCAATCCTACTGAATTAAGTGTCCACTCTGGTGTGTCTTCATTTTCATTCAACTAATTGCACCAGCAATGTCCCTATTTATGTATAATCCACCGTCACTTTTTTCTTGTTATTGTAGTGAAACACATGAGGCTGTGTGCTGTATAAAGCAAAGGTGTTTGAGCTCAGTGTTAGAGCTTCAGCTTAGCACGTGGAAGGCTCTGAGTTCTGGCACTGCTTTACAACAAAAGTAATAGAATGAGGTTTATTAAGGCCACAGTTTATTAAGGTACAGTGCCAACATTGCCTTGGCTCTGGTGAAGATCTCATGGTGGAAAGCACCATAGTAGGATGTTGTGTGAAGGGCACTGATGACATGGTGATAAGGGAAGGGGGTGGGTGAATGGCTAGTCTTATTCTCTATATAATGATGCTCTAGAAAGCACGTGAACTACCTTAATCCCCCCAGAGGATTGCATCCCAGAATGAACTAACTGCATGTTGTTGAGTTCGTACTCTTAAAGGTCCTATTTACCTTTAAACTTCCAAAACATGATCCTTCGGAAGAGAAGGCACATCCAAACTACATTCTGAGGTTATGAGAAGAACTGGATTTTAGCGGAACATTTCAAATGTTGAGCTACATCTTTAGAGCAATGAGCATCTTTGTACCACACAGTACTGAGACTCAAGTGCCTCATCATAATAACAACAAATGTGACCTTATACATAACTAGGGTCACTGCAGACGTAATTAGCTCAGTGAAAATGAGAAACTATTTCTTCTTTTGTAGTAATTACGAGATTTGTGTATGGTTGAACTGAAATTACACAAATGTAATTTTTCTTCTTGGACTTCTGCTCTCTGTTATATTCCAAAGATGCTTCTTGCCAGAATTCCCTCCTCTCCAGTTTACTTACTTAAAAACTTTTAATGTTAATATGAGCTCATTTCTAATTTTTCCTTTATTATAATCTACTACTCTAATTACATTGCCATTATTTGCTTTAAATGGTCCCAGATTTGGTCCCTGGGAGGCTGTACACTTACCTCTTGTCCTTATAACCTTGCCATGTGCCAAGTAGTAACCTTTCTTCCTGTGTCTCTGCTGAATTCCCATTACATGGTATCTTTGAGCTTGAATAGTTTTAGTTTTTCTCAACTCTCATCTCTCATAGTAGCTCCTGTATCATTACAATTTCCTTTTTACTTTTAAGACAAAGGATTAAATCTCAGGAGTAACAATGTAAGTTACTCTAGCTTGGTTAAGTCTTTGCTACCCACTTAGCTACTGATATTTTATGGTGTTTTCTGAGGAATCTGATAACTGAATATAAAATGTTCTTTCTGAGTATAAGAGCACTCTACTTTCTCCTGGCAGTGATTTCTAAGCACCTGGCTTTCTTTGTATTAAACACTAAGTACTGACAATGCTTGCCTGGCTTTAAATCCCTACTAACTTTAATTAAATACACCAAGCAACTTTTCCCCCACATTCCTAAAGCCTTAATTATAGGAGCACAGACACAATGACAAGGCCCTTCCTGTGACAGGGTGGAGTAAGTGCATCTGGATAAGTGTTTGCTGGAGGATTTAAGTCAGAGAGAGCCAAACCATGTCCCATTTTTTCCCTTTGAGAAAATGCATTTGCAAACCACTTTTGCCAACTTAATTTGAGCTTGAATTTGTGAACAAATACACACCAGCAATAACTTGATTAAGGGCAGAGGATTGTTTGCAAGCCTGTTGCTTACCTGCCATGAACCTGCTTAAAAAATGAACAGCATGTGTACTCTGAAAATTTGGGTTAAGTCCCAGATAAGGTTTCTATTGCGTTATTGGAAGATAGAGTCTATAAAACTGGGATTGACATGTAAAATTTTTTAAATTTTATTATTAATAAAAAATAAAAAAAAGACAGAGTCTATCTAGCTAAATTGAGAAGGTATACACTGAAAAAATTTAGAACATTCTGTTTCTCTTACATCTTTGTTCTCTGCAAAAAAGTAAGTGCATGCAGCAGCAGGAGAGTTAAAGAGGATTATTCTCTCATGTGGCCACAGAGCATTCTCATGGGCTTGTACTTTCATAAGCCCTTGATTATAGTTAACCTACGGTATTTGCTAATTCAGACATCCTTGTGGACAGGAGACTCCCCTCAGCATTCGATAGCAACGGTTTTATTTTTCTGTATCAAAAAGTAACGGTTTAACATGAGACAGACACTATACTAAATTATCTGAAGATTCTTAGGACAATTTTGATTTGTAGAGCAAAGACTATTATGGAATGGAAAAGCATGGGTATGTTGCATCCTTGATGGCTAAGGCAGTGTACATTTGGGAAGAAGAGCTAACTTATTATGCTGACTTTTATATTCAGAGTAGGTCTGTAGAATATAAAAATCAAGCCGCAACCAACAAAATCGAAATCTGAGAGAGGAGAAAAGTCTGGAGGGTACTTTCAGTTTGCTTTGGGATAAGAGTCAAAGCTCTCATTTTATAAGCAACAGCTGCAGCAGATTGCAGGCTACAAATGCTCTTCATGGCCAGAGCTCTGTTCATTTCTATTGCACAACTGCAACAACTTGGATTGGGGGACAGTTGTTTGGAACATGAAAGAAGGAATTCTTTCTATGTTTATTTCTGCCTTGGAAATATTACATATCTGAGGCTATGATATGAGTTATTAATGAGCTGGCCTCTGTTGGCTCCTTAAGCATACAGAGTTATACACCAACTAATATCTCATCTGTCACTAAATTTTACAGATTTGGGCATTGTTATCCCCATGTTACATGTAGATGAACTGAAACCTGGAAATGTATAGTGACTAACTAAATTTGAACCCTGATTGTCTGGTTCCTACGTTTCTCTGTCATCTTAATTTCTTTGGTTATAAAATTGTAACTTATCAATAAAGATTAACAGGATTTTGTAAGATACACACTGACGACCTCTTAAACACAATCTGATCCTGTAGATACTAAGAACAGGGTGGCAATAGACACAAGGTCATGGTTGTGTGTCTGGTACATACACAAATGCTCTCATACTTGAGAAAAGTCCTATTGAAGAGGTGACTCAAGGCTTCAGGAGGCAGACTGGCCATCAGAATGTGGCTATCTCACTCTATACACCATAGTTTTCACTGTGCCCTATATACCCTGTACTTCAGACGCACAATTCCACATGACTGAGGTACCCTTATCAAAAGTGAGGGGATGTATTAATCCAAGTATATGTCCTAACTAGTAGACAGCCATAACTACTCTCAGAAGCAAATGTAATAGGGCCCAAATGGAGGAGGCACAACTGTAAATTCCCCAGATCTCACGTAGATTTAGCTGAAGTTTGTGATGTCATTGGCTCCAGCTAGGAGACTTAATCTACACCTAACTCAATTACCAAAGATGCTGTGTCAGAAGAGTCAGAGAATAGCACCCATCAAAGTCCAATTTTCTATCTTCTCTACCATTTCCCTAAATTTGAGAAGTGGGGGAAATCATCCACTGAATAGTTTTCCTTCATTACGGAGGTAGATTAAATCTCATCTGTCTTTTACTTTGAATTCTAAACTTCGCATGGATGCATATTCCAGCCAGTGTTCTTTTTTTCTACCTACAGCACCCCTTGGAAGACCATCAGCTCACACAGAAATTCTCTTTTGGGTGCCCTGCCAAGCCCTAGAGTCCACTGCTGGCTTTCATTTCAGCAAAAGCTTTCTCAATTAAGATTGGCAAGGAGACCTTCTCCTCCACCTCTTCCCGAGTTCCATCATGGACAGTCTGTGCAAGGACTTGTTTGTAAAGAATAATAGACAATCATCTCTTTAGAAAAAGATGGGTGGCTTTTTGAAAGAGTTGATTAATTCCAAATGATATTGCTCAAAACAATTGTGGGAAGGGTGTTGGCAATGGTAAAGGCGTAAGCTGCAGATGCGTGCTGTGTATTTTACTTGGCTACCATCATAAGCAATAAAACTTGTCTTTTGTGTGACTTCTTGGCATTGTCATAGGTGAGAACTAGAAAGTCTGTGTCCTATTCCTGCCTCTGTCCTTGATTTATCACCAAGCAAAACACTCACCCAGCATGCCTCTTTTCTTTCCATTTTCTAAGGCAGTAGAAATGTCCTTACTTGGACAGTTTGTCATGTATTTTCTGTTGTGATCCTAACTACTTTGCCTACACAGAACTCTAAACTGTGACATAAAACTACCCACTAGTGGCAGTCTGGCACTGGAAAGGGAGGTCTCTAAATACGAAGTGATTTCAGAGCTTAAGCTGGACTAATCAAAGAACTATGGTCAGTCCCAACAGATGGAAGTATGTCTCTTTGAGAATGGGGTGAGCCTGTCATTTCCACTCAGTGTGCGAGTGGAATCACAAACCATTATGTGCCCCATTTGGTCAACTCTGAGGCCTAAGCCTCTCTTCTGAGAGAGAGGGGGAAATACTAAAAGAACAAGCAGTTTGGAATTGCACACCCATTCATGTAACTTATAAATACATATGTGAAGCTGCCTACGCAGATTCTGGTTGAACGAGAGTGTTCGCTGTGGAATGCTGTCACTCGAGAAATGTGGCTGCATCTGCTCCTTTCTGTTTTAGGATGCCGTCCTTAGAATAGTTCACCCCAACCCAGTTCTCTGCTATGTAGGGATGATTCTGAATATGGGTGGGAAGAGAAGTGGGAATATGATGGTGTGTAGACAGATTGTACAAACAACACCCAGAATTAGGTCTCCCTGTACCTTTCCATCATTTCCCCTTTTCTTTCTTCTTTTTTCCTTCCTTCCTTCCTTCCTTCCTTCCTTCCTTCCTTCCTTCCTTCCTTTTTTATTTCCAAGTGGCCATCACAAAAGAAGGGCATCATATATATATATATATATATATATATATATATATATATATAGTCAGGAAGGGCTAGAATGACTGTACAAAAGCAGCATGTTAGATGGCAAGCTTGTCCCACAAGCCCCACTGCCCATCTCAGAAAGGCAATGCGATTCTTATGAATAAAGGCACAGATGTTGATTTAGACATTGCTATTAAAGATGATGCAATGATGAAATATAACAGAAGTCTAAGCAGAACACACACATATGCTTCAAGGAAAATACAGACTCACATATCTATGTTCTCCTAACCATATCATATGAGTGTATGTGTATACTATAGCATACTGAATCAGAGTCAACTTTCTATGCCATTTTATTCTACTTCAATGTAAAAATACACATTAAAAACAAAAGATAGATTTTAAAATGGGCATAGTTGTTATTAAAGGACTCTGTTTCCAGGCTAATCACTCAATGTGTGAGTTTCTTGCATTATTTTTATTCTGCTTTTATTTACTGCGTGTGTGGGGTGCATGATTGTGGAGGAGCAAGGTCTATTTGTAGGGGCTGGTTCTCATCTTATACTATGTGGAGCCAAGGAATAGAACTCTACATGCCATGCTTGGTAGCAAGTGTCTTCCTTTACCCATAGAGGTATCTCTTCAGACCATAAAAAGGCATGTTCTATCAGCTGGAGGGGGGAAGTGTTGCTAAGGCAACATCTATGAAGGGCTGTGTCATTACCATGTATCTTAGCTTCTGGGGACCTGGATCGCTTGTTTAGAAGGTGATCTGCATTTCCTGATAGCACATGCTAAAACACTTCAGCTGCCTCCATGTGTTTTAGTCTGCACAGTCTATGAAGGAACAGACAACTATTATTTCTTTCTGTTTTGCTCTTTCAGGTATACTTGGGTGGCCTTCTGTGTTTCTGTGGTTTTTAAGTTGCTACTGACCTTTTAAAAGGCCCAAAGAGTCAAACCCATGAGTTTTTACATGGTGAAGTCAATGAGTATTACTAGTGAAATGAGGTGTACAGTCACGATGGTATCCATTTAAACTCCCATTAGTTACAATTTTACTCGTTAAGCATCATTAACTAAGCATTCTCTTCCCTGAGCATCTCACACCTCAAAGTCATACACATGCTGCCTCATGAATCCCAATAAATGCCCACAAGTGATTTGGAGCACATGGCATCATGTTTCTCAGTCAGCATGAGCGCAGCTGACTGAAGTTTCTACTTGCATTTGGGAGAAGAAAATGTGGCAAATGCAGCTATTGAAAAGTCCTGCTAACAACAGTAAGAGTGTTTCTAGATAGTGGTTAGTATATAAAGTATCGGTAATTGTCCTTAGCTACTATTGTTGAAAGATGTTATGCCTGTTGGCAAGTCATATTCAGGGGCTGAGAAGGGTAGTCCATGTGGAAGACACTGAGAGTGTCAGAGTAAAGTTTGTATTCATAAATTATTCATGGTATTAATAGTTCAAGATAGAACACCAATTTTGAAATGCAAAAGCCAGCTGAAGGTGAAGTTAGGGATAGAGAAATAAAAGGTGTCAACAGGAGGCCCATGTTCCGTACTAACCCAGGCAAAGCACATGTGTAACAAATGAGCAAATATGGACTCACATATCTATGTTCTCCTAAACATATCATGTGACTGTGTGTATATAATATAGCATACTGAATCAGAGTCAACTTTCTATTCCATTTTATTCTACTTCAATGTAAAAATACACATTAAAAACAAAGATAGATTTTAAAATGGGCATATTTATTATTAAAGGATTCTGTTTCAAGGCTAATCACTCAATGTGTGGGTTTCTTGCATTATTTTTATTCTGCTTTTATTTACTGTGTGTGTGTGTGTGTGTGTGTGTGTGTGTGTGTGTGTGTGTGTGTGTGTGTGGTGCATGCTTGTGGAGGAGCAAGGAGTGTTCACAGGGGCTGGTTCCCATCTTCTATTATGTGGGACCCAGGAATAGAACTCAACATGCCGTGCTTGGTGGTGTGTGGTGGGGATAAGAGCTGCTTGTAGATCTATTGGCCTCAGATCCCACCAAGAAGTCCTATAAGTATATGTTGTGAGCTGTATGTGGATCAGTTTCACTCACAGTAAACCTAAGTAGTCTATGTTTTTTGTTTCTTAAGTAATACCTTAGAAACCAATTTATTAAGCTAACATTTTCATTTTCTAAAAACTTCTAATTTTGCAGTACCTTCCTTTACACGTGGTCTTTCCTACTATATATATTTAGACAACTACTTTCTGTCTGCTTTTGGTTCCCAAAACAGTCTCAGTATCTTTCTTTAAATAAAGTCCTAGTTATCTCCAGCTGTCAACTTGACACAGCCTAGAGTCATCTGTAGGAGTCTTGGGGGGGGGATTTCTCTGATCAGATGGGCCTGTGCAAGGCTTTAACAGATTGTCTTGGCTGATGATTGAGAAATAGGGCACAGCCCACTGCAGGGTGGCACTATCCTCAGGCAGGTGGGTCTGGGATATAAGAAAGCTAGCTGAACACAAGCTGTGAGATAGTCGGGAAGTCAGTAGTCTTGCTCCGTGGTTTCTGCTTGAGTTCTTGCCTTGTCTTTGCTCTGTGATAGACCATGACCTGAAAGTAAATCCCTTGAAACCTTTTCTCCCCCACCTAAACTTGATTTTGGTCATGTTTTTGTCACAGTAACAGAATAGAACTAGGACAAGTTATGAAGCTACAGGATAAATTAGAGATTCATTATCAATGGCAGATTTGTAGAAACTATTTACATAATGTAATATAAAAATACCTTACATTAATATCTGAATGTTTCAGATAAAAGAGACAGTTTCAGCTTTTATTATGCAAATCAATTTCCCTCCATCCTTTACTTCCTATTTTATTCAGAAACTAGCTTACTTACTGTGTGGTGATACACATTTAATTCTTTTAATGTGATATTCTAAGTCAATAGTTTCTAGGTTTTTTTCATAATTTCTTTTCTTTTTTTCCTATTGCATAATCTTTCTGGATTATGACACATTTTAAAAGTTTGTTTTAGTAAGAGAATAAAAGAAAAGAAATAATTACACCTATAGCAGGCATCAATCTATGAAAGGCAATTAACAAAAAATAAATATAACCAATTATTCAGCTTTCTTAGAAATCTCTCCACAAACCAAAATATTGTCTCATATAAAATTAACCAGAACCAATCAATGTGTTCTCATTATTATTTAATGGCCATGTAGTGCAAAAGTATATACATGACTCTATACAAAATATAATTGTGTCTTGAAACCAATAGAATAGGGATCATTTATCATGTAATCCCTAGAAGGATTATTACCCATAAATATGTCATAACTACAGCAATCTTGTCCTGATGTAAAAAATATATTTATATTAGATGGGAGTAAGACTTTGACACTGGGAATTACAGTTTCAAACTTTTAAAAGCCATTTCTAAAAACTGATGATCAAAATGTTTGTTGACATTACATGGTTTAACCAATGTTCCATTGTTGGGCAGATTTCAAGTTGAGTTGTTCTATGAAATGACTTCAGTTGTTCAGTTTTTTTCCGTAAACCCTTCCCAATGGCAATCAAACGATTAGGTGTTTGAGTTAAATATGGCATCTAAAAGCTTCGTATTACCTAACTAAGCCTGCTTCAAGAAGCACCCCCACAGAACTCTTGTTTTTAAGATAGTGGTGAATGTGGAAGTGTTAATGTCAACAGTTCAAAAAGGATGTGACTGCTTCTATCTTATTAATTTGGAGAGTTAGTGAAAATGTTGTAGATAGGCATATTGTGTTATCAGCTTAGGTAGCAGAGGCATGAGGCTCACTGGGAAATTGTTAAAAATGCTGAGACTGGCAAACCCTTCACTTAATTAGCAGCTCCTTGCATTTCTGAGAATTGAGAGATTTTGAGAGTGAATTTTCTTTCTTCCTTTTTCTTATCAGAAATTCAAGTGAAAGTAGGAAAAATTTTATCCTCTCCAATTAAAGCAGAGAAGGACGTGTCCCTGGGTCCTTCAGAATGAACCAAAGCTGCTAACTCCCTGTAGCCTTGAAGACACAAACCCCTCCTTGGACCTTTCATCTAAAATGTATCCCTTCCCCTCCTGATGTCCCCACCTGTACCAATTTCTAGTTTCAGTTCTGCCGCTCTTGGATCTATGATCTTAGTATAGCCACCAGTTTAATCACCTTGCATGGTTGACCCCTCCATCACACACGACTTCTTTCCAACGACATATATTAAGAAAGCCAGCATCCTTCTGGGCTTCTCTAATTTTAGTAAAGCCGTAGTCTTCAAAATGCTTCTTTGTCATCACATTCCTCTTAACCTGAGGGGAACATTTGTATCCACTCTGAAACACCAAGCACCTTGCTGCAGGACGAGTCCATACAGTTGGTTTTCTTTCCAGGTGTGCACTCTTCTGATTTGTTCACCCTACCGTATTTTAGTGCTCTTTGCAACACCTTGCCCACTAGAATCATTGTCTTCAATCTTATGTCTCTAAGACTTGTTTTCTGGGGGCACAAACACATGCCCTTTCATCCACTGATTTTCTTTTTCCTAGCCTAATTGTCCTGCACTCACAGAACCCACATATAGTTCCCTGTAAATCATATACTCCTTCTAAATTCTGTTGTTCTGTGCCAATCTTTTATTTTTGGACAATGCTCTTTTCTCACTATCTTTACTCAAAGTAAGGGACTGGTGCTCTGGTGCTCTTTTATGAAGCTATTTCAGAGATGATTTCTAGTCCACATGTGCCAACTTGGCTTTACTCTGATTTTGTACTTCCACAGCACTCAGTGGAAGTGATAGTGGGAATCACTGGGTTATCAATGAAAAAAAATCTACTGATTTTCCTAATGATATCTAGAATGGGAACTATTATCTTTTTCTATTGTATATTACCACTTTCTGTATAATCTCTAGCATAATTAATTGTTGAAGGTATGTGCATTCTATCTGGAAAGGGCTTATTTGACCTTTCCAAGTATAGTTATCCTCAAGTGAAAGTTTAGAGTCTCCAGGAAAATAGGACATACACAAATCTCTGTGGATATTCTTTCCCAAGTATTTTTTTTTTTGTCTTATTCTTTGTTAGTGGCATAGTTCTCCTTGGTAACAAGAACTCTGTACTAATTGGACAATTGTTAGCTCACTTATGGCATTGTGAAGATATATGGGATAAATTAGCCTGTTTTAAAGACTGTAAATCTGTCTTGAGGGAAGAAAAAAAAACTACTCAATGACTGAGAAATTCTAATACCCCAGCTGCACTAGTCTGGCCAGAATGAACTGTCAGTGACTGAATGAAGTGTCTGTCCAACTGGCCATAGTCTGAAATGCCAGCGTGAAACTAAAAGAATGGATTTGTTATATAGGACACATTTCTGCTCTATAAATGCAAGAGGGTACAAGTGCAGGGGTTAAAAATAAACCTTCCGAGGTTCATAGATAACAGACATGTCCTGGTGAAAAGTGCCATGGGAGACAACTTGAGAGGCAGAAAATAAAAAGAGAAATCATAATTTTAATGATGGGTAAGTAATGAAGAGTTCCAAACACTGAAATGCCTTAGGGATTCTCTGGAGCATATTAAGTTTGTCTAAATATACAGCAAGCCTGTATGCTCTTAAAGTTTGGGGGTTGTCGTTAGCAACAGTGCAAATGGATGCCGTTAGAAGTTTGTTTCCCTATTTGAACTGACTAAGTGGAATGTTATTTATAAGTCAGAGAAAGGAGATATTACGACTTATTTTTTTTAATGCATTTGTTCCAGTGGGCTGGGAAATGGGTCTCGGGACACCAAATGTCAAGCTTAAGATGTGAAAAGTAATAGGCGCACTATTAGTTCATCATTCTTCCTTTTTGAAAATATAGCCCTGTGATGAGGATTACATAAAACTTGTCTTCACTTTGTTTTCCCAAAGCTGTAATATCTGAGGATGAACATGCACTTTCATATACATGTTCTTTCTAAGATAGTCAGAAAATGAATTTGCATACAGAAATGGAGAATGAGGTTATTAGCTTCGAGAAATTAGTCTGAGAAAGCTGCAAAATTGCTTAAAAGCTTGCTTATCAAATTTTTCATAAAATCGTCGAGTTGGCAATCCAATTTCCATGCTCAAGCCTCCATTTCCCTTGCAAGCATAGTACACTTGCTGCCTTCCTATATCATGAACACCAGCAGCCTTTCTGGAGATCCCAGAGTGCACCTCTAAGCCTTATCCTCACCCCTCATACTTTCCCAAGGTTAATGATTTTGTCATCTCATTTCCCAACACATAGCCATTGAAGAACTGTACTTCCTTACAGGGGAGAAAAGCCTGGAAGCCAAGAGAAGAAGGTGTGTGTGTGTGTGTGTGTGTGTGTGTGTGTGTGTGTGTGTGTGTGTGTAAATGAGAAAAGCGGGGTCCTGAGAGGACTTTCAATAGTTGCAATGGAAGTTGCCAGAATCATTAGGTCACCCTTGGCCATTGCGTGTAATTAGTGTGTTACACAGTCCTCTGACCTGGTTTCTCTATGCATCCTCTCTCCTCTGGCTCTGCTGTTTCTAACTTCAACTGGGTCTGTTTGTTCTACTCTCTACTCACCTCTTTCTTTTATCTTACAAGGAATAATTTCAGATAATGGGCTCAAGACTGAGGGAAAATATTAACTGCACTAATTCTGTCTCCTCTGGGCCTCATATCCTGCTTTACAAATGAATACATTAGCTTACAATGCCATTTTATCTTATTTTATTTTTTATAGTTACAAGCAGATGATTTATCACATGTTTTTGTCTTAACCCTATCAATCCACATCCAAGTGTTTTCCATCTGTTAACCCTGAGTGGTGAGAACTGCGTAACAGTTGTATCATTTTTCATTCCTCTGTGATGTGAGACCACTATGACCTTGCCTTCAGAGTAATCATGACCCCTGGGAAGTTAGATTTTGACACACCTTTCACCTTCTTTCAGAATCTTTTCTCTTTGTAGACTCATGGTCATATCTAAAACTTATCATATGGTTGGGGATGAAAAATCACAACCCTCTCCTCAAAGGGCAGAAGGGAGACTTTATTCTGGACCTATTTAAGAGTGACCATGACCTGGGAGCATGGATTTATGGTATCCCACATTCCATATTTTACTCTGCAAGCAGTTTCATGTTTTTACAGTAACATAAAAGAAAGTGTAAGTCAAGATGCATTTTTAAATATGTTAGTAGAAACATCAGTGAGGCACATTACAGCTAAGTAGGGAAACCACAGCTATAAGCCTTGGATACCACCTTTTGATAATTTTAGATTTTGTTTGGTGGAAGCTAGTGGCTACTAAGTTCATACACTCCAAAGTGTTTTTTTTTTAAATTAAAATTTATTTATTTATCTTTTTTTGTGTTTATGTACATGCGTGTCATGCTTGTCTTTGCTCACAGAGTCAAGAAGAGGGTATTGGTGTCCCTGAAACTATAGTTACAGATGGTTATAAGCCAATGTGTGGATGCTGGGAACTGAACCTGGGCTCTATGCAATAACAGCAAGTATTCTTGACCACTGAACCATCTCTCTAATTCTGTTTTTGTCTGTTAGTCCAGTGGTTCTCAACATATGTAGTGCTACAGCCCTTTAATATAGTCCTTCAAGTTGTGATGAACCCCCCCACAACCATAAAATTACTTTGTTGCTTCTTTATAACTATAGTTTTGCTACTGCTATGAATTGTAGTGTAAATATGTGATATACAGGATATCTGCTATGCATCCTCTGCAACCTACAGGTTAAAAATTACTGTGTTAGCCAGAGAGTTAGGGCTGACACAGATGTAGGCAATGGATGTCTGTTTATGGAGTTAACGATAGCCCAAGATCAAATGTGATTAAACTCAATCCCTGCAGCTTTCTCTCCATGGTGGTCTGTAACAGTCTGTACCATCAATTAGCCTTTGTACACAGATTATTTGCAGATTTTTCTTTAAAGAAGTACAAGGTTCGGAATTTATTTTGGAACACAAGACCATTCTGACATTTCAGTAATAGAATTATACATAAATGTTCCCAAGTTACAGGTTATGAAAGTTTACCAAATTCTGGTATAGATACTTTAATAGATACATTTTCTTTCTTCCTTCCTTCCTTCTTCTTCCTTTCTCCCTTCTTTCCTTTTTTTTTTTTTTTTGAATTGCTAAAATAAAAAAACACTAATGAAAACTTATGCTAGAGAGCATGTGGAGAATGAGGAACACTCCTCCATTGCTGGTAGGAGTGCAAACTTTTACAGATACTTTAAAAATCAGTATGGTGATTTCTCAGAAAACTGGGAATGGGTCTACTTCAAAACCCAGCAAAGCCACTCTTGGGTATGTACACAAAAGATCCACACTCGTACCACAAGGACATCAGTCCAACTATATTCATTGCAATATTATTTATAATAGCCAGAACCTGGAAGCAACCTAGATGCCCATCAACCAAAGAATGGACAAAGAGAATTGCTACAGAAATTTTTATTCACACAATTTATTAAAGTTTACACAATCTTTCCTTAAACATGAACACATTATTTCTGCACACTTCCTCCTGCTGCCTAAATTCTAAACTCCCATGAATTTTTGCAACTTCCTCCCAGCACTCTTCCAGAAGAGTCCCATATTTTATTTTTATTTATTTCACAAGAAACTGAATTGAAAAGAATTGTACTAATTAGATTTTCTAGAATATAGTTTTTGTCTTATTTGCTTATCCTAAGAATGCACATGGACTTGGGACCAAAGATACTGAAATGATAGCATCTCAGGCAACTTCCCATGGTGAAGGAAATAAGCGAGAGGGAGGTATGGTAATTTGGCATATGCAAGTCCTTTCTGATTTAATTTGTTCCACAGGCTGTGGGTTCCATGGTCAGATGATGTCACTCTGTGAGGTCTTTAAAACCACATGAATCCAAGGTAGCTACAGGCTGGCCATGTCTTCATTTCTCAGCCCTTGGCAATTTGTTGCATTTCAAAGCAGTGTGTCCTAAGAACTTTCTTGTGCTTCTTCTGCTTTCTGAAACATTGATCATTCACTGGACTCTTCATTTGTCTGTTTCCTGATATTTCCCAATTTGTCATTTTTATTTTTTGTACACACATGAAGCTTGGGAATGATACAATATCTTATAAGATGCATAGCTACCTGTTTTTCTATAAATAAAACTATTCATTTTAGTCAAGCACAAGGCTCCAGGCTTATCCTTGCAATATTATAATACTAAACTTTTTTAGGTTGGAGATAAAGTTTAATAGTAATATTCTGAGAATGGACAAGCATGGGGGACCGATATAAAAATCACAAACTCCTGTCTCTAAGTACAAAGGAAATTATAGCAGAGTTGAGCCCAGTGTGCATGTGTCAAGCTAATTTTTGCCTGTTAAGACATAAAAAAGGCATTGAGAGATCTATTGCAATGATGTGTCCCTTTGTCATGCTTTAGTTTGTTTTTTTTCTCTGAGTTTCCCTGCTGTTTATTTGTACAAAGGTCTCAAGTACAACCTGTCTCTGGAAGCAATGCCTCCAAGTTGCACATCTCTTCCCTACCCTTCCCCTTGGGGTAACTATCACAACTTCCTCTCTTTCCAGGGATTTCCTCATCTCCCCATTTATTTTGATTTCTGTTTCTTAACTGTTCAAAGAATGACCATGGCTTTGGATCTACAAATTGAAGAACATTACAAAGAGAATATATTTCCCCTCTTCCTGTGAGTGATAATGTTAAAGTTTATGGGAAAATTGGTCTTGTGGACTTATTTAAAATGTCAAGCAATAGGAAATCTTTTGTGAGTCTTTACATTACATTTTCCTGCTGGGTTGAGTTTGGCAGGTGTCATAGTCATCCTTCTTTACATGTGAAGGACATCTGGCTTCCCAGCACATCTGGCTTCTTCCTGCTTCTTACCACATAGCTGGTCATTGGCTGTAGAAGGCCAGGTCCTAACAGTATGATCTTCCTGTGAACCCTGGTTGGAAGTAGCAGTAGGAGTGTTTGGTTATTATACATCTTGATAAATTTTTTGGACAAAGTGTTTATTGTCATCATAAGAAATGCAAGTTGGAGATAATTAAAGTGCAAGGGCAATGGCCTTTGTAGGCTTATAAGGGGCACACTGTCTCTAGGGAAAATAGAAAACCATTCCCTGCACAAGGGGACAGATGACCTACTTACACATGGGACCTAGAAAAATGGAACTCACAGGATCAGGGAGGAGAGGGTCATCAGCAGATCTGAGGTAGAGGCAGAAGAATTTGAGGCAATTATGGTCAAAGAACAAAAGAATTCAAGTAGGGCCCGTCAATGGCTCATTAGGTAAAGTTGTGTTGTGCAAGCCTGGCAATCTCAGTTTGATTCCCATAATCAAGTAAAGGAGGAAGGAGAAAACTAACTCTACAGGAGTAGTCCTCAGACCTTCACATACCACACCAAATGTATGCCCTCCCCCTATAATAATAAATTTAAAAATACTAGACAGAGGAAATAAGTCCAAGAAATATAAGACAAAGTGACTATTAATAGCAAAGTTATTATTAATAGCAACATATTATATAGCTGAAAGTGACTGAGATTCAAAGTATTGCCAAACTGATTTATGATTTCACAATATCATGTGTGTATGCCAAATGAAGTCATTCCTTTGATATTTCAGATTCAACCAACCTTAGATTCATGTAAACATACACACACACACACACACACACACACACACACACACACACACACACCACCTTCCTGTACAACTATACTTTCTTTCCATTCCATAAACAATGCAGAAAAACAATTATTTACACAGTATTTGCATTCTTTTTGCTGTTATAAGCAACCATCAGGTGATTAATAATATATCCAAGTATGTGTGTATGTGTGTAGATTCTATGTCAATGCTTTTTCCTTGTACGTAAAGTATTTGTGTATTTGTGGCTTGTGCTGTCCTTGTAGGTACCAATTCTACTTCTCAGTAAATGCCAAGAAATAACTATGTGTACAGTTTTTATTTTCCAATTTTAAAATTATAACTGGTCTCTCACCGGCAGCTGATGTCAACGGCCTTCATTTCTATGTCAAGAAATTTTATTGCTTCCACTTTTTAAATTTCACATTAGAAAATGACATATTTTCCAATCAGGAATATTAGAGGAAGGCATGATCTTTTCATTCAGAGGACTATAACTCTTCATTTCCAACCCAGAGTGAATCTCCTTTACATTCTAAACTCATTTAAGCTTAAAGGCTTTTTAATGATTACAATAGTAAACATGAAAGCTGCTTGGAATTCTGTCTATCCCTGGGTTACATGGCTTCTATTTAACCATTAGATGAATGTGAACTCCTACTCAGTCTTTTCTGGAACAACTATCTACTGTTTTCCCACTGTTAGTTATATTCTATGACATCATGATTCTTTTCCACAACATTTACCAATATTACATTTCCTTTAAACATCATTTGTTTACTTGTTTTTCCAACAACGGAAACTTTGTGATGACAGAGACTTATCTCTTAATTCAATGTTGTATTTTTAAAAGTTTTATAGCTGGATGATGATTATATTTTGTTTTTGTTTTGATGAGTATCTCCTGGTTAACTAATCTCAGCACTTAGAAGAGGGATGGGCTCAAGGTGGATCCTCTTGTATCCGTTGGAAAAATTGATGAAGTCAAAATAGACGCTTCTAACTCAGATTCCCAAAAGACAAGCTTCCAGGCACTTTGAGATATGATTTCAAAAGGAAGCCCCAACTCTCAGTTTCTGACTCATTGAAACAGCTGATACAGGTGTGCACAGGTATAAATGTAATTGATAAAGCTGAGCTGGATAGTGTGGGCTTGGTAATATGTTTTTTAATCTGAGTATTCATCAGAAAATTCTTTTGGTTACCTTTCAAACTACACTCAAACCAAGACTCTCTGACTTTTTCTTTCTTTTTTGTTCATTATGTAAATAATTTTAGAAACCAAAGTTGTATATAAATAATTTGTATTATTTAGATTATATAAATAATTTTAATTTTAGAACACACAGACACAGAGTCCCATGAGGAAAAAAGGGATTTCATGATCTAAAGCCAACTAGCATGTGTAACCCCTCACACAAAAGAAAAACAGAGAAGTAGTAAAACATACTAACCCTACCATAATCATACTATTCCTGTCTTCTAAACTTTTAAATTCATCTCCATTTATTTAACAGGTTCATGTTCCTTCAACTATTTTGTCATCTATAAATGTGATGTACTTGCTTTTCATTTTCCCTTTTATGTAATTTAATATAACTTGATTGAGACAGGATTATAGCAGAATCAAGTGCTATATCAGCACAGTCTTTGCTTACACTGACTCCTTGATCAAGATGGAAGCTGTCAGGCCTCTACCTCCTCTCAGCCATGTTATCTCTCATACTGTGATCAAGGAGATTATTGAAGGTACTTAAATATCCCTACTTTGAAATGTACTGTACTGTGTGCAGTGTTGCCTTGATATATTTGTGCAGGGTGTTACCTGAAACAATCCTATCCCATATCTTAGAACATGTGTACATTTTCCTACTGCTTACCATATTATTTTCTAAATATTCCAGAACAATTCCGGAATGCGTTTATTAAGCTAATCTACAGTCTTGATATCTGCCCTTTATACTAGAGAAAATGTTAATGGAAAACAAACGTTATTTCTCAAAGATGGCCAGCAGTTTTTCAAATATGGTCCCTGTACTAAGCAGTAGTTTGTAAGAAAGGTCTAGTCACAGTCTTATTCAAAGTCAGAATGTTTGCCTGCTATCACTTTGCTGATCTTGAGATCCAATTTCCTTTTAACCATGTCTGTTCTCTACTTTCCAGGGCAATGCTTATTGCCTCTGATAGCCTGTCTGAACAAAAGTCATTTGACTGTGTGTTAGCATTTAATCGTCTACCCAAGGAAAGGGTCAAGCTTTTCTTCTTCTGCCCAGCCTTTTAGAGTATAGCTGGGAAACCTGCTAGTAACTCTAGTGCTGTGCATTTCTTTTTATCTGCCTTTCACTTGCTCACAAGAGTCTTAAGACCCCCATTACTCTTGTATATACTTGCCCTAGGATAGAGTCATTTCTCCTATTAGCATCATGGTCTATTACACTGAACCAAACTCAGAAGAACACACAGAACATCTCAGTGTGTCTTCTTTTCCCAAACTCATCTTTTGCTAGATTGTGATTCTATTAACATAGTTTCACCTCTTGATGTTTTTTCTCCGCTAAGTTCTACAGCCTTTCAGGGTCTCTAGAAAGTGGCTTATGGGAGTAAAATTGTTCAAAAAGAAATTTCAAAATACAAAATTTTAAAATCTGTCTGTGTTATATTTAATACAATGCCGTGCTTGCATTACAAGATTTATGACAATGTTTAAATGATATGATGAAGTCTGCTGAATGAGGACCATATAAAATACTGTGAGAGATGGGCAAACCCACTTTGCGTACAAGGAACACTTATATCCAGATCACATGTGGCTGGTATAAGCTAGTGTTACATGATGACTTTTAGCACTACAAAAGCAATCAAATAAATATATTTTCATTGAAAATGATGGAATTAAAGTCATACATATCAAAGCACGAAGCTGTCTTTATCACAATTGTCCTCTTCTCCCTGACTGATTAATGACAACATAGGTAAAACTGATGGAACATTCCCAGGAAAGAAAATTTTGAGTGAAGCTTTTACTTTTGACAATACTTGTTTTATGCAAGTTTCCTATCACCTTGTTAGTCAAAAGTGATCACCTATTTCCTGAACCCATTGCCATTGGTTGTAATTTTTTTGTAACCGGTATTTTCCTCATGTTTATGTCTTCTCCATTTTCATTATCTCTCTCCCCTACTCCCCCTATCCATGTGTATTTCTACCTCTTGGAGACCCACAGACAGAAAGATTCTGCTTATTCTAAAAGTAGTTATTCTTTTTACAAAGTGAAATTCTGAAGGCATAAAATAATTTTTATCCTCCAAGCCACTCAACACATACCTGGGAAATGTGGATGGCATGCTGTTGTGAGGTTGTTAAATTCCCTGAGGTTATTGTCAATATGAAATCTGTGCATTACCTCTGCACCTTGGTTACTATGGGAATCTTTCATTCGACCTGTCCACATCTCTGTGACCTCCTTTCTTTCATTACTCCTTTCTCATCCCTGTTCTGGTTCACATTTTCATTACCCGTGCTGCCCTGGCTTATAATTCAGTTTAAATAGATTCTTTCTTCCTGATTCTCAATGTAAATATGATCAGGCTTGCCAGACTCCTCTGAGGCACGCTTTATGTCACAGAAGATGCTTTCTATTTGACAGGAAATTATTCTGCCATTAAGTGAGTGATTTTCAAAACTATCTTCCAATTAACTGCTTTGTATACAAATTTACATGTTTTCAGAAAAATGATAATTGGGCACAGTCCAGAATACCTGGCCATTAATTGTTGGACCTAGAAATGTTTAGCAAATTTTCTGTGTGATTTCTATCCTTGTGGAGTTACAGGTCCACAGATTTGCTACAGAAAACAAAACACTCCTTCAGCCCACTTCCTTCCCGCTCTTCCCCTTCTTTGTAACCTGACTTTTGTCTTTATTGACTTCCTAGAACATGGTATCCTATATTCACAACTTCCTATGGACATATTTGGAAATTGGGACAACCAAAAAGATTCATTCCATGTAATTTATAAAGAGGAGTGATGACCATACACATTCAAGTTTGTTTTTATGCATACATTCTATGTTTTATTTAATGTATTTAAAAATTTTAACATTGCAGACAGTGACAGCATCTGTTGGTATTATCAAAAACCTTTTGTAAAATATTTTATATAGCCAGGTGGTAGTGGCACACACCTTTAATCCCAACACATGGGAGGCAGAGGCAGGGAGACCTCTGTATCTTTGAGGCCAGTCTAGTCTCCAGGACAGCTGAGGCTACACAGAGAAATCCCGTCTCAAAAACCAAAAGGAAGTTTTTTTTTTTTTTCTTTTCTTACTCTCTGCCCAAAGAACCTTTTGAGTGCCTCTGCTACAGATTACAGAGTGATAATCGTTTTTTTCTTTTTTTTTTTTTAATTCTTGATATTTCTACAACCCCCAACAAAACAAAGAAAGCAAAGCCAACCAAAATTCTCTTATGTGTAAACCTGATTTTCTTCGTTCTTTCTTTCTATATTCCTTCTTTTTCTTTCTATCCTTCTTCCTTCTGTTTCTTTCTTTGAAAAATCATTTTCACAGGTTGTTTTTCACGAGTGTCATTACTGATTGAAATGGAAGTAACACCTTTTAAAGGCTCTAGCACATACTAGAGGAAACTTAACATATTGCATATCTTAGTATCTTAGTAGCAGCATATCTGAACGGCCTGGAAAAGTAAATCTGTGATGTAGAATTTTCTTTTATCCCTTTCTTTCTTGTCATGTTTTTAGCATGTAACTATATTACTTGGTATCTTGTCACATATGAACCAAAGTAGGCATTTTCATTTCTATACAATTTGAAAAATGTCGGTCTTTGGGGATCATTTACCAGTAGCTGACTTAACCTAACAGTTCTGAAAAAGACCTGGCAACCTCTCTCTTTAAACACATTTTTTTTTATAATGACAAATTCAGTCTGCTAGCTTGTGGGATTTCATTTATATCAGATGAAGTTATGAATAGTGTGTGTGTGTGTGTGCTATGTATATGAAGGCATGCTTTATGGTCAGAGTGGTGTCTGCACTAAATTTTGTGTGGCTGTGTAATCATCATATGATAGTTTTAAAATAGGTACAAAGTACCTCAATTACCTGATACCATCAGAAAGGGAAATGATGGGAGAAAAAGGGCAAAATAGCCCCAGTTTCTCCAAATAGAAAATGTTTTCATTTCATCAGAGAAACGAAAGGTATATTAATTTTTTCAATTCTGCATTTTAAAACTAACTTATTTCTAAATTTTCCAGTGTCTTGGAAATATGTTACTCGTTTCTTTTTAGAACATTTCTTTCATCTCCATTAGACATCATTTTAGTCTCCTCAGTGCTCTTTCTGAGGTCTCTCATCTGCTTTTTCCTATAAGTCAGCAGCATGCTTGCTCTTCTGTATGCTGCGTGTTGGACACTGGTGATGCTTATTACAATTTAGTTCTACTCTGGGTACCTTTGGATGGACAGTTTTGGAAACCTTCCTATTGGCAGCCCGAAGTTATCACCCTATAATTGTCAACTGAGGCAGGTTGACCTGAAAAGACATTCAGGTCATGAAAGAGACTATCAGTGTCCAGGCAAGGTTGGCCCTGCTGACTACAGGTATCAGCAAACTTACCTCCTCTGCTTGTCAATTCTTGGGAAGAACTGTGTAAGCCAACAGTAAGAATTAAGATACATGAGCTTAAGATGACAAGCTTGGCTGTGAGACAGATATACAAATGAATTTCACTACCAAGTATGATAGCCTTGAACATATTACTGAATCTCATTAATCAAACAAACCATCTATAAAATAAGTTTATGTATATGTTATAAATCTTCAGTAAATAGCATATATACAATAAATGTAACCTTTTCATATTATATTATTTCAAACTATTATTTACTAAAAGGATAATTTGAAATTTATTCACAGTTAACTAGCTATGGCATGTATTTTATATCATGTCTATGTAATCTCCTTAGTAATTCTGACTTTATACTTAGTCTCAGATTTTTTATTTTCTACTTAAATTTCAGGGTCTCAAGATTTCTTTTATTAACATAAATCTTTGTCCCTAAAATTATCTTTTTGTTTTCCACATCTATGTCATGTCAGATGTAGCAAATAACATTTTATTATGCTAATAATCTAGAAGACGTTGTCAATCTCTGTTGTCCCAGGGGACCATTGGAAAACAGAGACAAGACTTTATATTTTACTAAGGAGAGTCATGCTAGTACTCTATAAGGTAATAAACACAATTCAGGACAAGACACTCAACAGATTTAGGAATTTAACACTTTACTTACTTCCTGGGACTTAGAGCCAGTACCTAAAGGAGTGGCAAATGACATTCCATCTCTACATGGATGTGGCATTTATAAGGTAATAAATAGGATGGAGGTCGTACACATTTAAAATTAAAGGGATTATAAACCTGAGATCTGAACATCTGTCTCCTGTCTTTTAGTACATTAATTATAAGTGATGAATTTTGAACAGAATCAAGTCAACTAGGTCCCATGGTGACTCTCTAGAAACTTTAAAGAATAGTGTTTGCTCTTGAAGAGTTAGGGAACAGTTTAATTGATACTTAGAGTAGTTAAGATTATATATATATATATATATATATATATATATATATAATATAAATATATTATATATTTATTTCCTTATGCAGCATGAGATGTTACATAAAAAGCACCTTTTATTTCACACACCTTCCATTTTTTTTATGGCAACATATTATATGGCTAAAGAACATTTTTTTATAGAGAACATTCAACTAGTTTCTATGGCAAAGGTCATACAGTAATAAACTGAGAATCTGACTTCCATTTGGACTAAAAGCTAAGGAAATGAATAGCTATCTCCATCACTGTAAATCTACGGAGGTGCTAGTCATAGAATCTAAAACAAATGGCCACCTTCCATGTCCTGTATCAAGCATGGACTGTCCACAGGTGGCTGCAGTAGACATTTGGTTCTCATGTCTATTAATACGCAAAAAAAGAGCCCTAGTTTTTTTTCTCCTCTACTTGTCCCCATGGAGTTACTGTTTGACTCTTTTATAGATTTCTTGAATGTGATCAAATGACAGTTTGATGAATAACCCAAACAAACCTCTCTGGATAAGTCTTATGCGTCTACTGCATGGTTCCCACAGCATGAGATTTCTTTTTTGTTAATATATCACTCAAAATGGGAAAATAAAATCACACATGATTTATATTTTATGGCTGCTTCTGATTGCAGTCATTTTAAAAAATGCCTGGATTTGGAATCATCAAGACCTGTGCTAGGATGTCAATTTCTCCTTCACTCTAGATTTAGAGCCATTTATTCTTGAATGGGACCAAGAATTTGGACTTCAACAAGTAGCTAAGAAAATTTTTGCATGGATGACTTGAATCATGTCTTCCATTACTGACATTCATGTCCAGAGAGTGGACATTTGATGGAAGTAAGTCACATTTCTAGGGCTCAGTACAAACACTGGGTTCCTGACCCATATCTTGTGTTAGTTTGACTGAAGGTGTACTGAAGGTACACACTGACACCAGCTGCTTAGCAAGTTATGCTGCCATCCCCTTCCCACCTGAGTAAGACCATCAGCAATCTCCAAGTAAATGCCTGTTACAAGTACAGGGAATCCAAGGAAATGAATTCCTTTTCTTTTCAAATATACCTATTCATGAAATAACTCAAGTCTCCAGATTGTTTCCTTTTAAGAAATGAAAGCATGATCAATACATTTTTTTTAAATTTTCTAACCAGAAATATGGAAGAGGTAGGTATATTCTCTTTCCTTCAATACTAGAGTATAAATTATATGATATTTAAAACCGAGACAAGATTGTATTTCCTCTTGACTTAAATTAAGGAAATTAAAAAATTTTCTGATTATGTGAGTTAATTTTTTTCACTTGGACTGTCATAAACCATCTTCCATCCTGTGTTTCTCCTATTCTTAATATTACCTCTCTTCCTTCATCCCTTTCTTCCTTTAACATTTAGGGGTTCTTTGTATCTTTCCCTTCATCTTCTTCTATATCTTCCTCCAGTTTATACACCCATATGGTGTCAACCAACTAACCATCCAGAGACCAGCGTTCAGCCTGAAGATAATTCTGTATTCACAGGGGCACTGCTATATAATCTCTAGGAAGTTTGGCCTGAGTGATGCTTCCAATTAACTAATGGAGCAAATGAATGCAGCTTCCTCCCCTCTCCTTTTATGTCTTCTAAGTTCAAGCCTGGGTCATTCTATTGACTTCTCATCTGTGCTGCCAGCTTTGTGCCTCCTCAGAGCCAATCTCTTCTGTCTGGGTGGACTGGGTGATGAGTGGTCCTATGGTTTTCTGATGCTAAAAGCCATGCCCCATTCATTCCAATGAATTAACAGAACGCCTGTCATCATTCACTTCACTTTTCCTTTCAGCATCGTTTCAGGTACACATAAAAAAAATCTCTTTATGGCAGAAGCAGTTATTCCTTTTAAACCAAGGCTGTGTGTCATCCTTTGTTATGTTATGGTGACCCTGGATGGTATAGAATTTTTAATGATAGTGTTTCTTTTCTTTTTTTCCATCCATACTGTTAAGAGTTGATTTTTTTAGAGATGCAAATAAAAATTGGATTGACAGCTGAACTGATTTAATTTCCTTATCTTGGGCTGCAAAATTATTTAGAATCTGCACCAAATAGCCTATCCTACAGAAGAAAAAAATGTAAGGAGAGCAGATGATTCTGAAATCAGGCAGTAATCAACACACAGACCTTTTAGAAGTCATCCATCAGGAAACATAGCATAAGTCTGAGTCAGCATCACTTCCACAGGCAAACAGAAACGACCATCACTCATCAGGCTGACTTCATTGGTAAAAAGATAGTCAGCGGATGAAGAATTTCATGGGATTAGACTACACTTGGAAGATAAAGTAAAAAGATAATAAATAATTTAATTTGGAAGTTAACTATATACTCAAACTGTTAAGTTATTTTTGAGTTATAAACAGAAGTGTAAGTCAATGAAATAGTTACTTATTTTTGTAATCAAGTATTATCCAAATACTGTTCTTTAGCTTATGCCATCTTTAGAGTTTCAAAGCCAGCCACTGGAGAATCTTACAAATTGCCTTTTGGTATTTTAGCTAAGTAACATCTAAGCAGCTGAATGCTTCTAAGCTGTTTCCATGGATCATAAAGTGCTTTATGGATATATGGGCTGATATGCTACAGAGGAGGCCATGTTTGCTGTTGAATATTTTGCCTATTCATCGTTTTTTATAAGTCTTCAGACACTAACTCTTCTAGTTAAAAGACATGAGTTACAGAGGGCTATAAAATTACCCAGCTGTTCTCAGCTGTTTTACGTGTGTTGGGTATTTATTTCTTTAAGTGTGTAGGAAGAGTTGTCATTGTAAGAGGTCAGCCAGCTTTTCCTTGTTTGTCGTGTGACAACTATTGAACTGATGAAAACTTTAGGATACTTTTATGTTAATTTTTATTGTTTGGTGAGAAATACTAGGGTTTAGTTCCTGAAAAAAAAAATACCCTTATACATTTTTCCATGCCCTGTTATAACCCCAGCTTCTCATGGGGTGAACCACATTATGTTTTTTTTTTCTCAATTCCAGGACACAAAATTTAGCTCAGTTCCTTTCAGGCTTTATCATGCATGTATAGAAGAATAAAGCAGCATTTGTTGCCTTACTTTGTACAACAATATCCCATATCCTCCACTTAAAACCAATGTGTCACCTTCTGTTTTAACTTTTTGGTATTTTCAGTTTCTCAAATCTTTCTTAATGCCTTCCTTTAAAGGCACACATGTAATCTGTCTTTTAGTTTCCTGAAAATAATCTCAAATGTGACATTCAACACATGCTATATGTGTTAACCATCAGTAAACTTGTGTCTTCCAAATCTAAATCACAGTGAATGAATTAATTCAAACATAGAATAGCCAGTATCTGTAGCTAGTATTTACTTTTTATATCTTTAAATCAAAAGTCACATAAGTAAATCAAAATTCTTCAGGACAAGGAAGAATAAATAATGGGATTAAAAATGATATAAAACTTCAAGAAGCAGACAGTGGAAAGGCCAAGGGCAATGAGACATGGGTCATAGGGAAAAGAGAACCCCAGGAAAGCATATTTTACTTATTGAAGAAAACCGCTTACAGACATGCTTAAAGTTAACTCTTAGTCCATGCTTCACACATGACCAGGACTGAGGGAAAATGTGTATGATGCTGCTCGTGCCTCCATTCAGTTCAAGAACTTTCTCATTAGTCCTGTGATGTCAAGTGTTCCAAGAGCAGTCAGGGGACTTCTCTGCTGACCCTCTCAAACATTTCTGAAGGGGTTGATAACTTTTGTTTTCTCATTTGCTGTGTAGGGAAGTTGGATGGGAATGGACTAAAGGAGAAGCTACTGAAATGACTTCATATCCAGGAATGGGTACGTCCATTCTTTCTACCCTGAGACTCCTATCTCCTTCCTGGCACTCTTTGAACTACAATAGGTCTCAAGTTCTGGTACTCCCTTGAAACATGATTTTTTTGGGATGTGTTTGTTCTAATGAAAATGGTTTTTGCCAGGTGTCCTGTCTGTTGGAAGAATTGTCCAGGAATTCTGTAATAATACAATTGTCCAAATGGTTGTTACTGCATTGTTCATCTGACCTCAGAAGGATGTTATTCACTGAACATTTTTCCAGAAATACTACACAAGGGGGGGGGACACATTTGAGAGAAATGTGGTGTTGAAATCAAAGGCCCTTCAGTGGTTCTTACTGTTTTCTGACTTAAAATGGCTTTTTAGTGACTCCCTGGCAGCTGCAAGGGTCCCCGGTAGCATTACTGTATGTTTGTAATATATGTGAATAGGTTTCATGTCATTCTGTCATAAAATGTGTGCTTAGCCTGTACTCAGTCAGCTCAAGGGTACAATTCTATCTCGTGATATTGATGCTTTTGTAATCTTGACTTTCCTATTTTAGAAGTTTTGAAAGGCTGCTGAAAAAGCTTATGATTTTTATTCTCTCACCTATCTCTGTACCATAAAATTAAACAGTGGATGTTGTTTTTGTGAATAACTGAAATTATTAGCTGGAGTGAACATTTGCAGCCATAATACCTTTCATCGTGGCAACACTTGAAAGTCACATTATGTGTTAAGAGATGGGAGCAAAATTGTAAACTCTTTAAAAACAGAGAATAAAGTTGACAATCTCTTAAGTTTCCTTTCCTGCATTAAGTATTGGCTTCATCTTTAAAAACCTTTCCCTACCTTTAGCCATTTCAAAATGAGATAGATAAATACAGCAGTATCCTTCTTATCCAATGTGCTCAAAAATATATGTTGGAAAAGTGAAAATGGATGTCAGTTTCCCAGACTGATGGCTTTAGTTCTGCTCCATTTGTCTCAGTTTTGGGTTTAGGCTTTTGATGATTCAGGGTCTTATATACCCCAGGCTGATCTCAAGTTCACTTGAACACTGTGTGTAGCTGAGGCTTGGAGTCCACTACCTGTTCTCCTGTTTCCACCACCTGAGGACTGAGGTCAGAGGTGTGCTCTATTAGGTGCAGTTGTTAAAATATCTTTAAAAATACTTATTAACTTGTTCAGGATCACCTAAGGAAACTTACTGAAAATATACTATAAGGCAGAAAAAAGAGCCAGTAATCTATACCTTTTATCTTTTACCCTATTGGCCATTGTCAAATATTGTTGCATGTAGCTTTGTTACTTGTTCATTTTCTTAGTGTATGTGGCCTTAAGGTTGATACAATGGTGTGTGTGTGTGTGTGGGAATAAATGGTATGTATGTATTTATAGTTATGCACACAAACTTTAGAATAAAATTAATGGTTCTGTGTAAATTCCTTCCATCTTAGGGTTTCTATTGCTACAATGAAACACCATGACCAAAGGAAAAGCTTGGGAGGAAAGGGCTTATACTCAGCATTGCTGTTCATCACTGAAGGAAATCAGGACAGAAACTCAAACAGGATCACTGAGGGAGGAGCTGATGCAGATGCCATTCAGGGGGGCACTGCTTGCTGACTTGCTCAGCCTGCCTTCTTATAAAATCCAGGACCAACAGCCCAAGGATGGCACCACACACCATGGGCTGGGATAATTCCCATTGATCACTAATTGAGACAATGCCATATAGCTGGTTCTCAAGGAAGCATTTCCTCAGCTGAGGTTTCTTCCTCTTTGATGACTCTAGCTTGCATCAAGTTGACAGACAAAACCAGCCAGTATTGATAGGGGATATCATTCTGTAAATATGTTTCTAATATTGGTTAATGAATAAAACACTGTTGGTCAATAGGAAAGCAAGATAGGCAGGACTAGGAGACTAGGAGGAAAAAGGAAGTAGTTGAGTTCCAAGATGGAGGACACAGAGAGAAGAACGCCAGCCCCTCTCTCCAGTAAGATAAGACCACATGGAAATACTTAGATTAATAGAAATGGTTTAATAATTAAGACAGAGCTAGCTGATAAGAAACTAGTAACTGGCCAACAGCATTATATCAAATACAGAGTCTGTGTGTTATTTGGGGCTGGTGTGGCAGTGGGACGAGACCAACTGGAAGGAAAAACCTTACACAGTATACCTTCTCTTATAATGCATACTTTAAATTGCTCTAGACCTAATTAAAATGTGAGTCTAAAGTGTGTCATAAACCTACAATAAAGCAATATTTCTCAGTTGTTTGTAATATTTCCATAGCTTATTAGTTTCAAATCCAAATCTGATTCTGTCACTTGCTGTTACTCTGGTGAATCTGCCCATATCTGGGGTGACAATTACCCAGCCTGAGATGAACCATTTATCTGATCTACTTGCTTACTCGGAGGGCTGCAGCAATAAAACAGAAACAGATGTTTCTTGTGAATGGGTGAATGGAAGATGACCTTTCTCCTTTCCCTCTTACTCATTCTGACAGTCTGGTTCCTTTCATCTGTTACATTTGGGGCCATTTTCCAGGCTCCATGATTGTTTGTGATGTACCCACTCAGTTTAAAACTTCAACATCAACTTCTTCACCTCCTAGCAAACTGAGGCTATGGAATAATGAGCACTGTGCTTCATTCCTCCTGTTCCAGCCTTGAATCAGGGAAAGGGGCTTAGGGCAGAGTACAAGAGTAATTTTGCCTCTCCTGGTTTGGAGTGCTCTCACCATGTTCTCTCTCTGACTATGGCAGTGGGTATCACTGTTGTCCCTGTGGTGGTGGTGGGATAAGGAACAGTTGCTTTCCTTCACAGTTTTCACAGTGTCTGCAGGACTTTCCACTATATTACGTTCTCCTGCCCGCCCTTCAGCTCCCACCATGGGCCAACTTCTGATAACTGATTCCCTGATAGAGTTAAAAGGATTCTTAGAGTTAAAAGGAGAATTGAGTTAATCAGAACAACTTCTGTCGCATTCTTTATTGTATTTAGGCCAATTAACATCATTACCTGTTCTGCTGGTAGGAGATAATGTTACCCAGACTGGTCATGGTATGGACTGTGATGTGGGGTAATTGAGAGTTCTCCAGTGTTCCATTTGCAAGTAAAAAGATCCCAGAGAAGACAGAATAAGAGGTTTGGACCTTGCAAGTATCAGACATGGCATTTAGGGCTGGTTCTTTACTTCCTAATGTGTGACCTTTAATTTATGTCATAAAACCTGCTGAACTGCCCAAATATCTGTGTGTGTGTGTGTGTGTGTGTGTGTGTGTGTGTGTGTGTGTGTACACACATGTATGTATGTATGTATGTATGTATGTTTGATATTTCAATGAAGACCACTTCATTTTCATTCTCAGTAATACTACAATCACCACTAGTAATAGTGATAATTACCACTACTACTAATATAACAATAACAACAATAACAATAGGGCCCTCCTCTCCTCTTTCTACCTAGCACTTATGAAACAGAAAAGTCCTTGATACCCTGGGAAATGATTCAAGTAGGGACCACACGGTGAAGAATGGGAACATCATTGTGTGTTTCTACCAAGTAGTCGTCTCATTGGAATCTGGCCATAGATCTCCCTGTATTATTGATACCATAGCCCAGAGCTGAATGGGTTTCTCGTTTTCAAGATGGGCAGTAACTGGACACGTGTACAGATAGAAGAGGCTTTTTCATTTAATCTGTAAAGGTGTCATTTACAGATCAAAGGGCAGGATGACACACATGAAAAATTATTTAAGATGAGAGAAGAATAAAATAAAATCCATGTGAGTAAATTCACAGGTTTTCAAATGCTTCCTAAAACACTTGCAGTTTCCCTGATTATCCACAATGGTGCAGAATTCACAATCTTACGTTCAATGATATGGTACTCATGAGATACAGTTGTTCTTAACATGCCAGAAACACTATTTAACACAAGTTAACTGGTGCAAAGAATACTTCCTTTATAGAATATTCAAGCCAAAAGATGTTTTGAAGTTATTAAAAAATGACTGCATAGGTAGGAAACATTAGCATTGTTTCCCCAAAATGGAAAAACATACTGAGCTGGTTTGATAAACTTTGATACCGGTGAGTATGGAACATTCAGAAGGGACAGTGGCAAAGAGAAAGGGCCATGGGAGCTTCAGCATTAATTCTAATGCTGTTGAGGCTGTCCTGGGAGATGGCAGTGACAGTTCTAGCTGCCAACTGTTTCTGCAGGGGAGTGGCTGCATAAAGGATGTTTTGATTTTCTGTTCTCTTATATCACTCTGAGTTGTGAGGCATATTATTTTTTGTATGAATACAGAGAGGAAAACTAATAATGGCTTCCAGTAGATTTAGGGAAAAGAGAAAGAGGACTTAACCCTGTCTTGACATCAGCTTGTTGAAATGTTGATTCAAAGAGCAATTAATTACACCTTATCTTGTGAGTACCATCTAGAAGGTTATAAGTCTTACTAATTGGATCAAGCCTTACAGACTTTGAAGAAAGTATTTAGTTGTGAGTTCTTTCCACTTCTATCATAATCTAATAAAACAACAAAAATAGGAGAACCTATTTGTTTATTTATTTATTTATATATTTCTGGTAGAACAATTAGTACTTTATTTCCTTAGATTCATGTTGTTTAAAAATTAAAGCATGAATAGAGACTTGATGTAATTTCAAAGGAATTAGGTGGAAATTATATAAACAAAATCTTTATATCTGAATTTAAATTTCTGTAGAAAATATTTATTATGTATTAAATGTTACATGAAAGTGGGCTAATTAACACAGGACTTTGTATTTTACAAAGGTTGGAAGCCTTTCTTTCAGATCCATGCAGCTACATCACGATGTGTCTTTTCTTGTAACTGTTTTGAGGTTTACCACTTTAGAGATTTATATAATTCTTTAATTGAAATCAGGTCCACCTGACTTTACTTCTAATGGATTTTTGTCCCTGACTGTTAATTTGATAGCAGTTTAGAATTAGTTTTTTCCTTTCTTATTAAAAAACAATTTTTATTGCTTTAAATGATGTAGGTTGCCCCCACTTTATTTTTCAGTTGAATCTGTGGACGTGTTTTATAGTAAAACTCAATTGTTGGGCATTTCCCATGTGCTGCACGAGAGACAGTGAAGAGCCTTCAATAACGTTACTTCCATTCATCTTCACAGTGACCTTGGCCATGGCTATTGTGATTGTCCTCATTTTATAGGCAGAGGAATGTCCAGAATTCCTTTCTTTCTTGTTTCCTCTTGACTAATCTCTAACCTTGAGAAACTCTGTGATTAAGTTCTGTGCTTCCTGGGTAATCATGATCTTTGGTGGAGACATGAAACGTCAAGCACCCCAGGGCTGAGACATAGCATGCTTACCAGCTCATGTTCTGGGCTTTGGCTTCAAATATTAATTATGTAATTCCAAGCTTGTTTCACTGAACTTGATCTCTTCTGAAACCCCAGCATTACACCTGTATTCTTTGTGTTGATACTTCCATCGAAATGGAGAAGGCATCTCAGTCATAACTGGTCAAGATAAAACTGTTGTTTCTTAATGCTCCATGTAGTGAATTTATGTCAGTGTTTCCCCTCTGGGTTGATATCTCAGTATTCCTCCTAGTTCCTAAAAGGAAACTCTTTTAAAGTCCCCCTTTGTCCCTTGGATTCATGGCCAACCAATCAGCCAACACTACCAGCTTTCCTCCTATGTTATAGTCCAAATACCTCCTCTTTTGTTCATATCCATATTACCACTTAATAGAAAATTTCTTTGTATTTACCCAATTTAAGATTGGAGGCTTGAAATACATCTCAACTCTACTGCTATCCCACAAATGTATCCTCAACACAGCAATAATAGTGATGGTTCTAAAATGGAAATTCCATTATGAACATACCTCCACAATGGGTTCCTATGATATTTATGATGGGTCAGAATCCCTTGTTCATCATGTGCCTTTCTGTGTTACTCTTGTTACCCAGATCTTAGGTCAAGCAGCTTTCCTTAGTGACACTGCCACTCACAATTCATTTCTAAAGCAAGTTGCTGCATTGCTTGTAGAACACTATGTTCCCTGATAATTTCTTATACATTTATTTACTTTGACAAAATGGAGTCCATGGAAGGAACACATTGACAATTGCAAAGGCAAGAAGTTTGTTAACTTTTCTTACTCAGCACAAGGGGCATAGCTGATGCTTCTGTAACAACAGTCAGGATAGGAACAGAAAATACATAAATTCATTTTTAAAATTTATGCCATATGTGCTAATGCAATCTTGTAATTCTAGCACCAGGGAAGCTGAAGGTGGATGATTGAGAGTACCAAGTAGCCTGGGTTATGGCAACACTCTGTCTCATAAAATAAGTAACAACAAACTGAAGCAAAAGTCTTATGTAGCATAAAATTAAAAAAAAAAAAAAGAACAAAAGGCCTCGACAACATTGTCTCCTATTGTGCTCAAATAGGATGAAGCTCAGAAGACTGCCAGCAAGGTTCAGATTCTCCTTGGCTTTGTTTGTGCCCCTTTCTTCCTTTTCCATCCTCTGGACCATGGGGGGCCAGTGCTGTCTGGAATGAACATGTTCAGGACAGGAAGAAGACAGCTGGCCTTTCTGGCGGCTGTGGGGGAGTAAGTTTAGGCTTTATGACTTGCCTTGAGGAAAAATATTACTTACTTTGGCTTTAAAGTGGAGAGAGAGAGAGAGAGAGAGAGAGAGAGAGAGAGAGAGAGAGAGAGAGAGAGAGAGAGAGAGAGAGAGAGAGAGAGAGAGAGAGAGAACAGGGCAGAACAAAACCTAAGAGACCTTGCCTCAGAAGTGTCTTCCAGCTTATGATCCTCGGAGTACCAATTTATCATGCTTTGGGGGAATAAACCCCAATTTCCAGAACCAGTTTGTTTATTTCTCTACCCCAATAAATAAATAGTTTAATAAAATAAAGAGAAAACCTACACTTCAGAATCTAATATCTTAACAAATACTGCCAGTTATAAACATATTTGTTTGCATACTTGGTTAGAGGCTGGGGATGTGTATAGTAGAGAGAGTGCTTGCTAGGAGGCATTAACAGGCCTGATGGTGCATGCCAACATTCAGGGTCTAAGTAGATAAATTTCTAGAAGAGCAGTTGCTGGAACAAAGGGAAACCATGTCCTAGATGTTTATAGATTCTGTGAGATTGATTTGTAAAAATTTGTAACATTTACCAACAGTGGATGAGGCAGGCTGTCTGCCCTTCTGTGTCCTTACCCAAAATGGATGTGCTTAAGTTTTTCCTACTGTTGCTAATCATCAAAGTGAAACATGGTATTTTGGTACTGTCTAAATCCACATTCATTCATTACCGTGGGCTAGAACATAATTTCAGAAGTTAATGCCTTCAATTGTTTTTCTTCTGTAAATTTTGCCCTTTCAGACTCCAGTGCCTATGCTGTAGTAGATCATATAGATATTTAACTTTTTATCCAGTGACTTTTCAAGCTCTCCACAGCTCCTTTCTTCCACCTGAGGCCCAGAAGGAGTCTTCTGCCCCAATATTTTAAACAGATTAACTAATTTTGTGTCTTATGTCTTTTAAATGTTTAGTTTTTAGTATTTTAAATCTTTCTTTTCAGGGGTTTGTTGTGTTATTGTAATGAGTGAGACAGAAAGGGAATGGACTACTTCATATTATTTTTTTAGGATAGTTTATTTTTTTCTGCTGTTATATTTTTTTATTTCCTTTATTAATTAATTTTTACCAATTTCTTTCTCTATGTTCAATATTGCTACATATTTAGACCTATTAAAAGATTCCCATTCTAACCGTATTCAAACAATGTTATTTGGAATAAATTCCTGGGTGTAACCTTGAGAAGGATTTTATAGTCATGTGAGTTTGGGAAATCTGAATGTCTATATGTTTAAATACGTTTCTATAGAGCAACATTCCTCTGGTTGTTTAATATTCTAAGGTAGATATTCTAAGCCTCCAAGAGATAAAGTTTGTTTTTTGTGGGGGGAAGTTATGTATACTTAGAAAACATTTGTGAACATATCTCATGTACAAAAAATACCTTGAAGCTGAGACTAGCTAAAATCAGACATGAGAATGCTAAGGTAATTTGACTATCACCATTCCAAACTACTGAGAATGACATAGCAAGCTTCAGAGCTGGAGAAAGGGGGTTAAAAATGAGGAAATATATCACAGTTTATTTATTAATTTATTTTCTGATGTACTCGTTATTTTAAGCTTTTAAAGGTATAACCTTGACTTAAAAAAGGCAAATACTGGGTCAGGACAGATTTTTTGAATTAGAGTGCTATCATTGGAAGTCAAAGAAACAAATGTACCTCCAATATGAAGTAGTTCTGTGTTGGATGCCATTGGAAATTCAGACATATGTAGGTAGTTTTCTAATGAACGACTGACTCATGAACTTGAACCAGGAACAGTTTTTCTTGTCCCTATCTGTGTGACTTTTTAAATTGCTTAACCTCTTTGACAGTGGAGTGTTGGAGGCAGCTCTCAAGAGAGAGATTATTGTAAGTATTTTGTCCCAACTCTGCATTATGTGATGTTTATATGAGAGCTTGAAATTTCCCTAGCAGAGTAAGTTGTCTGATAGAAAATGCAGATATAACATGTCAAACTGCTTTTGTCCTTGCCAGTATACTATTTTGTAAGATACATGCCAGTTTCAAAGAGCTATTGGGAAAGTAAAATTAATTTAATAACTATTAAGTTACTGTGCTAATTACCTGATCCAACAGAAGGCATTGCCTTTAGCCTGATGACTATCCCTGAACACTATTTTTTAAGGTGGAAACTTAAATGCTATTGACTTCTAGAGAAGGCAGTCATCAGTGTATACAATTGTCAACAATTGTCCTTTGGATAATTTCAGAACTATTTTATTTACTTTCATAGAACTGGTATTTCATAGACTTTTTTTTTTATTTCCAAACATGGAAAAGGATGCTTTATTTTTCCAAGATAGACTGATGCTGTAATTTTAGTAGACAGATACTGGTTTGGATGTTTTAAGAAAATACATGTTTTATTTACAACTTTATGGTTTGGGGTAGATCTGTGTCAAAAAGAATGGATTTTTTTATTTTTCATTTTTTAATTTTATTTTTATTTTACATATCAATCTCAGTTCTATTTCCCTCCCTCCATCCCTCTTTCCCTTCCTCCTTTTCCCTCCCTCCCTCCCTCCCTCCCTCCCTCCCTCCCTCCCTCCCTCCCTCCTGCCCTTCCTCCCGCCCTCCCTTCCTCTTTTGTTCTCTCCCACTCTCTCATAAAAGGATTGAATGAAAATAGCAAGTGATTATATATAGCATATTTAAAATACTGCTTAGTTTCTGTAATTTAGACACACACACACATACACACACACAGACACACCTCTCAGGAAAGTGACATAGTATCTCTCCAAAGATGGTTTTAATTCAGTTTAGATTTTAACTTTAGCTGACTGTGAATCACAGAATTCTGTTCACTCACTATGTACAAATCTTTGAGTCCTATCCCCAAGTGCTTCCTCACTTGACCGTAGAAATTAAGTGGCATCTCCAGGCAAAGATGGAAAATACTCCTTGGTCTGGCAGAAAAACTGTTGAACTCAGACTCAGGAGCCCTGGGTTCTAGTCTCTCGGTGATGTCTGTAAGAGGACAGAGGTGAAGGTTGATGTAAGGGTGAGATTTGTCTTTCATTTCCTTCTAATGGAATTTAATGGGTTAAATGTGACTTTGATGAATTTATGGTGTTATGGACCAAATGAGAAATGTCCCACACCATACTGTTATGTGTTTGAGCTCTTAATTCCCCACGGGTGGTGCTGCTTGGAGAAGTCTTTGGAAGCATGTCACTGGGAGGTGGGCTTTGAGGATTTCAGGCACTGTCCTGTTTCCTGTGGTCCCTCTCTGCTTCCTGTGTGTGAGAGAAACATGACCTCACTGTTTTCTGCTCCAGTTACCACACCTTCTCTATCATTATAGATGTCTTCTTCTCCCTGGACTTGTAAACAAAAATAACCCTTTTTACATTTAAGTTATTTTTTTATCATATATTTTATCATAACAACAACAAAACAGATTTCCCCTCAAAATTTATATTGTGCTAACATGATCTCACCAGATTCTGATCACTAAACACTCAGTTTAGTGAAATTCAAGTTTATTTTCCTCCTTTGATAAATCTTTGTCTGTGCTTGCTTTTGTTTAGTGTCTTGAACTTTAGGAAGACTCACTTTGGTATAGTCAGGAGGTATTAGTCAAGGGGCCCCATTCAACAGAGGCAAGAGAAAGAGGACCAGGAAAGGCCAAGCAAGAAGTGGCTAACTTCTGGAGTCAGTAGGAGTGCAGATAGATGCTAATGCTGTCCACAGATCTCTAATTAGTCAGGTGACAGAGTTGGCTGCATTATCTTCACCCACTTACTTTGATGAAATGCCATAGTGTTCTTATTAAACACAAGTAGCATTTGCTTTGATGTTGGCTGTGGATAGATTCAGATTTTGAATTAAAATGAGGACTTTGTGAAGATCCCACTCACTTTTGGAGTCCAGATGATTAGAAATAAATTTGGATTTCTTTAAATTTGGCCTACTTAAAGTAAACTTGATTTAAAACTGAAAATCATTATTAAATTTTACTTTGGTATTTACAGTCAGTGATAAACAATTATGAAGAACAATAATTCATTTACTTAGTAGCATTGTTAAAGTGCACATACACATCCTACTGGAAGGCAGGAAGCATGGAAATCCAAGCACAAGGCTTGTTTCCCTAAGATTGAAGGCCACATGGTTTTCACTGTCCGTGTGTGTTCTGACACTGGAGAGGGTATGAAAATTCAACCTCTCACCCAATTTGTTTGTCACAAAGAAACATAGGTGTTATATTAAGCCCCCTTTTTTTCTTTTTAAATAACTTCCCAGAAAAGCTGCTGCTTAAGTAGTGAGTAAATTGTTACAACATTTCACATTTTCCCAAAACTTGCTGATCCTTCAGTTAAAGTCTCATTAATTTTAACAAATTAAAAAAAAGAAATTTAACCTTCTGAGTTATTATAGAATTTTAATCTAAAAGAGTGATGTAATTTTTAACAATTTTTTTTTACATCAGCAGTGTAAACCTATTTTACATGTCATTAATGACATATATTCTAAGCAGAAAAATTCAGGACTCCAAAATATATTAAGACATTCTAAAATTGTGACATACATATTTGTAGCAAATTTATTAAGACATCTGAAAATTTTTGAGACAGGGTGTCACTAAGTAGCCGTTTCCTGATCTTTAATTCACTGTGTATAACAAACTGGCCTTGAACTCACAGAGAATCACTTGCATTACTACATGTTAGGACTAAAGGCATGTACTGCCATGCCTAGACCAATACTTGTTTTCATACCTATTTCTACAAATATAATGTACACATTTGATACACATTTATGAATATCAGGCACTATAGAAGGTGCTGGGAATATAATGGTAAGTAGTTAGAATTATTCTACATTTTTATTTACATAAGGGGATAAATTAATTAACTAAGCAGCTGCAGTTTCTAATGGACTGTGAAGGGAAGGAAACTAGCAAAGAAATGGACTATTGGCAGGCAGAGAGCTATTTTCCTACTTCTTTATTTTATAGACAAAGGTGTTGAAACAGAGAGTAGTTAACCACATGCTAATGGACCTTGGCCAGCTGTGATTAACCCAGGACATCAGAACTAAAGCATGTGTACATTATAGTACACACTGTCACCAAAGAATATTCACTGAGTACTTTTTTTTAGTGGAGAGTAGGAACTAGATATTTCATTTGGGGAATTTAGAATGAAATATTTTGTCAAGTTTCAAGTTAATATTCAGAAAAATCCATTATTCATGTGAGCTCATAGATAATAAATAGCATAACAAGAAAACAACAGAATTTGGAAACATGCCTATAGTGAGAACTTGATATATATCAGAGTATCATCACAAGCAATGACAAAATATTCAGCAAACAATAGTGCTAGAAAATTCATTATACACATAGAGAAAAAGTAAAACCTGACTCAGAACTTGAACCATACGAAACAACAAGTCCCCAAAGCATAAGAGGATATTGTTACTTTCCTGAAGCCATGATCAAGTGTCTTCACACACACACCTTGGGGAAAGATAGTTATGGTAGCTCATAATTCAAGATTACAGTCCATTATGGTGGGCATGTGAAGGCAGCATGGGCTTCCAGCAACTCTGAAGTCAGGGAGAAGAGAGCAGTGAATGCTTAGGTTTAGCTCACTTCCTCCTTTAAAAAAAATCAAGTTTTTATTTTCTTGAGAATTTCATTTATGAGTGCTATATTTATATCATTTCTGTCCCCTCTCTCTTTTGAAACTTTCCTTTGTCTCCCAACTTGCTCTCAAATTCCTGACCTCTTCAGTATATATACATATGCATGTGTAGGGTGCACACACTATCTATGACCTAGTGAGTCCATTTAGAGTTGCTCATGTGTACATGTATTTAGTGCTTATTAATTGGGACTGGAGAACCTATCAGAGGTTTATTCTTAGAGAAGACTAATTTCTCTTCCTTCAGTAACCATGAATTCCCTGTAATTTTTCATCTATGGGTAAAGCCTTGTGATTTTACAATCCCTGTCCACCTTAGCATGTCAACTGGTGTGGTCATTATGTGAGTCTTTTTAGGCAACCATACTGCTGGGATTTCATGGGTACAACTTCTTCCCTGTCATTTATAGGGACACTGTCTCTCAGGGATTTTCTTGTCCTCTGGTTCTTGACAGTTTTTCAACCCCCTTTTCCATAAATTTTGCTGAGTGGTAAGTGTAGAGGCTGTGTTGTAAATGTATTGATTAGTTTCGGGTACTCCATGATCTATTCTTCTGAGTTTGACCAGTTGTATCTTTCTGCAATTGTTTCCTTCTACTGCAAAAAAGAGGAGTGAGAGCTAAAATTCTCTGTGGGTACAAGGAAAAGTACTGAAAATCCTGTTAGAAAGTATAGTGGCTTAGACAAGAGGCAATAGTGGTTTCTCCTCCATGACCTGCCCAGACACAGGTGGTTGGCTAGGTTTAGAGTACCAGTAGTGAATTCCCTCCTGTTGAGCAGAACCTAAGTCCAATTAGACAGCCATTTGCTACTCCTAAGATGAATGTGTCACTATTGTACTATTGGAGGTGTCTTGTTGGGCTGACCATTGGTGTAGTTCATAGGCTTTGTGTTGGTTAAGTCAACTTAGCACAGACTAGAGTCATTTCGGAAGAGATTTTCTCAATTGAGAAAATGCCTTCATAGGATTGGCCCAAGATTATGTGGCATTTTCTTAATAAATGCTTGATATGGGAGGCCCAGATCTCTGAGGCAGTGTCATCCATGGGTAGATACTCCTGGAATATATAAGAAAGGAGGCTGAGCCAAGCATGAGGAGCAAACCAGGAAGAAGTATTATTCAATAGCTTTTATTCAGTTCCTGATTCCAAAATACTAGCTGAAGTGCCTACTCTGACTTCCCTCAGTGATGCAGTGTGAACTGAGAGCTGTAAGTTAAAATAAAACTTTTGCTTTCTTTAGTCATGGTGGTTTATCATAGCAATAGAGACCAGAAGGCAGTCTTTATAGTGAGTAGGACTATTGATTGCCTTTCTCATTAAGCAGCACCCATAGACCTTTAGATACTATGAGACTAGTCCTCAGGGAAGAGGACTAGGCAGTTCCAGTCTTATTCTTTTAAATTCTTTGCTGAAAATGTGTGGTGTACTCAGTAATAGGGCCAGTGAGCTATGGGAAGCAATTAAGGGGAGTAACATTAGCATGCATTGTTTTGTGGTCTTTTCAATGTTTTCCCATGCCTGGCACTGGAGGTTTTGTTAGATACTTTATGGGTCTTGGATGGAGCATCTATGCTCCTTGTGGCATAACTTCATTTAAACCATATATATGTATGTGTACATATGTATAATCTATACTTAGATATATTATGTATCTGTTTTTAAATAAAAATAAAACATTATGTTTCCCTATGGCTTGTTCAAACATTCATGGTATTATGTATCCTTCCTTTCTCCCCTTTCCTCTGTATTAGTACTCCTTCTCCTCCCCAGTTATAACCTGTCACCAATTTTGCAATATCTATTCACAGCAACTGTGTCTTACTGTTCCCGTCTCTAGAGTGTCCATCCCCTCCCTCCTTTGGTCCCCTTTTAACTTCATGGTTTCTGTGGTTGCTTCATTCAATCACATCTCTAAGCTCACATATAAATATCCAAAGCCAAGATCATTTACCTGTATGTGATGGATATTCTTGATTGTCAACTTGATTATATATGGAATTAACTAGAAGCTCAGATACCTAGGCACATCTGTCAGGGATATTTTCTTAATTGAATCATTTGAAGTAGGAAACTCCACTTCTAATCTGGATCTCTGATGTAGGAAGACCCATCATTAATCTGGGCTACACCATCTTCTGGCAGCCTATGGAAAGGACATGGGAGAAAGAAGCATGTTTTTCCTTTTCCTATTTGTGCCCCCTCTTTCTGGTAAGTCCACTCCTAAACTGGCATTAAGGCCTATATTTCAGGACTCAGTAGTATACTGAAGACCAGCTGGAACATGCAGTCTCATAGACCTTCCATTGGTAGATAGCCATTTTTGGACTAGCTGGACCACAGCATGTAAGCCACTCTAATATCCATCCTTTCTCTCTCTCTCTCTCTCTCTCTCTCTCTCTCTCTCTCTCTCTCTCTCTCTCTCTCCAATATATATATATATATATAGACTAATACACATAGTATAATCATATATATATATATATATACACATAATATAGTCATATATATGACTAATACACAGAAAGTGTTACGATTTCCCTTTTCTTTACAGATGAATAGTATTTCATTGTGTATATGAATCACATTGAAGGACATTTACCCCCCCCCACGCCCCACTTCTTAGCTATTGTGAGTAGAGCAACAATTATCCCGGCTTGGGGCGTATATGGGAGAGTGGCATAGTGATACAGTCATACTCTTTGTCTACTTTTAACGTTCTGAGTATTCTCCACAGTGCTTGAACCAGTATATAATTCTACCAACAGTAACTGTAGGGTCCCCTGTCCCAACATATTTATTCACATTTTTTTCAGTTATTTTCTTGATCTTAGAAAAGATATTATCTTCAACAAATAGGGCTGAGAAAACTGAGTCTCCATGGGGACAAGTAGAGGAGAAAAAAACTAGAGCTCTTTTTTTTTTTTTTTTTTTTTTTTGCGTATTAATAGACATGAGAACCAAATGTCTACTGCAGCCACCTGTGGACAGTCCATGCTTGGTACAGGACATGGAAGGTGGCCATTTGTTTTAGATTCTATGACTAGCACCTCCGTAGATTTACAGTGATGGAGATAGCTATTCATTTCCTTAGCTTTTAGTCCAAATGGAATTCAGATTCTCAGTTTATTACTGTATGACCTTTGCCATAGAAACTAGTTGAATGCTCTCTATAAAAAAATGTTCCATGTAACAATAAATGAAACAAAGGAACCAATTAAAATGGACCATGAATCTATTAAGAAACAAACCAAAATGAAACAAAACTAACTTAAGATTTCCTCTCATTCTCTTTCTTAGTCAGTGTAGGATCCCAGTTCAGGTAACACCTTGAGCTAAAAGGAGTGGCTCTTTCCTCCCCAATCAACCTTTTCAAGATGTTTCCTAAACATGCCCCCCCAGAGGTTCATCTCCCAGGTGACCCTTATCTCATCTACTTGACTGCTGAGATTTCCATCATTAGAATAAATGCCAAGTTAAGCGTAAATGTTTTAGGGGAAAATGTTGGTAACTTTCCCTTTGATGGAATAACATAATGCTCCAAAGTTATAAGACCACTAAGTGACAAAGGGCAGTACTTATGACTGGATCAAAAGTTTTTATATTTTTTTATTTCCTCATTTGTTTTGTGGTATGTGCATGCATTCTTTCTCTCTTATGTGAGTGTGTGTGTGTGTGTGTGTGTGTGTGTGTGTGTCCATTTATGTGTATATGTATGTGGAGGTCAGAGTACACTTTGCAGGAACCAGGTCTCACCCTCTTTTAAATTTACTTAATTAGAAACAATCTCAATTTACATATCAATCTCAGTTCCCTCTCCCTTCCATCCTCCCATTCCCTCCACTGACCCCCCCCATCCCACCCCCATCCACTCCCCAGCGAGGATGATGCCTTCCATCGGGGATCATCAAAGTCTGTCACATCATTTGGGCAGGGCTTAGGTTCTCCCCTGTGTACTTAGGTTGAGAGAGTATCCCTCTGTGAGGAAATGGGCTTCCAAAGTCCATTTGTGCACTAGGGATAAATATTGATTCCACCTCAAGAAGCTCCTAGACTGCCCAGGCCTCCTAACTGTCATCCACATTCAGGAGGCCTTGTTCAGTCCTATACTGGTTCCCCAACTGTCTGTCTGGAGTCTTTGTCCTCTCACTTGGTCAGGTCTCAGCTTTCTTCGTGAGTTCCAAAGATCACACTTGGGTCATAAGGCTTAGTGACCAGTACTTTTACCCACCGAGTCATATCTTGGGCCCTGGATCAAAGATATTTTTAAAAAATCAAGTTGTAGACTGGTATTTAATATTTATTTATTTCATATTTATTCATTTATTTATTATTTCTTATTTTACATATCTATCCCAGTTCCCTCTCCCTTATAACATACAATTGAATTAGGACAGAATCTACGTGAAGAGCCTTCTGAAAGCAGGGTTTTAATGAGCCCACCAAACTGAAGATAGATGATAAATAGGTATTTATTAAGGAAGAACTTACATAGATAAAAGTAAATAACCACCACAGTCTTCCTGCTCTGCTCTCTGCAACCCAAGAGAGAGTGAGTCAGTTTCCCCTCTACCTTGTAATGGATCATGTCTGCACCTGAAACCACACTACAAGTTCACTGGCAAGGCAAGATGCCACTACAGTCCACTCTGAAGAAGTATAATAATAGGTGAATGTAAGTAAACATGCTTACCTTCACTAGTGAGATAAATAAAACTTCAAGTCACAGAGAGATAGATTCTCAACCATCACGTTGGAAAGAGCTCTAGCAGTGTTAAGGTATTAAGATTGGAAAAGGCACAGAGAAACAGACTTATTGAGATTCATTATTCTACCCATCAGAGTAAGTTCTGAAGTAATTTTAGAGAGCCATTTGGTAATATCTTGTAAGACTGACCAAGCATCAAAAACAGCAGCAGTTAAACATGCAGTCTGTTTCTGCAGGGACTCAGATGCAAAAATTAGACCTCAGTGCATTTACTTTACACTAAGGAAGGGTTGTTTCTTTGGACTTCTGCATCAATTGCTCTTTAGCTCAGCTTCAGGTGTGGGCAAAGAATAGTTTATCCTAATTTCTTACACACACACACACACACACACACACACATACACACACACAAATATTTTATATGATATTGAATTTAATAATGGAAAATTAGAAGAAAATTCATCAATAAAATAGTGGGATTGGAAAGAGAGCTTGGTGGTTAAGTATCTCCTGAAGAAATGAGAAGGCCTCAGATCAAATCCCCATAACATATGTATTCCCAGTGTCTTACAGCCAAATAGGGGTGGAGACAGGAGGATTACTAGGAATTTGCAGTTTAAGCCTGCTCACCTGACATATGCAATGGTAAGCATTTGAAAGACCCTGGCTCAAACAAGGCAGAAGCTGGGAACTAATATACTAAGTTGTCCTCTGACCACCCATGCCTGCACACATAAAAGTACACATATGTATGCACACACACAGGATGAAAAAGAATGACTAAACTGGAGTTATTTATAGAATAGATAGCCAGTTGCCGATGCCAACATGATTCAATTTCAAACCATAATTTTAAAGAAATGAGTACTTTTATTCAAATCTGTATTTTGATTCAAGGATCTTTCTCCTTATAAAGATTAGTTATTCCTAGTCTATATTTATATACATCCAGGCATTAATATATGCCATCACAGGTGTGATCTGTTACAAAGGAGTGAACCATTCACACTGCTTTCCTAGATAGACATGATCTTAGTTGGAATTCTATGATGTTAATATGATCAAGAGATTTAAGGAAAATGTAAAACATTAAAATTGTATCACTATACACAGACACTGGCAACAGATGGAGAAAACAGCTCTTTACTACATCTATTTCCTATACCACATATAGTACTCCATTGGGTAAAATTCACTTCTTCCTAAATAACTTCCAAGCATTTTGATAAAATGCAGTGTGAATGAAAAAAAAAATTAGACCAGAAGGATATACTTTTTGAGTCATTCCAAGTTCAAAATGTTGTATTACACCAAAAGCCATAAACAGGTACCAATTATATGTTCTCAATACTGAAAAAATATTTTTAAAATTCGTTAATTGTATTTACAGCAAAAGATCTAGAGATTCAGCTTTGTGACTCAGGGCTATCAAATAAGATACCGGCTAAAGACAAAGCATTTTGGGGTATAATTCTAAAGGCTCAGACAGACTCTAGGGAATGTTAATGAACTATGATGATAGAAATTTTTTTATTTTACATAATGTTGGGCTTTTAACTCTTGAGATTCAAATTTTTTCATTTCTAGTGGTGAGGGGGGCAGCAAAATGTGTATTTAGAAATTACTCCAAAAAAGGCTGGAGGTCACAGGATACACTGTTGTCAAGAAACACAATCATTTTGCTATTCTAATCCTGAGAAAATGAAAATCTCCTCTAGGATGAAAGGTATCTAGTGTAATCAATTTCTCACAAACTACCATGTTGTTTCAGGAAGACATAACAGTCTTTCTGTGTTCCATAATGGTGAAAGTTACCACCAGAATCATTCATCCCTAGCATTGTTACTAAGAAGCCTAGTACCACTGACTTTGCTTTGTGTTTCTGGTTCTAGATTTTGAAACACAGTCCTTATAAGATTTTCAATGTTATGGAAGATCCCACTCACACATACTATTTATTGCCTTTAGAACTAGTGCCACATAGGCTTTCCCAAGCAGCCAGCTAGTGTTGAGGTGGGGTTGGGTGGAATGTTTGGTTTAAGGATCAATTTGCCATAATTTAAAACCAACCAATTAGGAAGCCTCAGTTGGGAAATCATCTTAAAGGCCTTAAATAATGGTGAAGACCCATCCCAATTGATGGTAGTACCTTCTGTAGCAACCCAGAAGAAGAGATACCAAAAAAAAAAAAAAGATTATTCTTTCCTTGATCAAGTGTTCTTCACTATCAATAAAGTTAATTTAGCCTGTTCTTCCTGCTGTGATTATTTTATTCTGTGATATTAAAAACCAGTATTTCCAGGCTTCCAATGTGGACTGAGTACCTGTGGCTTTCCAGGAAGTCTCCATGTTTTCCACCCCAGACTTGAAGTGTTGAGGCATTCAGCCTTTTGGACTGAACAACAGCTCAGCTGCTCTAGTGTGAGCCCATCATTGTGGGGCTACTCCTGATTCAGAGGTACATGGCCTCAAAGATCCAGTGACTACTGGGTTCTTATCCTCTGAGACCCGAGATAGCTCTGCTACTCTTTTAGTTGTATCATATAAGCTGATTTAATAAAACCATATGTATGTACATATATATATATATTTCTTCAGTTGTGTTCTTCTAGTGAGCCCTGGCTAATACAGAATTACATTCCAGTTACATCCTAGCATATACACTTTTCCAAGCCTCATTTTCTCTTCTTCCATGCTGTGCCAAGTCAAGTTCAGTATTTCACGTCACTTCATGAGGATCATTGTTTTCTACAACTGAAAGGCCAAGAGCCATTAAAGAAACATCATATCCATCTCCAAGAGTCTTTTCTAGGAAGTTAAGCTTGAAGTCAGAATCATTTATCCTTGTATCAGCATATTTCCCTTCCAGATTCATGCCAGGACATACTCTACCAGTTGATATGAATTGATCAGGTCCTAAAGGCAATTTGTTCTGGAATCCTCCTCCATTGGGATAGCTCTTCCCCATATGGGCCATCTTAACAAGGAAAAGGTGACTATACTTGTGATAGCCCCCAGGGATTCTGATAAATCTGTGGCTACAATGTTTTCATCACATCCGTTACATATTCTTAACTCATCTCTCTGGCTCCCACTACTACCCTAATAGGGAGTAAATGAAATAGTAAAAGACGAGTAGCTTGCAATTTCAAACTTTTGTCCTGATGTTCTGTTAGTTATCCATGCTCAGTCACAGTTTGGGCTTATGTTTGAGACCTTCTTGATCCCACCATTTCTTCAAAGTTACTCCTGGGTTACCTATAGTCTGTCATTTTCTGTCTTCACTATTTCAATGTTACTTAGAAACAATCATATAACCTCAAATGCTAAAGATTTTGTTTTACCAAACTCAGTACATTCCTAAGTGATTATCTTCCTGGTTAAGCACAGGTACCCAGGTCATTGTAACATGATCAGAGGCTGTCATGGCTTGTCTTATACCTCTGTGATAGGATATTTATTTCTTTCTGTCCTGCATTTAGTCTCAGATCTAAGACTCATTCATAGACTCTCCATGAAAGACCACTTCATACATCAACTGTCTTAGTTTTCCAAGAAGCAGACCCCTAGCCAAAGGTTGTGCCACAAGTGATTTATTAAGAACACCTTTTCCAGGAGAGAGTGATAAGAGAGCACGGGGGGGGGGGAGGGAGATAAACACTCTGCAGTTTAGGTGAAGCTCCAGGCTCAGATGATCCTGCAGGGCACATACATTTCCCCTGGGTATTTATTCTGTCTCCAGGCAAAATTAAAACAAAAAATATATTTTAAATATGGAGGGTTTTAACTTCTTTCTTTGTTGCCTAGCATCACTGTGTCCTAGCTTCTCTGAAGGAACTAGGCACATAGGTACCCAGTGATACGCACCTTTGGCTCATCACAAATGCACCCCAGGTGAGAAAGAGGTGACACAGAATTCCACAAAGCACACAACACACAGAGACACATTGGGATGTGAGCACAGGGCACATTGGGATGACACTGAGTGGATCAGAGTGGGGCCTCAGGGGACCCAGCATGGGACATCATTCAGTACACCAGAGAAAGAGGGTTCCTGAACACAGTGCCTTTTAACTTTCTCAAATCAGTCTGGCTGTTATAGGAATTCTCTACCTTCATACTCAACTCTGAGTTTGCAGAGAAGCAAGAATTAGACATGACTGTCCCCAACAAAAGCTTTGCTCATATTGTATTTCTCTCTGCCTTTCCCCTACAACCAGAAACATTTTAGCAATCAGTCCTTGTCTATTGTATGTCTTCTTCCTTATCCCATAACAAAATAAGACCTGTGACCACAGTTTTTCACAGCATGATGCTTTATTTTCAAGATGTTTATCCTTGTATTTAAAACCATTTTCTCGTTCAGGAAATTCCATCTCTAAAAAAAATAATCAAAAGATAAAGGCTTGTCTCAACCTGATGCATCATATTAGCCCAGAACATTTGCTTTTCAAACTCAAGCCAAGCTATGACTCTTGTGAACTTACTGATTAGTGCTCTGTGAAGCAGTGGATGACATTGATAGGACAGGCAGCATTGCCCGGGGGACAAGCGAGATGAACAAAACAATGTCAGCTTCATGATGTCATCCTTTTCAGGCATGTTATTGTAGTATTAGAGAACATTCACAGTGCTTCTGGGCTATAGAGCACTCCTATAAATCTTTCCATGCTATGTACAGTCTCTCTTTCCTATTCTGTCAGGCAAAGATGGCCTCTCCTGTGCTGTCTCTCTTCTGTGTGTCTCCAGAATCTCTTTCTTGCTTTCCATACCTACTCAGGTTTCTCTTAATTTCCATAAGGCTAAGAGACCAGATAGACATATCAGAATCATATGATTAGGAATTTTAGCAACCAGGTGAGACCTTCCTCTTTTGAAAATGTCACAGACAACATTTTGTTGAGACTTTGTGAGTAAATGTGTGAGCTTTGTATCCCAGTGTGATTTGTGGATGTATGTACAACACACACATGGACATATGTGTTAGCTTGGACTTATTTATGTTAGATACCCTTTAAAAAGATTAGTATGTTAAAGTTATCAGAAATAAGACCTTTCTACAAGAGTGAATAGTGTGTTCCCAAAATAATAATATTATCAAGATTCCTCTGTGTTTTACATATTAAAATCATTTATGAAAATCCTGGAACTTGTAAGGGCCATTTTAATTGAAAGACCTATGAGGAGTTTCCTATGCCTCTAACGGTTTCTGGGCACTTTGGAAAATGAAGTTGGGCAGAGAATTATGGGATATGAACAGTAACTGGAACAAGAAGGAACAGAGCCATAAGACAATCACATTAACAGGCCATGTGTGAAGTTCATTGTCCACATGGGGTCTACGGCTTTCAATTAACCAAACCACACTGGGACATCTGGTGTTTGGAGCATATTACTTCATTGCATGGCTCTCTAAATGGGAAGCTGCCTTGTTTTCTCAGAGGCCTCCTTGGAAAGATACTTTTAGAATCACTAGCAAGAAGAACCCTGTCAAAGTTTTGTCAGGCCCCTGTTATTTTTTTCCCACTCATATAGAAGATTCTATTTTTATTACATTGAATTGATTCCTCTTTCTTATGCACATTTTGGTAATTGATAGGACAGAATAAGTTTAGATAATTATATAGCTACAAGAGTCATGACAGTAGATACTGACTGGCAAAAAGGAGGTCCCTGTATAGATAGAAGAGAGAAAGTGGGAGATTCCTGCACTATATAATCATACTTTATGGTAGGTAGTCTTGCTTCACTGATAGCAGGGAATGCCACCAAGGGTATATCCTTGGGGTTCCAATTGCTGATTTCTCTGTTAGATGATTGGTCATGGTTATCAGGATGCCTCTTTTGGCAGTGAATGGCATCATCTACCTCTCTTCTTCCTGCTTCTGTGTTCTTGGTCTTTGTTTCTGGCTGTGAGTTGAAGCAGTTGAAGACCAGTGTTTTCACTTAGCCTCTCAACTACTTAAAGACGTCAATGATGTCTTTGTTACAGTGAATGAAAAATTCGAGTCACCAGTGTAGGATGTTCACACAGACTCCTCATCATTTTCTCCTGACATGCCGTCTCATCTTATTCTCTTCTGCAGCTTTGGAGGTTAGGCCCCAGAGAGATGGTGGCATAAGATTTCCCTTTATGGTGTTTCTAGTCTATTATCTGCAGGAGTGGGATCACAGGGACAGGAGAATATTAATGTATCTAGAGAGGCTTTCATGGTTAGACTCTAAAACTTGACAAACAAAGTGCATATTAATGGGGAATCAGCATTCACTATAAGAGATGTTTGAGACAGATAGTCTGCATTGCTGATAATGTGGGCATTAAAACATTTATTTTAGATGTATTTCAGAATGAAGGGCTGCTTCATGGTTATTTGTTTTTGAAAGTGTACTGAGGTTGGAAGGTGCTTTGTCTTCACAGAAGGATCCATGCAGAGATGAAGTACCTACCTGAGGGATTACAGACAGGAAGTAAAGATTTGTAGAATTCCATGCCTTTGTAACTTTTGTTTGCCTTAAGGGATCAGCAAAAACACATGCATGAGTATCACCAGATCCCATCTTCACGCTGAGATCTGAAGGCATTAAATGCACAGTAGACAACACAACACAAACTTAATGGCACACCTCTGACATGAGGCTGAATAGTGTCCCAGGCATCCGTGCTGAGAGTGGGCTGAGCTTGCCTGTGTGAACAATCAGGAAATGCTACAGCAGCAGTGAGACACCTTCACTTAGTGACACAGTGAATATACACATCATTCATTTTGCCCAAACACCAGTCCTCCCTGTCCTTTGTTGGATTCATGCAGATAGTTTACAAGGTCTCTGAGCAGCAGTCTTGGGAGTCCTTTTAGTGCTCACATACATAATTTTCCTTTTCCCAGTGATCTTTTCCTTCTTCTTTTCCTTTATGTTTTGTGTTCCTACACTGATTTTGTAACTTCCCACTTTGGAGTGCCTTGCTCTGTCTTTAATTGTTTCATTCTCTCTCAAGTTCTATCTTGTCTATGTATTGTTTGTCATTACAGATTGGATTTTTTTAATTCATTTTTTCTTTTTCCAGTTTCTTGTTGGGAGACATGTTTCTTTTTGAAGGGAAAGACATTTTAGTTCTTCTTAAAGGCTAGAGTTGATTTGCACCATTAGGACAACCACAAGACATATGTGTAGAGCAGCTGTTCTCAAACCTGTAGGTCGAGAAGTCCCTTTGGGGATTAAATGACCCTTTCACAGAGGTCAACTAAGATCATTCTGCATATCTGATATTTACATCATGACTCATAACAGTAACAAAATTATAGTTATGAAGTAGCAAGGAAAAGAACTTTATGGCTGGAGGTCACCACCACAGGAGGAACTGTATTAAAGGGTGGCAGCTTTAGGAAGGTTGAGAAGCTCTGGTGTGGTGGGAATGAGCATTTCTGTAGTTGGTACACAAGTGTAGAAGCCAGAAATGTCAGAAAGCACTCAGAACTATGCTTTACGAGGGAAACCAGGAGCTCATTCTTTTAGCTTTACTCAGCTACTGTTGGACAAAAAGGTCACATTTCCGGAATTCATGTTGTCTGAAGGGGTAAGTCAGGGAGGGCCTTTATGTCATGGATGTACCTTGTGGTCATTGAGGAATAGCCAGGCTTTCACACAACCCAGTGAATTGGAACTACCATCATCAATGGGGTACCTCCTTTGGTCTTTCCACTATTGGCTCAAGATGTTTTTACATTTAATTTTTTTTTTTTTTTTTTTTTTGGTTTTTTGAGACAGAGTTCTTTGTATTGCTTTGGAACCTCTCCTGGAACTAGCTTTGTAGACCAGACTGTCCTCAAACTCACAGAGATCCACCTGCCTCTGCCTCCCAAGTGCTGGGACTAAAGTCACGTGCCACCAACAGCTGGTTACATTTAATTTTTAAAATGATTTATTTCTATTTTGGTTCTGAGGTGTAATGGTTAGCACTCTGGACTCCAAAAGGCTTATTTATTTGTTTGCCTGCCTGTATGTATGTATTTGTGGGCATGAAGCTCATAGAGGTCATCCAAAGATGGCGTTAAACAGCCTACAGGTAATTGTGAGCCACCATGTGGGTACTAGGAACTGAACCTGGGTTCTTTTGAAAAACACTAAGCACTCTTTATTATTGAACACATCACTCCAGTATCTGGTTCAGGCTTTTTAGCTCTGTTGCACTCATGTATATTCTTATTTCTGCTTTGGATTGCAGATCCCATTCTGAACATCTCTAGGGTCCGAAACAACCTGTGTCTCACTGCTTGAGTTCTTTCAACCTAGACCCATTTCAGTTGGGTAAGTGGAGAAAAATAAAATTTAAATTCAGTCATTTTGGAGCTTTAAATTAAAAGAAGTATTATTATAGTGGTAATTAGGAATGAATAGAGGCCATGGGTCCTAAAAGCCAGTAGATATTCACTAGCTGGCCTAGTATTACTTAACCTTGGTAAGTGAAAAAACAAAGGAAGTTTTAAAAGGAGATTGCAATCTCTGGACATAGTCTTTCTTCTTGAAAGTGGCATTTCCAGAATGCCAGCTTGTCACAAGACACATTGTAGGGAGGATTTCAGCTTGTAAGTACTTTCTAGCCTTCCCATCTGTAATCAGGACAGCCTCTCTCTAGCTCAGGAAGAAAAGGAGATGGAATCAAGCCTGCCAAGACAGCAAAAGCCTTTTCAGGATTGTGATCTGTTAGATAAACAGTTTTCCTTCTCTTCTCCATCCCATAAATAATATGCTGACTCAGTCTTATTTTTGTGTGTATCCCAGAATATAAAATCTTTTATTAACCTCAAAGTAACTAGGCCTATTCATCTAATTGATCACCTTTCCAAGGGCCAGATGCCCAGAACATACATGCAAGGAAAGGCAGAGAGAGCTGGAAACAGATGAGGAGAGGCCCTGGGTTGATTCAGCGACACCATATTACATTTGTGTTTAAGGAATCATATATATATATACGTATATATGTATTTATATATACGTATATATATATATATGTATATATATATATATTTGGATTATTCTACATGAGAGATAAATTTCTTTCTGATGTTGTGTGACCTCACTTTATATTATTAATATTACATATTCCCTACAACTTTAAACATTATTTTTAGAGCTGAACACTATTCCACTACGTACCAATTTTTTATTCTCTACTCATCTGTTGATGGACAGTTTGGGGGTATAAACATCTCTTTGGTAGAGTTACCTGGGTGTATTCCCTGGAGTGAAAGAACCAAGGCATATCTCATTCTAATTTTAGTTTTTTTTTGTGTATGTGTGATGTGCAGACTGATATCCACAATGGCTATAATGGGTTAGAACTTCATACTCCTTCTTCCAGAAAGGAAGATAATGTAAAACAATGATTTAAAATGTCAGTATTTATAGAGCAAATAGAGGAAAACGTATTGGGAAAGACCAGAAAACAATGTGGTTTTGTGAAACAATGAAATCCAAAATCAAACTGAATTAAACCAGTCAGTCCTACACAGAAAAAAAAATACTCATACACTTACTTAGTCTTGGTTACTAGTGAATACTGTCACTGTGGGAATCCATCAAGGAATGTATTGACATGTTTCAATAACTTGTCACTTTGGAACCAAGCCCCACTCATTTATTTGTGTTTCCTTTACTCAGCTTTTGTCCTGGAGACCCAAGCTGAGTTTACAGAACAAAAACAGCATGGATGCAAAGCCTAAAACATTTACCATCTCTCTACAAGAAAAATCTGTTGACCCCTAATTTAGACATAGAACAAAATTAAAATCCAATTATTAGATAAATAAACATGCTCAGTTTTCAGAACTATTTTCTACATTCTTTCTGTGAAAACAACAACAATAACAACAACAACAACAAAATGTTCCTATAGATGAAAGATAACCAGTGTATGCTGTAGGATCACCATCAACAAAGGTAAATGATAGATATACAAATAGATAGATATACAGATAGATTGATAAATAAGTGAATAGAGATATATAAAGATAGATGATAGATGAATAGATAGATGATAGATATATGGTAAATTAATGAAAGATGGATAGAGGATAAAGAGATAGACAAATAGATGATAGACTTTTATAGTATTATCTCTGAAAATAGGAGATTGAACCATTTCAGATTTACTCTTTAAGAAAGGCATTGCTATACAAGGCAGAGAATGAATCAGCTGACTTTTTTCATATTAAAATGTGAGTGTTAATGTCCATCCACATTAGATCTTAGAAGTTTTCACTTACTCTTGGCTCTATCCTTAAGAAGATGCGGTTTCATCCAGCTTCATAAATCACATGAGAAAAATACAGTCAAGAAAAAGGCTTGCATTATGGACTCATTCAATTAGACATTCTGGAGGGCATGATTGCTTTAGGCCTGAAAGTGGAACAGCATCTCAGTAGAAATTAAAAACATAAAGGAATGTGCTCAGGTAATTGCTTATTAAATTTTCAAACCCCAATGACAATAACAAGTTTAAATTGATTGCTCAATATGTTTAAACTAGATGATGCAGAATATATCACCAGGCTGCACCAGCAAGGCCTAAAGTAAACCTTATTGAATAGTTAAGTACAGCAATATCTTCTTGCCTCTGGGACTTGGAAAGAATTCAATAAGGCTGGCTGGGATAGTGCAAATTAAATTGTTACTAGCAAGTACAACTCTCTCTAGTTTGTGGTGACCCTAGCATATGATGTATGGCCTCAGCAACAGGGAGTAAAGGTAGGTGTCAATCGGTATTTTCCCTCAGGAACCCTCCTGGTTTCCCACTTTTTCACCTCACTACTCATGCATATGTTGGAAATCTGCCCCAGACTTTTTGGTAAAGAAGTTTCATGGTGTTTGATAGCCTAATCAGGTACATGTATTACCTTTAGAGGAATGGTAAGCTATTATCATAATTCCTTCCATAAATATTCCACTTAGTTGGAATTTGGGGAATTCCTATGTCAAGCAAAACACATGATGGATTCTATACACATTATAGTCTGTAAATGATGAACAAAATTAATCTGAATTTTAAATTTTCATTCTTCTCAGAATGTTGGGAATTAAACAAATAGAAAATATCTTACATTGCTCCTCAAGGCCTTACAGTATTGAGTATTGTATGGAGCTGTCATCTGAGGGTTTTTTTTTTTTACCAATGTAGACAATATATTATAGTATCTAAATCTAGAATGTAAAGTTGGGAAGGAAAACAAATGTATTTTCAACAAAAGTCAAAATAAGAGCTGATAAATATGAAAATTAACCTTCCCAAAGCATTGTTTCTTTTGGTTAATCTAGGACATAGCACTGAGTAATTTTCTCTCTTACTTCTATACCAGGGAGAGACTGGAGATTGAACTGTGATATATAGGGAAGGCTGCTCTATATATAGTCACTGTGATGGGGAAGTTTACTGTGTACTCCTAGAGACTCTTAAAAATTGAGCCTTGAAAATACTTCACAGGGGAAAGAAATAAGGGTGGAAACAGAGAACACTCGTTCAGAGGAAGGGACAACAGAAAAGAAAGAACTGCTCCAAATCGGATTACTGCCCTACACACAGAATTTTTTGAAGGGTTTGAAATCAAAACTAGGTTTGCTGTAGTCTTCTTTTATAATTTCAGAACCTGACTACAAATGGGGAAATCCAGAGCAAAGTCTCTTGTTAAGGAACTTCATTCATCACTACATTTTTTGCAGACTTTTGGAACTATTTAAATAGTAATCTTTGATTTCAGTGGGCTTTTATTTACCCATATACCCAATTCTAGCATTGGCTGTCATAACAATCAAATGTTGGTTAGATTATCTTATTGAGCTGTTATAATAAACAATTTCAAAAAATAAGTAATAAAGTCACAAAGGTTTGTTTCTTTCTGAGGCATAGGTAAGCTGGTATTCTGAGGGCTATGCTATTCACACAATTGCACTCTGCCTCTTAAAAAAACACCTCCCCCTTTTTTCTCATGCATCACTGACCACATCTTGCATATAATCACATCAATATAACAGAGAGATGTTGAGAATTAGCACATGTATTCTAGAATGTCAGAAATATTTTGTGAAAAGTAGAATTAACTGCCCCAAGTAAAGGTATTGGGAGTGATATCTTCCTTGAAAAACTTATGAATCACAGTAGGTATTGAAAAGAGCATACATGAAAATAATAATAATGTAGTGAAATTAGGAAAATTAAAAAAATCTCTAACAAGTCCCCAGGAAGATGTGATATAATGAGGGAACTAATGGTGTGAACATTATGTTCCTGCTACTTAATAGTTGGATAGCAATTTACATGAGAGACTAACTCATATGGGTGGCTCAATTTCTTTATTCCAGATATTTGGTGACTGATAATGATTTCCTAGTATCTCTTCAGTCATATTTACGCAAGGTAAGGTGTGCAACATTCTTAAATGTATGTAGTTGAGTGTTAATGAGAGCAAAGTACCGATTCACAGGCTTACCATGATCTCGGGTGATGATTTTCAGAATAAGGTGAGTTGACTTTGCTGAACATATTCTGCAAATAACAACAGAGAAGAAAGTGAATAGAGCCTAAGAAGCAGGCCCTGATTATAAAGTATTGGTGGGAAATGAGAAGACTAGGCGATTGTGTCAGGGTGGCTATGGAAAACCCATCTCTTATGGCAAGTCAGCACCTGGTGGGAGGAAGATTTTATGCATGCGATTTCAAAGTAGAATACGGGAAAATCAATTTGACAAAAGTGTGTGTGAAGCATTGGAGAAGCTGCATTGGGGAAGTATTGGTGATGTCTGTGTAACAAGAGGAAATAGAGGTAGAAAGAACAGAGTATCTATAAGATGCTTTGCCTAATAGGAAAACCTGAAAGCTATTTAACAGTGGTTAGCAAGTTGTAAGGTAATAAGGAGGAGAGATGTTGAGGGAAAATTTGTTGCGGGGCCCCAACTATCTAGCACTGTATGCTTCAGTATTTAAACACAACATGGCATGCTAAAGCAGACCGATTAACTTAACTTCTTGTCTTAGTTTACACAGACAGCACAGCTCCAAATAGTACCCAGATGCAATTTTCCTTGTACCCTGATGCTATTTAAAAAGTGTAAAGGAACACATTAAGTGCATTGACTTGTCTATTCCTTGGAGAGAATGATAAATAACAATCCGGCCAATAAATATAAGAAAAGCTGTTGTAGAAATCAAAACTAGTGCAGCCAGCGAAGCCCATCACATGTTGAAGAACCACTGTGAATTCAGTCACTATAGCAGCTATTACTCCACGGCTGTGAACATAACAATGACTGGGTTCACTAGCAGGCAGTTGAGCTAGCAGCCAGCAGCTGCATTTAAAGCTGCTTTATATAAGAATGTAGATATACCAGCATTTAAAGTTTATGCTTTAAACATGGATTCTTAGGAACATTTCAGAGGCTGACCAACCTGTGTAGTCATAGGATGGCTTTCAACTATATTACAGATTAACTTAGGGTATAAAATGTGCTAGAGTCCGTCTTGTTCAGTAGGGACTGAAGATAAGATGAAGTCTAGACACTATGCTTCTAGAAAACTCATGATGGTTGAACTTATGAATATCTAAGTCAATATGAAAGAAAAAGACACACTTCTTTTTTTATAGCCTCACCCATATTATAAAAAGAAGACTCTGGTTTGAGGGTTAGATGGGCATCATGTGCACACTATTTAACAGCCCTAAACAGATATTCTTGGTGAGAGAAACAGGTTCACATCTGTTTTGTCTCTCTTTGATAAAGGAAGCTCTCCTCAGGGTTTTTGTTTGTTTGCTTAGCTTTGTAGCTGACAAGACTGAGGGCTAGTTTGCTGTCTCTGCTAGTAAAGATTAGCATAAGTCATCCATGAAAATTGTCTAATACCTTTACTTCAGGTTAGAATATATACATAACTGACATTTCCAATGGTTTAAGGAGTATGTAAGTGTGTCTAAAAGCACAGGGTCTTCCACTGGAGAACAGTTAATAATTCCTTAGCATTTACTTGATTTCTGAGTGTTTCTGCTGCTTAGGTTTACATTATTTTTTCTTTTAGCTTATAAATGCATTTTGTATTGGACATTAAACATCAGGGGTTGCTTTGCTCTCTTCTCTTTGCTTTCCTGAAAAACAATGATGGAAAGTGTTCTCTCATCTCACAGACTTCTGTACCATCACAATTTTCTGTTCTTTAAAAATGAAGTCAATTCCTTTTCACTGACCTAACTCTTCCTTGAGTTCTTTCCTCCAATCTGTGCCACGTCAGAATCTGAGCCGTCTTCTCCAACAGGGTCCTGATGTCCTTGGGGGCACATATTTAATTTTCCACCTTGCTTCAGGCTCTACTTTCTGTACTCATTTTTAAATGAAGTGGGCTGCTGTAGTTTTTGTGATATTATGCTCATTCATTTAGTGTAGTCTGCCTTTGTCAGAGTACCTGAGGCAACATACATTGACCTCATGGGAACACTTTTTGGTATAGTCCTCTATCAGTGTTTATTGTCTAATATAGTCCATTATCATTCTTTCTCAGTCAGTCAGTCTGTCTGTCTTCCCGCCTGCCTGCCTGTCTGTCTGTCTGTCTGTCTCAGAAGAGCTCCCTAATTCCAGGTTTTCTTGAACTTTTCATCTTCTTGCCTCCATTTCTTGAGTGCTAAGGTTATAGGATATGCCACTATGGCCTGTTTATAGGGTTTTGAGAATGGAACCCAGGACTTCATGCATTCTAGGCAAGCATGCTGCCAATTGTGCTGCATCTATAGTCCCTGATATCTTTTGAATGCTGAAAAACCATATAAGAAAGCACAGACGTGAGAACACACCTACAGAACAAATGAATACATGCAGAAAAATTAATGTTGTTCTTAAATCATTTAAAGTGCATAGGATTGTTAGGTACCTGTCATTTCCCAGGTGAGAATGGAGGCTTATGGGCTATTAGCCGTACATTGGCCATAAGTGCTATTGTTTTGCAGTTTGGCTTACTGCTGAGCATTGAGCCTGGGCATGTTTTCTCTAGTTCTTCAAGAGGAAGAAGGGCCCTTATGGTCACTACTATCTGTCTTGCTTCATGAATTTGTATGGCTGGCATTACTTCCAAATATTTTTTTCTTTCTTTCTTTGGTGGATGTTTATTTGTTTTGAGATCACAGTATAATTACTTCATTTCCTCTTCCTTTCCTTCCTCTTGTTTTCCCATATATCCCTCCTTGCTTGCTTTCAAATTCATGGTCCTTTTCATTAGTTGCTGTCTTTTATATATATATATATATATATATATATATATATATATGTATATATATATTCAAATAATACACACACATATATATATATGTGTATTATTTGAATTTTTTTGTATTAAGACTATAATTGAAAAGGCCTATGTAGTGAAAATCTGTAACCCCATCTACTTGAGAGGATAAGTTAAAGGGACCACAACTTCAAGTTTAGGCAACTTACTCAGATCTTGTCCTATACTAAATAGTAAGAAGGTCATAGTTCAATGGTACAGGTCTAGCCAGGTATGTCACAGGCCCTAGATTTAGTTTCCATAAATTCAAGAACACAGAAAATGAAAACCTACGATATAAAATCAAGGACAAAAAATTATGACTACAAGAACATTTATGTGGTGCCTTAGTTAATGGTGGGGTACAAGGAAAGGCCTGAATGAAAATTTCCAGGAAAATTCATAAAGAGATGTCTTGGTAATCCCAGAGTTCAACTTCACTTCCTATCACACCTAGGAAAGCACACTATTCATTCAATGTTTTCATGACATTGTTTGAAGTCTAACTGTGTGATGTAGACCAGTTTCAACTGGTTATATATGAGAGCAAAAACTACCAAATGAACCAGGAGTCTCCAACTCCAGGATGCAGAAGTTATACACATTCCAAATACAACTTTATCCCTTTGTCACATACAGCAAGTGACACATCAGGTGGCACCTGAAGTCTTTATGAGAAAGTGATGGTGGCCCCATCAGAGCTCCCTTTGTTATCAGGACTCTTTCCCTCCTCAACTGAGAAATTAAGAGAAAGGAAGAAAGAAAGAGAGAAAGGAAGGAAGAAAAAAAAGAAGAAAGAAACAAAAAAAGAAAAACCAAAATCAAAGTTTTGCTGTAGCACACGTAAATTGTCATTTTAAGATGTCCTGTCCTTTAGGTTAAAGTTCAGAGGGGAGTTTTTTCATTCCACCTATGAATGTGACCTAGTCTATCAAATATCTGTTTCTATTTGCTTATACTTCTCTGACCTGTTTCTTTCTCTCTTTCTTTTCCCACAAAACATTTTTAAAGTGAAAAGCTGGTACCAATTTGTAAAGCAATGTACAACGATCCTCTGAAGTCCATCATTTTTCAAAGAGAAGTAACTTGGATAAATACTTGAGGCAAAAACACCAATTAGAGTGGAAAAAGCTTAGTGGCAGAGCTACTTTTTCTCTGGATTCTTCCTGAGTCTGCATTCTGGGCTCAGCACATTCACAGTTAATTTATGTTTTCCTTTGCCTTGAAAAATGTTTTTATTAACATGAGTATAAACCCTCAGACACCAGCCAAAATAAGTTCTGTCAGTATACTTTAAGCAAAAATAAATATGGACTTTGGTCTTAATTGGCTTTATTCTTTTCTGATACAATGACAGAAATCTTCTGTCTGCAAACAGGCTGGAGGATGGTGGATATGGCTGTGACACACAGGGAGGGTCTGGAAAAGTGGTGAGGAGGAAACCAAAGCAGGGTAGAGAGAAACTTACCTTCTAGAAGCATCATGGAGGGCATATATGGGTACCATCTCCAATACTCTCACCAAGATCATTATGCTCCACTAAATTCCCTCATTTTTCTCCACTATCCTCCATATGCTACCATGACCATCATATAAGAAAGCAACCCTGTCCTGAACACAGGCCTCCCTCAACATCCATCCTTGTGTTATTATATGCCCAATCTGTTTCTACCACCCAGAGATGAAAACGTAACCTTCAAATCCACACAGGGGGGTAGTTGTGCTTCCCAGTAGGCATAAAAGGAACTTTATTTTCTAGAAGTTCCAGTGGCCTATAATTTCAAGATGGCAGTGTGTGGTTAAATTAGCTTTTCCTTGGGTTAAAAACAGAATGAGAAACTTCACCCCAGGAGTCACAAAGCTCTCATATGCCATTACAGGGGTCCTCATTGCAGGCAGCAGCAGGAGGGTTGCCACATGCCAGGGCCTCCATGAGGAGATGGCAGTTGGAAACAAATGGAGAGAAAAATAGAAATGCTGTTGCATTTGAGAACACATTTTACAGACATTGCCCTTCAGTCTGGACTTGGATTTGCTTTTCCCATGATTTAAAGAGTTTGCTCTTCAATGCTATTTTCATTCTAAAATATATTTCTATTAGTTTTGTTTGAAAAACTCCATGCTTGAGGCTTCATATTAAATTCTGTCTACAGTAGGCAGAGGGCTGGACATACCCGCTCTGTATCCTGAATGGTCCCATCTGCCCAAGCTTGGCAGGTCTGATACAATATTTCTGCTTTGTTATGATCCCACAGAAGGGGGTGCCTAGAGAGCAGCAGACAAGCAGAAAGGCGCTGCCTACACAGAGGTCCAGCCCTCTCATTTATAAGTCACTATTTGTTTATTTCTTCTCACTGTTCATGATTGTTCTTTTCTCAGTCTGGCAAGGAGAAACTATTTCTTCCACCTATTTGGGACCGTTAGAATGTGAAATCAGACTCCCCTGAGGAGGGATCAGACATGGCAGACAGTGTGAACTGTAAGCCCCACCACAGGCTTAGACAGAACGAGATCAAGTATCTTTGACATATGGTGGGAAGATTTCCTGGTACTGATATTAAAAGTGTTAGCAAGGGGAGGGAGGTGGTCCTGGCAGGAAAGAGGAGAAGGATTTGGGCAGGAGGTGCTTACAGATAATTTGGCATGCATGTTTCTGAGCTTAAAATTTCCTTTATGAAGTGCATTAGAAATAATATGGTATTTGATTCAGATCCATGGGTCAAGGGAACAGAGGTTATGTTAGCGATTTTGTTGTACATTTTAAAACTTAGAGATGAAGAGAAAACCGAGGAAAAGGAAAACCAAACAGATTAGCTAGAAAAATGTTCACTGTGGATGGCACGGGCTTCCACTGTGCCCCTGCAAATGGGAGGAGACGGGCTGAATGTACACTAGAAAGCTTAATGCGTAGACTTTCAGATGCTAAAAGCACATGCTGTTCACATAATAACTTATGATTCAGCTGCCTCAAGTAGGCACAACGAGAGTGAGAACTAATACCAGCATGACCACCCTAGGACACAGTCGACACTGTCCCATTCTATTGAGTGTGCCTGCGCAATTGTCAAAGAATTTCATAGTTGTTACAGAGCTGACCTCCCCTCCCCACCATTGTTGTGTGGTGGCTTGGTTTCTTGATTATACTCTTTTGGAAAATACACACAGAAAGCAAAAGTTTAAGAATCACCCCTCCACACAACCAAGTGTTTCCTAAAGTTCTTAGCACATGTATAGACAAGGTGCTAAAACTACGAGTTCGGAAAGTCATTTTTCAAAATAAGTAATTGCTCATGAATAAATGTCAACATTTTCCTAAATGCAACAATCTCACTGAAATTTATAAGAAGTGTTTATTAGAAAACACGTGGTGCATTGCAATTACTCATTTGTCAAAGCAAGACAGTGAATGTCTTGTAATCATACGTTACGGATAACTTTTCTCAAGCTAGTCCCATGCTTTTGTCAATGACAGTAGCAAATCTTTCCTATTCCTTTCAGTTCTATTGAATTTTTAACCTTTAATTAAACTAAGTTTTTCTTCTAGTCTCCATATTCATGGTAAACTTATGTAATGAATTACTGATTTTTCCCCTTTTGTGTGTGTATGGGGGGTGGTATAGGTGTTCAGACCCAGTGGTTGCAAACTTGTGCTTTAAAACACAATTAATTTGTCTATTATAGTAAACCCGACTCATTTCATTCCTTCTTTCATCAAAATCACCTATATTAGTGAGGAAACAGGATCATATTTCAACATAAATACAACCTCAAGATGACAATTGGACAATTTTCTAGATTTGACCCTTTCATGGGCCATAGTCTGTATGGTGCTCAAGAGTAATATTTAAGAGATTTAATAGCCAATTCAGCCAAAGGTCCACCCAATCAGAACTGAAAAACATCCACTAGTGCTGAAGCTGTTGGGTCCCTGATGCAGCAGGTATTAACCCACTAATTGCTGCAATGACTGTGGTATGCAAGTCTGTTGAAGAGGCCCAGGCTAGTAAGTGGAGTACTCAGATCTATGGCTTTTCTCAACCCCTAGTCTTGCATTATTTCAAAATGTAAATGGCTTTAAGGGTCTAAATATGTGTCAGCTGTATGCCATCTCTTGAGAGCTCTGATCTATTCTTTCCTCTTGCTGGTGGCCACAGCTCTTGAGCAAATTAGCACCATGATTTTCAAATATGATTTTTGGAGCAATTGCTTCATAATACCACTTGGAACTGTCTTAGATAGACCTAACCTGAGCCATCCCCAAGACCCACAAAAACCAAGTCTTCATTTTAACAGGATCTCTGGGTGATACCTGTGTAATTTGAAGTTTGAAAAAGGCCATATAATACATTGTCTGAGAAGGAGATAGACAGGATTTTTTTAAAAAGTTTTTAGTTCAGACCACAGATTAAGAAACACTCTAGAAATAAACAAAATTAAAGCTTTGTCTTTAAGGAATCTACTTTAATCAATTTGGTGTGATACTGAGGCAATAAGAGCATCCTTTAAAACCTCACGTGACTATTTTATGCATATAGGGTAAAGAATAATTTACATCTCCACCTGTTGTAATCAGAGGAAGTGTAATGGAAGTATAATTTTTCCTCCTCACAAATGGGGAAACCCACCTGGAAGCTATGTAACAGGAAAGTGGAGTAGCTAGCAGAAAGGACTCCTGTGAACAGGCATATATATAAGTTGTAGATTTTGCCAAATTGTTTTTTCTACTCCTATGCCCCCAACAGACCCCACAATATCATCCCCCATTCACGCCCCGGGGAGTGTGAGGCCTTCCAGGAGGGGTCATTAAAGTCTGTCAAATCATTTGGGGTAGGGCCTAGGCCCTCCACTGTGTCTCTAGGCTAAGGGAGTATCCCTTTCTGGGGAATAGGTTCCTGAAGTACGTTTCTGCTTCCATTGTCAGAGGTACCATATACTTCCCAGGCCTCCTAACTGAGACCCACGCTCAAGAGGTCTGGGTCGGTCTTATGCTGGTTTCCTAGCTATCAGGCTGGGGTCAATGAGCTCCCCCTTGTTCAGGACAGCTGACTCTGTGGGTTTATCCAAACCCTTTGCTCATCATTTCTCCTTTGCAACTGGATTCCAGGAGTTCTGCTCAGTGTTCAACTGTGGTTGTCTGCTTCTCCTTCAATCAGCTACTGGATGAAGTCTCTAGGATGGCATATAAGGTAGTCATCAATCTCATTATCAGGGAAGGGAATTTAAGGCAGCTTAGATTCTTAGTTGGGGGTCATTCTTATAGGTCTCTGGACACTTTCCTAATGTGAGATTTTTCTTTAAACCTATAATGGCTCCCTCTATTATGGTATCTCTTTTCTTGTTCTTTTCTATTCTGTTCTTCACCCAACTCAATTTTCCTGCTCCCTCATGTTCATCTCTCCCCTCTTCTTTCTCCTAACTTATCCCCTCCTGCCTGCTCCAAATTTGCTCAAGAGATCTTGTCCCTTTCCATTCTGTGAGGGAACATGTATGTCTTTCTTAGTTTTCCTCCTTGTTTCCTAGCTTCTCTGGTGGTGTGGATTGTAGGCTGGTGATCCTTTGCTCTATGTCTAAAATCCATATGAGTGAGTACATACCATGTTTATCTTTTTGTAACTGGGTTACCTCACTCAGGGTAGTTTCTTCTAGTTCCATCCATTTGCCTGTGAATTTCAAGATTCCATTTTTTTTCCCTGCTGAGTAGTATTCCATTGCATAAACGTACCACTTCTTCTTTATTCATTCTTCAGTTGAGGGTCATCTAGGTTACTTCCAGGTTCTTGCTATTACAAATAATGCTACTATGAATATAGTTGAGCAGATGGCTTTGTTGCACAAGTATGCATCTTTTGGATATATGCCTGAGTGGAATTGCTGGATCTTGTGGTAGACCGATTTTCCTGAGGAACTGCCATACTGATTTCCAAAATGGCTGTACAAGTTTGTACTCCCCCCAGAGATAGAGGAGTGTTCCCCTTTCTCCACATCATCTCCAGCATAAACTGTCTTTGGTGTTTTTGATTTTAGCTATTCTGACAGGAGCAAGATGGTATCTCAGAGTTGTTTTGATTTGCATTTCCCTGATGGCTAAGGAGCACTTTCTTAAGAGTCTTTCAGCCATTTAAATTTTTTAATTGAGAATTCTCTATTGAGTTCTGTGCTTCACTTTTTAATTGAATTATTATTGTTTTGGTGACTAGCTTCTTGCATTCTTTGTATGTTTTGGAGATCAGCCCTCTGTCAGAAATGGGGTTGGTGAAGAAATTATCCCATTCCATGGTCTGCCATTTTGTCTTGTTGGCTATGTCTTTTGCCTTACAGAAGCTTCTCAGTTTCAGGAGGTCCTATTTATTAATTGTTAATCTCAGTGTCTGTGCTACTGAGATTGTGTTTTGGTATTGTGTTTAGGAAGCTGCCTCCTGTACCAATTTGATCAAGGGTACCTCCCACTTTCCTTTCTAAGAGATTCAGTGTCGTTGGTTTATGTTGAGGTCTTTGATGCATTTGGACTTAAATTTTATGCATGGCAGTAGACATGGATCTATCTGCAGTCTTCTAAACACCATCATCCAGTTGTGACAGCATCATTTATTAAAGATGCTTTCCTCCTTCCATTGTATAATTACAGCCGCTTTGTCAAAAATCCCGTGTTCATAGGTATGTGGGTTAATATGAAGGCTCTCAATTAGATTCCATTGGCCTCCTTGTCTATTTTTGTGCTAATACCAAGCTGTTTTCAAGACTATAACTGTATAGTAGAGCTTGAAATCAGGGGTAGTGACACCTCCAGAAGTACCTTTGTTGTTTTTGCTCTTCTGGGTCTTTTGCTTTTCCATATAAAGTAGAGCATTATCCTTTCAAGTTCTGTGAAGAACTGTGCTAGGATTTTGATGGGGACTGTGTTGAATCTGTAGATTGCTTTTGGCAAGATTGCCATTTATACTATGTTGATCCTGCCTATCTATGAGCATGGGAGATCTTTCCATTTTCTGGTATCTTCTTTAGTTTCTTTCTTGAGAGACTCAAAGTTCTTGCTATATAGGTCTTTTACTTGTTTGGTTTGTGTTACCCCAAGATATTTTGTTGTTTGTGGCTATTGTAAAGGGTGATGTTTCTCTGATTTCTATCTCAGCCCCTTTATTGTCTGTATATAATAGGGCTACTGATTTTTTAAGTTAATCTTGTATTCTGCTACTTTGCTGAAGGTGTTTATCAGCTGTAGGAGTTCCTTGGTAGAGTTTTTCAGGTCACTTATTTATATTGGGTCACTTATATCATCTGCAAATAGTAAAAGTTTGACTTCTTCCTTTCCAATTTGTATCCCATTGATATCCTTTTGTTTTCTTATTGCTCTAGCTAGAACCTCAAGTACAATATTGAAAAGATATGGAGAAAGTGGACAATCTTGTCTTGGTTCCAGAAATTTGTCAATTTCTTTCGAATATTTGAATTTTGTTGAATGCAGCTTTTCAAGGTATGACCTGAAGATTCTCTGGATTTCCTCAGTGTCTATTGTTATGTCCCCTTTTTCATTTCTGATTTTGCTAATTTGCATGTTCTGTTTCTGCTTTTTGATTAGTTTGGATAAAGGTTTGTCCATTTTGATGATTTTCTTGAAGACCTGACTCTTCATTACACTGATTCTTTGTATTATTTTCTTTGTTTCTACTTTATTGATTTCAGCCCTCAATTTAATTATTTTGGAGTCTATTTCTCCTTGCTGCATGTGCTTTTTTTGTTCTAGAACTTTCAGTTGTCCTGTTAAATTCTCTAGTGTGGGCAATTTCTTCATGTGAGCAGTTAGTGCTATGAACTTTCCTCTTAGCACTGCTTTCCATGTATGCTATAAGTCTGGGTATGTTCTGTCTTCATTTTCTTTGAGTGTTAGGAAGGTTAAATTTCTTTCTGTATTTCTTCCTTGAGCCAGGAATGGTACAATTGAGCATTGTTCAGTTTCCATGAGTTTGTAGGGTTTCTGCCATTTGTGTTATTGTTGAATTCTGACTTTAAAGCATGGTGGTATGATACAGGGGGCTATTCCAATTGTGTGTGTGTGTGTGTGTGTGTGTGTGTGTGTGTGTGTGTGTGTGTGTGTGTGGCCTGTCTGTCTGTTGAGGTTTGCCCTGCTGCTGAGTATGTGGTCAGTTTTAGAGGTTTCATGTGGAATTGAGAAGAAGGTATATTCTTTTCTTTTTGGATAGAATGTTCTATAGATGTCTGTTAAACCCAACTAGGACATAACTTCTGTTAGTTCTTTTGTTTCTTTGTTAAGTTTCTGATTGGTGGTTCTGTCTAGTGGTGAGAGTGGGGTATTAAAGTTTCCACCATAAGTGTGTGAGATTTTATGTGTGATTTGAGTTTTATTAATGTTTCTTTTACGAATGTGGGTGTGCTTGTATTTGGAGCATAGATGTTCAGAACTAAGACTGCCCTGATGGATTTCTCCTGTTATTAATATGAAATGACCTTGTTCATCTCTTTTGATTGATTTTAGTTTGAAGTCTAATTTGTTAGATATTAGGATAGCTACATCTGCTTGTTTCTTGGGTCCATTTGATTGGAAATTTTTTTTCCCACCCCTTTACTCTGAGGTAGTGTCTGTCTTTGATGCTGAGGATGTTTCCTTTATGCACCCAAAGGATGGGTTCTGTCTTCATATCCATTCTGTTAACCTGTGTCTTTTTTGGTAGGCAAGTTAAGATAATTAATATTGAGGGAGATTAAGGACCATTGATTGCTAATTCTTGTTTGTTTTGAATTTTTTGTCGTGGGTATATTGTGAGTAGATTTGTCCTGCTTTTTCTTTTGGCTTCTGGTAAAATGGGATTATCTATTGGCTATGTTTTTGTGAGTGTAGTTAACTTCCTCAGGTTGGAGTTTTCCTTCCAGATCTTTCTGTAGGGCTGGATTTGTGGCTATGTATTGTGTAAGTCTGGTTTTGTCATAGAATATCTTGTTTTCTTCTTCTATAGTGATTGTGAGTTTTGCTGGGTATAGTAATCGGGATGGTATAATATACTTGGACTCTTAGTGTTTGTAGAACATCTATCCAAGATTTTTTGGCCTTGAGAGTTTCCATGGAGAAGTAAGGTGTAATTATGATAGGTCTGTCTTTATATGTTACCTGGCCTTTTTCCTTCTCTGCTCTTAATAGTCTTTCTTTATTCTCTATGTTTGGTGTTTTGGTTATTATGTGGTGAGGGGACTTTGTTTTTGGTCCAGTCTATTTAGTGTTCAGTATGCTTCTAGTACTTTCATAGGCATGTCCTTCTTCAGGTTGGGAAAGTTTTCTTCAATGATTTTATTTAATATATTTTCTGTACCTTTGAGCTGGGCTTCTTCATCTTTTTATATTCTTATTATTCTTAGGTTTGGTCTTTTCTTGGTGTCCCACATTTCCTGGATGTTTTGTGTTAAAGATTTGTTGGATTTGAGATTTTCTTTAGTCGATGAATCTATTTCCTCTAGTTTATCTTCAGTACATGAGATTCTCTCTTCCATCTCTTGTATTCTGTTGGTTATGCTTGCTTGCATCTGTAGTTCCTGATCATTTACCCAGCTTTTCTATTTCCATCATCCCATCAGTATGTGTTCTCTTTATTGTCTCTATTTTCCCCCTTTGGTTTTCCTTGCTTTCTTTAAGAGATTTGAGATTTTCTGATTTCTTGTATTTTTTTTTTTTGTTAATCTTTTTTTCCATTTCTTCTAATTTTTGGGTTTTTTTTTTCTTCCATTTCCTTAAGGGATTTTCTCATATCCTCTTTGAGCACCTCTATTATCTTCATGAAGTTGTTTTTAATGTCATTGTCTTCTGCTTCACCTGCTTTGGTGTGTTCAGGTCTTGTTGGTGTAGAGTCACTAGATTCTGGTGGTGTTATATTGGTCATTCTATTTTTTGAATGTATTCTTTACTGCTGTCTTTACGTCCCTTCTTTCAGTGGGTGCAGTGTGGGGGTCTCTCTCTCTCTTCTCTTTTCCTGGTGGGTATAGGTGGGTCAGTACTTTGATGTCAGTAACTCTGGATGGTTCAAGCTCAATTGGAGGTCTCAAGTAGAGGGTGTAAGGTGGGAGCCAAGCGTCAGGTGAACACAGGCTCCAGATAGTTCCTACTCGTGGGGTGGGTCCACTATGCTCACAGCCTACCCTGGATGTTCCAAGGAGTGGGTAGAGTTGTTGGACCCAAGCTGGTCAGACACTCACCTCAAGCAGAGGGTGCAGCTAGGCCCTTATGCCAATATTTTAAAATCACAAAAGCCTATGAAATTTATCGAAGGAAGCTGCTATCATTTTAGTTTACCTGATAGTGCCAGTCAGAAAGGGCTTCTTTTATAAAGTGTAACTGACCCATGCCATCATAGGTCATGACTTTCATCGTATGCTACTAGAGTCCATTCATTCATTCCTCATTCATTAATTAAATGTTTCATTCAATACATGCACACCAGTCACCATTAACATGACCCATCAAAAGGGATGGGATTCAATGTCTACAGTAAGTTCTTTGCTATCTTCTGTGTTCAAAAAGAAAATGTGGCCAATTTCTTTTCTGGTCAAGGTAAAAAGTAGGCACTACAAATTATGGCATAATGTGTATATATTATTTAATAACAGAGAGATGATCATATATTAAAGTGAAATTTTTATGTACCATAGATTCTATCCTGTTCACCTAAGTATTTTTCTGTTGGATCCCTGAGATGAGATATAGACAAAATTTATCCACAAGGCTGTTTGTTCTTGTCTATATTTCTTAGCTGCTGGAAGCTTCCACTATCTTCAGGGGAGGAGAAAAAAGTAATGTGTTTTTGCCAAGACTAAAGAATTATCAAACCAGCCACTTAGCCGAGATATGAATTTCTGAGGCTCTTCACATAGCATGTGGCCCTCAAAGAGGGAACCACCTTATACTCTTATGGTCTTTAACCCTAAAAAATTCTGATATGTGTGCATTCTGCATTACTTTTATTGGGAGTCTAAAGTATGGGTTGAATTTTGAGAAATTTTTAGAGTAGAGAGCTCTTCTATTAAAGCTTCAGTATATTATATTGTCATTAAACCTTTCTTTGTCTTTATTTTACCTACCAGGCTACAGATTTAAGAACAAAGATCATCTTATCAAATTATATATCCAAGTTGGTGCTCAGTTCCTTAAAGTTCTGAAGACCATTCCTTTTCTGTAGAGATGCAGTTGTAATTGATCCCGCCCTGATAACAGTTTCTCATCTGTCTCTTAATATACACAAATCAATAAGTAACCAAAGAAAAGAGAAAATCCAGCAACTCTATTCCCCTAAGAATCATGTAAGCCACCTCTGATTCATAAAATGACTCCCAAACACCAAAAATTCCTATAAAATGACTGTATGATTAACTCATCGAGCCTGTCTTTTCTTGTCCTCTAGCAACATAACATTCAATTATTGATTAAACATTTGTTCCTACCAAAGGTATGAACCATTACTTTAGCTGCTATTTATTAAGACCACTGAAGCAATTCATACCTCTATAATTAAATTTCATCCTTAAAGTGTCTTTAAAGTATTGCTGTATAAGTTCCTCTTTTGCATATTTAAAAACTTCAGAGAATGGCTACTGTTACCGCAGGTTGTTCCTTCCTGCTGGCTCCATCCCACCTGCCGCCAGTCTGGGCCCACAGCCATGCCAGCCCCAATTAACACTCAGAGACTCTGTATTTGATACAATCCTGTTGGCCAATTACCATTATTGTTTATGGGCTAGCTCTGCCTTAATTATTAACCCATTTCTACTTATCTAAGTATTTCCATGTGGTTGTCTTATTGGGTAGCCGCGGCAAGCATCCTGCTTCTTCCCTGGGTTACACCTCAACTCCTCCCCTCTAATTCCTCTTTCCTCCTTGTCTTCTAGCCCCGCCTATCTTGCTATCTCATTGGCCACAGAGCTTTATTAACCAGTATGAGAAACATGTATACAGAATAACATCTCCCATCAGGCTACACATTCCCAGATACTCTTAAATGGCAAAACTGATCGTCAACTTTTGTTGTTGTTGTTGTGTAAGGAATACAATGAATGGGCTTAACTTCATGTAAGAAGTTGTTAGTATGGATAGTTAGCCTGCAATTATTCCTATCCCTTAATTTTGCAGAAGGAATGTAAGAACTGTAGCCTAATTAGTCTCCTCTTTTCTTCAAAAAATTCAAGAAATCAATACAGAAATGTATGGAGTGAAAAAGGATATGTACTTGTGCAAACTAACTTACCGAGAAATTTATCAACATTTCAAATAAAAAAGTACTACATAGGGTAAACATCAGCGGTATGCAGCAGAATGTATGTAGAACCAGGGTGGTAGGTACGGGTCTTCAGTCGCAGTACTCTCTCTTACTTGCTGTGTTACCTAGAAGTGAATTATTTCCTTCATAGTCCTCAATAAGAATGCATTAGAATGCATGCAAACATAATTTATAAGTGTTAAAGCCCTGTGTATCTTAAGACTTGGGGAACTGTTGTTTGGCATGGAATTTGAATGTATGCATCAGGGTTCTCTAAAAGTACACTGAACCTCCACTCCAAAACCTGGAAATTTTGTGTGGAAATAAGAGATATCTTTAGCATCTCCTTCCTTCAGTAAGCTGCCCACCCAGTACCACTGACTGTAAACCCTAAATCTCCCAAATCATGAATTCTTGTAATATGTTCTACCAGTACCTACTTCAACCTACTACTTTCTTCTATATATACTCCAGCAAGAGCCTTAGGTACCCCCATTACTTGTTTCACATTATCCAGGCTTCATATTGTAGCCTGAATATGAGTGAGCTTTTCCAAAGAGAAATGTTTAGATGACACTTCTTAGATCATCACTCAACATGTTTGAAGTACACAGCATACCTATGAGCTCTGCCCATGATGCCCTACTCTCATTTAGGGTTCTTAGCAGTCTGTTGTCCCTCATCATTGAAAATGCCTCACTTATCATCATAAACCTTTGGCTGTGTGCTCTTCTAGCTGAAATAGTCTTCTTGCCCACTTTTGTTGGTTAACTCTTCCATCTTGAAACTCTACTTCAAAGTTACCCATTAATCTCAGAGCTTTCTTTTCTAAAGTGGCCAAGAAGTCGTATTTTGACATTTAATTTTCTTTGCTTCACAGCTCTACATTTTAAATTTAGAGATTTGGAACTGGCATCTATTTGTTGCTTTTTGCTTACCTTTACATTTCCTTACAAGGTGACTAACTGCTTAAATAAATGCATCTTGGCTTACAGAATGTATAAATAAATGTAATGAAAATAGGATGTTCTTTGTAAAAGGAATCTTTGGTATAAAAACAAAGAAAATTATGTGCACATAAATGCTTAGACTTCAATGATAAAATAACAGTGATAACGTTTCTTTCATATTTACTGCGTTTGTGGCCTTGTGCTAAGCAAGTCCTTCAGAGATATTTTATTTCATTCTTACAATTAATCTTAGCCATAATTATTTTACATGATTGCCATTGACTAGTGTCTTGACCTATTTCTGTTGCTATAACAAAATATTGGAAGCTATGTTATAAATAAAAGAGGTTTACTTAGTTTACCATTTTGGAAGTTGGAATGTAAAGACTGAGCATGTCTGCTGGTTTAGCTCAAGAGACAGTATGATAAGTAACATCCTAGCATGAATGTTTAAAAGAGGATGCAGTCACATGGAAAGTCAAGATATAAAAGGAACTCAGGAGCTGGGTCTGCTAAGTCATCCTCATGGGAATGAATTGGAGTTTTGAAACACATTAGACCTTCCAGTTGTAGTTCCCCAACTGACTTAATCCTTGCTACTAGGTCTTGTCTCTCCAAGCTTACAAAACCTTTATGTTATCACACTAAGAAGTAAGTATCCAACACATGAAGCTTTGGGGTGCAACTCAAACAATTTCCCCACAATAGCAGTAGGATAATCTTTCTGTTCTGTGGTATTAGTGATCTGTCCAAAGTCATACAGTCAACCAGATGGGGCTATATGTGATATTTACTAGAAAAATTTTGAATCATTCACAGATTTAATAGAAGGATAGAGAAAAATATTAGGTGGGGTTGCAACTAAGACATGGAGGGCAGCAGAGAGATGACAGTGAATTTCAGGCCACAAGAAGATGATCTCAGTGACAAACTCGGGACATATCTGTCTTTCTGGCTGACTTCTTCACTATTCTCTTTTGACTGTAAATAATTGCTGTACTCCATGTTCTAAGCCCTGACAGAGAGCATCTAATTGGTTGATGTCAGATCATATGTTTTTCCCAGCTTCCAAGGATAAGTGGATGAGTCAGGATCAGTTCTTCTGTCAAGATCTGAAATGGGAGATCACCCCAGATAGAAGAGGAAGTTCAAAACTAGCATCCTACCTTTGACACAGGACTTTGGTGTACCTGTCTCTTGTCCTTGCCAGTGTGTGGAGTATTGTGGTACCAACCTACAGATACTTTGTGTGCAAAAAAACTGACATGTCTCACGTGTGCTGATCTTCAAGCTATTGGTGGCTTCAAGGGCCTCCAGGATAGTAGACTTGGACAAGCTGATTCATAGCTAAGAAACAAACATCCACCCCAACAGCATGCAAGTTCAAAGAACAATGGCATTAACCTGGAGTCTTTCCCATAATTCTTCTGAAGGTTTACTATTTTCATGAAGACCTCCTTTGTGGAAGGTCACAACAAGGAAATAGCTTACTAAGCCTTCTAATCAAGAGCTACCTTCACAGAACAATGGGCCTCTAAAGGAAGGTATTATACAGACACAGAGAGAGACTCAGACAAAATTCTAGGGTCTGGATTATTCCAAGGACTTGCACAAAGGTAGTTTAACCCCAATGAAGAATGAAAAGATTTTCCTATGCTAGAATATACAAAAGGCTCCATCTCAAAATCTTCCCACACATGTGTCTTAGAATGTGAAAGGAAGCAAATGACCTTACATGATCTAATCAGTGGGACTCAGGCATGAGCACAGTTTACAAAGACCTCAATGAACACGTTTCCCAATTGAGACATAAAAACTGATTTTGAGCAGAGGCTGTTTTTATTTTCTTATATCTCTTATGTCTAGTAAAACTTAGAACCCCACCCTTCAATAAGCCATCATCACCACTTGATTTTATGATCAATATGAATGACTCTTTTCTGATACTGGAATCACACGGTACTTGAATTTTCTTGAGGTTTAATCTTTCTCTTTGACGGCTGTGGAAGTTTCTGGTTACACACACCATGGGCTCTCTGGAGAACCTGCCATTTCTTCAGCCTGGACTTCTCTGAATATGCTTTCCTGCTCAGTATTTATATCTTGGTCTTCTCTTTGGTCAGCTCATCATCCTGTGATGGTGCACAGACCAGTGACTGAGAAAACAGTAGTAAAAGTTGATGCTTACATCTGTGATCAACAATTAACAATAATATTTGTTTTCCATTGATCTTTATCACTTTTCAACACCATGTTAAGAGGCAGGTATCAAAATGATATTTGATATTGACATGGAGAAGCTGAGGAGGAGGGGTGGGTATGGGGCCATTTTTACTTTGGCCTTGGAGTCATTTCTGAGCCAGATTAACCTATGCTTTGCTGAGGGCCCACTCTGCCTCTAGAGAACCATGTTTACATGCCTGTTTGAGAGTAAGTACCCATGAAAAGATGGAGTAAAAGGGTGTCTAACTGGGAAATTAGAGACCAACTCCAAGTCATCCTAAACATTGAACCCAATAGTGTCCCAGTTTTTACCAGTTCTCAGAGACGAAAATAGTAATAGTATTTGCATTTCAACAATTTAAGAATCTTTTGTTCCCCAAGGCGGGGTTTCTCTAGTTAGCCCTGGCTGTCCTGGAACTTTCTCTGTAGATCAGAAGTTTAATTTTAATTAGTTCTTTGTCAACTGATACACTCTCTCTCTCTCTCTCTCTCTCTATATATATATATATATATATATATATATATACACACACACACACACATATATATATATATATATATATATATATATATTTACACACACACAATTGTTGAAGATGCGACATTTAGGTCTATTCTATTTTTTAATTTTTTAAAAATTAAGATGGATATTTTCCCTCTATTTATATATGCATACCACATTCATACCTTATGCATGCAAAGGCCAAAAGAGAGTGTCATCTCCTAGAACTAGAGTTATAGATGGTTGAGGGTTGACACCTGGTGCTTGGGAATGCAATGCAAAGACAAGTGTTCTTAACCACTGAGCCATCTCTTCAAACTCAAAATCTTTTATTTTTTTTTAAACTAAAGTCACATTTCAGATTGGTTTTAAGACTGGTTGTTCAGCTGACCCACAGACTTTTCTTCCTCTCAACAATCCATGTCATCTGTTCTCCCAGCACCTCCATTATTACAGTGCATGTATTTCCCTGTTTATACTATGGTCATCCATCTTCATAGCCTATATGGCAATGAAACGGAGCTGTAATTCAGATGGCACTCACTAGGTTACAGGTAAGAAGACCTGGCACTAAGGCCAGCTCGCATGCCCTTGACAATGTCACTAGGCCTCCTGCCCACAGCCTCCTCCTCATTTATAAAGTAGCAACATCAGTCATTCATACCTCAGGCATCTCTCAGTGCTAACACTTTACAGGCTGCAGGAAAGAAAACATTTAGTGAGCATTTTCAACTTGCAAAGGGTGTACATGCATTTCCCATGTTTAATCTTTTAATCCCCATAACAAACCTGTGGGGTTGGTATTGTTGCACCCATTTTTAATTAATGAACAAGTATGCTCAAAGGGATTATGCTGGCTGCCCTATAGCACCAAACTAAATAGTGCAGGGCTTTGATCTAAATAAAAGACAGTTGGAGCATTATGCTTTCTAGAAAACCTTGCTTGATCTTTTAGGCTGGCCTGAATTCCCATCCCAGTGCTGTAATAGAATTTAGTTCATTACATTGCAGTTAACCATACACAGTCTGATAGTCCTTCCTAAGAGTACAGTTTCCTCTGGGTAGTGACTATGTGTTATTCTTCCTCATATTTACAACATCAAAAATAGTGTCTGGTTCACGGGAGGCATACGAAACTTTTTAACTTGAATTAAGCTCATTACATCCTTCTGCATATTAATGTTATATAAGATGAATATCCCACTTCCATAGGCTCTGTCAATTCTATCCACCCAGATCCTTTACCATTCCTAATTTTATGTGAATCTTTAGGAAAATACATGGTGCCCAGTTAATTGCTTTTCCTCTTAAGGAAGCAACATTTTCTCTGGGTAATTTTTACATTGTCCCCTTCATGTCATTGACAGATGCCTCTCGTTTTCTCCACATAGCTTTTAACATGTTCCAGAGGACTTGAATATTGTACTAAGACATTTTAATAGAGTAGCAATCATGCTCTCTCTGGAAAATAAGGCAAATTTGGCTCCCAGAAACCCTTGCCTCACTAAGCATTTGTGCCCATGGCTATCTCCACTGCAGCCACGATATTGGTGTAAGTCATAACTAGAAAGAATAGAGTCACCTAGGAATGAGTCTCTGGGTCTGCATGTGGGGAATTATCTTGACTGCATTCATTGCTGCAGGAGGACTTATCTTAACTGTGGGTAGGGACATTCCCTGGCCAGAGGAACCTGGATTGCATAAAGTGAAAAAAGCAAGCTGAGCCCTAGCATTCATGCATTCATGGCTGCTCTTGTGACAGTTGATTAATGTGGCCAGGTGCTTTCTTGACTTCTTCACGATGACAATTAATGAACTGTCAAGAATAACAGCAGCCGTTTCTCCCTTAAGTTGCCCTTGTCAGAGTACTTTATCACTGCACAAGTAGCCAATGTGCCTGCCTTTGTACCATCCCTTGCTGGCATTCTCCATGTGCTTTTCTTATGGAAAAGAAGCAAACTGATGTCTGCCACCCATGTAAGTTGGAGCAGTGCCTGCAGGGTAATTGTAGAGGTTGTCGGTGTGTATCAGAGCTTGGACCATGTTTCTCTGCCATTTTGTCTCCACTTAAAGACAGAAGTTTCACAGAGAGACTGACCTTCAAGGGAAATAAGATGACCCAGGTCTGGTTGCACACAGGAGCTAGGAGATCACATTGCTGTTTTGCTGACTTTCAAACAATAAAAACACTATTCTGCGGATTACCTTCCTGTGTGGTATTTTAAGTAGCAGTCACTGAACAGAAAAACACTGATAGACTTTTATAATTGGAAGAAAATAAGCCTCAGGATATCTAGAATGCAGTCATGGAAAGGGTCTTTATTTGTAGGATTATTGCCTGCTGAGAAGACTTTTTCAGCCTTTCTAGGTGCGTTATAAAGAAGCTAATTGCATTTGTGAACAAATCTCAAGCCTTAACCTCTTAGAACTCTTTTGTGGTTGTTTGTTTATTTTCACCTTGAATATTAATCCATAAGTGAAAATGATGTTTTTCTCCCAGTAAAAATACTCTGGTGAAGAGGACAGCATACCCCCTCCCCCGCTTCACACATCTGTGCAGATAACTGCACTCTCCACCAATCTAAAACAAAACATAAACAAATGAATTACTTTTTCCTGAAAAGGAAAGCATGGAGAGCTTGACTCCACTTCCTGTGCCTGTCTGGTGTAGAAATGACTTGCATGATAACCAACTGAGGCAATGTGTCTCTGCAAGACACCCAGTCCTATGTTACTGAAGGTTCAGAGTGCCACAGCATAAGAGGATATGGGATTTTATGAAGAACTAAGAATTAAAATAAATGATGCATAGCCTCCATTTAGCCAGAGGTTTTGCTAAGTCCCAGCTCCTAGGCACAAGCCTTCTAACCCCAGCTAAAGTACGCACAAGTGTACAATTACTACTCTAATTTTCTTAATGGTAATAGGACCCTTGTTTTCACTGATATTACCTGCAACATGATGGATAATGAAGTAGACTAGATACTGAAAAGATACACTAGCAGTGACCCAGGATGGTGATTTACATTTGGTAATTATTTTTATGTATTTCAATATTCTAGAGTATATGTAATAATCTAGTTAACTCTCAAGACCCTTGGTGCTTAATGAATAAACAACTAATATTTTATTATTAAGTTTCTAATTCCTAATTATGATCTGTAGTAATAATAGTCCCACCAGATAATAAAAAGTGCTTTCTTATAAGAATGTCATCCCAAGTACAACACTTTTTGTGATTAATAATTTGCTCTCTTAATAAAATCTTTTGGCTTTTGTATGACTCAGTAATAATTAGGTTTTTTCTTTTTGGTTTGTTTAGAAATATTAGGGGCTCAACATTGCTTTTTAAAGGCAATAATGAGGCATTTTATCCCAACTAAAACAAGCATAGTAAAAGATACATCTATGAAAATTAGAGATATACTAGGGATATAGCTCAGTCAATAAAATACTGGCTACTCAAACAGGAAGACCTGAATTTCATCCTCAGCATCCACATTACAGATTACATAATGTTGACATGTACAGGCAGGCTTAAATACTAGTACACATAAAGTAAAATAAATAAAAAATGTAAAACTCAGGTGATATACAGGATATAGACATGTTTCAATTCCTCTCTAACATCAGCCTTTCAAATTGATTGAAAATGCAAACCAGCATGGTAAGGTTTATGAACAATACTCTGTGTTGGTGTTCCTGAAGACAAGATGTTATTCTGAGCCCCCTTCCAATCATAACATCGACTTAGCAAAGCTTCTATCATGGACACAAAGCACCCTGAAAAATTAGGTACCACCCACATGGATAATTCATTCACTATGTGTGAATTTCTCTACATCCTTTACCAAGGACATCCCAAATTCCACTGTTCCAGTTGTTACCACACTAATATTCAGCAACATGATCACAGGCTATGTGTGAATCAAAGGAAGAATTTATTATTCAGCTGGTCAGTCCCTATATTGAAGGAGTTTATGGTATGTCAGAAATTCTTGCAATGGCCTCTTGTATAATTAGTTCTCCCATTGCTCAGCACTAATGGGATGGGTTTGAGGCTCAGGGAGGTTGTTCATATGAAATATTTTCTCCCTAACTTCTTCATCAAAAGCTATCGTTCTTGTCCGGGTAATTTTCAGGGTAATTTCTTGTTAGTTTTTTTCATAGAAAAGGAAATACTAAATGCAATTTGAGAGAGCCACCTTGAGCTTAATCAGTGATAGCTGTTATGAAAACATTTCTCATATCATTGGAAAGAAGGAGACAGAGAGGAAGGTGAAGATTGGTAGAATGTAAATAGAAATGTAATTCTTTTAAAAATGTACAACAAACTAATACAGTACGATAGTGACTGGAAATTTTGCGTAACTGAGTTGAATGATGTCTTTGCTGGTCCCACTGAAAAAGGCAGCACTCTATTTCCCATGAGACTCTGCTCGCTTTCTTTCAAATCAACTTCATCTCATTCCTTGAGGCCACTGTTTATAATGAAGTGGAAATGACCTTCTGAAGCTGATTACTTAAATCAAGCTCAAGTTCTGCAGGTCTGTTCTGTGATTCCCTTTTGATAGTAAATAGAATCAGGACTTCAAAGGGTAGCTTAGGGAAGAGAGAAAATTATCTGGGAATGTGTACAGTGTAAACTGGGGAAGTCATCAGAAATCAGTCAATTAAGTTTGAGATACAAAACAAAGGAACCAAAAATCTCTTCCTCCTGTGCCTGATTCTAAAATAAACACACAGCTCTCCCTAACAAGTTTAGATGTTTGAAATGTCCAAGCTATGAGCTGAGGGTTTCATTGCACAGCCTGCCTGCCTCCTGCTTGGGTATTGCAAACTTTACAGTGACATCCTTCCCTTAGCTTTCAAGTGCCCAGGTGTCTCAAGTCAGTGGTCCTTCAGAAGCCTCCATGGTTCTTCCTCCACTAGTGAGGAAAATTCCGCATTTCCTTTCAGGAAGTATCTACTTTCCTCAAGAGAACTCACTGCACATGGCTGTCCTCCACCTACTATTTAGTTTATAATCTCTTTATGTGCCTTTGCCTCTTGGGTAAGTGTATACCCGAGAATGTGGCCTCCATCAGAGCTCAGCTTTGTTTCTGTTCTGAGTCTCTTCATGCTGAAAAGCACAACGCCAGACATTACCTGGAAACCTCACTAGTGATGCCTTACCCTTTTGGATTTGTGACACTGTACAACTATCAAAGGATTTGTAGCCCCCATCTCTTGAGGCCTGTTTGTATATGCAGTTGTATTTGTAAGCTCAAATCTGTGGTAGGATATAGCCCTCAGAATTATTTTTATTTCTCTTTACTTAGGATTTACATTTGGTACTTCAGGACTCCAAGAGTAGTCCATTGCTTATTAACTTCTGCATAGAACAAGTATAATTCATATGGAATTCTTCCTGAACGGGCTTTGCAGATTATAGCGCACTGCACTAAAACACATGTATTTTGCGTGCCTTCTGGACCAATGTATCTACAAGTGTGATCTTCTGTTTCTGTACTGCAAACAGAACTTTACCTGATACCAGGAGATTATGTCAAAATGTATATTGACACAGTCACTTTCCTTAAATAAAAATGCTGTGAAAAGAAAAGCCAAGTAAACTGACTGGAAATGAGACATAATTGGTATATTCTAGCCTAATCTCAGAATAGTGTCTGAGAGTAGTTGTAGAGAGCCTAGAAGTGCCACGCCTTAAAGATGGCTCTGGCTTCCGCCTTCCACCTCCCCAAGGGTGAGCGCTCTGTGGCATAAACAAGCCCTTATTTGGTTAAGTCTGTTCAGCCTGTCTGCTTCTGCATTAGAGTAGCCTATCTGCAGGGTCCATGTAGCTCTCTGGGGTTGGTTAGTGCAAGGGTATTTAAGCCTGTGCAGGGGTCCCCTGGGTCTCTCATCGGTCAGAGGAAACATGTTTCAAGGATCCTGATTAAAACTGCATGAAGAAGATCTTCTCGGAGTCGAGTCTTCCTTGCTGGCAGGGTCAGGCGAGGTACAAGTAGTAACACCCCTTTTAAAGCCTGAGGTTTATATAGCAACATAGCAATGCTGTGTATACTTGATTATGTTACTGTTATGGGAGAAGATTTTTGTACCTCAAGACTTGATTTTCAAGGGCATCCAGACCAGGTTTTCTTCATTATTCCCAATAACACCATGAGCCATCTCCAGTATATAGCTACATAGGAATGAGTGTTGGGTCAAAGGTGTCATCTATGAGATCTGTGACACTGGGAATGCCTCAGAAATTGCTCATGTGCTCTCCAAATAAGAAAAAACTAAATGTTATTAGCACCATCAAATCCTGGGAAAGAGTGAAAATATAAAAATCAAAGCACATTTATTGTGCTGTATCTGTGAGTTTTCCATCTAGTGGATTCAATCATCTGTAAATAGAATCATTAAATATTACATCTGCACAGAACATGTGCAGGATTTTTTCTTCCCATTATGTAAACACTACACTATAGCAACTATTAACACAGCATTTCCATTAAGTATTATGATCAACCAAGGAATGCTTTGAGTAGATCTGGTGAGGTGACTTAGCCAGCAAAGGTGCCTAAGCATTAAGTCTGATGCTTTGAGTTTGGTCCTGAGAACCCATACTCTAAAGTCAGGAGAGAGTGGATTGCACAGTTGTCCTTTGACCTTCCCAGTTGCCCTTTGGCAGACACACCCCCTCACACACATTCAACTCACTTAAGCATACATAAAAATGATTTAAAATGTACATGGGAGCTTATACATAGGCTATGGGCCAATTCTAAATCAGTTTGTGTAAATGGCTTGAACACTGGGAATTTTGGAATATATCAAGTTCATGGAATTGGCCACCTTGAGATAGCAAGGAACAACTGTCAGAACAGCTGTTTATATTAATAAATAAATTTGTATTTATTAATTGTTCTTTTTCCTTTATTTCAGATATAGTTATGAGCATCTTACAATTTCAATATGAATTTGTATTTTAAGTTCCAATTAGCTAACTACAGAAACACATGGAGTTTATCATTATTGCAAACTTCACAATAAAACAAAACAAAACCCTGTTAGAATTACCTCAAAATTAAGATAAATCTATTTAACATCTAAAGCTATTAAGTAAAAAGCTAGGCCTTTTGTCCTATGCCTATATTAATGTAAACTAGAATGTGTCGATGAATTTATAGTAGTTCGAAATCTGTCTGCTCCTTATTTTTAATATCTTGTCATCCTAAGTTTTGTAACAAGATAATAATATGACAAAAATTTATAAATGTCTGGGCATGTATTCAGGCATATAAAATTCATTATTCTGTGCTAAATAAATAAAGGTGGTAGGAGAATTATTTTCCAGTTGACTTTACTGTAAACTATGAAAGCCTAGTTATGTAGTATGCATAAAACACATTATTATAGGCTGTTATTAAATTATCATGTAAGTGAGTCCAACCATTTGCAGTAGAAAGTCAGACCAGCAATTCTGCATTTGGATGCGCATTCCTGTTTGAAGGAGATGAAATGGACTGTTTCATCTAATTCTTTCTTCCTGCTGCCTTATTATTTTTTTCTGCTTTGGCATTGTGTAAGTCATGTTAAAAGCACTGTCAGAATATGATCCTTGAGACTAATTTGGGTTGCTAGCAGAAGTCATTTTGTATAATTCTCAAATTACCTAATATTTGAACTGAAAACATTCTGTCAAGTCCCTGGATGCAGTTGACCTACTTTCTCTCCCATTGCCTTTGTGCAGTGTGTCTAACACAGGTGACATTGATGGGTGACCCAAAAGGAGCAGCCACTAAGCTTCATGGCGAGATGTGAGTGAAGAATGTTCCTCTACCCTCATTCTTATTGTCATAGCTTACACACCCGTCAGCTTCAGGATGCCCAGACCTCTGAAACATTTGTGTCAGATTATGAGAGTAAAGAAGCTACTCTTTCTTTAAAGTATGCTCATGTCAATCACCACCCTGAATGTGCCTGATAGCACAAACCAATGAGCCTCTGCCTGGCTGGTACTTGGATGTGAGCTCACTCTCATCCGTGAGCCAGTTCTTCATCTGTCTTCTATTATCTGCAGACATCAGTCATCTTCGCAAACCCATCTAGAGCCACTGTCCACTTGTCTTCTTTTTTTTCTTAGCTATTGTAGCTGATGAGTCCCTTCAACCCACTACTAGAATGTCTTATTTTATTTTCTTATTATGTGTCCCTTTCTGGATAATGTAACTTCATGAGAACAGTGAAGATATGTGTTTGTGTTAAAGCTCAGAGCCTGTCACAATGTCTGGCATGCATTAAATGTTCTCTAATAATAACCTTGAGCAACTGATGAATTCATGAACATATTCTGCATATGTGAGATTGTTCTTTTGGCAGTTTGGTGTTTTTAGGAAGAGTTTTTCAAATGGCTTAAATTGGCTGAAGAGGAATAGACAATACCTTGAAAATCCTTCTTATCACCCACATCATATGACGCAATAGTAATATCTGCTTTTCCTTGTGCTAACATAGGTAACACTGACCTAGCAATGAGCATCTGATGGGTTTCTAACCCTGGAAAGCTATGTGCTTCATTGCTTTGGTATCTGTAATGTGGTCACTTTCTAAGGAGCACACTCTAACCTCTAAGGCATGACAGAGCTAAAGCTATCATATATATATATATATATATTGTATATATATATATATATAAAATCTTCTAGCATTTGTAATTTGCAAAAAAAAATTCTTGAATATAAGATTTGTGCAAACGTTTGGGACAACCCAAAAGACAGGGCTTTTATTAGTATGAAGTGAAGATGAAGTGTTTAAGTGAGGTGAAATAGCTGTTGCCTGCGTTGTTAATGTCAGTGATTGTTAATTTTTAAAGATCATACAGGAAGGAACAATGACAACAAGGAATGTAAAAACTATAATTTTGTGATTTTAGATAAAAATTTTTTAACTGATCTTGTCACTTTTATTTCAGGAAACATCAAATATTGGGAGGGGGAGAAAATCACTTTGAATCATTGATTTTGTCTAAAGATTATTTAAAACTCTGGATAAGAAGCTCTTTCTAATGATTATTGGATTCTGTTATGTCTGATCTACTTCCAAGGACCACTTTGTACAAAGTAGTAAGAGAAGCTTGAAAATTACAAAATAGTTCAAGATAGAATCGAGGATGGATCATAGTAGCCTTTTAGGGCAACACAAGCTAGAAGTACCAGTACTGAGGTACTATTATCCAAATGACTCTAAAATATATGCATAACTCCAAGGACTGAGAACAAAGTTGTAAAGCAATTTTAAAAAGGAGTAAGAGAATAAAAGCTGATAATTAATGTTTCTTTAATTTTGGATCATAAAGTCATCGTTTTCACAGAGATGTGTCAATATAAAATATTTGTTTTTATGATAACCAGAAAGATGGAATAGAATACAGAAGTGAGAAATGGACCCACATTCAGCCAGTCCATTTTTAATGAATTCAGTGTACAAAGAAAAGTCTTCCTCACATAGGTACTGGCTCAGCTTACCAAAACTGAAGGTGTCTCAGCTCTTCCTGGCCACTACCAAATAATTACAGATGAATCATGGGCCCAAATCAAAAGGTGAAATTATACAACAATACAGGAAAATATCTTTATTTGTTTTTTTAAAACCAATAATAACGTAAGAGAAAATTGATATGTTGAAATCCATTTAAAAAAAGTTTCACCTATCAAAATAAATAATTTAAAAGATTGATTTGTAGCATATATATATTAAAAGATAATATTTATAGAACATATTGACCTGAATATGATTAGTGTTCTGGGCACTGAATACTTAAAGTTTACAACAAAAGGAAAAACAACTGAAGAAAAATGAATGAAATATTAGAATATGCACCTTTTCAAGAAATATGTACAGATGACTAAAATTATGTAAAAAGATCAATCTTTGTTAATCCTCAGGAAATTTGCAAAGTTAAACCATGATGAAAATAATTAAAATTAAAAAGATTAACCTTGTCCAATGTTGAACAAACTCTGAAGAAAATGGAATCTCATGTGTTATTGTTGAGTATAAAATGATGTCAAGGCTTTGTAAAATGGCCCGACAGCATTTTGTTATGTAAAACATTACTCCTGAGTAGTTTTCCCAGAGAAATGAAAGCACATCTTCACTAAAAACAATTGCTCTTAGGCTATTTGAGCAGCTTTATTCAAATAACCTGAAATTGGTAACAGCTCAGTGGCTCACCATAGCTAGACTAGGCTGGCTTATTCATATAAGAAGCCACAGATCAGCAATCGAGAAGAGCACAGTATTGATACAGAAAGGAAAATGGCTGATTCTCAAATTTATTGTGCTGAGAGAAAGCTCAACATAAAATGGGCAAGTTATATGGTTTCATTTAGGTGGAGTCTTATTGGAAGCCATGCATCTCCTTGAGAAAAGAATCAGAGCTGTGGTTGGCCTCTGCTGGGAGCATGGAGGCGAAGAGAGGATGTCCATGTCCTGGACTCTAGGAGTAAGAGGTGTGACGGAATCATTTTGGGTGACAGTAACATACTACTTTGAAAGACATTGTGTAACTTCCATGTATGCACTCATCAAGATTAAAGAAATGCTTGGCTTATGACTATCAACAGGCAATGGAGAACATTGTGAGGAGCAAATAATCAAAATGAAGTAGTATGAGATGACATTTTCTGAAGACAAGCTTTCTGTAGCACTGTGTGCTTCAATCTGGGATCCATGGAGCAGCTGGTAGCCTTCAGTGCCTCTGTGTGTCTTTCAATTCTGCTACATTTTATAAAGGAGAATCCAAAGTGTTTAGCTGTCCAGGGGAAATCTGATCTCTGTGACCTCTTAACAAATGTTAAGAAACCCAATGAATTTATTAACCATGAAACATATTTTTATATTGACAGAAAACTGTCTTAACTTTAGGGTTTTTAAAAGTCCAATTGTAGTGATTGTGAACCAATAATTGAGGAACACCCATTATAATATAATTCCTGACATAAATTATGAGGACAGAAGGATGAGTACACAAATGTGCTTCATGCCTTTTGTGTGAAAAATCATTGAATCTTCAGTTAGTATTTTGTAATGATTAACAGAAAGGAATTCCCAGTACTAACAATTGTTACACAATGTGATATTACTGATTGAATGATATTAGATTTCTGACAACTCTTATTAAGCTCACATGACACACTAGGAATAGCTACACTTAAGAATTCAAAGATAGGGCATTTTGGTTTTAAAATGCAGGTAGCATGTCTCAGTTGAAACAAAACATACAGTTAGAAATGGGAAAGCTTAATAACGATATTTCCTACATTTTATGAGATAGGTACTCTTAATATTTCAAAGAAATGAAACTAGATCTGAAGTAGGCAAGAACAAAATAATGTTTCTGTGTGCATTAGTTAAAATGGTTACAAGTTTGAAGTATTTTATTCTGGAACATTATGTTCAATCAAATCTTGTCAATGTTCAAATAAATGCATTACCTCTTTGTGTGTTTGGCTTTGGGTACCCACTTTAGATTGTTTCTAGATCTCCATTGATTCTGACCACATGTTCTACAGTGGCAATACATGGTCAGCTCTGTCCTCCATTTGATAAAGGGCAAAATCTCTGTGAGTTCAACACCGGCTTGATCTACAGAGTGAGTTCCAGGACTGCCAGGGATGTTTCACAGAGAAACTCTGTCTTGAAAAACTAAAACAAAAACCATAAAAATGTGACAACACTCTTGGTGCCTTGTCTTCCACGATACTTAAAAAAATCAGATTCTTACATTAAAATAATTTGCTTATAATAGCAAATATTTCAATTATCTTTTATATCCCTCCATGTGAGGTTACACGACTTATTTCTTTATGACTTACACATATTTTTTCCCCAGAATTCAAGGGCATCTATGATCATTGTCACAGTTTCAATGCCCAGAAATATATTAAGAATAGTGTGGAAAGTGTGGCCTAACTAGAAAATAGAAGCCATTTGTATATAGTGCACACAGAGGTAAAAGATACCAGTTGGCACATGCCACCACTGCTTCTGATGGCAATGGCAATGGCAGTTCTGATTCAGCCTAAGGCACACATAGGCTGGGTTCTGTAAAATTACTCAACATCACTCAGCACAGGAAAACTGCCTGTTTGTCTCTTAAACATGCATGGGAATATCACAGCTACAGCTTGAGTTGGCAACAGGAAGCTCTTGGAAATAAATAGTCATCAGAAGGAGACGGTTTATTTCCAACTTCAGTTGTTTATTCTGTATTTTTAGTAGGGTCACGGTACAGTTTCAAAGTTCTCTAATAAGACAGCTGAGATTCGTAGGGAGTTTTTGTCATTTTTAAATTTCTTTCTTCATTTCAGATGAATGGGCAGTTCTAGAGTCTATATAGGGCACATTGAAGGGATCTCTGGTATGTGTGCATTTGGCAGTGGAGTTATGGAAAAAATGAACATTGCTTGGCCACATTCTACTGCTGTAATAAAGCTTACAACTCCTCTGTAATCCAATTATCAGTCCAAAATTTGTCACTCTTGTTGGCTGCTTCCTCTACCCCATCTAACTGGAGATATTTTAATATAATTGGCTTTTATATCTACTGTAGCTATAGAAACATACTACCCAGATTCCATCTAGGTTAAAAAAAATTAACCATGTCCTACCCCTCCATTCCCATTTATTTTAATCCTACTAAATTTGACATGGAATGGAATGCAGCAATATAACTACTGTTTGTGTCCACATCTATTTGGGTAATCACTTTGTTCTTACTGTTCTTAATTTATCTTGAAAAACCAGAAATTTACTATCAGGGTAGAAACTAGTTTAGATAATTTTAATGGCAGAAAAAACTCAATCACTATTTTAATGAAGGTAAAAGTGGCTTCAGAAAAAATAAGTCAAGACTTTATAGTAGTTGTTGATTAATAGAGGAGTGGAAAATACAGAGGGGAGGAAAGGACAGGATTTAGGTTTCTCTACCAGATGCTATTCCAGTTCCTAAGACTGGGCATATTGGAGGTTTGAAGTGTGTTTGAGAAGTAGAGTTATGCTGTGTAGTATGTTTTAGGATAACGTAAAAACAATCATACTTTCTTCAAAAGTGGAAGTCTAAATCTCTAAGGCAATTTATTTGAAAAAGACAATACAAAAAATGCAGGCAAACATCTGATGATCATTTCAAGGATTAGTTACTTGATCTCATATATATATATATATATATATATATGTATATGTATATACATATATATATATATGAAGATATGCATGTATATTCAACTCTTTCATTTCTTACCTTTATCAATAGACATATATACTGAAGGACATGGACAGTAAGGGATGGGAAGGGTGGGTGTGCAAGAAAAACAGACCACTCCCAGGTGACAGAGGAGAGCCATGCATGGGTCTGTTGTCAAGACAGAAACTTTTTAATGACTGTACTGACAAATATTTGCTTTACTGCTTTGGATAATTTGACATTTCTAGGTCCATTTTATCTGTAAATTCATGTTGTGCTGTTACTCTCCAAATTCTAGCTCTATTTTCTGATTACAGGCGGAGGAAAGTGCAGGGTAAGCAGGAAAGGCTAACGTAGGAGGAGACAGACCAAAGGCTGCCAAGCTCAAGCTCCAGCACATGTTTCTCACAACTTAATGAGAACCAAAATGCAGCTGTGAAGTCCTATATTTGGACCACAAATGTGTTAATGGTAGAAGGGGTCCAGAGTCATGGTGATAGGAACAATAGGATGGAGCTGAAAGCTGAGAGCGAGGCAGGCAGTAACTGCCTGATGCATTATTTTGCTCATATAATGAAGCTCCAGAGTCCTTGCATGAGTCAATAACTTGATGTGGTAGAGCCAACTTTGTAGACAGAAAGAAGATGCCTTACAATATCCACCCTTTATCTATTTTCCATTCTTTACAATACTACCCTGTTCCAAGTCACATTTCTTCAAGTGATTTGCAAAAGCATAATTCTGTTTCGGTAAAGGTTTGTCTTGTTTTGTTTAAAAAGAAAGCACAGCTAAAGCAAAAGTATCTATGAACTAGAAGGGCCCTGAGATTTTGGGTCTGTTTTTTACTGTGGCTGGTGCACCAGCTGTGGGCTCCTCTTCTTTCTCTCATTGTACACAATATTTCTGTGGAACTCATTCCTACCTCCCCAGCTCCCACCCTCCACCCCAGACCAACAGAATTTAGTTGCAGAAACAGCTAGCTTTAACAGAGGTTGAACTAAGTGGTATATATTGTAGTCATCATATGCTTACTAAAATGTCTGGATTCTATTAATAACAGTAAAAAGAAGATAAAGATAGTAGGAGCAACTGGCAGTCTCTGTCATGAGTCAAATCCCAGTCCTTCAAAATATTCATGAAGGGCTGGGTACTTTAAAATTTACTGGAACCACTTAATGACTATATCTTACCAATGAAGCACAATTCTTAGTTTAAGTGTTTTTAAATATCATCTTTTAAAGACATAATTTTATGTCAAAATAAGTAATTAAATTTAAAGGAAACAACTAAAAGATTATAAGCAGAAGACACAAAATGTTTTACAGAATTGCTATAGACATTATAGTTTAGAGCAGCTAACTCTGCTAATGTTTGCCTTTCAAGTTTTGTAAATCCTTGTTCTTCCCACCAAAAGGAGTCAATTTACAAATTCCCATCATCCAGCTCTCTTTTCCCAAACAAGATTTTATGAACAAAATACTAATCCCTTCTAAGTTAAGATGATTATTAATTTCTTAGCTAATAGCCAGACTTCATTCAGTAACAGAAAGAGATAATGACACCCACACACACTTACTGTGGCTATTCTTGCTTAATTGTCCTGTGACTTGTGCCCATAAATACATGGAAAATATATAAGATGTGGCTTTTGATGATGTTGTCCTGCAGTTGTTAATATAACACCAAAATGCCTTAACGATAAAGATCGAAGGTGCTTATCTGCCCCTCTTACTTAATTAATTCCAATATACATTTTTGATAATAAAATTCATTTCCAAAAACAAAATCATCTTTCTTTGAGGAGTCTTTCTTGGAAGGTCTTGACATGGATTATTTTGTGTCTAATTTTTCCCATCTGAGCTATGGTGAGAAGTTTCTACAGCACAGTCTTTCATTTATCCCCTGCATTTTTATGGCCTGTGATGCAGTACTGGCTGTAAAGCTGTTTAGCAGAGATTTATCTTGATTTTTGGTGGTGATGCATAGATACTGGAATAAGTCAAGGAACTTAAAGAGAGAGAGAGCTAATGAAATAAATAAGATACATGTGACAAGGTCCCCTGAAGAGGCACTAGGTTTTAGGCTTGGAGAGATCCATTTTCGGGCAATTGTCTTGTTATCAGCTTTTGGTACTTCTTCTTTATTTGGAAACTTGTTAACACCTCAAGATGACCAAACTCTCTTTCCCTTGAACTAGTACAGAGACCTCATTCTGGAAGGTGATCTTCTTTTTATTGCCATCTTCTTACCCAGGATTTTCCCAGCATGTTCGTGGCTCTAATCCTAAATTAGTGTGCTGCCCTCCCTGCTCAGCATCAGCTTGTATTATAACTATAGTAATGACACAATATTCTTTACTCCATGAAAGGTCTAAACCAATGTCAGAAAGCTAGAATATGTAGAATATGTAGCATAGAAAAATGCATTCATTCCCTAAACTATTGAAAGATACATGCAGCAGTAAATTCACAGCACTCCTAAAACATTGACAGACTATCAATATCTCTCTGAATATGATTTCAAATGGATTCGCCCAATTCCAGCTAATTGCATGGGAACAAAGAACAAACAAGGCATTGAAGGAAAAAAATCTTATCAGTTGTTGTAACCATTCTAAGCCAGGAAATGCAATTTCCTGATTGACAAGGAAGAGCCTGTGTAAATCTAGGTGGTGTATTATATAACCCTGCCAAGGAAATGTGTTTTAGCAATCTAACTGATGATAGCCTGATCGTGGTCATAATACAGTGTCACTGTCTTAGAAAGCTTTGTTGAGGAAGTCAAGGAGATTTTAGAAGTTTAAAGTTGATTTGACTAGTGTGTGTTCTTACTGAAAATATTTGAGATAGCAGCAGATTATATAATGGTGGGTGGATGGAAAAGAATAAATCTCATTCAATGCTGAGTCAAGGAAGTCGCTGATTTGGCTTCCTAAGAAAAGCTCTCAGAATGGATGGCTTTATCACCCACATTGCAGGGTGTGGTGGGGGTCTCAGCTATCATGACTGCTGGTCTAATTTCCTGCTTGTTTGCCAACTGTGCTACAGTTGCAAGTTCACCTCTCTAAACTTCATGTTCTTTTTGTTTAAATTGTCTCTACCAGTCTCTGAAGTATGCTGTGAAACTTGAATGGTACAATCACAATGAGATCCCTCATGGTAGGACCTGAGACAATACTGCTTAGTTACCAAACACACATCTCTAACGGTGGCATGTGTGTGGCTGCTGTAGTTGAATTTTTATAACTGGCATAATCAGTTATTAAACAAACATAATTGGCAATTTGAAATGCAAAGCTGCTTGCTTCTAGAGAGAATGTGGAGATTTTGATTTTGGAAGTTAAGGGAATGTGAATGCCAACCCTGATCTGATTTATCCAGATTATTATATCTAAGATGTCATGGGAATGTCACTGCTACACACAAAACATGACAGGTGTCTAAGCATCTCTATTTGGTCAAGGACTGGGATTCTGGAAAAGCACATTGCCTCCTTAGATAGACTGTAGCATTACATAATCTGTACATTAAAAATATTATTTTTGGATTTTTTCTGAAATATCATGTTAATGTACATACATATGACTATTTATGGCCCATAATGTAAATAATGATATTTCCATGTTTCAAAAAATGACTTTAAATGTGTCCTAAACTGATAAATTACAACTCCATTGACTTCCTCATCCTATTTTAGCATGTTAGTAAATAAACACTGTTCCTTACAATGGCTTCAAAATTTCCAGAATTTTAACCAAATGCAGAGTTGATTTCATCACCATTCCTTGTTTACTTGTTCATCTTGCTTATTTATATTTATGTAGAGAGATATAATGATTGATATGTTTTATTTTCATCAATGACAGTGCACTACAAGTCTTATTCTTTTACCAGATTCCACTTTGAGTTAACATAACATTTTGAACATATATTCTCATTAATAAATAAAGCTACTTCACTCTATTTACTGAATTATGGAATGCCACATTGTGCACATCCTTTAGCTCAGTTTCCCAGTTATTGTAGCAAATACCCGAGAAAACCAGACCCTGATGAGAGGAAAGTGTTACTTTGTTTCTCAATTTGGGAGAATTCAGTTCATAGATGGTATCATTTGGTTCTGTGACATTGTAGTACATTATGTGGCAGGAAGGCTTGATGGAGAAAGTTTGCTCCTCTCAATACCAGAACCAGAAAGAGAGGAAGGGAAAATGATAAGGTCTCAATATTTCTCTCAAGGGCATTCTCCCAAATCGACTGAACACTTCTCACTAGTTCCCAGGTTTTGGTCCCACCACATTCTAATTGGGATGAGGTAAAGATTCAGCCCTTGATACCTGGGCTGCTAGGGTGTTTAATATACAAATCATAGCAGCCTACATTCACCATAATCCAGAAGCCAAAGCACTGATGCTGTGCCTCATGGATCTGAGAGCATCCTCTCAGGTTTGCACACAGGAGGAGAATGAGAGAATGGGGACTAGGTTACACTGTTTCACTAAACCTATCTTCAGTGCACTCTCACCAGTTTGGTCTTCAACAGAACACAGAAGTTATCATTAACACCCCCCTTTTACTTTCCATTTTGAGTAACTGATGGGACAAAGGGAGGTCTGGCCAGTTAATTTTACAATTCTGTTAAAAAAGAACAGACACAGCCCTGACAATATTACTGTAAGCTTTTGTGGTTCCTGGCAACTTGTACACATGGTATTAAAATGTTCTCAGAATATAAAACCAATGACATTGAATCTGGGATAAAATATGCAAAAAAGCACTTTAAAATTTTATCTTTGAAAATTGTAAACCTTTATATTTATCATTATGTAATACCAGTTCATCTGAAAGAATTTTTAAGACAATTGAAGGGAATGAAGGAGAATGTCTCTGCTACTTTGTAAGCAGCTCCAGAAATGGTATCCTTTTAAGTGAAACCAAGCCTGATTGTGAATTCACCAAGTACTTTGCAGGAAAAATGCACGTCCTTTCACTCAATTATTGCCAACATAATTAATGCTGCTTTGCTTTTGTATACGGCTATAATTGCATTGTTACCTGAGTAAAATTTTAGTTTGTATTCATTTGCATTGGAGATTTGGAATCTGAGACTTCTGGAGGGAATTATAAATGACATCAAAGTAGAGGATGTGGTTCAAGTGAAAACACAGGCGCTTACAGCTCCTGTTGCATTTTCCATGGCCTTTCATCTCCATGTTGCATTACAGATATCTTCCCTTTGTTCTGTGTCCTTGCCAACTCCTTCCTTACACATAGAATCCATCTCTCTCCACTCATGGGTCTAAAACTGCCTTCTTCAAACGAGGTCAGTTCATTTCTAACCATAACAATGTTTCTAAGGCTTTCTATTTTTTTTAAAAAAAATCTTTTAAATTTTTATTTTTAAGATTATTAATAATGCCTTGGATTTTAAAATATCTTTCACTTAAGTTTTTGGTCCTTTGCTATTCTGGCATTCTTTTCTCCTTGTCACCTGTCTATTGACTTTGCTTGTCCTCCTGCAGTATTTCTGCAGTGTTCCACTTCTTTTATTGTTCAACAGTTGAAGTATTTAGGATAAAGGTTCTGGTCATTAATTTTTGAAGACCACAAGCTTAAGGAGGCCATTGGACACAACACCTTTGGCAGTTGTCCTGGTTGGGATGTGGTTTTGACTGCACAGTTCCATGTTAGGAAACTTTGTTTACAGTGAGGTAATGTTGGAAGTAGTGTGGAACCTTTGTGAGTAGTGGAATGTCATTAGGTCAATTAGAACATGTCCCTTAAAAGATTTGTGGACATTGCTCTACATGTAACATCTGTCTTATAAAGATATCTCTTACCTCTGACATGATCCATCTGCCATAAGCCCTGCCCAACGTCTCAGCCAGTGAGGCTGCCCAATCTTAGTTTCAAACTTTTAAACTAGAGGTAAATAAACCTCTTTATATGTATTTTATAAAGCTATTCAACTTTAGAAAGTTTGATATAGTCATATAAAAAACAGATAGTCTTTACACAGCCAATTTCCAAAAACAAACTCAATATCACATCTTCTCTCTTTAGTGGCAATGTAACAGCAAATTGAGTTCTGTAATACAAAATGACAGCTACATTCTTACAAAATAACCCAAACAATTTCATTCCTTTCTATGAGCAATCTTAAGTAAATATATTAAACACAGTAATTCGGCTGTTTTCCTCAATGCATCTCATTAATAATCTGAAGAATCAAAATTTCTATTGAGACAGAAATAGTGCCATGTCCATCTAAAGGCACTATAGTGACCCTGTTACTTCAGCAGTTTGTATTTGCATATTTACTTACTAAAAATTATATGTACCCCAAAATCATTGTTGTATTGCTGTCACTCATAGGCCTATGCAGAATGAGGACAGATTCGAGTTGCCCCACACATTTATACAGATCCTAGGATCACTTAAACTTTAACTAAATATAACTAAATGATTTTTGTGATCTATTTAGTGGCACAATCTTCATGTTTTGCTTGGTGGTTTCACTGTATAAAAAAGTTCTTCACCTACAATTCTAAATAATCCTAAACCTTAGAAGACCATGAGCTTCCTTTTGGAGGAAATGACATGTGTTAGATAGACTCTATTAAGTGACAAATTAGAGTATCACTGACAATGAACAAATATACAAACCTATTAATGGAAACAAACAAAAGCAGGGTCAAGCCAGAGAGATGGCTCCATGAGTGAATGTTCCTTTCTATTCTTAACAACCTGACTACAATGTCTGGGACCCACATGGCAGATGTAAAGAACCAAGTCACACAAGTTGCCCTCTGATCTCTACACACATGTTATTGTAGCTCATGCTCACCTAAACAAAATAAACAACTTAAGACAGAAGCTTCTGTTCTGCCAGGTCCCTTCAGCCCCAAATATGCACACAGAGACATATTAATTATTAAACTGTTGGCCATTAAGTTAGGCTTCTTATTGGCTATCTCTGTCTTAATTATTAACCCATTTCTATGAATCTATGTATAGTCAAGAGTCTGTGGCTTACCCATAATCCAGCATGTTACTCTCTGCCTCCTTTCTCTGCCTTCCTTTTCTGAGCCTTCTCCTGGTCTGGTTGCCCCTCATATGCTTCCTGCCTGGCTATTGGCCAAACAGTGTTTTATTCATCATCCAATAGGATAAATATATGTACAGAAAGACAGTCCCCATCAAACAAGTAATAAATAAATGCTAAACATTACTAGAAAATCCTCCCTTGGTTTATGAGTTGATCAATTGGCAGAGATGACTTGAAGGAACCTAAGCTTGTATCTCTTAGGAACAAGGTTTCTGTATTTTCTGATTCAGCATCTTATGTAGCTTTATAGAATGTAACTACCACAGATAACAAGAATTGATCATATTCTCTAAGGAGGGTGTATGCCAGATAATTCAGGACTGTGAAAAGAGGAAATCATTTTGTTGTACTTCTGCCATTAGTAAAAGGATTGAAGCAAGGGAGTAGAAAAATGTAGACCCACCCTTTTTACATGTTTATATTTGTGTACTGTGTATGTTCGTATATAGGATGTATGTGTAGAGGAAGTATGCTCTTGCCACAGTGTGCAAATTGAGGTCAAAAAACAGCTTTCTGGATGTGACTCTCACCTCCCACCTGTTTTGATGTGGAGTCTTCCTTGCTTAAACACTGTGTGTTCCAGGCCAGATGGCCTATGAACTTCCTGGAAATTCTCTTGTTTTTGTTTCTCCTCTCACTGAAGGCATGCTAGGAATATGGATACGTCTCTCCTCAGCTAGTTTTTTACTTGAATTCCCAGGATTTGAACTCGGGTCACCAGTTTGAAGGGACAAACACTCTTTTACTAAGACATCTCATCTCCCTACCTTGATTTTTTTTTTTTTTTTTTTGAGACAGGGTTTCTCATAAGCCCAGAGCTCACCAATTAGACTAATCTGACTGGCCAATAAACCACCTTCTGTTTCTGCCTTTTTTTTTGCACTGTGGTCATGTTACAAGTGTCTACCACCACACTCAATGTGGTGGGTTCACGGGATTGAACTTAATTCACTACATTTATATGACAAGTTCTTTACCCAGTGAGCTATTTTTCTAGCCTAGTCACCACTGTTTTAACAGTCAAATGTATTGCTGACAATTGAGAAAACAGGTAATGTACTAATAATGTATAATCTAGGGTAGACCAAGAACTCTATTGGAATTAGCAGGAGAAAAAATAAGGCAGGGGTAGTTTGGAGAAAAAAATGAAGGGAAGGAGAAGGGCTTTATATCGAAGTAGATGGTGGGCTAATGTGGAGGGGGACCCAGTTCCATGACATTTAGAGCCTTTGAGGGTAAAATTTAATCAAACACATTCTTGTCTCCATGATATTTTGCCTCACTCGAAAGCCCCAGCAATGCAGCATGCTGAGCATAGACTGAAATTTGTGTCATGGTACACCAACATAAACTTTTCATCCTTTGAAGTTGTATTCTCAGGTACTCAAAACAGTGCTTTAGTTCAGGATTTTCTCCATTCCTGATACATGCTGACTTTTTCAACAGTACACCAGGGAAACAGAGTTTGGGACAGAAGGAACACGAAGGCAGGAGGGAGCAGTGGAACTTGACACGGGTGTGTAGGGGATGAAGTGTGAGTTCTGGATTGTGACCAGACTTCACGGGGAGAGAAAGACCCATTGGATAAGGACAGAGAAGGCACCTTCGGGAGAGAAAGAAGTGAAATTAGCTTTCAAAGTGTGCCGGGACAAGAGCTGCTTGGCACATGGCTGCTTTCCTTTCCTGCTTTCTTGCCTGGCCACCACCAGGGAATGGGTGGGACTGGGAGTTTTCTGTGGGCCTGGAGGAAAATGAGTTAATTTTATATGTGGTCGTATTTGCTTGTTAAGAACAGCAGAGTCTTGGCTCTACTCTTGCCTGCCCATCCCCCACTCTCTTTCAATCCAACTTTTATCCCATTATGTGCTTTTGACAATGAACGCATTGGAGTGTGAAACGGGCCTGTGTAGGGGTGGCCTCCTTTCATAGCTACAGCACTGTACCCTTGAACCTAAATGGTTTCTATTAAGTTGAACTTGCGGTGTCTGCACCATCTGAAATAAAGGGCCATTATGATTGTTCAGGTGTGTGAGACTCTTACTTACAGAGAGATTGGCATAATAACTTTTTCATTAATAATTAGTTTTTGTACAATGGAATGAACGTGGAAAATAATATTTTATGTTCTCTGAATTTGAATTCTAACAATGCTGGGGATTAAGGCGGGTAGAATGGCCTTGGACCTGTTCACTCTGAGAAGTTACTAAAGGGATGAGGGAACTTTTCTAAACCTGGACCTGTTACACATTTGTGAATTCCATCAGGAGTGTTTGTCCTGCAGAGGCCAGCATTCAGAAGTTGCTGCAGTTAGTAAGGTGAGGAACACTTTCCACAAAAGAGATGGGATGCTCCAGGGTTAGTCAGGCATTTCAAAACCTGGGTTGTCTGCAGTGGGGGTTGGTGGAGTGATGGTGGGGGAGTAGGGGCAGTAGGGCAGTGGGGTGGTAGGGGTGGTGGGTGGTGGAGGAGAGGCAGTGGTAGGGAGGCAGTGGTGTGGTTGTGGTGTGTAGTGTGGTGATGGTGGTGGGAGCAGCTTTAACCTTCCAACTTCTAGTTGCTGTGAATGATTTCTAGACTGTCCCCATAAGTTTGCTTCTTTCCCAACCTGCTCTTTTCCTGAGGCTTGGAAAGAGTGGTTACTCAACATCAGAGCAGTTAAATGACTGTTGATCCTCAAAGCATATACACAAGCAACCTGGAAGCTTCTGTGGTGTCAGCTTGATGGGGAAGTGTTTATGAGTGCCTCATAGCTAGTTAACAGCTGGCTAAGGTTTCAAATGGCAGCAGCAGGTGCAAGACCAAGCCCTATGCAAGCAAGCCAGTAGCAACACGTCATGTGAGAGGAATGGACCAGAGCACTAATCAGGATTGGTTTTAAAATGTCACATAATGAGTGTGGACATTTCTCCTTCTTGGTCTGATACCTGATACAAAGACTGCAGCCACCATTCAATTTTCAAGTGCCACTAATTCCTAGAAAGAATGGGCAACTGTGGGAATTATTTGAATGTGCGTACCTGTTTTTCATTTTTCTCCTTTAGGAGAAAAGTTTGTCATATGTGAAATCAGATAGCTTGTGCGAATGACATCACATTGTATTTCAAGAAGCTTGTTGTTATTTTGTTCTCAGAATATAATTACTCCTTCAAAAGCAGTCTTTTCTTAGTAAAGAATTCACTGAGTTTTCTCTCAATTTGGAATTGTGCCTTCTTGAACAAAAGCTGTTTTCCATATGAATCCACTTGAGGTGACACTTTTTCCAAACTTGCTGCTCTGATCTTCACAAAGAGCCACTTGATGGGTCCTTAAATAGATTCCCTAGCAGGAGAGATTTGTTAGAAGATGCTGTACACACCTCATTTCTTAGTCATATTGAAGCCCAAACATGAGGCCTCTTGCATGTCCATGAGCAAGAACACTTTCACTGAGTCTCAGCCCCCGGCCTGCACTGTACTTCAAAATCTGTGTGGAGCCCAGGGAGACGGGAAAAGCCTTATGTTAGCCAAGTAGTTCCTCATGTGAATAGAAGTGGTATTTTACTGTATTTCACTAAACTTTGCCAGAAGTATTCTGGGTTCATATAATAGATATAATTTATGGTATGATACAGAACAGATGACATACTTGACTTTGGCTATTAGTTTGTGGCAACCATGATATAATGAACTTTGTGGTGGTGTGACAGTAGTGGTGATAAGAATAATCTATAGTAACTGAGTATTCTATGCCGCATGGTAGATTACATTTTCTAATTGAATAATTTACTTTATCTTCCCCCCCCCCACATAAAGGCTGTGGCAGGTACTTTATGTAATCTCAATATTCTAGGCAGAAGGTCTGGTGAGGGTATGTTATCATAGTAACTAAGTCTCAAAGCTCATTCAGCTTCAGAGCTGATTGCTTTCAAGCCTGTTTCAGCCCTATTCATGGTGTACCAGAACAAAACAATGAGTACTTGGGCAACATTGTCACCCATTACAGTGACAATGGGTATAGTCCTGGGGAGACTGGTTGTTTCCCTGCTCAAGTACTACCCTTACAGCAATAATGATCAGGAGTCACCTACAGACCTCAGGAATGCTGGGAATTTTGATTCATTAGCTCTAGAACAAGCTTTAGTATTATTCAATTTCAACAAACTTGTGGGTGTAGCTGATCTGTTCATTCAGATCAGAGTTTGAAAGTAGGGAACTTTTAAGTGCATTGTCACATAGCCTGCATAGCCTGGCTTAGGTTATCATGTTCAGCTCAGGGTAGCTATGGGTTAGAGAAACATCGTTGGAGTGTCAAGATAATTTTATTATCTGTATCCTTTAAAGAGTAAATCATATGGCTCCAGCATCAATGATTGGCTAAAAAAAATCCACAACATTCCTAAGTGACTGAGCATGAAGGGGACGATGTCATAGCTCTGAGAGAAATGATCCCATCAACAAACTTCACTGCTCAGCTTCTAGGAAGGACAACTAGGGTGTTCTTTGCTGATGTGGCTGCTGAGGTTTTGTTGGATGGTTGGTGTATGGTTTTGTGTTTTTGGTTTTTGTTTAGGGGTTTGGTAAAGATTGAAAGTAGGTGTGTTTTTTTTTTTCCTGCTAAATGTAGAATGCAGGTACACACATAGGATTCCAAATAAATGAGTTTCCTGTAATGTTTGGTTCTCACTTAACAGTGTTTTTATTCCAACTCTGATGTTCATTTTTAATCTAATTGGCTTATTTAGATATTTGAGCCAAGAACTGCTCAGTAAGTATTCTTTTGTATGATAAAATTCATTGCACTTTTACTCTGTACTGTCGGGGTTAACCTCTCATTTGCTCAGAAAATTGTCTAGGGATGGGAGAACAAAATTCTAGGTCCTTGTCTTAATGAGCATTCTAGGAAGTAAATATAAAATTAAAACCCAATTGCAAGCATCCTTCCTTTTCTGTGAAAAAGCTTTCAGGTCACCCCCACTTCACTGTGCTTCACTCAAAACACGTTCAGTTTAGGAATTCTGTTCTCCCTGAGGTGTGGAATTGGCAGTAAGATTATATGATTGAAAAATTCCCATCTACCACCATGCAATTTAAAAACCAAGCAGTTCTCTAAAATAAAAATAATAATAATAAAGCAACTGTTCGAGTAAGTTAGACACTAAGAAGTTTTCTGTTGACGAATGAAGTACATGCCCTCTGCCCTCCTACCCCACCCCCTTTCCTGAGCTGCTATCATTTATCAAGTCTATCTTTGCAAATCAGGAAGGTGATACTGATGAGGCTTGTTGAAAAACACCATTTTTTTTTGTTCACTAAATTTATAGGAATAGACCCATGGAGACAATACAGAGAAGAATACCTAATACCACCCTATGCAATAACAAGGCCCACCAGCATGCTTGTGTGCATGTTGCTAAGACCTTCACCCAGTAGCTTACCTTTCTACTATGCCTTCTTCCAAGTAAATGCAACAGGGACACATTGGTCATGTTCAGTCTCATTTTTTCTTCTCACTCCCCACAAGTTGTAAGTGTATATTCTCATGGGTATGGAGCTGCCCACCTGGAAAGCCTGAACCCTGATAGCAGCTATCCACACATTTCCTGATGGGGTTCTCAAGATGCAAGATAAATGGCTCAGCAATGCTTTAGTATTATGTTGCCGGCCCTAGAGGAGCAAAGTCAATAACTTGCATTGTTCATATAGCATCATTGGAGAGCTAGTTTTTGCTTCTGAAAGGAAACCCATTCTAGTATTAAATCACCACCACCAAGATCAAGTGTAGAAACAGCTTCACTGTTTTATAGAAAATAATAGATTATATTTGTTTTTTTTAAGGTATGCTTTTAAAAATATTTTGATGAATGATCATTTTAATTTGATACATGCTTGCGTCTCAGGATGTTGTAAGTAAAAGCTGAGAGTCAAAGACTATTTCAAGTCAAAAGCATATATTTGCAATGTTTTCCATGCTTCTCACATTGCCCGTGAAAGAAATTTTTAAGCATTTTAATATGAATATGAGCTCTTCGTGTTGCTAAATATCACCGACTCACTAGTAGCATAACCAAAAATCAGGAGAAGAGGCAGCAGTAACCTCCACCCTAGCTCCAATTGACTGCATTCTATTGTTTTCCCATTCCTGTTGATGATTTCTGTGTTTTAGATAGTTGTATTGACTCTAAATTTTATTTTCCTGACCATTTGAAAAAAAAAATCTTAGCATCATGTAGTTAACATTTTCCTTGTTGCCTCATTAGCTCCCTAAGTCTTGTTTTAGCTGGGCATATTATCTTTGTTTGCTCATTTCCCAATTCTCCAGCTGTTGACTTGTCTCCAGCATGACAATTATTGAAATGCTCACACTATGTATATTTTCCTTTTGTTATTTTTAAGATAATATTTTATTAATTCTTTGAGAATTTCAAGTATTTTGATCTGCTTCCTCTTCTGCTCCTCCCACTAACTGTTCCCAGACCCATTCCTATCTCTTCTCCCCTCTGTACATCACATCATTTTTTATTTTAATGTGAGCCCACTGAGCTCAATCTGTGCTGCTCATGTACTCATGTGTGTGGAGCCATCCATTGGAGTTTGGTAGACTTACCAGGCATCACTTCCTCAAGGAACTGAATCTTCCTATCTTAGAAGCCATAAATTTATCATTAAAAACATTTGTTTAAATTTTTAATTTTGAAATCACACAGTTTGAAAAAAATAATACCCTGTTAATAACCAGTTCAAGAAAGTAAATGGATAATTGAGTATCATGGTATGTGCCTATGATCATCACATTCTGCTAAAGGACTGCCATGAATTTAAGGCTATTCTGAGGGTTCATATTGATACCCTCTCTATCTATATCAATAGCTACGTCTATACATGCTCTCTCTCTCTAAATATATATATATGTATGTATGTATATGTATATATGTGTGTGTTTAAAAGAAATAAGCAAAAAGTCAAAACAATAACAATAAGGTAGCTACATAGCTGTAAGTTAGCGTTATCATGAGACCTGAATATAGAACTTATCTTTTAAAAATAGTAATAAATATTGAAAGATATAGTTTAATGTTTGTGATATGCAATTATAACTTATTATAATATCTGTGAATTTGTAATGTAAATTTTTTATATTACTTTATTTTAAATATTGGGAAGAATTAAAGGAGGAAAGGGATTACTAAATTTCAAGTGTTCCCAACAAAGCTTTATCAGACATTAATGCTAACGTTGGAAAAGAGAGGTTAGAAGAAACATTGAAATTGGAATCTTCTTTTTATTTTATTTTTTTTTAGATGTACACTTGTTCTTTAGAGAATTTTGACTGAATTTAGTATGCAAATATAAACATTAGAATACCAGACTCTGTCTTCACTTCATTTCATATGCACATTTCACTAGATTTATTATAGTTTTTACATGATATTTATATTTTGTTGTACTAAAGACAATTCATATAACTTGTTTTTTAGGTTGTAACTATTTTTGTATTATTTTTGCACTTCAAGTCACTGATAGGATTTAGCTGTTAGTCTTTTCTCGAAAGGCTCAAGGTTGCAGTTGCATATGTTTGAGATTTATGTACTTAAGTTTTTAAATAAGATTTATTTATTTAGTGTGTGTGATTCTGTCTGTCTGTCTGTATGATGATTATGTAGCTTGTGCAAAAACATAGAATATTTTGCAGTCAGAAAGATGCCAAAGAAAATATCTATATGCTAATGTAAAAGGACTTCTGAAAAAAAAATGTGTTAAATAGAAGCTTCAAAGTAATGCTTGGTTAGTTAGCTCAAGTACCATTGAGCAATGTTTCTTACAATTGAGAGGCACATACATTGGCCCTATACAGCCTACATGGGTAATAATCTGTGTTTATGTAAGGACATTTTAGATGTCTTCAAAACAGCAAACATGCCACCCAGCATTTTTTTCAGAAATTATCTGTCATTAAGTGGCACATGGCTTCTGTGGGGGTTTAAAAGAAAATGGCCCACAAAGGGAGTGGTCTTATTAGGAGGTGTGGTCTTTTTGGAGTAGGTGTGGTCTTGTTGGAGGAAGTGTGTCACAGTGGAGGTGGACTCTGAGGACTCACGTTTGCTCAAGATACCACCCAGTGTCTCAGTCCACTTTCAGTTGCCTGCATGTTAAGATGTAGCCAGCACCATGTCTACCTTCATGCTGCCATGCTCCCTGCCATGATGATAATGGACTGAACTCTGAAACTGTAAGCTGTCACCTCAATTAAATGTTTTCCTTTATAAGGGTTGCAGTGGCCATGATGTCTCTTCACAGCAATAGATACCCTAACTAAGACAGTTTCTTCTTTGTAAGGAAGGTGTTATTTTGCTATTTGTTTGTGTGGATTTAGGTAAAGAAACATTGGGAGAATGTTTAAGAATAATTAAGTTTTCTGTTGCTAAAATTCTAGGAACTATTTATATAATTGTACTGATGGGCATGATAGCCATGAACATGTGTTACTCTTCAAATTCGGATTCAATTCTACAGTTACAATAGATACAGGTTTTGTTCAGGGAAACAACAGTGGCTTGTTTGTGATGACATTGGATGGCAAAGATCTCGACTATCTCACAAATTTTATAGGACAGCACTAAATGCCAATAGTTTATTATAGACTGTAGCTTATCAGTGTATTTTTTAAAAATCCATGCATGACTTTTATCCCTGCTTATATTTTTGTTATCATACTAAATAATAAATAAGATGGTTTAAACTGCAATAGGACCAATGGGCAGAGTCACATAGAAGTCCTCTTTCCCTCTCTTCTCTTCTTGTGTTATTTTCTGTAATGCTTCAGACAGGGCTGCCTATTGGCACCCTCCTAAATAACACACGGTTCTTCTAGATATATCACTGTCACATGGTGTTTAGTGCTGAGGAAGCACACCACATATTTATTGTTCTTGTGATATCTTTCCCCAAATTAGTTGCTAAATCTGACAGATCTGGTTTTACATTTTTACTTCTACACAGAGCATCCCATCATTCTAACACAAGATGAATTCCTATGTTCTCCTTATGATGAGATGCTTGACTCCCTTTCCCCTCTCCCCTTCCTTTCAGTACATTCTCAATCAGTCCATCACCTCATTATTTTAAACAATCTACAACTGTGAAACACTTACACTCAAACATGCACATGCAAAATTTAGCCCAACACATCTAAAGTTTGAATTTAAAATCAGAGCCAAGAAACATTAGTTACAATTCTCTGACAATCTGGGCAGTAATTACAGAACCAATTCTGTATGCCTTTAGGTGATGGGCACATGTTCCCTTGGTATTGATCTGCTCCCACTAATGGAGAATGTGATTTACATAGGTTTTCAGGAGTATCTGGCTTCTTTACCACACAGTATGCTATTCTAGCTAAACTATGACTTTGTGGCTTTTATTTGCTGATATGATGTATAAGTCACATATTTTATTATTAATATTTAATTATAAAATAGCAAGTTCCTGTCACTTTTTTCTTCTGTTCCTGAGAGTGTTGTCTTTAATTTAAAATTAATTCCATGTCTTCTTCCTCTTTGGGTTTTTCTCTCATTTCTTTGCCCCAACTCTCATGAAACTTTTTCAAAAAGAGTTTTTTAAGTGGTAAGATTTCTGAATATGTGTGTGTGCGTGTGTGTGTGTGTACACATATTAATTTTTGTACCCCATACTTGATTAGATATGAGAGTGAAAGGGGGAAACCACATGAATATAATTTTTTTACAAGAATTAACATTTTCTTTTCTTCCATTTGGATTTATTACTGGCCCTCCAACTCCAGAACCCTTAAAAATTTCTGTCCCCACAACTAAGGTGATACTCAACATTGATTACTTTCTCTTCAATAAATTCTGTCCTGTGGTAGTCACCCTGGCTATTGAGGATAATCTCCTGTAGAAGGCATACCTGGAAGATCATGTCCTTTGTGTTCTATGATGGTAAAACTCACTTTTCAAGTCCGTACTGGATCTTGGAGACATGACGAACATGTCAAGTACTAAAGTGAAGGTACTCTCTCTGTAGTCCTGAGAAATTACTTACTACCCTGCATGTTTCCTGGATGTCTCCATTGACCCTGAAAACAGAATTCCTTGAAAAATTCCTGACATATCAAATAGTTTAGCTTCTGCAAGGTAAGAGGGATGGCCTCTCTTCAAATTTACTGTAAGGAAAATGTGTCTGTCTTCTGGGAAAGATGGCACTGATAAATACATTTGTGGGTAATGGATTTTTTAAAAAAATAAACTCATTATATAATCAGAGGAAGTGAGTTTAAGACATGAGTGGGTTGTCTGGTCTATTCTGTAATTTCAGTCAAGACTGTCCCAAAGCATTTGTGCGAGCTGTCTTTTGGATATACCCAGGATTCTAAGTGAATGGAAGCAAATGGTTTCTTTTGATAGGTCATTTCATTTAGCCTGTATATCCTGCTTCTATATCCTTTAGAATTCTGTAAAAGGCAATGAATAATAAAAATCTAGGCAAATGGAACTTTTCCAAATTATATGCATTGAAAAATTTACAGTTGGCCAGATAAAATGAGTATTTAATATTTTGTTGCAGGGAGTAATTTAAAATGAAAAAGTCAAATTCCACTTTGGTTTGTGTGAGAAGATGATGCAAAGGAAAACAACTTGGGGAAAAATGGTAATTTCAGTGGGAAAAATAAGAAAAGGAAAGTCAGAGTGCTAAGCTAGATTGTGCAGAAGTGAATTTAGTGGTTAGAACGGTAAAGATACTACTACACACTGTTATTTCATATACATAGGTGGTGAGAGTGACTTACAAGCAGTTGTGATACAGGGATGAACAATGAAGGCTTTTCCCTCTCAGACCAACTGTAATCATCAGCACCTTACACTGAGCCCAACAGTTTTCACGGTATTTTTTTGATTCTACCATAGACTTGCTAGTGGGTCAGAGCGGAATACAATTATAACTTTTTAAAGGAGGTTAATTGACTAGCTCAAGGTTAAATAGCTTGTCAATGAAGACTCACAGTAGACTCCTTATCATTTTGAAAGTAATTCCAGGTTTTATGGTAATTTGGTTGTTGCTATCCCAACCCTAACCCAGTGGGAAAACAACAGAAAAAAAATTATAAACTTAAATGTAATGAAAACATGACAATTTGGTGCTCACCTTTGTCTCAGTAACAACACAGTGAATGGGAAGATCATAAGACTGGCTTCTAGAGTTGGAGGAAGCTTACAAAGAGTAGAATCTGTGCAGAGTGCACAGGTCAGCTGAGAGCATGCTCACCAGCCTTTGTGAATTCAGGAGTTACAAGCTCTATCCATTCTTGAGGTTGCTGCTCAGAACAAGTTAGTGGCTTGGTTGGAGGACTTGGTGTTTTTAATATAGTATATGCATACTGTTGTGCCTTTTAATCACTAATGTAGAAATATGGGAGTGACATTGAGTCAACACAATGTCATATATGTATATATGAGAAAAAGCATAATTTTTATCTAGGAAGAATTTCTTAAATGAAATACAAAAATCATATGAGTAACTTAATAAAATAGCATTTTTAAACTACTAAGTAATCAAGAGACAAATTTTTAAAATGACAATTGATTTAGAAGACATTTTTGTGATGAGTATAAATAACCACATGAAGAATGTCATAGATGTTAAACCTGAGTGACTACTGTCATATAAAAACACCCCATCCTCCACTCCTAAAATACCTGATGTTTCTTCACAGCATTCCTCATCCTTGAGCATCCCTTTGGGTTTTCTTACTCATTAAGAAAAAATAGGAAATATAGTTCAATGGAAGACGGACTTCAGCCATTCTTTTCAACCTGGCCTTTGCATGTCCTGGGTTTAACCTTGCCTGTGGGCACACCAAGTAGTGCTCACCACCTGGCCATTGCTTCCATCAGAAATACTGTGTGAAGAAAACACATCTCCGACTAAGCACCTGGTTGCTCCCAGTGGTGTGTCGGCTCTTCCTCACTGCTGAGACTATGTCCTTGGGATGGCCTCGCCTTCCATTTTAAGCCTGATGTCATCTCCCACTCTGGGTTTGCTTAGGCACCAATCCTGCCGTTTTCTTTTTGCCAACTGCATTCAAGTGCTTCAGGTGCCAGGCAAATGAGTAGTTTTTTTACTTTAATTGTTTTAAAGTAGTTTTAATGTAGCTTTCTGAAGACATTTGCAAACTAAATATAAAAATGATAAAAGGCCTAGAGCCAAACTGCTTTTCAGAGGCATAGACTGGCCTTTGCGGATTCTACACTTGAGCTGCTGAGCTTAGCCTCTAACAAACTGTGACACTTTCCACAAGTTGATTAATCACTTTAAACCTCAATTACCTCAGCTATAAAATGGGGATTATAATAGTAACTTTCTCAATGAGTTGTTGTGAGAATTAAATGGGTTGTAAAGCATTTAGTAGTGGTCTAGGCACATGTTATACATTCAGTAAATGTTAATTATTATTTGTTTGAAGGTTTCAGGTATCTTAGCATGGCATGGTATGGGATTGACTGTATTCCTGGTCTCCGTGGCTGGAGCATAGTCACACATTCCAGCACCAATCCTGACAAATGAGCAAGGAACACTTTCATGCATCAGAAGAATGAATGCCCCTAACAGATGACATCTCACATTTGAAACAGCTCATCTCATGCAAATATCTTCCTTCAGAAAAAAATTACAGAAGCCTAATCATTTTGATGATTTTTTAATAGCAATGTGAAGTTCTGCATTTATCGCCCAATGGGACTCCTGAAATGAATTGAGGAGCCCAAGCTGCTGAATGGGACACTATAAACCTGACTCAACAGATTGAAAACAGGATGTGACAAGCAGCTTGACATTGGCCCTCCACTAATTTCCGCTCCTTGCAAAGAGGCACATCTGAATGGAAATAGCTTTGCAGAATGGATCACTATGGCTGAGGCCATGTCAGTCCACATATAAAACTGCAGTAAAGGGAAAATAAGCAGCCATTGATTTCCTGGCAGCCCCACCCCACCTCCCAAGTCTGGGGAAAGTGGCCAATATGGGGCACCAGCTGCTCTCTGCTGTAATTTCTTTGTGGAGGGCATAAGGAGTGCGAGAAGGCTACCAAAAGCTGGGAGATATAAAAGGAAGTATCACACACACACACACACACACACACACACACACACACACACACACCAGGATAGAAGAGGTGGTGACAACTGCAGAGGCTTGCTTCATTCTTCAAACTAAGCATGCTTCTTTTGCAGAAAATGCAGGAGGTGGGAGGGAGGCTTCAACAAACCCGACCTTTATTTATGCAACACGTTGGGAACGTTTCCAATGGGAATTTCTCATGCTCTTTCCCACTCTCTGAATTCTGTTGGTGGTGAGACCTTGTTTCCTTTAAACTGCTCTGATCTAATAAGTATTTGCCTCAAAACTGGAACAAATACCCAGTGTGATTGCTAGGCCTCATTTACATAATTGCATTATGACAGCAATTTGGGGAGGATAACAAATGGAGATTATTGTGATGGTTGTTGGCTATGATGTACAAAACACTCCCAGATTTCTTTCTGAGCACCCCTGTGACAGTTCTGCTGAGTAAATGAGTCTTAAAATCCCTTTCAAGTTTGGGTAGTGGGCAATCACTCTTTGTTTCTCTGAGACACTGCTTGCTGTGTGTCTCCTAGTGGAAACAAGCATTCGCAAGGTCATCCAAAAAAGCATGGAGCACCGAGTTCCAGGTTTGGCAGGGTTACTCCTCCATGAATGTTAGCTACAAATACGGCTGTAGAGAGAGACTGACCAGGATTAAAACATTTTTTTTTCTTTTTCCCAGAATAACATTGGTTATGGGCCTAGAGTTGTTGGAAATTAGGAAATTTTAAGGAGCTGCAGTTTTAAAGTATATATGCCTACCCATTAAATAAAATAGATGGGTTTTAAACAGATCTCTAATAAAAGCATATCCCATTCCTGTTAGCTTTTCTTCCCTTTTGCCTTTCTATTTGTAAGGGTATGCAGATAATGTACTTACAATATGCAGCTGTAAAGGGAAGAACATTATCTATAGTTTAAACATAGCTTGTGTCTAGCATAAGAAAATGGCTTAAGTAGTTTAGTAAAGATAGTTTAAATCATTTTATTTTTGTTTAAAGACTTCTTTATTTGTAGTTTAAGTATTTCTGTGTTTTGCCTGCATGTCTGCATTTGCTTCACATGAATGTCTGGTGCCCAGAGAGGCCAGAGGAAGATGTTTAATCTCAAGAAACCGGAATTATAGACAATTGTGATCATCTGTATAGGTAATGGGAACTGAACCTGTGTCCTCCACAAGAGCAGCCAGTGCACTTAACTGTGGGGCCATTTCTCTAGCCAAAAATTCTTTTATTTATACCTCACTGACAATAGATTTTGTTTTTACTGGAAAGGAGTATAATAAAATTTAAAGTGTTTATTTAAAATATAATCCCAGAAAATAAACAAAAAAACCAAAATAAAATATAAAAAACAGCTTACTACTAAGTACAACATCAATGTAAACAGACTTCAAAGAGTAGACCATGTTTTAGGACTCAGGAATAATTAGCTGTCTAGTTTAGTGCTTTATCACTATGTAGAGACATAGAGACACCATGACCAAGGCAACTCTTATAAAGGAAGATACTTAATTGAATTTTGCTTACAGTTTGAAGGCATTAGTCCATTGTCATCATAGTGGGCAGCATGGTAGCATGCAGGTAGACTTGGTACTGGAGAAGTAGCTGAGAGTTCTATATCTGGATCTACAGGCAACAGGAAGAGAGATAAAATGGGCCTGGCTTAGACTTTGGAAACCTCAAAGCCCACTCCCCAGTGACACACTTTCTCTAACAAGGCCACACTTATTCAAGCAGGACCACATATCCTAATCCTTTCAGATAGTGCCACAGTCTGATTACCCAATATTCACATATATGAGCCTGTGGGGAGCCTTTCTTATTCAACCACTATATTGGTCTTTGACATCTTACATACCAATGGCAGACTATTTTCTACACAAAATAAGCCTTACCTCTGGCAGCAGATTTCATTCTATATTTAGAAGTAGTAAAGCCACTTCTCTTTTAAAACTTTATACTTCCAATGTTCGTCAAGATCATGCTTGTTTTCTTATTAATTTATGCAAATAATTGAGAAGTCTCTCTAGAACTAACTCTACCACTCTGACATGCTTCCTCCTTCTCTCCAGTGATTACATCCTTCTTTGATCAATTTCCTGACCCAGTCCTTGCTCTCTTTGGGTGATAATAAGTCTGCAAGTGGTCCATGTGTGTGGGCTTTTCTTTCATCACTAATGTGCAATGCTTGAGCTAGACCAGATAAACTTAGTGATGCAGGGAAAACTTACTTTATGTGGTATAAACCGATGCAACATGCTAAGGGCTCCCATATTCAGAATGTGGATATCCACTTTGGAACAGCTTTAGGAGAGTTAATAAATCTTAGGAAATATGGATTTTAGTTAATAAGTAGAGACTATGAGCAGATTATACTCCAGCCTAAACAAAATCAAAGTTATTGTTTTGCAGTCCTTGAATCAGCATAAGATTTTTTCTCATTCTAATTCTTTGAATTCTTGTATTTAAAATCCTCTATGTTTAGAAGTAACGCACAATGTTAGCCTAAGGAACATGTAATCCACTTAGAAATCCCTATTCTAAGATGTTCAAGGACACTTAGTTTGCATAGAGTAGAAATGTGTGGTTTGTCTTTAACATGAACATGACAAAATTGAACAAATCCTCATCAAAATCACAGGAAAAAATCCAGCCAACATCTTCAATAGTCATCACAAATAAACTAGTAATGTAATGACTCCAGAATTAATGACATATTCCAGAGCTAATGTTTTCATTTTCCTGTTCTCTCAGGAATAACCCCAAAATCTTCACTTAGTCATCTTAAAAATGCATTTCTTAAGGAGCCTCTAAGATGTCACATATGGTTGTTGTCACTCTACCTGAAAATCTTTCCTCAATATTGCCTTTGTGCATATAGACTCTTGGACATGGATTCTGTTGCATGATCTTGATCTCAAGTATAATTTTCTTATTTTCATTGCTTATGGATTTTTTTGGGGTACAAATATAAGCTGACAGTTACTTTGTGAGTTCGGGTGGTTACACAACCATCCCACTCTCTTCTAATTCTCACTGTTTCTGTACAGAAATAAGCCATTTCCTCACCACAATAACCCTTGATGCTTTTCCAGTACTGTAAATATGGACTCATCATGGGATGCAGGAAGTTACTCTAGGATCTGTCTAGCCTGTTTGGAGTTATAGAACTACCTGAATATGCTAAAGTATGTGTTTATACTAGTTTGAGAGGAATATTTTCAGCAAATCGTCATCTAAAAGATAATTTTTTCTACAGTCTTTAACATTTTTTCTAGGAGCTAAATTTTTAATGTTGGTAATGTCTTCTTCATGCCTCTTAATTGCTTAAGAAATGTTCATAATTTTAATTCTTCAGTCTTTATTCTGAGTAGTATATTCAAACAAACTTCCAATTTCCTGATGCTCCCTTCAACCATATCTAGTCCACCGTTGGACTAAATTTATTATGCTTTCGAAAGTTGATTTCCAAAGGCGTCTAACCTCTCTTCTCTTTGTTTAATTTTATGCTTTTGATAAATTCTATATAAACACTGAATTTATTTCACTCCCACCCTTTACCCCCTCAAGTTCTCCCATGTTTCTCTTACCAAAATTTATGACCTCTTTTAAATTATTGTTGTGACACACATGCAACATATATGTATATACACACATGTATGTGTAAATCCACTGAGATCATTTAATGTTGCCTACATGTATATGAGCAAATATCTTCTATTACCACCATTATCAGAACAAAATAGTTTAATATCTAGCACCCAAATTTTAAATCTGTATTAATATGTGGGTTTGTTTCTAACTGCTATTATTATTGAGATTTTTTTCATTTTTTTTCTGCTTTTTATGTCCCTTAGTACCTATTTTCACTTTTAAATTATGTATAACAATAACTTGACAACTAGGTGATAACATTTACTACAAAAGAATTATATTGTTTTGTTTTGGCATATTGCGTTTAAATCTCACATGCAGGTATTCCTCCAAGCAAAGGAATGTGCTAGACAAAAGTCAAGTATCTTAAATTGTGTTGCTTACAAGTACAGGTGTATTATAGGTTTAATTTCATGCTGAGGAGAAATAAATATTCTTATTTAAAAACAATATTTAGCAATCCTTTTCCCTTAATAGCACTTGACAGAAATGTCTTTCTTCCTGGCCATTTACAGCTATGGTTCTAAAAAGTGCCATCCAGCTTGTTGTAGTATCTCAGAACCAGGAAGAGAGGTAACCTTGAGATAATGGTGTGTGCCTTTGGCTGGAGTCCTTCTCTATACCTGGTCAGTAATTCTTTACGACCTTGGTAGCTCCTCTGAAACCTTAGAAAAATGTGGCTGGTCCTTACTAGTTCTTTTAAGATAAAGCAGAATGTCCTTGAACTTGCAGTTCTCAAGCTTCAGCCTCCTATATAGTAGGACTTACAGGCATGTGCTACTATGCCCAACTTCTGCAGTTGCCTACATTGGAAAGCTCATATAATTTCTTAGGAAGTTGGAATGGAAGACATAGCTCCAAAGGAAACTAAGTCTTATTTTAATATAAGAGTCTTTTATTTTGTCTGGCTATTAGAACACAGTTCATCAATGAAGCTGTGTACAGAGATTTCGAAGTTCTTGGAGAAAACTCCAAGTAAACAAGAGTCCTGTAATTTTTGTTCCTCCATAACACGGTTGTTTTTGGAATGTGCCTTCATGCTCCTGGAAGTTGGAGCAGATAGGGGGAGCTGATTTTAGATATTTCATTACAGTTTGCCCTTATTTGTTTATATGCCTCTCTGGAAAATCAAGTTTTTGTCATGTGCAACTTGTCCTCGTGACATTCACTTTACTTAGTGACTCTTCCTAATCTTTAGTATAAATTGATACTCTAAATCAGTATTTCTTAATCTGTGGGTCATGACCCCTTGTTAGTAGCATCTCATACATCCTACATATAAAATATGTACACTATCATTCACAATAGCAGCAAAATTAGGTTATGAAGTAGTAATGAAATAATTTAACAGTGGGAGGGTCACTAGTACATGAGGAATTGTATTAAAAGGTTTCAACGTTAGGAAGGTTGAGAACCACCACTCTAAATGAAGTTGGCTATTGCATAAAGCTTTAGTCTGCCTCATTTTTAAGGTTCACTCTCCTAGGCCACACTGCCCACTAGAGTGATGAGCACCTGGCCTTTCTGCATTTCATTCAATAAAGTGTTACAAATAATTCCATTTTATTCTTTGCTATATTGTTGGTTATCAGCTACTAAATCCATTTTTTAAAATTTATTAGTTGTCAATACACTTCAATTTGAATAACTGTATAAAGAAGATTTTACTAACAGAAGTACAAAATACTATTATTGGCAATATTTATTGAAATATAGAAACTATAAGAAATCCTATAATTTCTATAATATGGTATTATAAACCAATCAAAACAAAATTACACCATTACACACATCAAGAAGTAATCTTAAACTATGAGAAGACAGTGGATTCACTGGATAAAGGTGCTTGTCATCAAAACTGATCAACTTAGTTCATTCCTGGTACCCACATGGTGTAAAGAAAGAACAGTCTCCTGAAAGACAGACACACTATAGCATGTATGTGACCAAGTGTGTGTGTGTGTGTGTGTGTGTGTGTGTGTGTGTGTGTGTGTGTGTGTGTGTGTGTCCTGTATCACCTGAGTGAAGCAGGAAGTCTTCCTTTTTACTTTGGGGTGATGAAGTTTCTTCTTCTTTGGCATGTTGCAGATGGGCTGGTGTATAGTCACAGAGGCCGGTGTATCTCTGATCCAACACAATAAAATAAATGAATTGTTTATTTGAACAGTTTTAGGGAATATGATGGTTTAATAATTAATATTCAGTCCTTTCCAGTCTTAGTTCCACTGACTCACTAGGCAGCAGCTTCCTCACCACAATGCTACTACCCTCTGTGCGTATGCATGTGCCTCTATCTGTTTGTCTGTCTGCCTGCCTGCCTGCCTGCCTGCCTGTCTGTCTGTCTGTCTGTCTGTCCTATTCTTCTATCTGTTTGTTCAACAAGCACTGCAGGATTCAAACAAACAAGCAAACAAGATCAAACAGAATGTTTGCAGTTGGGAGTGTGCCAACACTCACATTTTAGCCCCAGCATGTACTTCTCAGCCAGATAAGTTTCTCGGATAGTCAGGCAGGGCTAAATAGATAGGAAAAATGAAGATAATGAACCCATTCTACCAATAAATAAATAAATAAATAAATAAGCAAGCAAGTTACACACATGCACACTCACACAAATGTATACACACACATGCATGTACATGCACACATATGCTCATACATATACATGCACATACACAGACATGCATGCTCACACATACTCATATATGCAAGCACACACATACACACATGTACACACTCATGCATATCACATAGGGAATAAGTAAATGAATGTAATAAAATATTAGTCTCAATATTGTTGAACTAAAAAAATAAGTTCTGAGAGAAGGTATAGTATATATTTCCATTAATATCAAAGACAAAAACAGACTAACTGGAATAATGAATTACATAGGATAATGTGAGTGACCAAGGAAGACATTCAACTCTAGGTACATGATTTTAGAATATAAACTGAGTATGATACTACATGGATCTATGTACAATGCAAATTGCACTCAAATTCTTGCAGGATCTACTCTTTTAGAGGCAGATATGACAGAAAACCCCACAAGTTGAAATCATCACAGATTCCACAAAATTCATAATTATCATTTCAGTAGCTTCAGTGCTTGGATGCAGAGCCACAGTTCTCTTACTCCCTGCCACCATATTCTTATTATGGGATAATTTAGAAAATGTAAGGGAAATATAAAATGCTATCTTTGAACAAGACAATACAACCTATGCAAGAATGCCCTGTTGATGTCATGGACCCATTTGTTATCACAGAAAAGTTAACTAGGGTTTAATTTGTGTAGTAAATTCCTCAAAACTAGCATTAAAAGGTCTGTCCTTTCATTTGACAAATACATAAGTATCTATAGTATGTCTCATTGTATTATAAACTCAACTATTAACCTTATTCCAAAATAATTAAAAATAGCTTTCATTGTAAAAATGTCATCTCTTCCTCACACTTGAAATTATATTTTCATGAATTCAGTCCAATGTATGTGCTATCCAAATGGTAGTTAATTTGTTAGTAAGAACTAAAGCCATGAGAACCTCCATCTTTTCCATAGTGATCAGTCTCTGCCATTGATCTTCATTAATTCTCTTCAGACATTGGACCTGTGATATATTATTAATCATTTCACAACAGTTCTGGAGAATGGATATGACAAAGCTATACTTAAAATATTATTTAATTAACACTATTAGTATTAAAGTTTAACTTAATTAAGTTTCTGGAGGCCTGGCTCATCATATGTATTTTAGAAACTGAAACTGAAATCATAAATTAACCACGAATAAAGTTAAATAAAAGGGATCAGAAAAATAGCTAAACAGATAGAGGTACTTACATCAGTTATTAGAGTTCAAGTTGTCCCCTTAGACACACTTAATATATGTGTGTTTCAAGTTTGTATTTCTGAAATTAGAATGTATTGCACATATTAATTACACTATTTTTTTTTGTTTTTTATTACTGTGTGTGAATACAACCAAGTCAATGTCCAAAGGGGCCAATGCAGATCAAATACAAAGTAAAAGTTTTGCTGTCATAGGTGCAAAAGGAAATCAGGACGCATACTTTGTCTCATTGCCTCAGAAAAACTAAGCAAAAATAAACTATCCACAGATATCAGCAACATCACACTCATTCTCTGTTTCAAGCTTCACAGTACAGAGTAAACCTGGGTACTGATTCATTTCCTAGAAGATGCATGGAAAATAATTCTCAGGTGTAAAAATAGCTCCAAATCTCACATAGCAATGGGTTTCCCACATTTTAGCAGATATCATTGTGGAATATGATTCCTTGGAATTATGGTGGTTATGTCCTTATCCATGTGGTTTACTTTGTCAGTAATATCAAGAATTAGCAAAAATTAAGGTTTCTGTGTTTTTGATTTACTCAAGAATATATGCTTTTTAAATTATTTCTTTATTCATTTATTTTGTTTATGTGTGTGTATTTATATGGGCATGTGTCACAGAATATGTGTGGAGGTTAGAGGTCCTCATAGGATGATCAGAGTCCTTCTATTCTTCCACGTTGTGGGTCCTGTAGATCAAACTCAGGTTTTCAGGGTCAATAGCTGGTGCCTTTATCTACTGAGCTGTAGTTATGCTGGGTAAAGGAGAAAGACTAACCCTTGGTGTCCTTCACCCATGAATGGTTTGCTTTTTTTCAGAAGTTCTGATCTCTACTGTTCTAATCAAACTAAGATTAGTCTAGTTCTAGAGAGTCTAGTCTAAGAAGTATATTAAAAGAAGTATGACTAAAATCTTCCAAACTAAGGCCAGCCCCTCAAGCACCTCTGAGACATCTCACTAATCCTATAATAGTTTAACCAGCATTTTTTGTCGTTCATAGAGAATGCTTTCCTCTTCAAAATTATCTTCTCTATACTTAACATATCCATGTATTATCCATATTTTTGTTGATATTTTCTGAGACTAAATCTATAACTTAATTATTGTGTACAACATTTTAGGCTGTATTTTCATTCCTCCACACATTACTCAGTTTGAAGCCGTTGTTATGAAAAAGTCTGTTTAACCTGATGATGAACAAACATTTTCTATAAAGGTTTACAAAGTCTTTGTCACAGCTTCTGAGCTCAGCCTTTGTAATGAGAATGCAGCAAAATATAATATATAAGTGAAAAAGATTAGTTAGGTCCCAATAAAACTTCATTTAAAATTAAGGAAGTTGTTTGAAAAGAGCTGGTTTGTCTGCTTCTTTTTTAAATCATGGATAGGTGTGTGTATCATTAATAACCAAATGAGTTCCTTAATTTTGAAAACAAAAATATCAAATATATATTGTTGGTACCTACAATTTAATTCCACAGAATATGAAATTGAATGTAATCATATGAAAACTCTAGACTTTTCTAGACTGCTAGCCTCCAAACACAAGCAGGTCCACTTTTGTTTTACAGCCATTTTTAGTAAATCAAGGATAAGGAGAAATGAAGCCTATTCTTAGGCTCTGGATGTAGACCCAGGTCCATTTCTGAAGATTGAGATTCTACTTTTTTTGGGATCATTAAACAACAGCAAAACACCAGGGTAAAAGTGGTAGAAATGACAAATTGAAGAATTAGAGAAGAAATTATTTTTAAAAATTATTGTGTTCATAAAGAAAGCCAAAATATGTCAACTATGTGAGGAGAGTTGCTGTAGTAAAATTCCAGATCACTCCACACCATCCATGGAGAATACAATAGTTAATTAGCCCCACATATTGCATTCTTTCAAAAGTGCCCTTTTCTGAGATGCTGAACTATGTGTTTTCTCTTCAAAACTGTTTCAGTTAGGGCATATTTTCTTATTTTCCAGTTTGGTGTAAGAGGACTAGAAACTTTGTCCCTTGAAGCCTAGAGATGGGACCACAGGTGCTGACAAGCTCTGATTGAACACAAAGGGCACAATGGCCTTTGTGTCATTTTCAGTGAAGAAAAATTGATTGAGTTTCATCAGCCCAGGATAAAGCATTCTCACCTAAGGTGGGTTTTTCTGGATTGTGATGGATTTTAAAGTCTTCCTTGGGCATCCACTGGGTCTTGGTTTAGTATCTCTGGAAAGATGCCAATATCTGAGCAGGCACCAGTCCTTTAAATAAATGGAGTAGTGTTTGTATAGACATGTATGTGCCCTCCCACATACTTTATTCAGTAAGCCATTTCTTTCTTTTAATTTTTAAAATGAAGGTCTGTCTGTGTTTTCAAGGCTCATCTCCCATTCCTGTGTTCATACAAACAGCCGTTCTTCCTAAGTGCTTGGACAATGGGTGTGCACCAGTGTGCATAACCTCCAGTGTAAGCACAACACTGTCTATATGTAATGCAAATGCTGTTAAATAATTATTACATTACACCTCTAAAGAGTTATAAGAAAAGAATAGTATGTGTGTGTTCATTACAGATTCACTTTTTTTTTTCCTGTTAATCTGCCTTTGATAGAAGTGATAGGTGAGGAATCTAGTGATAGGGACACCTGTGTCTCTATGTGAAGAGGATTAAAGTAAGAATTTGAGCTACTTTTGCTATCATAGATAGATTTAGCTTAGTAGACTTGTCACTGAGAGCTAAGTGAAGTGTAGAGGAAATCCAGAAATGAGGACGAAAGGTCCTTTGTGAAGGGAATTGGGCGGAAGACACAGAATTACATATTTGTATTATACGCATTTAGATGAACAAGGGTGGTGGTTTCAAATCATGAGAGCATAGCAAGTACACACCTCTGTCTCCATTTGGTCTCTCTGTATGTGCACACGTGTGATACTTAAGCAAAAATTAGCTATTCCTCAGATTTTCCTGCTAGGCCTCCCTTTTTGTTCAATTGCCTTGTAACTCAGCAATGTGATAAGTGCATGGATCTCAAACTTGCCTTACCATCCCCGAGACAGAGTGATGGCTTTGCTATGAGCAATTATACATAATGGAACTTCTTCCATGGGTTTACTATTAAGATACTAGTTTAGCCAAGAGAATCACTAAACCTATGGTTGATTACTAACTATAATTCGGATGGGGCTTAGGTTTGCAGCACAGCTAACACATCTGTCAATCTTTCCTTCTGCTTGAAAACATTTTCAACCATAATCACAAAATAAATCAATAATTATAGTTTCAGCTCATTTTTAAATACCATAGCTATCAACAAATTATATAAAAGTGTCACCTTTCCAGATAGTCTAAAATTTCAGTAAATTTGTAACACAGGAATTGAAATTTTACACCTCCAACAATATTCTCACACTTCATATAGTTCATTGTTTTAAAGACAAGAGCCAGGAATTTATTTTTCAGAGAATGATGCAGCTCAAGGTCAGAGTTTCCATCTTCAGTGCTAATAAAGTTTGTTTAGAATCAGCTGCTGGAATTTGGGACTGTTTTGAAATAAGGTTTTGAAATACTGACTGTTCCAAAGCTAGGTGAAACAACTCGGACTTGTTACAAAGTTACCCTCTAGTACACCTGCTTACTTGGGTCCAAAATAGATTGGTCAGAGCAATTGTCCCAAATATGCAGAGATTAGGACAATGAAATTTCAGAAACACTGTTTATCATGATATTATTTAAATAGTTGCTTTGTGGAGACAGTTGCAATGTGAAGGACCTTTGGTTGGGTTGCTAGTGTTACTCAATTGTCTAGAGGTGACACAGACTTCTGAATGTTGGCATTCAAATCTAATAATTAGGAAATGGGTGACCACTAAGTCTTACAGCCTGTGAAGGCAGCCATCTAGACAGTGTTTATTTGTTCAGTAAGAAAGGTGCCAGGTTCTAGTGTGAAAGACGTGCCTGCAGATATCACAAGCTTTGCATCACTCAACTGGAATTTTATCTGGGAAATTACTAACTAACTAGTCAATATTCTGGTGTTTGTATTACACTTTTTCTCCGCCTACTTTGCCAAGTAGGAAGAAAAACAAACATGTACATATTCTTTATACTATATACATAAAATATTTCAATAAATAAGTAAAGCAAAGTGCTGAGACAGAGGCAGAACACTCAGAAAAATGTTTACTTTTGAAAACAAACTGGTGGGGGCTCATTCTAATTCACAAAACCCCTAGAAACAGAAAACTGTGTGTTTCTAAGGAATGGGAGCAAGGCATAAAACCCCTTTCTAGCATGCAGTTGTATTATTGCACATATCAACAAATATGTTTTAAATTTTGTTCCTGCAAATATGTGGAAGGTGGAGAGCACTTGCCCCATAAGAAAACATAATCTGTTTCCTATTTTTCTTCTTGAATTGCATTTGAAGAGCAAGTTCATATTTTATAACCCCTAATCAGAAGAGACTTAAGATGCTCTGCCTATCCACATTGTTCTCTGGGTCTTTTACACACAAGCCTGAAATCTGTACATGTAAATTATTAGAAATGTGTCCCCTTTTGTTTTCTGTACATGTGCATTCATAGTCCCGAAAGAAGTGTGCTGACCTGGATGTATAATTTGTCTCACATGCCCTAAATAGAGTCAAAACATTCATAATTTAAACCTGATTAGGTAGAATCCTCCAACCATTTTCCATAACGACCCTTAGAGAGAAGTTCTGAATATGCCTTTATTCTATAACAATTCATTTCTAGGTCCTTGTTATACACAAGAATCCATTAATAATTCTTCCTAATTTCCAAAGTTAGCTCACACCCTTTCCCCATGATGCTCTATTGAGAAAAGACAAACATTAATTTTTCCAATGTCTTTTCTAATTATATCAACATAGGAATATTCTGGCTCAAAAACATACCCACATAGCTTATACTCATAAAGCGAAGGCCTCTTCAGAATGTGTCTTTTAAAAGCATATTAAACTCAAATTTTACTTTGTAAATAATGACATATAATTTAAGTTGCAAGGAAAAAGACAGTGCTAACACATGGTATTTGTGCTTCAGTTGCCCTTGCTACCCCATTAAAAGCATAATATTTGCTCTTCTAAACAAAAGAAGGTTCATAATGGAGGTTTGCAAAATATGTGTTTTAATTATTAAGTTTAAAGACAGATAGGAAATGAAAAGAAATTAACAGTAATAACAAAGTTAACCTGCAGTCTTGGCAAGAATATGCTAATTTCATGCTCATGCTCTTCTATATACTGTTTTAATAGAGCAAAAACAAGACATCTACTTTTACCAGATCCACAGATAGTTAGACTTTAATTAAAGGCTTCATTGACCTGTGCAAGCTAAAATATTTCTTCCTACCATGAGTGGTATCCTCCTGCATCTGACTTCCTTTTTGCCCCCCCCCCCCCTCTCTCTCTCTCTCTCTCTCTCTCTCTCCCTCCCTCCCTCTCTCTCTGTAGGTTCATTGGTTGAAGGATGAGTACACCAGGCCTTATTCAGGTGAAAGTTCTCAAATGCTTGGGGAATTGCATGTTTTACAGACTGGCTCTCAGTTACTTTTATGTAAAGTAACTTTCTGAATATCTAATGCAAGTGAGACTGGCAGACCTTTATCAGTCCACAAGAATTAGTGGAGTTCATGTATCACAAATGCTTCCCACTCCAAGTGCCACTGCACCAGGGAACCCAGCATCAGTTGTGGGTGTTGTAGTGAGCACCTAGCTCTCCCATCAGAGTTCTTGTTTAGGGAAAGTGAAAGCACTCATTTAAGCAAATGGTTTGACATGATTTTCTTTATTAGAGACAGGGTCTCTGTAGCTCAGGCTGTTCTGAAACTCACTCTTTTTCTGAAAATGAATGCAGCCTCTCATAATCATGGGTGCTGAGTTTACAAGCTTGAGGCACCATGTCCAGTTTAATGTATCTTTCGAACTATGAAAGAACCCCCAATGGAGTGGTTAAGAGAAATAATTTATTGTTTGACATATTAAATATTGTTTTCTATTTAAGACATAAATGATCTTAGAAGGGCTTTAAAAACATGTTATCCAAAGTAGGTGGGAACATTCACCTGCACTTAACTTGTTTTTGTTCTTTGATGGATTCATGTATTTATGTAATGAATCTCAGTCATTATTTTTTTTTAACTAACCATTCTCTCTTTATCACCCCTCCCATTTCCATTGAAAGCTTTTTTCTTTATAACAAGTTCCCTTCTTATTTTCAAGTTGTTATTTGCTGGAGAATGGACAGTTTACTGGTGGTTCCACCACTGATAAAAGTGACACCCCATCCCAGCTATTATTAGCTATCAGTAGCTCATCACTTAGGAAGGCATGAGGCCAACTTGCTCCTCCTCCATCCATGATTAAATATTGACAGGTTAAATCTTGTACAGTTTCTGTGCAGATAAGCACAGCTGCAGCAAGCTCATGATAGCATTGGCTAGATTATGTCAAATACATGCATACCTCTTCATCCTCTGACTCTTACATTTTTTTTTCTGTTCTCTCTTCCACAGTGTTTCTCAAGCTTCAGAGTTATTTAAATAGATATTTAAGGCCAAGACCCTGTCTCTAATAAAGAAAATCATGTTAAACCATGATTTTCCCTTATTCTCACCACTCTGACCATTTGTAAGTGGCCATTAATGGCCACCAACTGCAAAAGACACTTGTGAATAAGATTTAGAGCAGCACTAATCTGTGGTTATAAACAAATATAGAAGGCATTTTCACAATATGGCTAATTAGCATAATGTAAATAAATAAAAGTAATAAGTACTCATTGAGTCCAAGGACCTCCCAATCATGTGTCTTTGACCAGGTTTATAGCATCAGGCATGAGGTTTCTTCTTTGGAAGAGCTCTAAAACCCAACCAGAAAATGGCTAGTTACCCTTATAATGGTCATGCCATTATTGCACCAGATGATGTATCTTGCCTGATAGTTGACTTATATTTTGCTTGCTCTGCAAAACCAGTATGATTTTGTAAGTTTGAGTTTTATCAGGACTTTGACTCCCACCAGGAACAAAAACTCAACAGGGATCACAAAGCAAAATCACAAACAAGCCTGAGAATAGCATTGTGAAATATCAAACATCTTTCATGTTGTCATTAAAATCTCAGAGATTTCCAGAGAACCTGGTTTAGAACTGTTGTGGAATATTCCTTTACACTTTGTGAAGATATTTTACTGTGATTGGTTTCATAAACAGCTAAATGGCCAATAGCTAGGCAGGATTTACAGCACAGAGAGAACACTGGAAAACAGAATGGTAGAGTCACAAGGAGACCTGGGGAGAAGCATGATGTACATACCATGTTGAAGAAGAGTTCTGCCCTGCAATAGAGCGTAAATAAAAAATATAGGTTATTATAAGTTGTAAGAGCTAGTTAGTAACAAGTCTAAATTATTACTATCACTGAGCATTTATGATTAATAATAAGTGTCTGTGCAGTTATTTTGGAGCTGGCTGATGGAATAGAAAAGTCTTCCTACATATATCCATGAATTAGTTATGTAAGAAGTAAAGCCTCATTTTGGAAAATTAAGAAATTTTTCAACGTTTACCCGGGTAAGCATGCCATTGGTTTTTATTTCACTTACTTTGAATGCAAAATTTTCAAATGTGTTTTAGGGATTGGAAATCACTTCTATGTATAGAAAATCCATAATTTATTATTTCTGACACTGTTTCAGTATGCATGAATGCTCTTTTTGGAATAGCTATTTTTACTTGAAACCTGTAGCAGTGAAATATTATCTATATCTATATCTATACCTACATCTACATCTATATCTATCTATATGTCTTTGGACTTCTTTATCTTTTATTTACTGTAATTATAGCTGAAGAATCTGTATGTATGTATATAACATATTCTTATGACAATTATTTGGAAATATTTCTCTCTCTATTTGTCTTCTATTTTAGAAGAGTAAACAAAGACACAGAGTAGTTCAGGCAGTATGCTGAACCAAGGCACCATTGGGGTTTGAAGCCAGAATTCCCAACCCAGAGCTTGAATACTTCAGTACCATCCATCATGCATGACACAGAATGAATTATTTACTTTGACTTAGCTAAGTGTCCTTCTTCCAAACCTCTTTTCCCGTCTTGCTTGTCTGAGATGTTGGCTTAGTTAGGGGTCCTATTGCTGCAAAGAGGTACCTTGACCACAGCAACTCTTATAATGGAAAATATTTAATTTAGGTGGCAGCTGCGAGTTTCAGAGGTTTAGTCCATTATCATTATGGTGGGGAGCATGGTGACAAACAAGCAGGCATGGTACTGGTTACATCTAGATCAGAAGGCAACAAGAGTGGACTGTGACACTGAGCAAAGCTTAAGCAAAAGATATCTTAAAGCCTGCCCACACAGTGACACATTTCTTTCAACAAAGCCACACCACTTCAACAAGGACACACCTTCTAATAGTGCCACTCCCTATGAGTTTATGGAAGCCAATTACATTCAAACCACCACACATGTTATAATAATGTTCATAAATATAGTTGCTGTTTGAAGCCTGAGGTTCTTAATTCCCTATAGTTATAGGTCACCAAGTATGCAGAAATCTAAAAGGTATTTCTCTGGCTGTGTAAGGGTCTGTATGGTTGATTGTTGTGTTTCTTTATGTCATGCAGAGTTCTTATCTCCTGGTATACAAAATGCTTTTTGACCGTTTCATGGGGAACTCTTATTTCTTTACTTGAGTTCTTCTTATCCCAATGCCTGAATATGAACAGCGATTTACCAGAGAGCTACCTGAATGTTAATTGGCGATGAGAAAATTTCAGAAGGAAAGTGAGTTCATAGTTGAGTTCCATTCAACAGTATTACGGTTTAATAAGGGTCAGGATAAACAAATAGGCCAAATAAATGTTTATTAAGGGAGAAACAATTCACAACACAGACAGATGAACGCAGCAGTTGGAACTAGATGCTCCTCTCTCTGCATCCCGCCAGCATGAGAGCATTCCCCGCCTCCTTCGGAGACTTAGTTCCACAGGTCACTTCCGCCCCTGGCTCCACCCCTCAATGGGTGTGGTCAGTGCCACAGAAACAGACACAGTGAATATCCTACTACAATTCCCCTTTTAGTCTAAAGAAAAGATTTAAGCTTGATACAAAACTATATACAAAACAGTGAATAACAAATGTGCTCTAAGAAGAGGAAAATCAAGAACAAAACCACAAACATATCTAGTCCTAGGGTGAAGGCATAAGGAAGTTTACAATAGAGTTGTCCTAAGCTGGAAAGTTTAAGTCTAGTACCTAATATATCTAACAAGGAAGAGAGAATAATACTTGTGATAGTTTAATCTACAACCTCATCAAGACCTAAGAAAGAACATAACAATACTAGGTTAGACAGGAAGTGCGGATGGGCAACTTCCAAAAGGTGCAGCGAGGACAGAAACAGCAAGCTACCTGGACAGTCACCCAAGGTCTCACAGCAACGTTGGTACAACCAGTTTTGGCTAAGGCCAGGAGTATTTGACAGACCACAACAAAAGCAGGGAGACAGAAGGGCTGTCTTACCCTGACTTGGCAAGGTTCAGCAGTCTTCTATGTTTGTCTCCTGCAAGCACACAAACAGGGCAGGCCAAGTCTGGGCCAAATTCGGCAACACAAAAAGCAAGGCTGATGCCGCAGGGCTCTGTGCGAATGCAATCAGAGGGAATGGGCAGAAGATGAGCAGTGGTCTCAGGGCCACGATGGAGATAAAAGGAGTTCTAGGGCAGGGTGTATCCGCCTGGTTAGGCAAGGACCCTGCCCGTTCGGAGAAGGTGGGGGTAGGGTGGCACTTCTGTCACCTGGGTGAAACCCAGGTGCCGTGAAAATCCCGATCCCGCTTCTGACACCAGATATTGCGGTTTAATAAGGGTCAGGATAAACAAATAGGCCGAATCGATGTTTACTAAGGGAGAAACAACTCACAACACAGACAGATGAACGCAACAGTTGGAACTGGATTCTCCTCTCTCCGCATCCCGCCAGCAAGAGAGCATTCCCCGCCTCCTTCTGAGACCTAGTTCCACAGAGACCTAGTTCCACAGGTCACTTCCACTCCTGGCTCCACCCCTCAATGGTTGTGGTCAGTGCCACAGAAGCAGACACAGTGAATATCCCACTACACAACAGTTCCTCAGTTAAAACACCTGCTTTTACTGATGTGTATAAAGGTTGTAAAACAATGTAAAACAATGGAAAATTAAGACCTCATGCCTTTCCTCCTACTATACAGTATGGGTATTATAGCATACAAAATTATGAAAAATGAAAAGAACTCATAACTACAACATCCACATACTTTCCAAGACCTTTTCCAGCTTTTGAAATTGTGGTTTTTATTTTGCCATTAGAACAATTCTGATTTCCCAGGTTTTATAGTCTATCTTGATAACACGAAAAAGAAACTCATTTGTAAGAAATAAAGCCCATTTTTAGTAGAACTCAGTGAATTCCCCAGGCCCCATGCTGTAAACACCACACACCTGATTGCAGAAAGCTTCAGAAATATAGACATTTGAATTTTGGGGTTCCTATGCATTGCTTTCTGGGTGGATGTTTTCTTGCTTCCCCCTTGCTTCTGATATTTGCATCCACTGGGTGTTGCTTGCTTGAAAACAGACACGAGTAGTCCCTGCCTCTGTGGTTACAGGGTACTCTTCCTGTGTCCATCTTAGTGACTTTGATCTCTTCTGATTGGGATCCAGCCTATTCTGGAGTAACTTCAATTGAACTTAACTACTTCTATTTGAAAGACTGTTTATATCCTCATGAGATTATTTTCTCAGATACAGGCTAGACCTGACTATAACCCAGTGATAGTTTTGCTTATCTTGATTCCATCTTTAAACAGTTTGATTAGTGTGTGTGTGTGTGTGTGTGTGTGTAATGTTTTTCAAACTTCCCCATGCATCTTCCAAATGGTACAGACCTAATTACCAATGTCCAGTGTCATAGTTTAGTATCATCTGTCAATTTGAATGATCCTAAATGTTCTGAGAAGAGGGAACTGAAAATTTCCTGAGATCAGCTTACCTTGTGGCAATACCTTTGAGCCATTCACTTACTTGCTACTTGATGTAGCAGGTATATGCCCACTGTAGTTGTAATTTCTCTGGCTAGGAGAGCCTGGGTTGCATGAGAAAGATAGCTAAACTCTGAGCTGGGGAGCAAGCCAGTAAGGAGTGTTCCTCGGAGATTTTTGTCTCAATTCCTGCTTTGTAGCTCGACCCTACAGTCGAACAATGATTGACTATAAACTGTAATCTGAAATAAACTCTTTGCTCCCTCTAGTTGCTTTTGGTCATGGCATTCATCATAGTAATAGAAAGCAGAGCCATGAGAATTGGATATAGACAATTAAGGTAAAATGAAGATACTGGTGTGGGCTCTGCTACAAGATAACCAAAACAGAAATGTCAGACAATGCGTTAGCTGGAAGACTGGCTAAAGACTATTGTTGGCAAGAACCAAATCATAAACATCCCAGTAGCTCTTTTGGGGGGATGCCTGCTGCCAGCACTGTACATAGATCATACAGCTTACATCACCAGTACTACCAGTACTTCCCCCAGCACTTCCTGATGTGGAGTGTCTAGCTTGCTGCCATTACCTGCACACCTTCTGGGTTTAGTGTTAACTTCTCTTTGCTTGTTTGTGTTGTGAGATCTAACCAAGTTTATATAGGCCAACGGGATAGTTAGAAACTAATACTAATGGGATGGGGGCTCTATATCACCTCATGCCTGGAAAAATAACATTTACCTGTCACATTAGTACTTCCTCATCAGGACTAATAAATGTGGTGTAAAAAAAAAAGAAATTAAAAATAGAAGTTAATATGAGATACCTCCCCTTGTCCCTACACTTTCATCTTTTAAAGCCTTGTTTGTCTACTTCTTATTTGTTTAGAAATATTAATTGAACAAAATAATAGGATACATTGTAACATTTAAACACATACCCATAATATTCTTTGATCATATTCACTCTATTCACCTTTTACAACCCAAGTCCCCTTTTTCTTCCTAAATATCTCCCTTAGATATTTTTCTTCTAAAATGCTTCATGTGACAGAAACTATGTCATACTTATCTTTGAGGTTTGACCTATTTTTTTTTAACATTTGATCTCTAGTTCTACTATTTTCCCAAGACACCATAATCTAATTCTTTTTATGGCTAACACTCCATTGTGTTTACATATTATATGTTTTATTCATCCATCTGTTGACAGGCAACTAGACTGATTTCATAACAGTTATCGTACACTATTGCTACAATAAAGAAGAGTACACAAGTAATGACTTTGACTCTTCTGAGCACATATCTAGGAGTTACGGTGGGATAATATTATATAGTTCTATTTTTAGCTTTCCTGAGAAGTCTCCATAGCAATTTCCACAGTAATTCTACAAATTCATATTCTCACTAGCAGTACTTCCTTATTTATTTATTTATTTATTTATTTATTTATTTATTTATTTATTTTAGTTTTCTGATGATAGCCCTAGTGACTGGGGTAAGATGGAATCTCAATATGTTTTTGACTTGCAATTCCCTGGTGGCAGAAGATATATTAAATATTTCTTCCTCTAGATTGTCATAGGCCACTTGTGCTCAACTCATCTACCCATGAATTTATTGAATCACTTGTCTTTTGCTGTTAATTCTTTTGAGGTTTTTCTATCCCTGGATATTAATCCTCAGTTAGATAAACAGCCGTCAATGATTTTCTTGCATGATGGAAGTTGTGTTCTCACTCTGTTGATAGTTCATTAGAAACTGTTTCATGGGATGCATGGCAATCCCAAATGTCAGTTCTTGCTATATTCCTGAGGGATGAGGTCTTCCCCCATGTTTTATCCAGTAGTTTCAAAGTTTCATGTTTTGTTTAAATTTTTCATCCATTTTTAACTGACCTTTGTACAGAGTGAGAGAGAGAGAGAGAGAGCATGATGTAGTTTTGGTCTTCAAAAGTAGATACCCAGTTTTCTATGCAACGTTTTTTTTCCCCCAATGTATATTTTTTATATTCTTTCCCAAAATTTCCATCATCAATTTCAGTTGAGTAACTTTGGGTTCTTATCATGAAAAAATAATACTGCATTCAATTTTAAATATATATTTTATAATGTGAGAGCTGTGAATTTTGTGTAGCATTTCTCTAAATCATAAATACATTGAAATTTTCATGATTAACATTTTCTTAGAATGCCTGTTTTTGTTTGACTTATTACTCTCTGTATTACTTTTACAGGCTGCCTATTACTGAGGAAAACATACTTCAGTAATAAACTTATTATTCTATTCAGCTCTTCTTTGCATGACACCCTGCTTCTTAATTTCCATTTGACAATGTACAGTTAACATTAGTATTCACTGGTGAGACTGGCCAACATACACCCAGTGGTTATTTCTTCTAGAAAGTATTTTGTTGCCTCCTTTGGTGTGATAGTGACTAATTAGACATATGAGATCATGAAGAAATTTGATATTAAATCACTTATTTGGAAGTTGTGTTTATATGCTTCACTGATTAGTTATGACTTACTGCTAGGGAAAGTAATTTAAACTTTAGGATATTTATTCTGAAATTCTTTAATAGTTTCTTCATGATTCTTTTAATTTCATTGAGAGCTATGCTTAATGTCCCATTTATTATTTTCAATCTATTAATTTTTGTTTAGCTTTTACTCTGAGCAAACAAAAACCAAAAAACATTGTTTTTTTTTAACCAAAGAACTACTTTACTGATTAGTGGATGGATGTCTCACTTTCTCCTTTACTATAGGTTTAAGTAATTTTTAATAGGTAATTTTAAGCTTGTCATTTCATTTACATTGCTACTAAATTAATTATAACTTGTGTAGTTTGGTAACATGTTTCTTTCTGAGACATAGCTTTGGTAATTCCATCTATGTTCTTGTAGGCCTCATTAATTTCTAGAAATTTTATGGTTAGTTTTGAATTCTTTATTTTGAAATTATTTTAGCAAATTGTTTTAATTTAGCTTCTGTTGTTAGTCTTTTTAATCTTGAAGTAAAATACAATGTCTCTATTGCCTGCACTTGTGAAATATGAAATATATCTATTATATTCAGAATTATGGTCAAGTTAAACAAATTAAATATTTTTACAAATATTAGAATTAGAAAGGAAATGTAACTTTTAAGGCATCATTTTATTAGAATATTAATATATGTATTAGTAAAATATAAATTTATTGTGTATCAAGTATGTTTATAAAATAAGTATGTTTATAAATGTTATACTCTTATTGTTTTCTTCACGAGATATTTTTTCACCAACTCACTGACATAAATTAATACTGTTTTTTAAACTTTTTTCTGTGTTTTTCTTACCCTTCATTGTTTAAGTGATATATTGCTTTATTGTTTACTGTATAAAGAGTTAGTAGAATTATAACCTTATTCCATTTTCTCCTTATTTTTCTTACACCTTTGGTAATATACATCATTATTTCTTTGAAATCAGTAATATCAACATACCTTTCTTCCTATGTTTTGGTCGATTTCTTTACTGAAAATCTTTCTCATCATTTTGTTTCATTAAATATATTCCACATAGGGCAAAATATAGATTTTTAAAAGAATTTTGTTTTGTTTCACAGTTTGAAGAGAACAGTCAATCCTGTGGGGAAGGCATGACTGTAGGAGAAGAGGCTGCATGTTCACATCTTACAGACAAGAAGGCTGAGGAAAAACAGCAAGTGCTTGTACTCAGCTCACCTTTTTCCTTTTTCATTTCATTTATTTTCATTTCATTTATTTTGTCAGTTCACAGTGTAGTGCCTTCCTCATTCTGTCTTCCCTCCTTAGTTAACCTTCTCTGAAGTGCCCTTACAGTCATTCCTAGTAATGGGTAGAGCCCAGTCACCTAGGTGACTTTAAATCTAGTTGTTGACAATATTAACTGTCACATTACCTGTCTTTACTCACTCAATATAGTAGTCTTTTAGGAACTTGTTTTCTGTGTTTCGATGATCTAGAGATTGAACCAAGGTCTTAAACTGAAAGCCTTCTATGCTGACGGAGATGCCTAGTTCACATGGTTCTTTTGTCAAGAATGCTTTCTTTAAATTCAAGTATCAGACTGTATGGGATCAGCATCTTTTATCTTCACGGTGGCATTGCTATTACTGGCACAGAGATGTGACACATAGATGAGCTATTGTGTTAGATTCATTTCCCTCTGCTCCTTTAACCTATTCCCCACCACCAATAGGACAAACATCAGAGTAATCTTTTTAATTATTTATTTATTTTTAGTTTTTAGATGATAATTTGATACATTTCTCCCCTTCTGTCCCTCCCCCAGCTCTCCATATAGCCCTCACTTTCTGCTCGCCTTCAGATTCATGGTCTCTTTTTCTTTTATAACTACTTGTTATATACAGATAAATATATGTAAAGCATATATATTCCTAAGTATAACCTGTTCAGTCAGGTGTAATGCTGCCACCTTCATGTGTTTTCAGGAGTAATCATTTGGCACTAGACAACTAATTGTTGTGCTGATCCCTGATGTCCCCTGTCCCCAAATTCACTAGGTTGCCCACAGTTCTTTGTGTAGAGTTGAGGCCCCACGGGCTTTTCTCCATTTAATTCGGCATATTCATTGATATCATCATTTTGGGCAGTCATTCCAGCTATAGTGTATGGGTAGGAGACACAATGTTATAGTGGCTCTTACTATCTATGTGCCCTATTTTAGGCATGGGGGTCCCTGTGCTCTCAGATAAGCACTAGGAAAACAACAAATATTAAACACACATGGTTGTCTCTTCAATGGGAAAGATACATAACCTGAGTTTTGCCCAGAAGGGTGGAAGTAGAAATGGTTAATAGCCAGTTGATCTTTGTGCTATCTGTATGGCCAAGCGATGCTGTAAACCCAGCCACCTGCAGTGCCACAACACCACCATACCCTCACCTTGAGCCTATATTTTCTATGGAAGATGTCACTTGTACTTTACAAAGAGTTTTGATGTAGTTATGTCTTGAGCCCAAACTGTGTTGTGCACATGGAATCTACTTAAATATCACTAAGACACTTATCTCCATATTTTGATGTGTTGTTTAAATATGCCTAAAATAAACCTCTCAAGGTCAGACTCCAAAGTTTGAACCAACACCAGCTACTGAGTCGTGTTGAACCAAACTGCTTTCTTGCCTCTTGCAGATTGGCACTGCTGGCTGTGGTATTTTCAAAGACCCCACACTGTTTGCTCTTTCACAATATCCAAGTCTCCTTTTCTTTTTGGAAATAAAACTAGAAGCCAAATGTGTGCAATTCAAACACGGATGTGTTTTTTAAACTGAGTGATATTAATTTCTCCTATTGCTTTTATGTTAATAACTTTTCATTAATTTTTGTCATTTTTTTCCCACTGTACCTTTACACATTTTAACTTTTCCATCTCCCTTCACCTCATTCTTACTACACACTAATGATGTTGTTTTATTGATAATTCTGTTTGGTCCATTTCCATTGCTTTTGTATTTATTTTGGAGAAGAGAGTGAAGATTTGAAATAAGCCAGGGAAAAATGGATTTTAATTGAGTCTAGTTTCTTAGTATCAATGCTACAATACTTTGGGTGTCTGGGTCCAGTGCTTTTAGTTTTAAGTAGAAATCTGAAGAATTTGCCTGGCTGAGTCAAAGACATACACTTTATTTAAAGGGCATTTTATCTAGATACTTTACAAAAGATGTTCAGAAACAGTGTATAATGAAAGAACTCCAACCAGTTACTTAATCATGTACTTACAATTTTTTTTATAACATCGAGGAGGAAAAGGCATTCTATTTTAAGGGAAAGTCAGAAAAATAGGTCAGTACATATTTCTTCACCATAACAAAGGAAGTCACATTGATAGGAAGGTTTGGGAAATTTTAGATAAAGTATTTTTATTACCAATCTATCAAGTTTGTAATATGCATTAAATTTATAAATTTGTGATATTGTTTCTATTTACCAACTAGAGAAGAATTCAAATTAATTACTCAAGTATAGTATTGATTCTATTCTTCATGGGAAAATGAAATATGTGATATTTGTAAGCACAAGTGATATCCTATTTTTTTAAGCTATTACAATGTATATGCAATGAAATGAGAGTTACTATTAGAATATTGGCATGCTATAGCTCCATGAAATGTTTACTGATTATATGAAATTAATAATAATAATAATAATAATAATAACTAAACCTCTGATTAAGAAGGTCTAGACAACTGGACATATCATGTATCTCCACTATTTCTTCAACTCTGGCTTGTCTTGCTTAGTGATTGTCCAGTGTTTTCATTAATGCATGGTAATCATTCCAAAAAAAAAAAAAAAAAAGTCAAGGCATTCCATACTTAAATTCGTGTTTCCAAACCTCTGTTTCCAACTCAGATCACATTTCTTCATGGTTAAATGCTACCTGCTTTCTATTTTCTAGGTGTACATTTGGACACAAGCTTCATTTTCCTGAGTGGAATTTTTAAGTTCACCAAGACCAAAAGCCCAAAATGTTGTCCCATGTTCCTTACTTTTCCCAGTATAATACAGCTCTCATTATCAGGTTTGTCAAATACTGTCAAATACCTGCTGAAGGAAAATGCAGCTTACCCTTTCTTTCCAAGAACTTTCCCCAACCTTCTTGGATGTTGGCCTTTATTGAAAAAGCTCTAAGTAAATTGTCACCTGAATGTTGTCAAATGGATAAAATCCTGTGCTCGGATGTGACAGCAGAGAACCCACCTTAAAGGACACATCCTTTCCCCCCTACCTGAAAACAAGAAACCTAGTAAACAAAATAGAGACATTTTCTCATTAAATTTTGCCTTATGATCCACAAGTAAAGTCAATCATAGGGTAAGCAATTGTTCTCATCCCCTTTTGGCTGTAAGGGAAGTTCCTTTTGGCTGTAAGGGGAGATTTTATTTTTTTTAAAGTAAATTTTTAACTTAGATATGCATTATTGTACTAACTCATACAGCTTGTTTTTGACTTTTGATCAACAAGAAACCTTGTTGGCATCCATCTAGATTTCATAGATTATAGGGTACATTGTATTTGTCATCCTAAAGTTTATCTCTGTTGGGTTAAAAAAAAACCCTTAAGATTGGTTGCAAAAATTTGGCTTTTAAATAGGTTCTTACTTTCTTGGGTTTAATAATTCATATATTTTTATCGCATCGGGGGCATTTTCAGTAAGTCCATTATACCTATATTTTCTGTACAGTCAGTAAATTTTGTAGCTCTTAAAATCCATGAAATGAAATATAGGTTTGAGAAGCCATAACACTATCAATACATTAATATTTATGTAGCTCTTTTCATGACAAACACTCTGAAATGCTCTCTGGTAGGAGGAAGTGAAATAAAGCATGAAGAGAATGCCAGTGATTACAAGCCAAGAGGTCACTTTCAAAGAGAAATGAAATGGAATGTGTGTGTGGAAAAGTGATTGACCATATCCTATGGAAGATAAAACATCAGGCACAGGGACCTCAAGGTTTAGAGACAACTTCTCAGTGACTGACACACCAGTGTTTTAATTAACTAGTTAAGTTTGGCACAGATATTACCCTCATTCAAAAAACACGGGTTCATAGTTACCTAATGATGAACTTTCTAGTGCTTCAACCCATGGCCACTTTCACCATTCTATTAATAGGATGTTGAGCCAGGTGGTGGTGGCACATGCCTTTAATTCCAGCACTAGGGAGGCAGAAGCAGGCACATCTCTACAAGTTTGAGGTCATCGTCTACATGGCAATTCTAAGACAGTCAAATCTACACAGAGGCAAAACAAATAATTTTTAAAAAATAAAAAAAGACTGTAGTTCTACACATAAAATGGATAAACAAACTGGTAAAATATAGCCATAAAGACCCATTTCTTTATACCCAAGAGACCAAATAAGTGATAGTAATTATGCTAATTTATTTTCGTGATAAGGTCATTGATGAGTGAAAGGTATCTCTGGAGGAGAAATACTTTTCTGTGTGAACCTTCCTCTTCTCTAATCATGGGTCTCTCTGCCTAATTTCCTTCAGAAATGGTGCAATTCAAAGGTTTCTTCTCTTGAAAACATTTTTAGTTCTAATTGGGATAGAAATGATGAAAAGGCATAAAGAGTGGAATTATAGCATAGGACACTGGGGGAAATGTACTATAACCATGAGAGGCAGGGATGGGAGCTTCCAGAAGGTCATCTAATCCCAAAAACTTTGAAATACTGTTTTCCTAGAGCATTTTAGTGGACCACAGTTCTTCAGTGAGTAGAAAAGCATTTAATATTTAGCCAGTATGACCTCATTACTCTACAAAAACATTCCTCTAATGAAAGATTGCTTGCTGCTTGTTGACACCCCTCACATCTGGATATGAGAGGCCTGGGCAAAAAGCTGACCACTTACTATTTGTTTTAACTAAACTCATTTATCTTACAAGAAAGGGACATAAATGAGAAAGAACCAAGAATTACTCGCATACTTTATGATTCTGTCATGTCACTTGAGGATCATGTTTTGCTGGTATAATTGCACATTGCTGCAATAAAACTTACTAGCTTAATGATCTCTCTCTCTCTTTCCCTCTCTCTCTCTCCCTTTCCCTCCTCCCCCACCCATGCTCAAAATTTCTAAGCAAAATGTCTTTATACAAGTCCTAATTTTCTGATGTAAACAAGGTTTTGCTGCCCTCCTTGCTATTACTCCATTGATAGTTTAATTATCTGGTTCATCTAAGTTCCATATCAGGTGTGGTACCCCAGCTCCTGTGACATTCCAGCTTTTTGTCACATTCCTTGCCACATACCAGCATTCTTGAATGCTTTAGGATGCCTTCCTCAATTCACGCTTGTCAGGTTCCCTTTCTCCACATTTATAGCATAATGGAGGCATCAACTTTCCTAGAGATACATTTATAATGTCCCGTTCCTGCCTGAGTTCTGCCCTCACTTCAGATATCCTCACAGTACCCTGCCCCATTCCCTTATCACTCTGTTATTGTATGACCAGCCACATCTCAAACGTAAGTGGTCACTTCAGTTCATTGTTCCCTTGCATTTTAAGAGTCTGCGATAGTTATTAGGAGAACAAGAGGAATTTAAATAAATAAATGATACCATTAGGCAAGGAGTTTTGACTCCATGTAATTACTACATAGGTCTACACAGGAAAACTCCTTGTATTTAGGGTGTCTTGTAAATGACTCTCATTTTCCTCATGATAATCCTTACCTGTAACCTCATCTGAGTTCTCTGGCTGCTCAAATTGAATGGCTCTGTTTCTGTCCTATCAGAATTTACATTAGAACCATTCTGTAACCCTACAGGCTATTTGATAATTAAATCAATCAGTAAAAACTAAACAAAGCAAGTCTAGCAATTCAACTTAGAGGCTTCAATTTTGCTAAAGGTCTGCTAACAACCTCAAGACCCCAGGCTGCTTTTCTACAGCAATTATTTATGCATTTGTTTATTTAACTTATTTACAGCTCTTATTCATGGATCCACAATGCAAGTAAGCTCACTCTTGGGGTAGTTTTATCTTTCATCCTAAATTAGAGGCTTCATAAATTAACATCCATTTTTTCTCAACTGTATTGTTTGCTGACTTACAAATTTTCCAGGCAAGCAATTCCCAAACACAGCATAGATGCTTTCTGCAGGTTTTCTGTGGACCTGTCTTCAGCCAGCAGCTGATGGTATTAATGAGGTCACCTATGACTTTTATGGATGAGTTGTTGTTCATTGGTCTTAGATAGAAACTAGGCATGGACTGAGCCTTTGAGTTACTGATATTTGTTCAGAATTTGACCTAACACCCATTATTGTAGCAGATTTGTATGTGTTTTATTTGAGGTAAGGTCTCTCTGTATAGCCCGCACTGAGCTATAGCTTCTGGTCTTCCTGTCTCAGTGTCCTTAATATTGTGATTCCAGACTTGTATTACCATGTTTAGCTCATTGCTGTACCTTTGAGATCTTAATTTCCTGATTTATTGCACTCAAGTGGTCTGGAATGACTTTTAAAGGGAGACAGTGGAGGTGTACTAGTACTTAAGTTAATCATAATTTCTGGCTGAAAACTGTACCTCCCTTGTTCTCACTCTTCTGTGCCCCCTGACTCTCCCCTACCCTCCTTCAATTTAAAGATTCATTTTATTTTGGTTTTCTCTTTAAGCATATACATTTTTGGTAAGAAATTTTTAAAAATACTATAATGTTAGAAAAGCAGATTCTATAGTACTTACTTTCTTGCGATGAATTAAGAATGACTTACTCGACATGTGCTTATCATTCAGTAAATATTTGTCCAAACTTTACTATATGCAGAAAACTCAGTAGTGAGGGGAAGTAAAGGTGAAAAGGAAAACTAAAAAATAATATTTGGGCGATTTTCAGGTAAAACATGAAAACCAAGTAATGATAACCAGTCTCCGCTCCTCCCTCTCTTCCCTCTCCCCCTCCCTCTTCTCCTCCCTCTCCCCCTGCTAAAGCACGTCAACACACTAAATGCTAAATATTTTCTTATGTGTAGTTGGAAAAGTTTCATGTGTTTGATACCAGGATAGAAGATTAAATATGGAAGAAGAAGAAATTGTATCAGTTCTTCCCAAACTTAGATGTTATGCTTGCTTTTTCATTGCAGCTTCCATTTAAATTGGTTTATAAATAATAATGCTGCTTATTGCAGGCAGTCTCCTCCAGCTGATGCCTAAGAATGTAGTTTGCAATAATATGTTTTATCTTTCTTAGGCATAATTGTAAGTTAGTTTGCACTATACTTAAAAGGAATGCTTTCTAGATACTTGATTCATTTTTACTGGAATGATGCCAACTGCTTTCTGTGGATTTTAGACTATAAGCAGAGAAGTTGTTTCTGTCCCTAGCCCTCATGTATGTGGTAAGATCTTTCCCTAAGAAGAGCCCCTGAACCTTGGTATGAACTCTCTCTCGGTCAAGTCCCTTCAGAGCATGCATGGGTTCAACAATTGGCACTCAGTCCTCTAAACATAGTTTTCATTTTAAAATACCAATTTTCTGCACTGGTTAGCAGCTTGGTAAATGATTGCCAGAAATTGAATGGTCACCTGTGCTTCAGCTAGGTGCCCACACACAGCATAGTTACTGAGTTGTATGTGTTAACACTATCCTCAGTAATGTAAAGCATGCACTGGCTTATGCCTGAACAGCACGTTTTAGTGACTTATCTGTAGTGTTTATTTATAATACCTTGCCTTCTCATTATGTCATCAGTTTGTCCCACAGAACGCCATTAGAACAGTCCTGTGCAGCTCTGTAGTGTATTTACTGGAAGGGTTCAGTGGTTGGTTCAGTTTAATAGAGAATCTTCTTCAATAGGAAAAGTTCCCAGTGCTTTGCTAAAACAATTGGTATATCTTTATCTTGCAAACATAGTAAATTTCACAACTACTCAAGCTGTTCTGCCCCTGCTGACTGATCACAACCTGGTGAAAATTTGAGCTCTCCGCTGTGTGCCTTGGATTTTACAACATAAATATTCTATATTCATCACCCTGGTTTCATGCCATATTTTATTACCCTTAATATTTCATTACTTTAAATTTCATCCCAACTAAAAACACATTTTATTTTTCTACTTTGTGCTTCCTCTTGAGATAAAATGTCTTAAATTATTTTTTGAATAAGGCAGTTTTGTTTTTTGTTTTTGTTAAGTTTAGCAATAATCATTGATTATTAAATTTAAAAACTTTTAATCTTTAACAATAAAGAATTCAAATAATGATAGTGAGGTAGCATGTGAGAATGGATTGGTATGGTAAAATGATAAAAAGAGAGAGAGAGAGAGAGAGAGAGAGAGAGAGAGAGAGAGAGAGAGAGAGAGAGAGAGAGAGAGAGGGAGGGAGGAGAGAGAGAGGGAGGGAGAGAGAGAGAAATGAGAAAACCTTAGGAAAAGAGTACTTGAAATGGAAGTTAAGCCACTGAAAAACTCACTTAGGTAGCATGCCTGGTCTTTAGAAGGCCCAAAAGACTTACAGTAAGTAGAAATATGTACAGGGAGTACACTAAAGTTGAGCAATGAGTAAGAACATGTATGCCACCTTTGCCTTTATTCATTTCAGCTACCTTTATATCTCAAATTTTGTCCCTGATATTATACTCCAAAATTCAGAAAGATGGGAATTAAGCAATCAACTCCAGGAATTTGGTTCCTGATGGGGGATGTCTTTCTGTATGCTGTGAATATATGTTTCTCTTATTGGTTGATGAAGAAAGCTGATTAGCCCAATGGACAGGCAGGATGTGGCCAGTCATGAAGTATAGGCAGGGATACCAGACTAGGAGAATGCTGGGAAGAGGAACACAGAGGAGATCAAGAGAGAGATGCTACATACCTGGTGAGAAAGCAAGAGGCTTGAGCATCATCAGTAAGCTAAGACCATCCAGACACATACAGATTAATAGAAATGGGTTACTAATTAAGAGAAAGATAGCCAATAAGAAGCCTGAGCTATAGGCCAAACAGTTTATAATATATATAAACCTCTGTGTATTTATTTGGAACAAAAAGGCTTCAGGACTGGGTGAGACAGAAACTTCCATCTACAGGTTCCCATATGTATAGAACATTTTAGTTGGGGCAGCAGCTGGTCATATGTTGTTTGATAATGTCTTAATTATCTAGTGAAATCTTAATCAATATGAATCATATACTAAGTAAACTATTTGATAGTCTTGTTGTAGCATCACTAAATGTCAGACCTAAATATTTAGTAACATCATTCTGTAGCATCACTAAATGTCATGCTTTCCTGAGTTTGGATTCAAAAGAGCAGAGGGCACAGAGCATCAAGTTGGCTCTTCACTACTGCAGTGAAGGTTTCATGAAAGGAAAATTACATTAGCTTAATAAAGACATAATTGAAGGCAGAGTTTCAATGAGTCTTCCAGACCCAAGATAAATGAGAAGTAGGTATTTATTCTGACCTTTTGATGCTCTCCACAGCCCAAAAGAGCTTGAGCCAACCCATTATCTACCTTATAATGGGTCATGTTTGCACCTGAAACCATGGCCAAAGGGTATGGCCACCACCACAAGTTCACTGGCAAGGCAAGATGCCACTACAGATAATTATTCTTCCCATCCCCAGCATGGCTTAAGGTGAATCAGCTTTCCTAGGGATTTAGTCTTTTGGCCAGATTATTGACAGGCTTGCATAGATTAACTCTCATGTGTTGTATGTTAGTCTCTACCCAAGGCCACAGGTACATTCCATTCGTTTGATGAAAAGCAAATCTCTTTCCCTTAATGGGTCTCAATGTAACATCCTCTCCTTGTATCCCTGACATCATTTAGGAGATGGGATGAAATTAGGAAATATATATATATATATATATATATATATATATAATGAAATGATTTTCATTTCACCATGAAAATCCAGTGATGCAGGTAGACACTGCTCACCAGAACTGATTAGTGACTGGACTGGCATTTCAGTCACACTCTCGCTTCCAGCCTCTAGGGCTTCTTTCCGGCCACTGGTCAGGACATTCCTGGAGATGCTGCTTTGTTCCCTGACCTGAACCATTTGTTCATTTTCTATCACCTCTTCTTATTACTACCACCTGTCATAAATGTACAGTGATAATTTCCGAAGAGCTAATAACATGAAAGAAGGGTGGCTGTTCTTTCTAATGAAGTTAATCTCACTTTAGGTGTGGTCCACCTTAAGGAGCTTGTCGACTCATTTAGCTCTGCTGTAGTTGCTTCATTTCTGTTGATGGATAAGATAATGGAGACTCAAAGGCTACATACTGGATATCTGTTGCCTTTATTTGCATGGTTGTTGACTGGACCAAAGCCTTTGCAAATCAAAAGCAAAGAAAATAAGAGTTCTAAGTGTTTTATTTCAGATTGTATGTTAAATCATCTCAACTTTTCTTTTTTGGATAAAAAAGATTAAGCACAAGCACACTGGCAAAACCTAAAACACCCCATGGCTTTGCACATCAGGAGACAGTGTGCTGTGCTCCCAACAGAATAAACTGTATCTACAAAGTAACTTTATCAATTTAGGTAGAAAATTTATTATTTTTTTTAAAAATCACATACAAAACAGACCATGCAACCTAAGACTGTAATTTGTCACCCACTGGCTGAGAGTAGAATAAATAGCATGAAGGAAGTGAAAGTTTCAAAATTCTTCTCCAGTTTTCTCATTATTATGTAGATAAGGCTAATTTCAAAGGAGCTATGCTAGTGAAGATATGGCTTAATGATAGAAATTAATGAGGTAAGTTTTTCAATATTTAAATCAGTTCTTAGTATTAAGTTAAAAATTTGCCAAGGCAAATTAGTTATTTTAAACCTTAAGGATTTCACTTTGCTTTGGTGGTATATTAGGTGGGTGAGAAACTTGCTGTGTTGGGGTAACCGGGTCCCTTTTCTTCTTGCCATAGGCTTTCTTGTGAAATAAAGGGACTAAGGAGGAGGTACAGAGTAGGTTTTTTTTTCTTTTTCTTTTTCTTTTTTTTTGTTACTGACTTTTCTCTCAGCAGAAATGACTGGTGTGCAGAAATGACTGGTGTGATGGAGACTTTGGGCGGAATCAGGTCTATGTTGTGCAACCACTTTGTCTACTGTCTCTTAAAGCCCTCCCACCCCCACCCCTGCCTTTGCAGTACATGTGCTTGTCTCTCTCTGAACCATTATGCTCTTCTGACTTCACATTGGTTATGAATACAGGCAGGTAAGAGAAAAGGAAACACATCTAGGCTGTATCAATTCAGTCAGAACCATCCTCATATTCTCAGGAAGAGCAGGAGGAAAAAAACATCAATACTTAAAGGACAAGAAATGGCATTCACTCTCAGGCAACTGCAGTGTCCTCATGGAAATGCTCTCAGCCAGAAATTGCAACTAGGAAACAATTAGACACACACATCTTGGTTTTCTATCTATGTGTATCAGCAGTAATGACACATATACCCTTCTCCAGGTATAGAAAACTGTTCAGTTTGTGATCAACAGATTCAGCATAGGCAGCTTGCATTGGAAAGCTCACATTCCAAGCTCTTCAGCTATTACTTAAAGGGATGCAGATTCATTTTCAAACTAAGAGCTGAGCACTGCCCCCAGCTCACAGCTCTGAGATGAAAGGTATCATTTATAAAGGGTTTCATTTGCTTTGAAGGCTCAAATGCCTTTTCTCAGCCCTCCCCCCAATTTGCCTTGACATCTATTTGAAACGAAAAGATTATTCAGCTTAAGATGAGAGCTTGTAAGTACTAGGACCATTTCCTGGATGATATACTTTGTTGCCTTTTAAAATAAGAGGATGATTTTCTTACATGATAGGAAGTGCCTTGGACTTCAGATCTTTGCTTTTTAGAAAACACCATTATTTGTCAATTTGAGGTTTTTGTTAAGCTTCTTGCTTTAGAAGACCTTAGAAAGTTTTGAAATATAGCCCAGAATTCAATGTTGAATATTATAAAAAAAGCTAGTAATAGTAATACATGTTAGGTGTCAGGACAGAGCAGGAACTGAATATTTGGCACACAACTTTCTTCTTAACAGCTTTGCTGTTGAGTTAAGAGGGTAAAATACAGAAATTGCTTTTGTATTCTTAGAGAGCACACACACACACACACACACACACACACACACACACACACACACACACACTTACATTCATGACCAAAATGGATTTTGTAGACATCTTTTAAACAGCTCCTAGGTGGGAAAAGTTAACACTGACTTTCTAAATGTTTTACCCTATTCAGGAGAATGACTGATGGTTTCATAATAAAAAGGGTAACTTGTATAAATAATAATTACAGACCCTTCTCAGCTGTCACTTCCCAGTACCATAACCTTGGCTGTGGCTTTTATCTCTTGAGTACTTGCCTTCACCGACCCCTTTCCTTGTCAACCCCCAGCCTTTTACCACGTGACAAAGGTAAAAGCACTCTGCCCAACCAGATGGATGAAGCAGTGGCCGTGAGGTTAACCACAGTTCCCTCTGTCAATCATAAAGTCTTTTTATTTTAGATGAAAGAGTGAACATTTGATCTTTGTCCCTGGCTTCCTTTTAGATGGAAAGCCATGTCGTTTACCTGATTTTTAAATATGACCTTGTTACCTGAGCCATCTCCATCTACCAGGCTTTTTGATCGCTGGGTTAGAAACTGCTCTTGCCACAACCGTTCTAGGGGTTGGGGAAAGGAAAATTAGCTGAGCTTAGGAGTTCGGACACATGAGAATGAACAGACACATGCATGTCAGAGTTGAGCTAATTGTTCCCGCAGTTATAATCACAAAGAGTCCCCCACCCCAGTCCTTTCTAGATAAATTCCACAAGGCCATGGATGCGGTGACCCGGTCCTTTCAGTCCCAGGTCTGGAGAATGTGAAATGATTTTGGTTATGTCTATCTGAGAGACCTCCAGTACTGACCCTGGAGTTATCAAGCGGAGATCAGAAACAAGGCAGCAGGGTCTGTCACCTTTGGAAGAAACAAGATTTGTGAAAAGCACCGTTCCTGAGCTGGGTATTTCAGCAGAATTAAGTATGAGGAGGGTAGGGGATAGAATACAGATGCTGCTATCAAAATGGATGGCTGTGAGCGGCGGCTAAGCCAGTACGCCTACTTACTTATGCTTTCATCACTATTAAAATGCAGTCCTGGGTCTTCCACTGGGTAAAAATGATTTTGGTCACAATGCATTGAAAATATAATGGAATAAATAGAAGAAAGATCAGTTTTCTGCTTGTAGCTCTGCTCAGATTCAGGATTTATTATTTTTAAAGTTAGTATATAAAAACCCCTTTGGAAGAATCTCCTGAATTTGAAGCAGCCTCCTTCTTGAGAAATGTCTTCTGAAGTTGAACTTAACTACAATGGAAATGAAACACAGAAACACAGTATAAATTAGACTGGTTCTTTTTTATATCACGTTGGTTGTGTGTTCCTATAGCAACCCCTCCAATTTTTCTTGCCCTTTATTGACCAGATATATTTTTAGTGACTCCTCACAAGCTCAGAGCAGAATAAAAATGATGAAGACAAAAAGGATGTGTGTGTGTGTGTGTGTGTGTGTGTGTGTGTGTGTGTGTGATCAGATGGGATTTGGAACCACTCCTTGCTCTTTTTCTGTCATGAGGTAACTTATTATGGATGTCTTCTTAATTTCAAGTATGTGTCATGGATTTTCATTTCCTTAACTTAGTGATTAGGATTCTTGCAATCCAGGAATTTCACACATAGTCAGGCCCATATTTTTATCTAGAGAAATTGGATTCTTAGACAAAAGCTAGCCCATGACTATGTATGCTTGCCATATTCAGGCTATATTTACCCAACCTATGCTTGCAGCTACAGCTCTGTCAAGAGAAATATAAATATTAATGAAATATCTTTCTCATGAAGGGGATATTCAGGGAGTGCTCTTTGTCTGTCAAAGCTGACTCAATCAGCACACACTTTTCTGGACAGATCAAATGTTTATAAAGTTACAAATTGACATTTATCCGTTTTGTATTCCCATCACAGAGCTTTCTTTATTGGGCCTTGGCATTTCAATATACCATAGGGTTTTCTGTGGAGAAATTAAACATACAATCTCTCCCTTTTCAAGTTGAGATAAGTAGGAGGCATAGCTCATGATCCTTTCCAGGGTCATTTGGATGTGAAATGCAAACACTTGGTTATGTAAAAAGGTTGTGGTCAGTCACAGAGTCATCTTTTTAACCCCTGTCTGTTAAGAGATAAACTCTACCACAAATGGAGTCATTCTTAAATTATTTGTGACAGGGTCTATTGAAAATCCAGGAGGAAATGCTTTTGTTATGTCCAGCAAAACATTAGTGTGTGATAAGGACTTTTTTCCTCCTTGAACCTTTGTTTCTGTCCAAAATCTATAAAAAGAAATAAACCAGTGGCACTTTGTTTCTCAAAATAAATAAATAAATAAATAACTAAATGTAGGTATTTCCAAGAAATAAAAAAAATAAAATGTGCATATTCAAACACACATACACACACACACACACACACACACACACACACGCACACACATATATATTTCAAGTGATTGGCAAGAACGAGAGGAAAATTATTTCTATTTATGGCTAACATTTCCTTATGAAATGCCAAAATCCCCATTAAGTATGAAGTTGGTCACAGTATGTTTTCTATGTGCTAGGGTCCCTGTTTACCAAGCTTCTTATAAATGTTATCAGACGATTAAAATATAAAAGTATGTTGTAATCCTCATAATCCTTACAAAACTAATTTTAATTTTTGAAATTATAATTGGATTACATTTCTTCCTTTCCCTTCCTTCCTCCAAATCCTGCCATAAATGCCTTCCTATTCTCCCCATTCAAATTCATGACCTCATTTTTTTTCTAAAACAAAACCTATTTGTTACTGAATGCATACACACACACACACACATACACACACACACACACACACACACACACACACACACATATATATATATATACATACATACATACATACATACATACATACATATATATATATATATATATATATATATATATATACTGTTCAGAACTGTTCAGTTTGTATATTGCTACTTGTAGCAGACCACTTGGCACTAGACAACTAATTGGTCTGCTTTTTTCTTGGAAGAACCATCTCTCCTGTTCCTAGCTTTTTTCAGTTGCTTGTAATTCTTTGTGTAGATTTGCTGTCTCATGGGCTTTTCTCTATCCAGGTTGTCATGTTCATTGGTGTCATACTAGTTCAGCTGACATTTGGGCTAAGAGTCCTTTGGTGTTTCTTCTGATATTAATAGGTGACATGATCTCAGGAAACCCTGTGTCTCTGACTCTCACAGCCTCTTCCTGGATGTTGTCTGAGCCTTGGATGCAGGGGCATTTCCTAGATGTATCCATTGGGACTGGGTTCCACAACTCTGAATTTTTATATGTTGTCTTTTTCTGTGATGTTCTGTTTGTTGCAAAGAGAAGTTTCCATGATGACTGCATGGATCTATGGGTGCAAAGACGAATGTTTAGACATTGTTGTTAGGAATACAATGGTCTAGTAAATAAGTAATTGTTGATTCTCTCCAATAGCCATGATTTCAGCAATATTCGTTAAGTAGGTTTCCAGTACCAAGGGTGATCTCCCTCTCAGTGAGTGGGTCTTGAATTCAAAAGCTGTTTCAAAGCATTCTACATACCATGTTTTAATTTCCACCTGTTTACTTATATATCTCTTACATTTACTAATGGAATTGAATTTACAAATTACTAGGTTCACCAAAACATTTTGCATTGTGACTTGTTTTTGTGTGTTGGGTTTGGAGACTAAATATGCCAGAGGCTATGTGGAGAGAAAGGTAATATCACAGACAAAGATGCCTGCCCCCATCAAACAGAATAGAACCCTATAGTAATTTCTTTTGGTCTGCTCAGCATCGTCTTTGAGATTTTTCTTTTCCTACTTAATGAGACTTAACACTATAGCATCCCTGTAGTACATCATTGCTATGCCAGGAGTGGAAAAATAACTCAAGTCAAGCCAATTATAGTTCAGAGTTCTTTTTGTTTTGTGCAATGGACAGAAACACTGGAGTTGAGGTCTTTATACCCAAGGGCATTAAGAATAACAGATACTGCTACAGTGTAGAAAACACAGCTGAGATGAAAGCCTATAAAAGAAAATGAGAGGAAGACAATTAGAATGACTTCCTAATGACCTCACTCAATTCCTGGATTATTCAATACTTCATGTAGAATTTGTCATAGACTTTCATAGGCAGATACACTAATGTTATGTTTACTGTCATTGTTTAAGTTTGTTTCAGTAAAGTATCACTAGTAACCTAACAGGTCTTGGCTAATACATGGAATTTTGTGGCATTTATAAAATATCTTAAGCAGAATTTGCAATTTGCAAGTGAATGACACAAAAGGGTCAAGACTATACCCTCCCCATGACTGTGGAAATGTAGCCTCTGCCTCTGCTTCTTTAAGAATATTTTATTTCTCTACAAATCTATTCTGTATGTACTCTCATGACTTCTTTACCTCTGCATGGCAGTAGATTGAACATTGTATGTACCATAAGGCTCATTTTTGCTGACTTAATACTTTGAGTAGTCACTGTCACTTTCTTTAATAATTTAAAGCAAATGTGCACCTGCCCTTCACCTGCCTGTCCCCGCCTCACCCATTGCACCAGTTTGCCTTCAGTGTCCTCCACCTTCATTGTGTCATATTATCTTCTTCTTAATGCTTCTATTTTTTCAGTAGCACGATCCTCTTTCTACATTGCTGGTCTTCAGCCACGTCTCTTTTCACATTGACATGTATATTTTAACGGTGTCTAGAATCAATTATCCCTCCCCTTTACCTCTATGCAGTCTTAGTTAGGGCTTCAATTGATGTGAAGAGACACCGTGACCACAGCAATTCTTATAAAAGATAAAGTTTAATTGGGTGGCTTACATTTCAGATGTTCAGTCCATTATCATCGTGGTGGCACATGGTGGCATACTGGCAAATATGGTGCTGAAGAAGGAGCTGAGCATTCTACATGTTTGATCCAAAGTCAACAGGAAGTGAGGTGAAACACTGGGTGTGGTTTGAGCACACATGAGACCTCAAAAGCCCACCCCCACAGTGACACACTTCCTCCAGCAAGGCCATACCTACTCCAACAAAGCTAAACCTCCTAAGAGTGCTACTCCCTATGAGCTTATGTGGACCAATTACACTCCAGTTTCCAAAACACACCCTTCTTCAACATCTCTTTCTAGTTGCCTACTTTTACTTTCACTCCTGGTTGAACACACAGAAAGATTCGAGTCTAGAGTCCATGTATAAGGGAGAACATGAAGCATTTGTCTTTCTATGCCTGGGTTACCTCACTCATAACTTATTTCTAGTTCCATTAATCTGAAAATGTTATAATTTCACCTTATATTATTTTCATTATTCTTTCTTAGTTGATGGACATCTGTGCCAATTTAATTTACTAGCAATTATAAACTGTGTTATTAAACATGAAGGAGCACCTACCTCTTGTGGCAATATATGGAGGAGTCAAATGGTAAGTCTAGTTCTATCTTCTAAATGACTCTGTACATTGATTTCCATCCTGTGTTTGTCAGCTTATACTTCAATTGAGAGTAAATGAGAGTTCCTCTTTCCATACACCCTCACTAACATTTGTTGTCTTTTCTGGGTTTTGTTTTGGTTTTGCTATTTCCTTTTTTATTATTCTTAAAAATTGCCATTTTGCCTGGGATGATTTGGAATCTCAGAGTACTTGTAATTTTCATTTTCCTAATCCCTAATGATGCTGAACACTTTACGAGAGCATCAATATGCCCATGAATCCTCCATTGAGATCTATAACCCATGTTGTGATGGGTTTCTTGTTTTGTTTCCTTGGTGGGTTTTTGTTGTTGTTGTTGTTTTGTAGTGCAGTTCGTACATTTTAGATACTGATCCTCTGATGGACGTGTACTTTGTCAGGTTTTTCCCTTCTCATTTTGTGTGCTACATCTCCACTCATTTGACTTCACAGAAACTTTTGATTGTTGTGAGGTCCCATTGTTAAATGTTGGTCTTATTTTATGAATGACAGAATATCGTTTAGAAAGCCCTTACCTGTACCTATATTCTGTAGCACACTATAGACTTTCTCTTCAGGCACTTTCAAAGTTTCATGTTTTACATTGGAATCTTTGATCTTTGAGCTATTTGAAGCTGATTTTTGTGCAGTGTAACAGATACGGATGTAGTTTCCTTTTTCTACATATATACCCACTTTCTTTTCACACCATTTGTTGAAGGTAGTATCTTTGAAGGTGTATTTTTGATGTCTGTGTCTAGTATCTGATGGTCATATTTGTATATGTTTAAATGATAAATGTCTTTCATAAACTTGGGTAATTGAATGCTTGGCTCTCAGTTGATGATGATATTTGGGGAGGTTGAGAATCTGTTAAGACATGGAGCCCTGCTGGAGGTTGTCACTGAAGGTGGGATTTGAATTTATAACCTTGCCCGACTTCCAGGACACTCTCCTTGTGTTTCTTGTGTGACAAAATATGACCAACCAGCCTCCTGCTGTAACCACTCATTTCCATGATTTCCTCAAAATTATGGACCCATGTTTTATAGGTTGCTTTTTAGAGCAACAGAAAAGTAATTGATACACCATAATTGTGTGGACCTTAACATGGGTTCTCTTCTATTTTTTTTAAACAAACAAACCAATTTTCAGTCTAGTACCATGATGCTTTAATTACTGTGTGCCTTAATGCTTTTAAATCATTGTGATATAACACCATGATGGTAGTTGCATCTTCCTTGCTGGTTGAGGTTGGGCACGACAACTGGTGGCCTGTACGGGGAACCTCCTCTTCAGATCAGAACTTCTTGCAGTCAGGGCAGTGCTGGTAAGTTCCTAATGTAAGGTGGGACCATAAAGACCGTGGAAATAAGTGGCAATAAAGTCTCAGGCATTGAACGAGAGGTTCTAAGGAACTAAAAGTAAAATTTTTAAAATGGGGACTTCTCAGTCTCATCCAATTTTTCTGGCTCTTCAGGAGCTACTTTTGTCAAAAAAAAAAATAAAATAAAGAAAAGCACACTAGAAAGATTCCTGAGCGAGTGTGATGCCATTGCACCTTGGTTCGCAGTTTTGGGAGACCTCACGGTAGCGTGCTGGGACAAGTTAGGCAGGGATCTTGACTTCGCTTGGAACAAGGGACGCTAAAGTCCGGAGTCCGACCTGTTTGGAAGTTATTTCATAGCTGTTTTGAGGACCAGAAATGCTGTAAAGAGGCAGTGGGAAAAGGGCAAGCTGCACTAGAAATGCTACAAGAAGAAAGATCAGAAGAGGTTAAGAGCACAGAAAAGTCAGATACGGACGAAACAGATTCTGAGGAAGAGTTATAGGCCCTCATAGAAAAGGTTCAGAAACAGCCCCTTAAAGAATGGAGAGGGGAAGGAAAGGAGAAATGGCGATGTAAGAAGGAGGAGGACCCTCCCGGGACAATGTTGTAGCACCTCATCCTTATCAGAGTGAGGAAGGGCGAGCCGAGGTACAGGGTGTTCCTTTTGCTCTGAGGTCTGGAGAGCCATACAAAATTACTTAAGTCTGGCCTATTCAGTTTTCCAGGATGCCCAAGGCAATAGATATGAGGAACCTTTAGACTACAAGGTCATCAAGGCTTTGGCTGAGTCCATGGGAACATATGGAATTTCAGCTTCTTTTACTGTAGCTCAAGTTGAAGCCCTAAGTAGACATTGCATGACTCCTAGTGATTGGAGTGGGCTGGCTCAAGCATGCCTAAGCCCCAGACAGTATCTGGATTGGAAAGCCTTTTTAATTGAGTATGCCAATGAGCAGGCTGCAGCTAATCTGGCAGCCAGAAATACAGCATGGGACAGGGGCATGTTACTTGGACAGGGACGCTTCTTTGCCAATCAACAGACAGGATACCCAATACAAGTTTTTGAACAAGTAAATCAGATTGTCATAAAATCATGGAAGTCATGACCCAATAAGGGAGAGGTGAGTGGTAACCTCACTAAGATACTGCAAGGCCCTAGGGAATCATTTTCAGATTTTGTGGCTTGTTTGGCAGAGAGAGATTTTGGCATTACAGCAGCCATTGTTGCAGCTATCTCTTTTGCAGTTGTGGATTCAGTCACGGCTTCCATGGATATCAGCACATCGGTGCGGACAGCCTCTAAGCTAAATGAGTTGTCCAAGAATGTGGCTACCGCCTTAGACGCTCAATCCACAATTGGTGCTCAACTAAAAGGAGGTTTAATGATTGTAAACCAAAGAATTGATCTGGTGTAGGAGCAAATAGATACCTTGTGGCAGCTGGCCCAATTGGGATGTGAAATGAAATATCCAGGCTTGTGTGTTACCAGTGTTCAGTATGAGAACTTCACAGGTGCTGCTAATTTGTCACGACAGTTGTCTAGCCATCTTTTAGGAAATTGGTCTGCTGACTTTGATGACTTAATGGTACAGCTGCGAATGGCCATCGTTGCAGTAAATTCAACACGTGTGGATGCGGGACTGGCTGCCGGGTTGTCATCGTGGTTCGCTGTCGCCATGGACCATCTGAAAGAGTGGGCGGGAATGGGAGCCATGGCTCTCCTCTTGTTGTTTATCACCTTCGTGGGCCTGTGGTGCCTTTGCAAGATGAGGTTTGCTCAGAGTCGTCATGCAGCTATGGTTGTCCAGGCATTTACAGACATTAAGGCAGGGCAGTCCTCCCAAGCATGGCTCACAGTCATGAACAAGAATTGATCCTTCAAGCTCAGGTTGTATGGCTTAGCACTGCACTCGAGTTAGCTCTGGAAGCTAGCAACTCCGAGAAGGTCAAGTCTGGTTGCGTGTGGGTTGGTGTTCGAGGCCCCACCTCCAGGAAAAATATACCAGACAGGATGGGTGTGGCACTGACTTGGCTGACTACCAGGATTCAGGGTCATTACAATGTGCACTGTGTTACTGGAGACCAGACCACCACCTTTGCCTGTTGCATTATTAAAACAAAAAGGGGGAATTGTAGAGAGCTGCGAAGTGCCTTGCCTTAAAGATGGCGCTGGCTTCCGCCTTCCATCTTCCCAATGGTGAGCACTTTCTGGTGTAAACAAGTCCTTATTTGGTTAAGCCTGTTCAGTCTGTTTGCTTCCACGTTAAAATAGCCTATCTGCAGGGTCCACGTAACTCACTGGGGTTGGTCAGCACAAGGGGATTTAAGCCTGTGCGAGTGTTTCCCCGGGGCAGAAGAAGCTTGTTCAAGGATCCTGAATAAACTGCATAAAGAAGATCTTCCCGGAGTTGCATCTTCCTTGCTGGTCAAGGTTGGGCACGACAATTTTTCAAGAAAATTCACACAGCGTTTTCACCATAGATTCCCAGGAAAAAGAAAAAAGAAAAAAGAAAAAAAGAATGCTTCTTTCTGTTCATGCATCTTCTTTTTGTCCTACAATTATCTCTTTCTAGCATAGGTCAAACTAAGGGTTTCTATTGCTGTAGCAAAATGCCATGACCCAAAGCAGTTTGAGGTGAAGAGACTTTGTGTGGCTTACACTTCCATATCACAGTCCATCCTGTGGATTTGAGGACTTTATCCTCAAATAAAGTCATGACAAGAACTTAAGACAGGAACCTTGAAGCAGGAACTGAAGCAGAAACCATGGAAGAGTGCTTCTTACTGACTTTTTTTGTCAATGACTTGCTCCACATGCTTCCTTAAACCATCCAGGACCCAGCTGCCCAAGAGTATCACTGCCCACAATGGGCTGGACACTCCCACATCAACCCATTAATCAAGAAAATTCCCAATAGGCTTGACAACTGGTGGCAACCTAAAAAGGGTAACATAGGTGAAAAGACAGTAATAAGAAGCTAAAATCTAGAAAGTGATGAACATCCTAACAATGGCCAAGTACCAAACAGAACTCACATGCTTTCTCACACCATCAGGGTCTCATTTCCGAACCTTCCCATAATTAATGCCTCTGTTTATGCTGTGTTCTCTGGAGCTCAGTGATCATTCTTTGCAAACTTTGTCCCACCAGGGCTGTGCTCTGCCATAGTCATAACAAGATTAATTGATGGAGATTAGTACTGTCTGCCTTTGACATAAGGAAGATGACTAGGGATTACAGAAGGAAATAATGATACTTTCAAGGTACGGTACAGTAATTCCGTGGTAAAATTTTCAAAGTATCTATTTACAATTCTGTGGGTAAGCATCACTTAGTATAAAATGAGGTCTAGTGACAGTGCAGACATTGTTTCCTCCCTTGTACTGACAGACATCATTATGTTCTTTATTACAAGGGAGAATATTATTTTCATAATATGCTAGATCTGCCTAAATCTCTACTAACTATATTGTTTTTCCACTAAGTATTGTTTGTTTCTCCTTTTAAAACTGAAATACCATGACTCCCAGAGACAATTGGCATAGAATTAAAATGTTTCAACATAAATTTAAATAATACCAAGTTTATAAATATTTCCCAGATAAGTTATACCTTAAAATTAACAATATTAAGGATGGCAGTTTTATAAATAAGTACAATTTTATATAATGAATTTTAATGTCTACATGCCCTAAAACTTTATTTAACTTTTTTATTCATGGAAATAATAAATTAAAATGTATTCTGGCTGCTCTTTCTCCTTTAGGGGAGATTTTTTTTTAAACCATAGGCCTCAATATCCACACCCTGGTCTTATCCTTTCAAACAGATTTGGTCTGTAGTTAAATTAATTCTACCTAAGATTCTTTGCCTGTATTTTTATTCTTTTTGTACTTCAAGTAATCTTATTTTCACCTTTAGTTAAACCTCCAATGTCTGAAAATCCCTTAAAGGGTTTTGATGCCAGGAGCATACATTAACACAGTGTTGCCCCATAGCTTTTTCAAAATCCAGCTTTGAAGTTTCCAGCTCTCCTGCTATAGCAATTAAAGGACAAACCAAAATTTGCCTAGTCCTCTTCTCCCAACCCAAAGTTGGCTGAATGTATGTTATGGAACATGTGTACTTGTTTTTTATGTGATTTTCCCAGGATGCAAAGAATTATTAGCAATAATTTCAGTATCTTAAAACACGAGTTTGTTTCTGTAGATTATCTAATTCTTTCACTTTAGGAAAACAATATCAAAATAGGAGGTGATGCTCTAAAGATCAAGTAACTGGTGGATTTTGTGAATGTTGCTGTTTCATTTTAAGAATTGTGGTAGCTCTATGTAAGGTAGTAATATCTTGATATTAATAAAGCCCTAGAAATATAAACTATACTGAATTAAACACCCCATTTACATGTGCTACCATAGAATCCTGCTAAGTTTCTATACTAATAACTTCAGGAAGTGCTTTGCCTGAACTAGAAATTTCCATCATGCATTTGTTTTTCACATGTTGTGATGTCTTATGAGAGAGTTGTGTTACAATATGCAAAAGCATTATCCTTCACATAGTTGTAAATATGGACATTTTAAAAGAATATGAATAATTCTATATAACACAATAATTTTATTTCATTTTGATTATAAACTAATAAGTACCCATAAAAATACAGAAAATACTCAATTAAAATTTTATAAATAACATGGCTAAGTCCAGTGACAATTACTATATAAAACTTGATATGTGTCTTTAAGATGTTTCTCTTGAATAGTCACACTTACCAAGCCCCCTTAATCATATACATCCCAGACAAAACATTCTTAAACTTATTTTAAATGTAATTAATCATTTCCCCCTTTCCTGTTTCTAATCCCTCCCATATCCTCCCACTATTCATTCCTTACCAAAAGCCAGGTAAAATGAATCATAGTAGGGAGTTAAGTATATCTCTATTTATATATAGTATGAATAGAAGAATGAATCATTTAAAATGTGGCAAGAACTGTATTACCTGAAAAAAAACCTAGGATTCTTCTGAATTCCTGTGTATAAGACAAAATATTGTGGAATAGTTGCCCAGGTTCCCTACTTGTTCTTTACCAGCAGAGTTGCTTGAGAAGAGTCCTGAATCCCCACTGAGACTGGGGATTGGTTCTTAGAATGCTGAAATAGTTATATTTTTAATGTAAGTATGTAGGACATGCTTTCTTTATGAAAAAGTGATTCTACCTACAATGTTTATGTTCACTGTGTCTATCTCTCATCTTTCCCCTTATAACTATAAACTGGTTCTGGTTGATGACAATGCAATGATACCCTATATTTTACAAACTGGTGTATTTCTTAACATTTTCTTTTCTTTCAAACTGTTGTCCTTTGCCTTTCTCTCCTTCAACCCTTTGACATTCTAAGGCTTACATCTAGACTAGACTATCCCTCCACTGCATTTTAAAAATTGTTTTCCTATATATTTGCCTATATTTCTCTCTAAATAGCTTTCAGTGGAATACTAAGTTTTCTGAATGGTTATTTGTACTAGATACAACATGCTTAAGAACAAGCAATTGGGTTTCATTATTCCCCTTTTTGGATCTTTGCATTCACTGCATACCAAATCCAGTTCTGAAGTCATTTCAAGTCTAATAGAGAACTTTGTTTTTTGTCATTGTTTCTTTGTTTTAGGTATCTTCTAACTTGGGCAAACATAATTTATTCCAATGATTTTATATGCTTGGACATATATTTCTATAAAACAGTTAATCAGCAGAATTGCTGGACTGATGGACTGCCTAGTGTCATATAATTGCATCTTTGAGCTAACACGGTATACTGGATCTTCTAAGGGCATGTGTGTGTCCCTTTACTGGGGAAATATTTACTCATAATTGTTCAGGACAACAATTATAGTTTTATAATGTCAGTTCCCACTATTTTATACCATAGATTTTACTTTCTTTTAAAACATAACTCAGTAACCTTTGTTTTATTTTTATTTACTGATTTTTTTCAGTTCTCAGGCATTGTATTACTTACCATGAATGTGTCTGACTTCTTTTTAATTGTATTAACTCCCCAACAATTTCATACATAGAAATAATGCATTACATTTATTCATACCCCATCCTTTTTTTTTCTCTTCCTACTCCTATTAACCTGACAACACCTCATGACATGTTCTTTTAGTTTTGTTTTATGGTCCATTGAGTTTAATCGGGACTGTCTGTGCAAACACTGGGTAGGAATACTCCATTGGAGCCTCATGCCATTAGCAGTGGATTACACAACTGAAGGCAATGACTCTGCCTTTCTTTGAATTTACCAGCAGTGAGTGCAGGGTAGCACTCCAATAGAGAGTTGGAGGATAGTATAAATTTCATGTTTAGGACTGAGCACTCAACTGTCATTTATTCTCACAACCTTATTCTTGCACTGCCGTGAGTCTCTGCTGTTACCAACAGTTCACTGGGAAAAGGAGGCTTCTCTGCTTAAGGCTGACCAAGGGCTTAGCTGCATCTAGTGAGAAGGCAGTTCAACTATATGAGTGTAGATAAGCTAAGAATTAAGTTCATCCACAGGGACCCCAGCAATCAGCTTTTGAGATGGTTTACAGTATCAGTTCAGTATCCTTTATTTTGACTGTGAAAGTAAGATAGCTAGTATCAGTTTCTGATACCTATCTGTCATAATTTAATCTGTATATTTTGATTTGTTCTCTCTTAAATATTGATCAAGTTATTTCTGAGTCTCACATTTTTCAATCGGAGTATTGAAAAATAATAACATTTTTTAAAATATTAAGAATTAACTGTATCTACTCAAATACCTAATACTTAGATGACATAGATAACATATTGTATATGTACAACACTTGAAAATTTGTGGTTATATAATGAACAAAATCTGCATCAACGGTACATAGAAGAGGTTAGTAAACTTTTCTGTAAAGAGCAAGCCAGACAATAGTCAGGTTAGATTTTGATGTCCATTCTGTCTCTGTTGTAATTATTCAACTCTGATGTTGAAGAAATGAAACACTCACAATCAGTATGTAAACAAATAGATATGGAAATACTCTAGTAAAATGTTTTCTTCTTTTAAAAAATGTGGTTATAATATAAATATATTTCTTCCTTTCCTTTCTTCCCCCCAGATGTGTTCATGTACCTATTCAATACTCTTCTTTGAAGTTATGGCTTTTTTCTCATTAATTGTTATTGCGCAAATATATGTGTATGTATATATATCTATATTTCTAAATACAACCTACTCAGTCTATATAATGTTTCTTTTATGTCTGTTTTCAGTACTGAAGTTTTGTCACTAGACAACCACTGGTCTGTTCTTCCCAGAAAAGGGTCACCTTTCCCAGCCCCAGGTTCTCAGTTGCCTATAGTTATTCATGTAGGGTTGAGACCTCACTGGATTTTCCCTGTCTGCTTTGTAATGATTACATTGATGTCATCCTTGTTCAGTTTATGTTTGGGCAGTCATGTTGTGAGATGCTATAGGTGTAGCTTCCATAGTAAATAAAAGACACAACTCCAGAGCAAGCTCCTAGATATCTGGCTCATAGAAACTTTCCATTTCTCATACTGGTTAATGAATAAAGCACTGTTGGCCAATGGAAAAGCAAGATAGGCATGGCTAGGCAAAACCACATTGCATTTAAAGAGCTCTGCTAACAATTCATTGCTGTGTATGAGAGATACAATGAAGGTTTACAGTGTGCTTTAAAATATATGTTGGCTTGGAAGAGAAAAAGAAAAAAAAAACAGGATACAATGATTTCAAAGTAAACCTGGTATACAGAGTGAATTACAGGAAAGATAAAAGTTACACAGAGAAACCCTGTCTAAAATATGAAAAAATAGAAATAAAAGAAATAGAGTAATAAAAAAGCCACATAAAGATGAAAAGCACAGAGAAACTTTGGATATTGTACGCTGTTCTGTTATCTTTAAATTGTTTGACTGCTGAGAAAATAACAACAACTGTTAAAACAAATGCTGCTGGATTAATTCAATTTATATATTTTAATGCTTTGACTCCAAAATTTAAGCCTAAGGACAAGTTATTGGGGAAAAGGATTTCTAATTTTGTTTCCACAGAAAATAAAAAGCTGTGGACTCCTTCCAGACTAATGTGGTTTGATCAGGCAAGATCCCCTGAAGCAACGTCAATGGGACAGTGCAGCCTTGTCACTGTCCAGGATTTCTGCATCTTCTTAGGGTCCCCCATGACAGTGCCCCCTACCAGCAGGAAGTAGTTTGGAAAGAACAATGCCAAAATTCCAAAATATTGTTTATAAATGTTTGTTTTCATTTATGTGGGCTTGGTTATAAATGGCTAATTACCACAAGCAATCCTTTGAAAGGTAAAAATGGAATTATGGTATATGAATGCTTTGTTTTGGAATGGATTTTCATTTATTGATATTAAGGTCAATTTTGTGAAAAGTATATTTCTCCTCTTGTTTAGGTATTGGTTTATATAGCTCATTTAGAATGTAATGTTTAGTTTAACACAGAGTATAGATAATTACCTATGAGAGTCAAAACTTGGAATTAAGTTAGTTAGGATTTCTAGATATGCAGAGATGTATTTGAGATGAATAGGCATTCTTCAAACCTTTCAAAGACCTACAGAATATGGCATTTAAAATGGTTAGGGATTTTCTTGACAGTGAGGCATAACTGCTCCTGGCAACACTACCTTCATCAGAAAGGAAGATGGACATTGAAGAAACTCGTTACGAAGTTTGCTTTCAATATGGCAATATTAGCCATTTGAGCAAGGTACTGCTCTTGTCTTTACTGTTTGATTTTATGCTGTATAAACTGGACACGCAGGACCAACAGAAAAGTGACTGCTGAAACAAGATGGACAGTGCTACAGGGTTCCTGCTTCATGAGTCTGCCAGACACACTATAGCCTATAGGCTGAAGATGGAACATTAAAGAAGAATTTCGGGTGACTGACCAGGAGTGAGTTGTCTCTTTCATTTCTAGAGTTTATATATTATCCTTCTGTGGTCTTTGAAGGAGTTGAAGACATTTATGGTTATAGTTTTCCTTAGTTAGGATTAAAGATAAGTTACATATAGGACTTTAGATTCACAAAGATAGGATAGATGATATTTTCTTTAAGGCTTACAAAATTTTAATGGACTAAATATTGTTAACTGTGATTCTTATTTGATAACTGTTGTATGGTATATTTTGCTATGTTAAGGTTAAAACCCTTCTTTTTATTTAGACAGAAAAGAGGAGATGATGGGAGATGTTATTCTGTAAATATGTTTCTCATACGGGTTGATGAATAAAGCACTGTTGGCCAATGGAAAAGCAAGATAGGCGTGGCTAGGAGACAAGGAGAAAAGAGGAAATAGGAAGGAGGAGTCAACATGGAGAGCCCAGAGAGGTAGTACGCCAGCCGCTCTGGCCGGTAAGATGAGACCACATGTAAATACTTAGATTAGTAGAAATGGGTTAATCATTAAGACAGAGCTAGCCGATAAGAAATGCTAGTAACTGGCCAACAGAATTATATCAAATACAGAGTCTCTGTGTGTTATTGGGGGCTGGCGTCATGGCAGGATCAGATCGGCGGCTGGCAGGAAAAACCTACTCATAACAATTTATAATTTGGTAGATACATAATCTTTATATAAATGTATAAGCTGTATAGTGATGTTTGATTCATGTATCCACAGTATAGTGATCATCTCTGTGTAGTTAGTGTATCTAGTACCTTAAGGTTCCTTGTTGCTTTCAACTTATATTTTAAATCAGCACATACATTTTATATAAATGTGTAATGTACTATGTAATGCTTCAAATCACATGTGTATTGTTTTTGTATAAGTCTCATGAAACATGTCTGTCTCACAAATATTTATTAATTTCTTAGAGTAAAAACATGCAAAGTCCTTCCTTGTCTGTCGTTTTTTTTCTTCCCTATACACATTTATCTGGTGTCTCATCTAATTCACTCTCATTGGAAGCCATTATTGCAGGTGTTACCATTTTCACATGAGTCCAATTAACTTCGTTTTGTGCATCTGAGATTTACTTGCACATCAGAGCTTAGATTATTGGTTAGGAGTTTTTCTATCATTCTTAATTTACGTTGGAAATATCTGTAATATCTGTGGTCAGTTGAGGAGTCATTTATTTCTGCTAGACTCAAAAATGAGGTATCTCAAAAATTAGCCCCTCAGTCCATGTGCTTGGGCTACCAGTTTTAGTCTGTAGTACTAAATTCAAAATGGAGTGATGTTTAAAAAACACAATTATGGCATAAAAATCAATTAAGATACCATTACTGCTTTAGCCCTAGTCATTTTAGAATATATAGGAATAATGATAACCACCACATGCTTTCAGATATGAATGAGAGTGTGCTGTGCATGAGTGAAAGGGGAAAGGCAGAGTAAGTCTAGTCACTATTGTTGTGACTGACTGTTGTTATTATTTTCTATAGAGGAAAACTAGTTGAGAGAAATGAAAATAGGAGAGGAATGGCAGGGATTTAGATGATGAGAAATAGTTTATTTTTTATTTATTTAGATTCAATCAGATAACCTAAACCAATCCTACCCAGTTATCCGAGGCCCAAGGCAGAGAGAAAACCCAAACCAGACCAATTGTGTTATTTGAAAAAGCCTAACAAAAGGAAAATGTAAAAGAATGGAGAAGAAAAAACTAAAAACAGAAAATGACAACAAAGAAGGATGTCTCTGGTCAGCTCTATTGACACTGGGTATTAAATGAAAGAAATAATGAAAAATGAAAGAAGGGAAGAGTCTTGGGTGGTTGTGCAAATTTGAACATGGTCTCTTCCCTTGGTGTGGGATCCAGTTTCAAATCCAATGGCTTCTTTGAAGATGCATAGAGGAATATCACTTTCCTGGGAAGTCATTTACAGGTCAGATGGCTGACTAAACCTTCAAGTCCCCAGGCAGTCTGTCATTGGTCTGTTTGACAACACTAGTCACACCTCTGGGTGGTCCTTTCCAATGGGTCACAGATGCCTTTCATTTGAGTGGTAGGCGCCTCATAGGTCAAGTTGCAAATGTTGGTCACACTTTTGGGAGGACTTTCCTGATGTCTGATTTACATTTGGAACCCATGCCTGTGTTTCACTGGAGACTGTAGCTCTGTGCTGATAGCCACCTCTCTGAATAGTGCATATTTCAGACTAAGGTCTGTTCTCTATCTCTAGAAATATTTTGTTGGCTAAGCATAAGAATTATAATCCCAACACACTAACTGTGAGTCACAAGTCAGAGACACCTGGGTGATCAACAACCAACAGTCAATAATAAAATGGCTTCTTGTTCCTGGTCAAACACTGAGTACGGGAATTTTTTCACAACTTCCCCACTTCCTCCCATGCTGCTGCCTCAGCCAATGTTGTCTGCCTCTCCTCTCCTTCTTCTTACTCTTTAAGATGTCCTTAACTTCCAGGTCTCAGCACATGCTTCTAGCTCCAACTCTTGGGAGGCAGAGGGAAGTAGATCTCTGTGATTTGGAGACCAGTTCAGGTTACCCAATTAGACTCTCTCAAACAAACAAGCAATCACTTACTATTGGAATTCAGAGCAGATTGTCTAAGATCCCCTGTCTTACATCATGCATCTGGTCCAGCTTCCTGCTCTAGTGCTCCCCCTCCCTGGGAGGAAATAACTCCTAAACTGCCAGTTACCCGAGCATGAACTATGGCCTTGCTCCTGTCCTACTCTGTGAACTTCCCTGTTTTACCTTGCCATTGAATGTAGAGGTTTTAACTGTCACCCACAGCTTCTGATAGCCAGCCTCCTACTTAGTCCGTTGAGAGTCTAGCTGACCATGTCTGTGCACTGCCTACTGTCTTTTAAGTCTCCTGCATACCTTTGAATCTCAATCCATTGAGTATTTCAATTCTGTAACTCACTAAAATTTTGTTCAGTCTATTAAAAGATATATAAAATGCATGTATAATAATTTAATGCCTGTTACCCACCACACAGATAAAATAGTACAAAATATTATATATACATTATATATGGTGACTCTTCCTAATTGTCTTTCCCTGATTCATTATTCTTTCCCATCTTTTCATGATGCAACCATTCCTTCATATAGTTTTACACTTCTACTAATGTGTACAAGAAACTACATTCCTAAAAATATAGCCCTATTTGATTATTTGCTGTGCTCTCAGTATTTTGTCTTTCCAAAATGTATGTGTTGAAATAGTAACTCTCAAAGTATTAGTCTCAAAACATGGAAGTCTTGGGATATATTCAGTGTTATTTCTCTCTGCCTCTGTGTATCTCTCCCCTTCTCCCCATACAGAGACATAAGGATAAAGGGAAGTCAGTGATCTATATAGATAGAAGTTCCTGTCCCACCTGATCCTGCCACTGTTCAGCACCAGATAAACACACAGAGGTTTATATTAATTATAAATTGTTTGGCCTATTGCTCAGGCATATTAGTAACAAACTCTTACAATTTAAATTAACCCATAATTCTTATCTATGGTTAGCCACGTGGCTTGGTACCTTTTCTTAGTAAGGCATTCTCAACTTGCTTCCTCTGCATCTGTCTGGTAATTCCATCCCTGCCTTTCCTCTCCCAAGCATTCTCCTAGTCTTCTAGCACTGTCTCACTTCCTGCCTGGCTACTGGCAAATCAGCATTTTATTAAACCATTATGAGTAACAAATCTTTGAGTGTTATCCCACTTCAGATCTCTCTTCTGGAAGTAGTACCTTACCCATCCTCTTCAGGCTGGAAGTCTGGTCTTGGACTACTGGTTTCCTGAGCTGATAGGAATAGATTTCCATTGCTAAATTCACCTAGTTTCTGCTTATTTGCAATAGAATTTTAAGCCACTTAAATGGTACTATAGACTTCATGCATACATGCAATTATGCATATATTACATGGATTTTATATATACATAACCATCTATCTTTGCCTTTTTACCTTCTACTAACTGTTGTATGGTGGTTCTCAACCTGTAGGTCACAACCACTTTGGGGGTCACATATCAGATATCTTGCATATCAGATATTTGTATGATTCAAAACAGTAGAAAAATTACAGCTGTGAAGTGTAACAAAATAATTTTATGACTGTGGGTTGCCACAGCATGGAGAGCTGTCTTAAAGCATAGTGGCATTAGGAAGGCGGAGAACCACTGGTTTAAGAGATATCTATGTAGGTTTATGAGGACTATATTGACTCGTATTTTTCTATAGTATTTAAATATAGTCACCTATCACAGTGTATTTATCATTGCTTCAACCCACATTTATTTATGCCACTAATACTTCTTTTCCATTTGCACTTATAAATATTTTTGCTAAACATATTTTTCCATACACCTTTTGCATGTTGTGGGGACTTATATAGTATTGTATAAGAATATATATATATAATATCTATTAATAAATATACCTATAAATAGGTAAGCAGAGGAATAAATTGTTAAGTAATCTTTTTCTCAATATTTTGCTAAATAACCCTCAAATTGCCTGCAGTGATTTGTATGGTAGTAGTAACATTTAGGAAATGCAAACACTATTCATGTATGTTCTACTGTTAATCTTTTAATTTCTTTCACAGTTTATTGGGCCAAAATGGTATTTTATAACAATTTTACTTTTCACATATTTTATAGTTATAATTTTTAATATATCTATTGGTTCTTCCTCAAGTAAAGTTCATATTCTGTAGATTTCCTCAACCTATCATGCTTTTTCTATTGAATTCTGTTTTTGTCTTATAGATTTAAAATGTTATCTCCATACTTACAAATGTATTAATCTTTTTTCAGTGATAATGAGTGACAAGACTTTTACTTCACTGTCTTCTGAGGCCAGTGAAATTAAATTTTAAAGATTATTAAACTTAAAATATGGTTTAATTGCTACAATGCTTTCCTATAATAAGCCATTGGCTCTTTCATCATAACGAATTTTAGCATCTTTCCAATGCAGACTCAGGTGTGCTATTATTTGTAATGGATTTTAATCTTTCCTCATGTAAGGTAACCATACATTAATTTCTTTCCCTGTAAATCCATCTTCCAAGTTTTGTTTATTGAATATTCTATTTCTTCTCCTCCCCATTATAAATGTAATTTATTTACCTATATGTAATTTTAACATGTTTAAATTTGATTCCCTATCTCAATACCATGTTTGTTGTCCATTTTTTGTTATGCAATTGCCTGGAGAATGTAGGACATTTTGTGTCTTAACAATTCTGGCATTTTTATTTTTTATTTTTTTGCCATTGGAAAAGCTCTGGCTCTTTGCTTTTCCATATACTATTTTAAAGTTTTCCTTAAAAAGTCCATGGTGAAGATTTTATTGAAATGGCATTTAACTTTTTACTTGTTTGGGGAATGTTGATAGTTTTAAGCCATTTGATTTTATGTTTCTGTTCAGTGCTTTACATTTTGTTGCTATTGAAAAAGTGTAACTTAGTTCCTATGTGGGTGTGGGGCAGAATTGAAATTTACTGTTGGAAAGTGCTTTTATATCCAATGATAGACAATTTACTATATTACTAGGAGTTTTTCTCTGCTATGTCATGCTCTCTACACAATTTTAACAAATGCAACTAATGACACTTTTGGTTTCTGTTTTATTTTGCTTTTATCCATATTCTCCATACTATCAAATTAACTTAAAAGTCTTTGGCTATGTGTCTCTAATTTTGTATTATTGTATTTTTAAAGTAAGAAAGAAACTTTTGGTTTCTTAAAATTATTGTCCTACTAAAAGTTGAGTATAATTTCCAATAAATTCAGAATGATAGATCCTGAGATGAAGATATGAAAATTTGCCACAGATAGGGTGTAGATTTATCAGAGTTTGAAGTGTCAAAAAGAAAATTCTCTTTTTGTCTGGGCTGTGAGATGGGTGAGTATGATTATGGGGATGTGAGAGCTTTGTGTAGCTACATACCTAAACTCAATGTTGGAAGAAGCAAGTACCAAGAAGTGTAGCATAGAGGAAATTGAAAAGATGAATGAAGGTAACCACTGAGGTCATTGTCTTGCAGTGTGTTTCCCAGTTATGCTCAGTCATGGAAGTCATTGGATCATATTGTTTAACTAAGTTGGATGAATTTTTATCATTCAGCCTCATGTCAGAAATAATCCTGTAGCACAAATTCTAATTGTTATTAATAATTAAAGAGACAGAGTCTGCTATCAGGGGGTGAAAACTGAGAGATCAGAGAAAAAAAGGGGCCAGCCCCTAGAGAGTTCTTATTTCTACCAATGCTCAGACCAAAGGGGCAATCCTGACCTCAGACTGCGTGCATCCTCAGATACCATCTCAGTCTGCTCTGAGCTCCTGTGTCCTTCTGTCTTATATTCCTTCCTCTGTCCAGAAATATCCCTTTCTATCTTCATCTTTTTAGTGCTGGGATTAAAGACATGCCACTCCAAATGCTGGGATCACCTTTGTTTAAGTTTTGTTTCTCTTTTAGACTGAATCTGTCTACCTCTGTCTCCCATGCACTTGGATTAAAGGAGTGTACCATCACTGCCTGGCTTCTATAACTAACTAGTTTGGTAAGCTTTGCACTCTGATCTTCAGACAAGTTTATAAACAAAATATTAACAGCACAGAATCAGACCTAAGTCATTCTCATCCAGGCATATCTGATTCCCTTCCGGTTTCTCCATCTTTCTGTGAGATTTCTCACACTTGGTTCCTCTTGCTTTCCATTTGGTACTTCCATAGTCTAGGTTTCTTAACCCAATCTAGCACCAAAGCTAAATGCATGATCTATTATAGGAATTGATCTTTTTCACAATACGGCCCAATGCCTGAAGAATGACTATCAATATTATGTTCTCATCTATCTCACAAAAGAAAAAAAAATTTAGTTAAAGTGGCCTATCAGTAAATATATATTATTTGTATACATATATATTATATAATATATTTTTATTTGTATGTTCACTGCTAATTAAATGGCTAGTTAATCTTTTTATTCCCTTGTGTCTTAGCTTCATTTCCCGTATTTGTGGTAAAAATACCCTGACAAATCAATAAGGGAGAAAGGGCTTATTTGGCTCACACATCCAGGTGACAGTTAATCATTGCAAGGGAGTCAAAGCAGTAGTAATTTGAAGCAGCTAGTCATGTCACTTCCACAGTCAAGAACAGTGAGCAGTGAGTTAATGTATATTTGTTAGTACCAGCTTTCCCAGCACAGGGCCTAGCCTGTGAGATGGTATCCCCACATTCAATGTGGGTCTTCCTGTCACTATTAACCCAAATCAGAAAATGCCTCACACACATACCCAGAGGTCAACCTAGTCTAGACAATTCCCCACTAAGACTCCCTTCCAGACATGTTTTCTTTGTATCAAATCATCAATGAAAACTAACCATCATATCCTACTAAAACAAGAACTCCTAGAGACTGGATATGATGACATAAAAATCTAAGTATAGGGGAAATTGGCACCTTGGTAGAAAATTTTGTCCTTGGGCTTACTATTAATTGACTATTAAATACTTTGCTACAAAACATTTAATTTGCATATAAAAGATACATTTTACCTTTAAAAATTCTGCTTGATGGAAGAAATAATGAACTTTGAAGGTCAGTTTTTATCACTAAGAATTGTATGCTCATACTCAAGATTTTGTGCAAAAACTAGTTGAGATTGCATTGATAGCTTAATCCAGTTTCCAAGCGACATTTAGTTGTAGCAAGTGTTGGATAAATATATCATACTGTGCCTTTAGGTCCTTGTTCACAGGGAACAGAGTGCTTGTTTAAATTTTGGCTGAAAATTGAATCATTCATTTGGGTACATGTTTTAAACACAAAAGCAAGAGTGAAACATGACTAGGAAGGAATTTAGTTTCATCCTGGGTTTTACATAGACATTTTTCATTGCTGTTTTTCTCCTGAAGATTTAGAGAAATGCTAAATTGCTTCCCATACTATTTTCCTTCTTAATTTTATGTTCAAGAAGTCTAAGACTTGGCAGTAAGTTTTAGGAATAGTCATTTAGCTAGTGTCTGTGAAATATGAGGTACACTAGAACTTGGTTATAAATAAGCTTCATGCTTATTGCTGAGATAATGCACCCAGAAAAGCAAACAGCTCAAAAGAGAAAAGATTTGTTACGGATCAGAGTTCCATGTTACAGACTATCTTGGAATGGAAATCATGGTGGCAAAAGTTTAAAACAACTGGTCACATTAGACCCAATCTCAGGTAGCAGAGAGTGATGAGTGCATGGTGCTACTTACCCCCTCCTTACCTCCATTTATACATCCCAGGATCCCAGCCAGGGAATGATGCCACAAGTAAAGGCTAAATCTTCCCACATCATTTGACTCAATCAAGATAATGCACTACAGGGATGCCCAGAAGTTCATCTCCTAAGTGATTCTAGATTCTATTGTGTTGATAGTTAACACAATCCATGACACTGACTAAACCAAAATGTGAGTGAAAAGAGAACATTGGAAATGCCCCAAAATACATTTATCACTACAGTATGCTTTCATAAGTGAGCTTTCTATTGTCAAAACAGGACTTGGCAGCAAATCACAGATTTCATCAGAACACAACTCTAGAGCCCTTACCTCTTCAGTGCTCTTTTGGTTTCTTTAAGTGTTCTATTTTATTTTAGAACTTCTGAGAGTGGCTCACTTAGGATACTCCTTGCCTCTCCTTCTTAAGTATTGAGACCCCAATCTTGTACTACCATACAAACTATTTTTCATCTTTGTTAAAGAGTATTTTTTTTTTATTTTTCCAAATGGCAAATACTTACAAGCTGAATCATTTAGTATTTCTGTGAATTCCAAGAATGCCATTTTGTCAACTATATGTCATTTTACTATTCTGTGTAAGGGTTAAACAAGAATAGAGTAGGAAAAAATAACCAGTAAATAAAGACAGCAGGATACCACCTTGGTTTTGAATGTCCCTAGTCCCACTTACTCTTTTAGTACAACAATAACTAAGCTACCACTTTTTAAAAAATCAATTCTTGGTTGTTTTATAACCTTTGTTCCCTGTGGAGTATGACAGTGGTGACCTTTCTGTATATTTTGAGTAGTTATTGGTTTGAATAAAGTCTGAAAATATTGACTAAAAAAGGTGAGATAAACATCTGAAGAAACATATTTGGACAAACAGAAATTTGGGCAAAATTCTAATCACATAATTTCAGTATGTCATAACAACCTACTTCTTCATGGCTAGAATATGGTTTTCTGAGGCATTTTTCAATGTTCTTGGAATTTGGCTAGAGTGGAGTTGAACTGTATCCTGGAAATTGTGCCTGTCTTAGATTTCCCATGCGTAGGACAGAGTGTTAAGAGAAAGGAACAAAGCCTTGCACATCTATAGTTTCTACAAATGTAAAATGAAGTTAATCACATACATCACCTCAAAAGGTTGTCATAAGTATTAGATGTTGTAACAGTATGTGTTCCCCTCTAGCATAGAACCCAAAGAGGTAGAAGTCCCAAAGAATCTTAGAGCAGCATTGCCTGAAGAATCTGAAAGGATTAGTAAACAATGGGCAGTGGGAAAGTCTGACGGTGAGATACTTAAGTGCAGATACATGAAAAATGGTAAGGCCTATATGTACCTACATACGTGACTCCTAAAAGGATTGTTGTAAGGATCAAATTAAATGGGTCAGCATGTGCCACCCACTCAGCACAGTGGCTAGTACATAGTGATCTATGTAAGTGTGAGATATAATGATTGTCATATACATGAAGTAAGATTTACTTTGTCTTGTTTTTGTGATTTTTTAAAATTTGTGTTCATTAGTTACCAGGAAGCCTATAATGATGTTCAACTGTAATGATCTATCAAAAAAAAAATATTTTTTTTCTGCGCTAAGGAGAAAACCCAGGGCCTTGTGATTGCTAGGAAAGTGCTCTACCACTGAGCTAAATCCCCAACCCCCTAAAAATAATTTTTACTTAAAAAAAACTTGTCTCTCTCTCTTTCTCTCTCTCTCTCTCTCTCTCTCTCTCACACACACACACACACACACACACAAAGAGAGAGAGAAGAGAGAGAGACAGAGAGAGAGACAGAGAGAGAGAGAGAGAGAGAGAGAGAGAGAGAGAGAGAGAGAGAGAGAGAGAGAGAGAGAGAGAGAGGAACAAGATGGAGGGGGGAGTTTAACCCTCATGCTTCCTTCTTAACTTTTACTCAGCTCAGTCTAGAATTCAGGCACCGCAGCACTTTCACCACATTTAGACTGTAGAATTTTCAGAGGCTAGCTTTATTTATTCTACATACTTTTCATTTTTAGAATTGGCCTTGTTATTGCTATTAGAAAAAAAGAACTTTAGGGCAAAAAGTTTGTTGCTTTGTTTCATTGCATATTACTTAAAATTGCAGACTTGATAGTTTCCTTTTTATGCCAATTAGAAGGCATACTCAATTGAGAAACTTCCTCCATGAGATTGGGCTGTAGGCAAACCTGTAGTGATTGATGGGAGAGGGCTCACCCCTCTATGGGTGGTGCTATCCCTGGAGCGGGGGTCCTGAGTTCTATAAGAAAGCAGGATGAGCAAGCCAGTAAGCAATACTCGCCTAGGGATTCTGCATCAGCTCCTGCCTCCATGTCCCTGCCCTGCTTGAGTTCCTGTTCTGACTTCCTTCAATGATGAACTGTGAGATGGAAGTGTGAGCTGTATAAACTCTTCCTTCCCCAAGTTTCTTTGGTTCGGTGTTTTATCACAACAGCAGTAACACTAACTAGGATAGAAGGTATGTTTTCTCTAAAATGTTCTGAGCTTTTCTATAGTAATGAAAGATGGACAGGAAAATAAAAGAAACTCAAGAGGAAATTCTAAGTTCATGTCCAGTCCATGGCACTTCTTTGTAATCATAGGAGAAAATTCTAGAGCCAGATCTTCATGAACCATTTTCCTTCCAGAGAATCACAGCAAGATTTGCCCATAATTTTGTCCATCCACTGCCTTCCAAACTAATCATCAGGATCCTGTTCAAAAGGAAAGTGACAAAACACCAAATAATCCAGTTAAAAAATGAGGTACAGAACTGAATAGAGAATTCTCAATAGAGGAATCCAAAATGGCTGAAAGACACTTAAAGTGCTCAACATCCTTAGCCATCATGGAAATTCAAATTAAGGCAATTCTGAGACACCATCTTACTCCTAACAGAATGGCTAAAATCAGAAACACCAATGACAGTTTATGCTGGAGAAGATGTGGAGGGAGGGGAACACTTCTCCACTGCTGGTGAGAATTGCAAACTTATACAACTATTTTGGAGGTCAGTATGGCAGTTCCTCAGGATGATGGGAATCAGTCTACCACAGGACCTGGCAATTTCACTCTTAGGCATATACCCAAATGATCCACATCTACACACCAAAGACATCTGTTCAAATATGTTCCTAGCAGCATTATTTGTAATAGCAAGAACCTGGAAGCAACATAGATGACCCTCAACTGAAGAATGGTTAAAGAAGAAGTGGTATATTTACACAATGGGATACTTACTGCTCAGTGGGGAGAAAAATGGAATCTTATAATTTGCAGGCAAATGGATGGAACTTGAAGAAACCATCTTGAATGAGGTAATCCAGTTACAAAAGAGGAATATGGTATGTACTCATTCATATATGGATTTTAGACATAGAGCAAAGGATCACACCAGCCTATAATTCACACCGCCAGAGAAACTAGGAAACAAGGAAAACCCTAAGAGATTAATACAAGGTCCCCCATAGAAGGGAAAAGGGACAAGAGCATATTGGGAGCGGGGGCAGGGTAGTGAGTGGAGAGGGATTTAGGAGAAAGAGAAGTGGAGAAGAGGAAGGGTGAGGAGAACATGAGGGACCATGAGGATTGAGTTGGGGAACAAATAGATGAGAGAAAGAAAAGAAATACCATAATAGAGGGAGCCATTATAGGTTTGAAGAGAAAACTGACACTAGAGAAATGTCCAGAAACCTACAAGACTGAGCCCAGCTAACATTTGGAGCAACAATGTAAAGGCTACCATAAATGCACTTCCCTGATAATGAGATTGATGACTAACTTATCCACCATCATAGAACCCTCAGGAACCCACAGCTAAACACTGAATTAAATTCCTGGAATCCAGATGCAGAGAGGGAGGGTTGATAAGCAAAGGGGTCAAGACCATGCTACAGAAACCCACAGAGACAGATGACCTGAACAACGGGGAGCTCATGGACCCCCAGACTGATAGCTGGGAAACCAGCATTGAACTGACCCAGACCCCCTGAATTTGGGTCTCAATTAGAAAGCGGTCTAAGGGACCTCTGAAAGTGGAACCAGGATGTATCTCTGGTACAGGAAAGGACTTTGGGAGCACATTCCCCATGGAGGGATAATTCCTTAACCTAGAGACAGGAGGGAGGGCCTAGTCCCTACTCCAAATCTGTCAAAGTTGCAGGAGGCATTTTTAACAGCCTTCATTTTCCTCACAGGGGATCTTCTCTATGAAGTTTGTTTTATCTTACATTTATTCAGCAAAAGCCCTTATCATCTAAATGACTTGACAGATTTAGATGATTCCTCCTGGAAGGCATCACAATCTCTTTGGAGTGGATGAGGAATGGGATAGGAGAGGTTGGGGGCATGGGTGGATGGGAGGGTGAGGGAACTGGGATCAATATGCAAAATAAGAAAAAATACTAATAAAAATATTATAAAGAAAAAAAGGAAAGTGACTCAGGAGAGGGTGTAGGGGTGAGGTAGGAAGAAGCTGCTGGTTTCTCACCTTAGACTAGCACTACACAGTAGTGAATAAGAGAAGGCTATCTATGCATGTCAGAGCATGAATTCACTCCAGTCAAGATGGTCCTGAGGTAAGTCTGAAAGCACTTAGTCAAACAAGAACAGTTCCCAGCATTGTCCTGTGGATGAAGACCATAGCTCCTTTTCAAGTTTTGCTAGTTTATAAAGGTGTATGCTTTTGGTGGATGATAAGGGCTTTTGCTGAATAAATGTAAGCTAGAACAAACTTCATAGAGAAGATCCCCTGTGAGGAAAATGAAGGCTGTTAAAAATGCCTCCTGCAACTTTTGAAGATGGGAATGACGACTAATGCATCAATTAGATGCACCATCTTCCACTCCCTTTGTACTAAATAGTACTGAACAATTAACTCTCATCAAACCATATCTGAAATAGCTCTGGGTGATAAATAGTGCTTACAGGAGCCAACTTATTTTTTCTGAAAATGTACTCTTTATTCTTTTCTACTAAAACTTTTGAAAGTCAAAGTTTCTGATGGTAATAACACATATTTAACTAAATAGAAACAGGTGTCTCTTTTAGATGCCGGTTTAAAAACCCCTGCATGTGTTGGGGTTTTAAAACTTTTTCACAAGTGTACTTAATCTTTGAAAGTTGTTTAGGAGATGAAGAATTGTTAGACTACTTAACCATTTACTAGACTGATATACCAATGCAAATTTAAATGTAGGGCTGAGGAATATTCTAAATATGCAATATGATAATATTAAATTCTTATAAATGTATGAAGATGTTAATTATGGATTTTTTAAAAAATAAAGTATGATAATGTCATCACATTATGTACAAAAACTAAAATGCCTTGTTCTAGTTTCATTCTCTTGCTGGGACAAATAACATGACTAAGAGCACCTTAGGGAGGTGAGGACTATTTGGCTTATACTTCTGGTTCAAGGTCCATTATGAACGATGTCAGGAGCATTTGAAGTAGGCACATTTGCCATTCCAGGCAGTTTAAACTCTAGGGAACTCACAGCCAAGGGGACAAGCAAACGTACAGAGGAAGAATGCTACCTGGTGGCTTGCATGCAGATTCAATCTTAGCTACTTTTCTCATATAGCACAGAGCGGGTCCCAGGAAAAGTGCTGCCCACGAAGGGCTGAGCCAGGTCCTTCTGCATCAATGAACATTCAATAGGGCCCATTCCATGTGCCCACAGGCTAACGTTATCAAAGCAAATCCTCAACTGGGGTTATCCTCTGTGATGACTCTAGGCTGTATCAAGTACATGTATATAATTCTCATGAGTTATGCAAATCCTTTTTATTTTCTTTAAGTCCTGGAAAGAAACTGTGTACAAGACACTCTATAGGATCTACTGATCTGACTCAGAAAAGGTTGTTCTTTACCAGATGCTCTTAGTTGATCTGGGGAGATCGTTTGTTAGTTAAGAGCATTTTCTGCTTTGCGGTAAGATGTAAGATTGGTCCTCAAAACCCACATGTTGATTCATGATAACTTTAGATCCAGGGTTTCCAACACCCTCTTCTGATCTCTGATAGCAATGCACATACATATGTGCAGGCAAGATGTTCATGCACATAAAATAAAGTAAAAATCAGAACTTAAGGAAGTATACAAGTTTAATCTCAAAACTCAAGAGATAAAGTCAGGGAGATCTCTTTGAGTTCTACACCAGCCAGAGCTATATAGTGAGACCTTGTCTCAAAGATAAAAACGTTTTAAAAACCAACTTAATCTAGTATTATAGAAAAATAATTATTGGGTTGGAAATTAGCTCAGCTTGTAAAAGGTGCTTACTTAATGACTGAGGACTTGGTTCCATCCTTTGGAGCCCACAGGGTAAAATGAGAGAACAAACTGTTACCAAGTTTCCCCTGATCTTCATAAATCTGTCTTGGTACTACAGCATGCAAACAGGCATACACACACACACACACACACACACACACACACACACACACACACACACACATGAATAAATGTGATAAAAATAATGAAATTAGAAAATAAATCTTAAAAGTAAAAAATATGTATCATATTTAAAAAATAACTATTATTGCTTAAAGAAAATAATTAAATTTTGAGACAAATGGGGACTACATGCAGGTGTTAGATCTAGATAGTAATAATTATAATTTTTTAGTGAAGTTATTTTAGAAGTGGCCTACCTAGAAGTTCCCTTTGAGAGAGGTCAATGGGGTGACTCATTTTCTCTTCTCCCTGCATTCAGTCCTGTGAACACCAGGAAATACCAGCTGTTTGTTTTGGCTTACAATTTCAAATATGATAGACTCTTCAATAAGATGTAAATATTGTTTATTTTACATTTTGATTAAAGAAAATTCCTTTCTTCAGATAACTCAACTTCTATGGTGTTTTGTTTGTTTTTCTCCATCAGTGTTCCTGAATGAATACCCCCACTGTGACCAAACCATTTGACAAGTGATAGCATACTCATTACCCAAAACAGCAACTGCTCCTTCATTTTACCAGCTCTGAAAGTATCTGTGAACTTCCATGAGTTCAAAGTGCTTCCTTCCTTTCTTCTTTCTTTCCTTCCTATCCTCATTTCCTTACCCCACTTTCTCTTCCTTTGAATCATTACACAGATTTTATGCTGTTTAAACACAGGAAGCCACACATCAAATTTCATTAAGGATGTCAAATGCTGCTTCATTTTGAATTCGGAGGTACTGCCAAGTGCAATCTCTAGTTCAGTGCAAAGTACTTCCAAGTGTGATTCTCTCATTCACTGATGGGAGGGGGCATAATCAGATATAATATCTATAGTGAGGGGATCATTTCTTTGTTCACAGATAACACAACAGAACGGATTCACCACCTGTGTATCTCTATTGACAGAGCTTTATTACAAGTAATTATTCTAGATGTTCTCAGTGTTTGGCTCATTATAGGAGAACATTTGAGGCCAGGCAGAGCCCAGCACAGCAATAGCATGCCTATCTTCTACAAGCTACTGTGTGCTTCTGTGGCCACATCCTGACTTACCATTCTCTTTCATCTCAACCATGGCAGCAGAACAAGATGAAGAACTGATCATGGATGTGGTGTGAACCTATTGTTACACACACCTCATGCAGAGAACACCTGAACTGGAACTACTTGGAATGTTGTGATAATACAAGCACAGTTGAGAGAATGAGAGTGCATTCATGTGTGTGTGAGAGAGAAACAGAGAGACAGAGGAAGAGACAGAGAAAGAGACAGAGATACAGACAGAGAGAAACCAATTTAGTAATGTTAGTGCCACTTGATCATCCAGTATTCAGAGGTCTACGGTAGGTTTCATGAGTTTTCCTTCTTAATCCTGAACATTCCCTTGTGTGTTGAAAATCAGTGGCCCCTCTGATCATCTCATGGGGTTTCGCTTTTCATGCTCAAGAGGGAAGTTTGCTTAGAAAAAAAATTCTCTGGTTAAATTGCCCATGACATTGGGATATACTTTTGGGTAAATTATTGCTTTCTAGAAGCCTGTTTGTTTTTTCTACTCTAAGTCATATGGCCCATTTTAATGAGATGATTGATTAAATGCCCTCACATCTAAGTATTATAGATTAACTCTCTTAACACCTGCTCCTCTTTGTTCCAAGATTATTTTCAGCATGTAGAGAATAGAACCGTATATATTTTAAAAATTCCCGCTAAGCATTCAGATTCAAGTTCTGTTCGTGTGTGTGTGTGTGTGTGTGTGTGTGTGTGTGTGTGTGTGTGTGTGTGTGTGTGTGTGTGTGTGTGTGTGTGTGTGTGTGTATGTGTGTGTGTTGTGTGTGTGTGTGTTGTGTGTGTGTGTTGTGTGTCTTGTGTGTGTATGTGTGTGTATGTGTGTGTGTTGTGTGTGTTGTGTGTGTGTGTGTGTGTGTGTGTGTGTGTGTGTGTGTGTGTGTGTGTGTGTGTGTGTGTGTGTGTGTGTGTGTGTGTGTGTGTGTGTGTGTGTGTGTGTGTTGTATATTCCTGAGACATATTTTAACAAACATAAAAAGTTAACATAGAAGTTTCCTGGCTGACTAATTAATAAAGAATTTAATAGCAGCCTTGTTCTTGTCTTTTAAAAATCACTTTTTGGAACCCATTCTCTGTGATGGGATACCTTGCTCAGCAGGGAGGGCCTCAATGTGTGACAGACTTTGTTGACTCCCCATGGTAGGCCTCACCCTCTTTGAGGAGTGGAAGGGGTGGTGGAGTGAGGGGAGGTGGGGGAAGTAGGTGGAGGGAAAACTGGGATTGGTATGTAAAATTAAAAAAAGATTTGTTGTTGTTGTTTTGTTTTGTTTTTTAACAAAACACAAAAAAGAATCCTCTTACTTGTGGCATTTTACTGAATCTTGTTTGGCCATAGACATAGAAGCATAGAAGCTTTGGGTATGATGTCTATTTGGGACTAAGTTCCTTTCCTAACATCCATTTGACAATCGTGGTCATTACATATGTACTTCCTTTCTCCTGGGTGGCAGTGGTCAAAGGGTTCAGACTCTTGGGGTGAAAGTGTTCTTTTGAAAGCATTTTCAGCACTGCTAGAGTGAATAAAGTGCACACAGAGGACATGTTATAGCTTCTTAGTATAAGGAGGCTGAAGAGAGAGCTTTAGTTTGGCTCCCACAGGCTATGGGTTCTGGGGCCATAGCTGGGATTAAGAGAGAGCACAATTGTATTCTGTCCAGATGGTCACAGTTACTGTGTGATTATTCTTCAGGCTCCTTCTCTGTGTTTCAGCAGAGAATACTTGTTCTGATAGATGAAGGGTTTCTTTTAGACCCTGAAATTCAATTGACTTCCAGCTAAAGCCGCTGTGGGAGCTGCCCTGGAGTGTCTGAGCTTGGTCCAGACATTGTTTCAGGTTTCAAATTTGCTGTTATTTCCCCACAGCAGTTATCAACTCTGTCTTGCTGACCACACTCTCCCACCCACATTAGACAAATGGTTCCAGGTTCTCTGTTAGCCAAACAACAGTGTTTTTAACATTGAATTACTTTCTGCCCACATTTGAGAGTCACAGAACTTATTCGACAAAAGCTATGGATTTACCACCTGCAGATCTTGCATGAGTAGCAAAAAAGGCAACTATTAACTTTTCCTGCTCACCCTTTGCATATCAATACACACAATCCCTGGTCATCTTGACTTAGATGTGCCTTCCATGAAAGCATTTTGGATTAGCTTCAGAATGTGCCTAAAAATATGTAACAATAAAATTTGATTAAAAAAAATACCCCGTTAACATCAAAGAAAAAGGAATAAGGCTGAAGGTAACATCAGCCAAACACTGCCCTTGATTTCTGAATGTAGTGATGGTCAAGTCTACCATAAAAATGTGTGCTTTTGTCTAAGGACAACTGCAGGGGGACATTTGTCTTTGAAGCACTTGGATATGAAAAAGGCAATCTAAATCAAATAAAGGGTGCTCTGCCCCTGAAGGGGAGTTTTCATATCTTCCTGGATGCCCTAAGGATGCTGTACTGGGTGTGCTTGACCTCCATTCTGGCCTGCTCCTGTGGATATAGCCCTTGCTGGTGATGCTGCTACAATACACTCACACCTTGTCTTCTGAACACCACCGACTGTGTGTGGTGGAGGTGTTCCACTTCACTATAGGACACCATGAGTGCCTTGATTTCTGCATCTCAAGGATGTGAAAAATAGGATGGGAAAGATGACTCAGTATTTAAGAGCTATCCTGCAGAAGACTCAGGTTCAGCTCCCAGCACCCACACAGTGGCTCACAGCTATCTGTAGCTCCAGTTCCAGAGGATCTTACATCCTCTTCAGGCATCCACAAGCAGAAGGCATACATGTGGTGCACATACACACATGTAAGCAAACACCCATACACATAAAACAAAATAAATAATTCCTTTAAAAATAGGTGAAAATAATCATATACTCTATCCCTTTTTACTCAAAAGAAAATCAAACTCCTTTCTCAACACAACATCAGTACTTTTCCATTATACAGAAAAAAAATACAAAACCAAACAAAAAAAAATTCTCTGTCCAATCTCCTCTTCCTTACCAGCCTTTAGTGAGTCAGATGAAGTGGCCATGAAAAAAAACATACAATACACAGACAGGAAAGACCTCTTGGATTCTGGATGCTGGGAGTAAAAAGTGAAGGTGCTGGCATGGTTAATTTCTTCTTAGGTGTTTCTTCTGGCTTGCAGGTTGCCTTCATCACTTCTCAGCATCCTCTCATTGTCTTAATTCTGTGTATGTTTCCTACATTTCCTCTTCTCATAAACACATCATATCAGGTTGGAGTACACCTATGAGACTTTATTTTAAGTCAGGTTCCCCCTATTCTGTAATCCAGCCCTATTCTGAAATACTAATGGATACTTCCAAATGTGTGGGTTAGGAGAATACAAGAGGAGTAGGAAGTAATATATGAAGTAATCACACATAGCTCTCCACCATTTATAGAGAGAGCAAGAACTATATTTCATCCACTTTATAAACAAATGAAAAAAATTAAAAAGCAAAGTTATGTTTTTAACCCATTGTATTCAATATTTAAATCCCAGGGAACAGAAAATAATATATTTACACACATCCTTTCACTTTTGCTGGTCATCTGTGCCAAATCAGGGCTCTCAAGTTTCAAAGGGAACTCTTAACTCTGCATATCATATCGGAAGACTTTAGAGTAAATATATAACTTGTGTGATGACCAACTGGGGAAAACTATTCCAATATGTGAGTTTATATAACGAACAGAGAAGCATGTTTGTTCTGTGTGTACTGAATGAATTTATTTATACAAATGATTCAGGTTTATTTAATAAAAGATAAATGAAAAATCATGATGATTTTCTTGAAATGGAAGTACTTATAGTAAAGTTAGTATTTTTGGTAATTGTTAAGGTCCTTGCCTCAGTTTTAATCTTCTGTTTTTTTCTCTAAATGTCTGGGCATGATCAATGTAAAATGTGAAGATTTTTCTTAGGAAAGGATTAGGATTGTTGTAGTTTAAGAAAATACTTTTATTAAAAAAAATCCTATTTTTCTGCTCTGTGTATTTTAGTTTTATTTCGAGAGGCATTTAATTTCAGATCCAAATTTTACCATATCAAGTCAGTTGCAAAAATAATGAACTCTGACCCATTCACCAAAATTAAAAAAAGACTAGAAGTCTATAAAGGTATTTTACATAACAAACTGTTTTCTGAACACTAAGGCAAATTACATAACCAATGACCTATATATCTCACCCAATATCCACCCCACAGTGGCCTGTCAGAGAAGCTTCCCCTTGTAGTAGATGGGGATTAACCAGAGACCCACAGCTGGACAATGTACGGAGAGTGAGAGTCTTAGAAGTATTCATTCATACATAAGATGACTTCATCGAATCCCTCCCCTCTAGGCTCAGGAATCTGCATAAGAAAGAGTGGAAAGGTTCTAAGAGTTCGAGGAGGTAGATGATTCCAAGGAAAAGAGTCCTCCACACACAAGACTGATATTTATATAAATTCACAGGGCCTGTACAGGTTAAAGCCAGGGCCTGTACAGGTTAAAGCCAGACAGTGTCTTAGCACTGAGAGGGGGAAGTAGACAAAGGGTCCCACCCCTAACCAAAATGCTAACTGTAATTGATACCACTGACAAAGGGGAAAATCAGTTTTCTTCAATGAAATCTAACTATGTATGCCAACCACACTCCATGGTAGCCCCATGCCCAGGAATACTTGGCTAATGGGTAACCAACTCATTGGTATTTAGTGGAGGTTTTGTTTCACTTTGCTTTGTTTTGTATTTGTGTGTGTGTTGTGTGTGTGTGTGTGTGTGTGTGTGTGTGTGTGTGTGTGTGTGAGTGATTGGTCTTTTGTTTGTTTTGACTTTTTGCTTTTTGTGGTTCTTTTGTGTGCTTTTTGTTTGTTTATTTGTCTTGATTTTTTTTTTTTTTTTACTTTTGTCTTTTTGTTCTTTTTTTCCCTCCTCTTTATTGAAATTTGATTCTTTTCTCATACAGTATATCCTGGGTACAGTTTCCACAAAAACACGGCAGGTGTATGTACCTACTGCTTTAAAAGAAAGACTCCACCCACTTCCGGTCTCTTTCTGTTACCTTTGCTGTTATTCCCCTGGTGCACACAGGTCTTTTCCTGTCTCCCTTTTCTCTTCTGTCCTCTCTCTGTGTCTCTGTGTCTCTGTGTCTCTTTACCTCTTTTCTCTTTCCTTCCCCTCCTGACCCTTTCTAATAAAGCTTTTCACATAAGTTCTGTCTGGCTGGTGTGTTTGTCCTCCACCTCGGTCACCCTGCCATGGAATCTGCCAAGGTTCCTTATGCTTTATCATAACACCACCTCCCCCCACCCCTCCAGATCTACTCCCTTCCTGTCTCCCATTAGAAAAGAACAGGTTTCTATGAGATATCAACCAAAAGTGACAAAATAACATATAATAAGATAAAACAAAAAGCATCACATTAAGGCTGGACCAGGCAACCTAACAGAAGTAAAAGAGTCCCAAGGGAAAGTACAAGATTCAGAGACCCACTCGATCATATGTGCAGGAGCCCCGGAAAACCAGGAAACTGTAAGCTGTAATATATTTGCTGAGGACCTGGTGCGGATCCATCTCTGCCCTGTGCTTGCTGCTTCAGTGTCTGTGAGCTCTTTAAGAGTTTTGCCCAGATGATCCAGATGACTTGTTCTCCTGGTGTCCTCCAGCCCCTCTTGCTCTCATACTTTCTCTGCCTCTTATTACAGGAGTTTCCCTGAACCTTGAGGGAAGGTATTTGATGCAGACAACTTATTTAGAGTGTGTTCCAAGGCCTTCCTCTCCTGTGGGTCTTTGCATCTGTTCCCGTCTGCTGAAGGAGGAAACTTCTCTGATGATGACTGAATAAGGCACTGATCTATGAATATAGCAGACTATCATTAGGAGTCTGAATGTCTCTATTTTTTTTTTATACCTCTCAAATCCTGGGATTAAAAGTGTGAGCTCTAATTACTGTCTGGTAGCTCAGGGTGGGCTTGAAATCAGAACTCCATTTGCCTTTCTCCTGAGTCCTGGAATTAAAGGTGTGTGCCACCATCACCTTATCTCTGTAGCTTGAAGCTGGCTTTGCTTTCTGAATCTTCAGGCAAGCTTTAATAACCATAATTAATGTTTTACCACTGTAGATTTCCCATTTCCTCAAAACTTAATGATTTCTAGACAATGAGTGGGAATGTTTCTCAGAACTGACCTTGAAACTCTCAGAGGTAACACCAGAGGTTAGAGTACCAGCGATTTCTTATGGTTGTAGATTAGTGATTCAGAGGCCTCCCAGATCTGAGTATATTCTGGAATCTTCAGCAGTGTCCTTGTGCCTTAAGGGAGCTGTCCAAAATTGTAATTTCCTCATAGGACTGCATCTTAGTTCAATTTAGAAGAGGGCATCACCAAGAAGCACCACCATGGTTTCTGGTTAATGAATAGCTTAGAAACTTAGACAAGATCTTACAGTGCCATGAACCCATTAAGAAGAGCCAGTGAGATTGCAGGGTGCGATTCCCAAGAACCACCTGACAATCTTCTATCATCAAGATTATGACCATATCTAGGAGAATTTTGTTTGGTCCCCTTCATGTTTCATATCTGAGAGCCTGGCAGGCATCTTTTGTCACTGGAACTTGAAAGAAAAAAAGAGAAAAAGCATTATGATTGTTTATGGTTTCATATTCTTTGATTCCACGAGTTAACAGTTATAGGCACCTACCAGCTATTACTTTAACCTATGGGTATTTTGTACAAAAAGGAGGTCTGTTGTCACATTGAATTCTGTCACATAATGAAACAAAGTAATATGTATGTATGTATGTATGTATGTATGTATGTATGTGTGTGTATGTATGTATGTAGAGACAGATATACACTTTGTTTAGTAACAAAGCAATAATTAAACAATGTCTTATATTCCTTAAGCAGTATGTTTTCTTTCTTTCATAAAAAATACTGCATATTGGATAATGTATTAAATTTCCAACCCTGGACAGTTTTTTTCTTATAATAAAAGATCATAGATGATTTATGGATATGATTACAGTCCATGACAAAATATGCCATTTTAATTTAGCTGGTGTAATAAACTATCTTTAAAATATATGTTGAGCAAACACTGAATTGAGCAGGCAATGATATGACAGCCTTCATACATTACTGGCTTAATTGCCTGGTAGAGATTGTTTCCAATGTGAAGGTGCATTTTCACAAATTTAGAGCTGGAGAAAGAGATGCAAATTTTTAGAGAGTCTGAACTATCAGCAGCCTCAGAATTGAGTTATAATACTATGGTGGTTTTAATGAGAATAACCCCCCAATTACCCCTCCCACACACACACAACACACACAGAAGCTTATGTATTTAAATGACAGATTCCCTGTTGTGTGGGAAGGATTATGAGGTGTGGCCTTCCTGAAGGAGATAGGATGGGCTTTGAGGTTTCAAAACCCATACCATTGCCAATTAGCACTCTCTGCCTTATGGTTGTTTACTCAAGATATGAGTTCTCAACCACTGTTCCAGTGCCATACCTGCCAGCATGCTCTCATTGTCCTTGTCATGGTGGTAATGGACTCACCCTCATTCTATAAACTGCCTTGGTCATGGTGTCTTACAACATTTATAAAATATCTAAGACACATAGGTAACACTAGCCAGCAATATGCAAATGTCACTTGGTTAAATTCTCCCTTTCCCCCCTTACATCAGTTGCTTTATTTTAGCCTGTTTTATAGGCAAAGACAGATATCTTCAGAGATACAACAATATATCACATAACACTGTGGTGTAATAAGTGGAACCTATGTAGCCTGAGCCCAAAGTCATAATGTCTACTGTAAAGAAAAATCATTAAGTCCTCAAAGAGCATATCAAACAATTTTGGAACAGTGATAGAGACTACCTTGATAAGCAGAGTGAAACTTATAATCATCACCATCTCTGAGTTGCACTGGTTTCAGTGTAGAACATGTTGAGCAGATCCCCAGGGTGTCTAGCTAATGAAATGCTATACAATCTTATAAGATGAATAATCAATGATTAGGTGTTCTAAGTCTGAACCTTGGGTTTTTCATACATTAAAACTGACACACCAGGTATGACAATGCAGTTTCCAGATCTTCAACTATAGGAGGTGCAATTCATCAAGCATGGCCAGCTTCATAATTTACAGGGACTGCTTCAAAATGAAAATTTAGTGACCTTTATTGAAAGGGCAGGAGGAAAAAGTTTTGATGAATATAAATCATTTTCCTCTTTCCTGCAGTCACTCTTTTGACTTTTCGAAGTGATTTAAAAATAAAAATGCTTTAGGTACATAGAATTTAAAGTATTAAGTGACTGGTTTGAATTGTACCATTAACTTTTTATACTGTGAAATAGTGGTATTAAATAGGAGTATTTCCCTTATCTAGGATCTCTAAATTACACAGTTTGTACTCGAAAGCTTTTACATTCATATGTACACTGTTATTGCTAGAAGATTGAAACATCACAAATATAAGTTAGAGGTTTTTTATTACACTCTGACAACGTTCCCTTACTTCCACTCATGAACAAGCAAGGGATTCTTGGAAGGAAAAGAAGTGCCAGGTATTTTCTTTTCTTTCTAGGACATCATTTTCCATGAAAATGATTGGTTAATATACAAGAGTAACAGAAGGTGTGATGTACCTTCCTTGACACTTTCATAGAATCCATTGCCTTTTTCATATATGTGTATACGTCTAGAAGTGTCACAATGTGAATTGCATAAATCAGTTATTCTACTGATTTATCAAATGCTGTCGGAATGGTGAAATCCCATAGGAATTTAAATCTGGTTAGTTGTATACTGATCACTCTTAGCACCTTTGCTTAATTAGTTGTAGCCATAACAACCTAAACTGACACAGGAGTGTGAGAGGTTATGGAGGATGTTTGCAAATTACCATGAACTTCACCAAACACTAGACTCAGCCATAGTTGTTAGGCCTGGAATGGTATTATTTTTTAAGTGTGGCACTTATAATACTTTTGGTAAAGGTTTTGTTTCATTTTTTGTTTATTATTATTGTTATTTAGCAAAACAAGGGAAAGAAAAGAGAAAAAAACTTCCAATGAGTGGCACTGTAAGGATACGTGAAGTTGCACACTATATATAAAAGAAAAAAAGTGGCCTGTGGTGGTTAATTTCATGTGTTAACTTGACTGTTGTAGGGGAATACTCAGTCAAAATATTATTTTAGTTCTTTGGTAAATTAACATTTGGAAGAGACTAATTAAATTCAAATAACAAACCTAGTAAAGAAAATCACCCTTGCAAATGTGGGATGGTATCTTCCAATTTGTTGAGATCCATAATTGAACAGAAATGTCATGTAATAGTAAATTTGTTTTCTACTTGAGCTCTGGGACGTTGTATTCTCCTTCCTTTAGCAGCAGATATTTCTGGGGCTTAAAGTTTCAATTAAGACTCCCACCATTCTTTATATCCTGGCCCTTAGGCATTACTTTTTCTTGAAACTAAACCACTTCTTCCCTGCTCATCTGCTCAGTATCTTAGAAGATTAACAATGAAGATAGAAGATACAAGTAGTCCTATAATATGGATGGGCATGTGAAAGTAGGTACACCATATGAAGATTTTGTTATTATACTATATTATTGACTGTATGGAAATATTTTTAATGTGGACACATGAACAATGGCAGCCAGTTGACATTAGTGTTTTGCCACAGACAGGAATTAAATGAGTACTGAAATATTGTTTGTTTCTTTTTTAGGGTTTTATTCCTAGAAAAAAGGAAGGGTTTTCAGTACAATATCATTTTTCAAGCAGACAAAGCAGTCTTTGAAGAATTGACCATGTAGGGTGTTTTCTATACTAAAAGGGCTAGCAGTAACCCTGTCAGAGAGGTACTTTTGAATTTATGCCTTTGTTTTTTTCTGCATGCATAAAATCAGTCATAATTGCCATTTAGCAGTTGATTGATGCTGAACTCACACAGGTATGGAAACCCACACAAGACTATATTTAATAAAGGATCAATATCACACTGAAGGAGAGGCCATGACTATAGAAGTTACTAGAAGTATCTGTTACAAAGCAACTGTACTTAGAGAGTAATGACCTCATAAATACATAGTTTAAATGTTTACTCAGACAAAAGTTTTAGGGTGCATCCTTGAGGATACAGTATATTTCATAAATTAGTGACATCTATAGTGAGTGCTCTAGTCCCAGACAGGAAAACTTGTGTATTTAAAAGTCAAGGAGTAAAGGTGGAGGTGGCCCATTTCACTGTCATTATCAATGACCTGAATAGTGTGGCGCGCCAAGCCCGACCCTCAGGAAAGACGGCAACCACACAAGGATTCTTCTCAGATCACACTTTATTGGAGCCTCTTGGTTGAAGGGAGAGCTGAAGGTGAGGGGCCCCGGGCAGGAAGGAACAGCTGCTTATATATCCTACTAGGCAACGGGTCACAGTCTCATAGGCTCAAAAGACTTCGCCTCAGTGTTGGAGCCACGGGATTGGCTAGGGAACGAGCAGGCGCGCTGGAGTGCAGCCGCCAAGCTGGCGTATGCCCGAATAAGGTATACAAGAAAGAGGAAGTTCGCCATCTTGTAATGGCGTCCTGCGGGCAGCCGCCTACAGAATAGCCCTCATTGATCACCATTCTGAATGAAAATATTTGGTTTCCCTTTCTCTGACACCAATTTTTATCTAAATGGAGGTCTGGTTCCAAACAAAACACATAAAGAGAGAAGAGAAAAAGAAAAGAGAGAAGAAGAGAGAGACAGACTCATACAGAGAGAGAGAATCAGAGACAGAGACAGAAACAGAGATACAGAGAGAAGCCTACTAGCTGGAGAACAAAACAAGGATCTCAATAAGCTACAAATTAAACATTGTTACCAGTACCCTTTGTCCTCTGCGTTCAGAGAACAGCAAGCTAATAGGAAAGAAATTGTACTGATAGAGGTAAATGGTCTTTATTAACAGAAGGATGTAAAACTTTTAAAGGGGCATGTAAGAAAACTGTACAGCCTAGGTGATCCCCTGGAACAATTTCTGATACTCCTTGGCCTTTACATAATCCTGCAAAAGCCCAGCTGCTGTGCTCTGAACCTGTTCTTGTGTTCTGACAAAGGTCAGGTTCTCTGTGGCCTTTCCCTGGAGATGACAAGTCACAGCAGCAGAAATACTTAATAAGACCTTTTCAGGGAGTAACGGAGTTTCTCTGACAGCTGATTTGAGTTCTGTAATATTTTCTGGTGGCAACTTCCTTATGCTTCATAGCAATCTAGGATGACCCACCTCAATATCCCTTTCTTTTCTCTTTTCTCAGAATCAGACTGGCCTTAGTCTTTGGTGGCTTTTTCAGACTACCAAGGCCCTTCCCACTTTCTTTCACATGTAAAATCCATTCATCTATATTTCCCTCATAGTATATGTTGGTTTTTGTTTGTTTGTTTGTTTACTCTTGGCCCAACACAGCTGTGAATAGGACTTGCTGATATCCTATGGCTATTCAAAGGAAGGAGATGATCCTTGCAACCTCTAATAGGTCATGAGGCTGGGACATTTATTATTGGGAGGAATCTGCAGTCTTTGGTTGGGTTGGGCTTGAGAGTACATTGCCCTTCCCTTGCTACAGTTACCCATTGTGTCTAATATTCGGGGATAATATTGTATTCACAGTTAACCACTTGCTTTATTCCTTGGAAATTGTTACAGAAAGGCAAGAAGGGAAGAAAATCCTTAATTAAAAAGAACCACTGTCTTGAGTAAACAGACCTTGTTTTTTCTTTAGCTGTAACCCCTTGGCTATAGATCAGACAGACTTCATAAAAAGGCAGCTGCTTCACTAATAACCTTTGGCCATGATACAACCAATTAATTATTCTGTCATCCCATAAGAGGTCCCATGTTGTCTCTTTCATATTTTTTCAAAATTTTTGTAGCATTTCAATATGCTAGCTTCAAATACAAATTTATAAATAACCAGTTTCTATGGACTTCTTTCTAAGGCCCAGTTATCTATATAGAATTTGATAGCTCCAGATAACAGAGGCTTGGGATTGCAGAGTATATTTCTGATTGTGCAACTCTAAGATTAGCAGAGGGGTGTTTTACAATGAAAAGTGATGGGAAGATTACTTGGAAAGTCCCCATGTGAACCTTTGGCTAATATGGAAGGTGAGACATCTAGGCTTCTAAGTTCCAGGATAGTTATTATTTTATTCAGTGATCCATACCCCAAACTCAAGTTCAAACATTTTTATATCATCATCGTTCTTTTAGATGCTGTTTTTATAATGGCACTAGCTTAGGTAGGATTTCTATTGCTATGATGGAATAGCATGCCCAAAAGTAACTTGGGGAAGAAAAGCTTGATTTCATAGCTTGTAGTCCACCACACAGAGAATTCATGGCAGGAACAGATGCAGAGGCCATGGAGGAGTGCTGCTTACTGTTTTGCTCCTTGTGATAGCTCAGCCTTCTGTGTTATGGCACACAGAATGACCAACCCAGGGTGACACACAGGCCACAGTGAGCTAGGCTCTCCCACATCAATCACCAATCAAGAAAAGGCAAAACAGGTTGTATTAACTGTATTTTAGGACAGGCCCCATGGCCAACACAAAATGAACTCAAAGATATTTTTATTTCATTTTGTTTTTTTTTCTGTTTGTCTTGTTTTTTGTTTTGTTTGTTTGTTTTTGTCTTACTGGAGTTTTTGCTTGTCTATTCTGATTTTTTGTGTGTGTTGTGTGTGTGTGTGTGTGCATATGTGTCTTTACTTTTTAAAAATGTTTCTTTTTTATCTTATTTTTGTTTGCTTGTTTCTTTTGTTTACTTTCTTTTTTATTTGAAAAACAACATAAAGTTGAGTGGGTAGATGGAGTGAAAGAATCTGAAAGGAACTCCGGGAGGAAAAACATGATCAGATTATATTGTATGAAAATGTTTTTCAACAAAAAGAAAGTGATCTTTAAGGAGTGCGTTCATCTCTGCACGCATCTCTGCTCACACTCCTTAGAGATTGCTGCAAAGAGTCCTCGGTCTAGTTTGAGGCCACTGATCTCCACTCCACATTTGATGCTGGATTCCCACTAGGACTCTTCTTAGACATCATGCTGGTGTCCTGTGTGGTACAGATCCTGAAGCTTTGGGTCTATGGGTCAGGTCCCTTCATGAGCTTCAGCAGGTAATAGATGAGGTGGATGTTGGGACAGGTCTTTTATAACCTTGGATCTGAGCCTGGGCAGCTGTAGAGTTGGTCTGCCAGATGGGAAATGGGGACTGCTGACCCATGCTCATGATTTTGGGGCTGGCTCACCCATGCCTCTGCTAACATGGTTGGATCTATTGTGCTGCCCTGGAAGGGTGCAGGGCCTGCTCTTTTGAGTGTTGAAGCTGGTGGGGATCAGGGATAGCTCATCCACTCTTATGACCACAGGGCCAGCTCTCCTACCTGGCATAGGCATTGCTGTGTGTGTGCGTGCGTGTGTGCGTGCGTGCGTGTGTGTGTGTTTGTGTGTGTGTGTGTATGTATGTATGTGTGTCTCTGTGTGTATGTGTGTGTGTCTCTGTGTGTTTGGAAGATGAAAGGGTGTCCTTTAGCTTTGTATGTTCTTTATTTTGCTTTTCCATGTGCCTCTATAGTTAATTTTTTTGCCATTAAAACTGTTTTTGCATTATAATTCATGTGACCACCTTACCTGTAATCCCCAAAAGGCTTTTAAATAACGTTTAGAGGAAATGATGCTTTGTCGCCTCCAATCATTTTTAATAAATTGTCTGTATTACTAATTATAGAATCCCTACTTACTTCAAATATCTGCATTTTGCAATAACCATTTTGAAATTCATTTTTTTTTCCTATTTTTCCCCAGTAATAAGGGGATGCCTCTTGGTCCCTACATTCAGATAATTAGTAGGCTATCTTCCGGTCACTTCAGACATTATGACAATGAATGTGGGTCTCTTCATGAACCAGTAATTCAGCCAGAAAATGATTATAGAAGACAGCAATGCCACAACAAATCTGATGACCAATAGAGGACACAAGTGTAGTGTTGTTAAGCCATGATGAAGGGCATGTCACATAGACATTGCATCTACTTAATGTACTTGGGACATCATCCAGGTGCACTTATGCTTGAGCTGAAACATGAAGTTCTGGAGAACTTTCTAATCAGCGGAAACTGCCAGGTTCATGTACATGAAAATTTCAGGTTGAAATCTATTGTGAATTATGCAGAGGAATATTAGCATGTAGTATGAGTGACAGTGCTATGTCCTTAACAGCTACCTGACTTTTGCTGCTCATGAACAGGTCTATAGGATGTCAGAAAGAGATCATGACTCTGAGAAATAATAAAAAATTGTGGATTTTAGTGGATGTTTCCCCTAAGGAATATGGGGAAAGGGGGAATGATACATCATCAAATTTCTCTCAGCAAAAGATAGAAGCTTGCATTCCTTCTTCTTACCCAGCATTAAAATAGTGTTAAAGGCCCTTACTATTTCCTTCAAGGCCTGACTATTTCCTTCAAGGCCTGAAATAGGAAGGAAACGAATACTTTGGAAAGCAAATTCTCATTAGCAATTTCAATGCATACTGACTCTCCTTCAATGTAATTAAAGCTACTATACTCATTTTGCTTTTGAATAGTTCACAAAATTTCTCTTGGGAAAAGTTCAGATATCTTAGATATACTATTGTAATTAAAATTTGTTTAAAACCATGAGTATAATAGAGTTTTGTTTAACATTGTTTTTTATAGGTGGCTAAATTCTAAGACACTTTTTCCACACCCACAACTTCCATGCTTTAGAAAAATGGTTATATTACATAAGAAATTGCCTTCAGTGACTAAACATTTTCTCCCTTGCTGTTCTTACACCTGGGGCAGTGCTACTGGAATGTGTAAGGGTCTGTCAACTATTAAAGAACATTGGAGAGGAAATGAAGCTTCTGCTGTCCCTGGATACACAACTAAAGTTTAGACATACTGACTGAACAAAATACCAGCTGAAATGGTCACAGACTTCCCAATCAGACAACACACACAAATAAAAATGCTGTGTGTCTATCAGTGATTTACCTGGCCTCCTTAAGAAGTCAGTTGTTAAAAACCACTCCAGAGTTTGAAAAATATACTGCAAATGTGTCAAGATGTTTTTATAATACTTTACTTACTTTAGAATTCATGTCTGTTCATTTACATATAATCTGGAACTAAGAACAGGTCACTTAGGTCCTTAATTTGTGGCTGATATTCATGGAAAATTGCTTTCCAGTAACTGGTCCAGCCATCAGCATGATTAAGGCATTCCTAGGATTGGGCAGAATATGACCATAGGTGGTATTGACAAGAACTTGGAGACAAGACTTGGTTTAGATTTAGAAGAAAGAATGTTGAGTTCCCACAATCAGCATTTCTGTTTTTTGAGTCAAAGTTTGTTCACCTAACAAATCCCCTTTGGCGGGGTGGTGTGGCACATGCCTTTGATCCTAGCACTTGGGAGCCAGAGGCAGGTGGATCTCTATGAGTTTGAGGCCAGCCTAGTCTACTAAAGTGAGTTCCAGGACAGTCAGAGCTAAACAGTGTAACACTATCTCAAAAACAAAACAAAACAAAACAAAAAACCCAACCAACCAAACAAACAAAAATCACCCTTATAAGGTAGTTATGGGTATTGACTAGTTGAATTATCTATATTGCCTACCTTCATGCTGAATACATGGTGATTCTATTCAGTCCCCAAGAAAGAATTGAGTCTAGACAGCCAAGTCATTAGAAACTCTTACATATGAAATTCTGCCTGGGCCAGATGCAGAATTTAGGGGTTCAGCACAAAAATACAAATATATGGCTTCTGGCTGTAAATAAACTAAAGTGTCCAGGATACCTAGCATAAAATTGAATAAAAATTCAAGTATCAGCATCTGCACAAGCAGATGGAACACCTACCTGTGAGGCCAGCTTTGACACTGTTTTTCTAACTATTCTCCCTCTATTCATTCTTACTTTTGTGTGACATAGCATCCACATAACAGAAGAAGTAACTTTTCTAATTGGAAGTGTAGACCCTGTGATTATATGCTCTGATCTTAAATTGATTATAAGTTACAAAAAATAAAAAGATGCCATACAAGACAGTGGTCAAGTGAGTGTGCTCCAAAGCTAGAGAACCTTGCTTGTACTCTATTTTTCTGTCCTACCCGTGACCTTGCATACATTTTGTCAACTCAGTTGACAGTGCTTTAAAATGGATATGATGATAGGTATAATATTTACTGAGCATGAGGAATAGTGTTTGATAGATTCAGTTGATACACATTAGCTACCATCATTTTAAGCAGACTCATTCTTGAATGATGGGTCTACATGGCCCACAGGTTCTGCATCCACCATCTGCATGTGTCTACTCAGTACAGCCATCCTCTGCTGTTCCTATTTCATGGCTTGCTAGGAGCATTGATGATGTTGTTTGTTTTCTAGCACTTAGATTTATTATCTTGTTTATTCATTAGAATTTTTTTATGTTTAGACCTTGTTATCGTCCTCTTTTTGATAGCTTGACTGGGCTAACATTTTACCATGTCACTTTGATCTTTGATACATTCTACTAATCTTAAGAGATGAAGTATGCATGTTTTTTATTAATTATTTTATGTTGTTTTGAAGGCTGCTTCCTTTGATTTAAGCTGTTATGGTCCTGATAATACACTGAAAGTTTTAAATTATTGAAATAGAACATTATAAAAAAATTAGTTTCCATATATAGATTAAGGCTTTCTGAGAAATGCATAGGTTTCTTCCTCACCTTGTTTGTGATATAAGCCGATTTAAGAAGCAAAGTTCCTTTCTGACTCTTCAGAAATAAAATTATTAATTAAATTTATTTTCCCCTTTTGATGAAAATATTGTTTTCTTATACAATATATCCTGAGTCAGACTCTCTGCTCCCAGTTCCTCCATGTATTTCCTCAACTTCCAACCAGATCCACCCTTTTTCTGTTTCTCATTTAGAAAAGAACAGTCTTCTAAGAGGTAATAACCAAATATGACAACTCAAAATATAATGAAATCAAATCATCACATTGAAGTTGGACAAGACAAACTAACAGAAGAAAAAGAGCCCCAAGAACAGGCACAAAAATCAGAGATCTACTCATTCATACACACAGGAATCCCACAAAAATACTAAACTGAAAGTATAGTATGTATGTTGATGCAGACCCATGGAGGCCCCGCGCAGGCTCCTTCACTCCCTGTGAATTCATAGGAATTTTGCTGAGTTGGGTTTCTAAACCAACCAGGTCCTTGTTTTCCTGGTGTCCTCTGTACCCTCTGCCTTTTATACTTTGCCTCCCCTTCTAGGAGAATCCCTGAGCTTGAGAGTTTTGTCAGAGACATCCTATTTGGAGCTGTGTATTTCTAGGTTTCTCTCTTTATGAGCAATGTCTGGCTGCGTGTCTCTGGATTTGTTCGAATTACTACAGGGGGCAGCTTCTCTGATGATGGCCGAGAAAGGCACTGATCTATGTGTGTAGTCAAATATCATTAGAGATCACTTTTTCACTACTTTCTTTGGTTAAACATTGATTAAATTAGAATTGTCTATATTACCAAGGGTTTGGAGCTATCCTTTAGAGCCTGGTGTACTTAGCAGTAGGGATACAATTGAAGACAACAACCAACTCTCCTTTTCTTCTAGAATCTATCAGTGGCCAAAATAGAGCAGTAAGGAATAGTATCTCATCAGCTCTTTGCCCATCTATCATTGATTATTGATAAGGTCAATCTATTCTTGTTTGCAGACCTCATACAGGTAACTGCAATTGTTCTGAGTTCAGGATTGTAATAGTTTTTGTGTTGAGTCAAAGCATCTTTGACTTTCAAATGCTTCCCTCTTTTTCATAGTGTTTTCTGAACCTTAGATGGGGTGGTGCAAATATTTTGTTTAGGGCTGAGCCTTTGGCCATCAGTTATTAGAGCTGTTTTTACCATGAGTCTTATAGTCAGGGCCTTTCACTGACTAGAGAAACATCCCTGATTAAGGCAGAGAGTGGCTTTTGTCTATGAGTATAAACATATTTAGGTGTTAAAAGGCAGTTAGATGCTCTATTTAGTTAATAATGGTAGTAAGTTCCGTCCTTGGATCTAAAACCTCCCCCTTTGTTGGTTGTTGACCGGGGTTACAGTTCCAGGACTGGATTCTCTCCAATGAGGTAGGCCTCAAATTCAATCAGAAGGCAGTGGGTTCCTCCATAGCTTTTCTTTTTCTTAATGCTGGCCCCTGCCTGTCACTTATTTCTAATTTATAGATAGAGTGTAAGTAAAATAGAACTCTTACTCAGACCTCACTCAATAAACACACTATTTGGATTCTTCTACATTACGGCCACATTCCTTTAAACTGTCACAACCGTCAACTGCAGAGGTATGGCATATTTTCATCAAGCATTCATGAATGGGTAGATATTTAAGTTGATTCTAGCTTTAGGCTAATATGAATAAAGCTGCCCAAACTTTGTTATGCATGACTTGATGTGAATATGTAAATGCTAAAACTCAACAGGAAGGCAAAGGTATTTTAAGATGGAGACAAACTTTAATGAAATTTTTAGAGGAAGACATTTAAAAAGAATCATCAGTAGTTAATTTTTCAGCCTTTTGTAATTTCTCTGTTCTAGAAGGAAAGTTTAAATTGTTAGAGTTAAAATAAAAACAAACATGACTAAACCCATAAATGACATTGGAACATCAATAATTTTCATTTCTTGATAGTTCATGTTTCCTGTTCTATAGAGTCTCTTTTCCTTCATCTTTTTTTTTCAGATAAAAGAAAGTAATATATTTTTTAAAATTTTCTCAATATTAGCAAAAAGCTGTATTTTAAGTGGATCTAGACAGTATTTGCATGTGTGCATTGTGCTTGCCTAGTTCTTTAAGTGTAGTGAAATAAAATACTTTGTAAGCTGAGGTTCTGTGTTTTATAAGCAGCTGCAGATGAGAATGGAGAGGCAGGATGGCAGATCTTATCCATAATACATATTCTCCATGGAGTACTCATTCCTTTGCAACAAGAGATTTTCTCAGATTACAAAAACAATAAAAAGGAAAAGAATTTAAAACAATAATCAACAGGAAAGGGAAAGTTGCATATGTTAGAGATATTTCACCTCCACCCAGAGGTACTTTTTCTCTGTAGACTTCAACAGGAGTCTCATCTTTGGTGATGTTTGATAATTAAGAGAGAACAAAACTCCCTGATGTTAAATGTGAGGGATAATTTTGTGGTTCAGAATTTGCAGTCTCCAGAACATACCACATCATACTGCTGTTTGTGTTTATGGCTACACATAAAGGAACTTAATTTGAATTTTTAAGAATTATGACAATCTGTTCAATTTTGAAACTGACCAGTTCTCACTGTGTACTTTCAAACTCTGAAAGAAGGAACAGGGATGTTATGTTCCAGCAGGTCATCAGTGTCCTAGTGACAATGGAATATTGTGACAGCATAGGACATATTAAGAGACTAACAACAGAAGAGAATTCAGAACAACCATAACTCCTAGATATAGTTCTTGGAGTAATACATGCTATATAATAATAATAATACTATTTCCAAATACATGGATACATTATGTATACCAGAGAAAAGAAAAAAATAATGCCAAGTAATATAGCTTTCATCCTTAATGTACCTTCTAAGATCATGCATTAAAGGTTTGATATTCAGGGTAGAGCTGATAGAAGGTCCTGGATCTGCCCTAGCTGAGAGATAGTTAGCTCTTTGGAGAATGCCAAAGAATTCTGAGATTCTTTGCAAACTCCACCAGCTCTCTGTCATACCACTCTTCCAGTTGACATGGAATTTTGAGGATACAGTCCATGTTGGTGGGAAAGGCAGAATAGCAAAGAGGTTGATCGGCACATCACCACATCACCTTTATGGTCAGAAAGCAGGCAAGTTGATTTTCACAGCTATTATTTTGTATGATGGTGGGAAGCAGAGTAACATCACATGGAATCTGAACCTATTTAGAGATAACTATGTGAATAAAAGAACCAATGAGAAAATATTGCAGAGTAAAGTAATATTTTGACTAATGATGGTGATGAATTTTAATAAGTGATAAAATCCACATTGTGATGGTTAATATTGACTACCAAATTCACAGAACCCAGAATTCCTCATTAGATAAGCCTCTATATACACCAGGAAAGATGAGTTAGATTAGGCTGGCCTCTGGGGAATTTTCTTGAAATGGAAAGACCCATCCTAAATATGAGTATTATCACACCATAGGCTTGGTTCTCAGACATCATAAGAAAGGGAGCTCAGACATTCATCTCCATGTTTTCTCACTGGAGAAACCATGTGACCAGTGGTTTCCCACCTCTTCTACCATGCCTTCTTTGCCTATGGCCATGTCTTTTCTCCTATGATCTCCTCAGACTCTAATCTAGACTAGAAACCCTATTTTTCCTCAAATTACTTTTTGTCAGGTATTTGCTCAACACAACCAAAGTAATATGGAAGCTAAGTTCTGGGAAGAGAGGCTGTTGCTGCAAGAAACCTGACTGTTAGGCAATCCAGCCTTTGAAAGAGTTTGTGGGAGGAATGTGGAAGAGTCCACAGCTTCTGGATAACCAGCCCTAGAATGTTGCAAGCAGAGCTTCAAGGGTTACATTTGTAGGCACTTAGAAGAAAACAATGCTGAGGTTTTTGAACACAGTGGTGGCTCAGCTATTGGGTTTCAGAAGGGCAGAAAGACATTACCATTCATAAGATATGTGTTTGGATGTCAAATCAACAGAGAAGACCTTGGTGGTAATTTTGATTGTCAACTTGACAAGATCTTGAATCATCATGAGTCAAGTCTCCAAGCATAGCTGTGAAGGATGATCTAGAGTAGGTTGGCTTCTGGGCGTATCTGGGAAGCATTCTATTGTTTAGGTTAATTCAAGTGGAAAGACTTAATCTTCTTGCTTACTGCCTTGTTTTCTTCATTGTGAAGGATGGAGCCCACTAGGACCACATTCAGACCAAAACCTTCTACCTCTAGGTATATTTTTGTCAGATATTTGGTTAGGGCACAGAGAAAAGTTGCTAATACTTATGTGTTTTTAAAAACTCATTCTTTAAAACAGGAATGATTTTGTGTCTCAAAACTACACCTTCGTTGGCTTTCCCACAAAGAATTAGTTATACGCTTGTATCATAATTGGTACTATACACTTAGCTAAGGGTTTAAGAATGCAGATTTTGAATATATCAAAGTTATACATGTGCCCATCATTACATATGTTAGTAGAGTTTGAAGAAGGCCTACCTTCTATCATATCTAGTTTTAGTCAAATATTGCCAAGTTAAATATTAACTCCTTAGATGTTATCTTATGATTACATTCATATTCATTTATTTAGCTTTTAGCAACCATTGTAAACACTGTTAGGCTACAAATATATGTAGCTATCTTTGCTTCCAAACTAAGAAAATGTGACACTGAAGGAGAGGTATTTACTCTGTTGTAACATTTATTATAATTAATTGTTTGCAGGAACATAAAAACTAAAAAGTGTACCTCACTTAAAATTTCAAATCAGTTTATAGAATGTTTTTAATTACAGAGCAGACATGTAAAGGTATGGATGATATGTGTCTTATCATCTCTTTTTTCCCATTCTTGAGTTTTTATGGAGGTATAAGAACTTGACACTAACTACTTGCTAACAATATATTGGTTCAAACCTCAGTAGTTTTCATGGCCTGACAAGAACCCATAGGAAGCCAATTTCTTTAGAGATACAGCCACATTGCAATGCCATCCATCTTCTACCTTGGTAGAGAGGTATTGTGGCTATACAGAACATCCCAGCTAGACTGCATGAGATAGAAAGGAGTTGATTTTCCTGTGTCTTAAAGAGCTAGTATTGACTTCTCATGAATTGAACTACTCATTTTGACAAAATAGGCAGCAAGGTCAACTTGCAGCATCCCTAAGAGATCTAGTGATGAGAAAGCAGAATGAGTTTTAGGAGGCAGGCTACACAGTAAGCTGTTCCTTAATTCAAAGGGCTGAGCAGTCTCCTGCCACATCTTATACCTTCAAGATCCAAGACAAGAAGCAACACCGAGACAGAAGGAAGGTTTGCATATAAACTTCCCCCTGCTTCTGCACCATACTGTCCTCTAGTTCATCCTAATGAATGACTTCTATTTTTATGAATCCCTGAGCAACAATCCTTCTTTGTGGAGCTGAGTGAGAAAGGAGTAAGGGGTTTCACTTGATACTGCAAGTTCTAATATTTACATTCTTGATTGAGTGAGTCTGGAGTGAAGCATCATCAACTCTCTATGACATGATCATAGAGTCAATATTCTTTCTTGTTTTGAGATGAATCATAGTTTAGAAATATCTATCCCTCTCTACCCTTCTGATTCTTATAATCACCTGCAGCTATTGTAGCAGATTTGATAATAAAAGAGATGACTATTTGTCATATTTGCAAGCCCCCATCACTTATGTATATCCCTTGTTTACTCACCTACAGTATTATAGAATACCTAGGCATATTTGTGTAAATTTTAGTATTTGACACAATTTCTTCTACATCATGCCCTGCTGTAACAACTGTCGGTGATAACAGCCTCAAGAATTGTTAGATTTCTTTTAAGACCTGAAAATTTTATATTTGGTTTATTTTACGTGGCTGCCTATGAGTTTATATTTGATTGTCCATGGCTAATGTATAGTACAGCATATCTTATGTGATATTGGAAATCAATTTCTATTTAAATTTGCTTCAAAATTGCTGTTAATAAGATGTGTAAGTCTTTGGTGATGAAGGGAAAGAAGGATGCCAAAACCAAAAAGTAGGGCCAGAGAATATAATTGAAATTTTTTCTTTTATCTGAAATTGTGCACAGCAGTATGATGTAATCAGATAATTATACAAACTAAACTGCCTTCTTTCGACAATTTTTTTTTTTGGAAAAATCATCACTCAGGTTGAAGCCATCATGCTGGTGAGAAACTGATGCTTTATCCATTCTTGTGTATTACTAGGGCTGACTGCAAATGCATTCCAGTTAATTGTCACTTTTAATTCTATATATAAAACTCCCTTATTTTTCCTGGTAGAAACTAAATTCACCCAGTGCATTATGTTATGTTTCTCCAAACACATAGCTTTTGAGTGCTTTCTAATTAATAAGGAATTGGGAGTCGTTTTATTGGATTAATGAAGTGTTTAAGACCATGCTATTCAACCCACCACTGCTCTATTTTTCTCAGTAATTCCTACCAGCTCTTAGCGATTTCAGTATTTGGTCCCAATCTGCATGAAGTCACTTCTGCAAACAAAACTCTTTCTTTCAGAGAATATAATCTTAAAATTGAAACAAGCACAATGTTTACTGAATTGAGTAAATGTAATATTCTACCACCAGCATTAATAAACCAATTTGCAGAGTGTTTTACAACTCCACTAAACACTAAATAAGTTTTCTTATTATTTTTTGTTGTTGTTGTTGTTATTTTTCTACTACCTATTGTACCATTGTGTGGGTCCAATCCTTGTTTTGTCAATCTAATCAGAATGCATATACATTGATTTTCAATATATAACTAATGTGAAGCTTCTTAAATTTCAGAAACAGAAATACTAGATTAAAAACAAACTAAAACTAAAACAAATAAGCAAACAACCTATAAGAACTGGATGGGGTGGTGTATACCTGAATCCCAGGACTCTAGAAATGGAGGCAGTAGAATCAGAAGTCCAAAGCCACCCTCCATTTCAAGGCCATCTTGTGCTATATGCTTGTCTCCAAATAAACAACTGAGCAAACAAACAAAGAAAAAAAACAAAAATAGAAAATCGTTTTAGACCAGAGAAATGAATCAGTGGTTAAAGGCACTCACTTGCTGCTCTTCCAAATGACCTTAGTTTGGTTCCCAACACCACGGAACCACATGTATCACCAGCCTCAGGGGACTTTGCAGGTATGTTCACATACACACACATGCATGCACACATGAACACACACATAGAGAAACAGTCAGAGACAGAGTAAAAAAAATCTTTGCATTTTAATGTTTTCAGACATGTAAGGTGCCCTCTAAGAGTTAAATGAATGTGTATATTATTGTTCAGAATGACTTCCTCACAGTGGCCTATGCTACCCATCACCATGCTTTGTTTGTTTGTTTTGTTTTTTGTTGATTTTTGATACATAATATTTATATTGCTTTCAATACATGGACTTCTAGCTACTTGATCTTGTTCGATTCATTGTTCCTCGATTTTTAAATAAGAACAGTTTCCAAATATTCAACTGAATATTGGTGGCTTCTCTTTTACTATTATTATTTTTAAAAGTTTTCTTTCCTGTGAGTAAAATACCTTTTATATGTCCTGCAGTGGTATAAACTGTTGCCTTTGAATTTCAGGCAGTAACTTGAGATGATTATGCCTCAATGGCTTCTCCCTTGTTAAGGAATTAAGCCCCTATACCAGCAGATTCATGCACAATTAAATAAGCATTCCCCTCAGCCTTCTGTTATGTGAGAACAGAATGCTCTGCATGCAAGATAATTGAATCTGATAGTGTCCTGATTTTGGAACTCCTAGCATCCAGAACTGTATAAAGTAGATTTGTTTTTAATGAATTATCTAATATTAGCTACTGTTAAGTAGCTATGCAAAACCTAGACACAGCCTTTACTCATCTTATTTTCCCAGTGGTTATGCTTCCTTTTTTTTCTTAGCACAGAAATTATTTTGTGATTCATTTGCATTGCCCTCTTCTGGTATATATAATGCTTGCTGCAGTTTTCCAACTGGTGCCTCTCAGGAAATATAACCTGTCATGGCTTTAATATTTTATATTCTTAAAATATTACCACCCTCCAAGACACACTACATACCATTGTTACATACACAAAACTAGTCTTCTTTTAAAAAAATGTTTGTTATCTTATGTTTGCCTATATGTATGCATGTGTATTACCTGTGTGGCTTGTGTCTATGATAGCCCAAAGAAGGCAACAGCTCTCCTGGAATTGTAGTTCAGGAAGGTTGTGAGCTACCACGTGGGTGTTTGGAATCAAACAAAAGTCCCTTGTAAGAGCAGCAAGTGCTCTTAATTGCTGTACTATACTGCTAGCCCACACAATTGACTTCTTGGTAACTATGATACTTTTGAGACTGAACAATCAATTGAGATTTTTCTCGAGACACCTTCTTTCAAATGAGAAAGAAACTTAATTAGTTTGCTTTTAAATTTGCTTTCAAAGTAATTCCCTATAAAATTTTTAATATACATTTTTATATCAATCCTATAGCACAAAGGAATTCATCAATGTGCTTATCAATTAAGCAAGGGGCAACTGATTATTTGTCTTTAATGTGAAGCCCACTTTTTCCAGGATATATATCTGAGGATCTTATGGAACTATTAAAAACAAAGATCTGTAAAAAGTCATGCTTTAGCCTCCCACCCTGTGGCAGGTGTTTTGAGTTGCTCTATTTATGCCTCTATCCATAGAGGTGGGAGTAGAAAGATTTCAGTATAAATATATTGGAAGTGAGCTAGTTGTCTGGCAGTGTGTTAAGCTCTGCACACTCCACCTCTGCTCTTAAACTTAGCACAGCTCTTTCAGTAGGTTCAACTTTTATACAGGTGACTTTACAAACGGATGCTTCTGGATATCCTGTGACTTTTCAGCGGTACACCAACTCAGGTCACAGTGAGGGAAGATGTCAGGTCTTCTTGGTTTCACAGCCCTGTGCACATATCTCCTGATTCACGTAACCTCTGGTGTTTGTCCCTATTCAATAAGTCTTTACTATGGGGAATTCTGAAATGAAGCAGCTGGTGTTAATTCTTTTTGTTATAATTAACACTATTTTATGTTTTAAAGTTTTTAAGATTAAAGAAATTGCCACTACTTTGTGGAATATATATATATATATATATATATATATATATATATATATATAAAATCAATGGGGTTTTAAACTTAAAGTAATTAACAAGTCAGGCTCCATGGATACATAGACCAGGATTCATACTCTGCATCAGGCAAATTAATTAACCTCTAAATCCCTTTATATTTATCTTCTGTGAAGTAAAGTTAATAATGGCGCTGACTTTAAAGGATTGTTAGGTGTGTTAAGTGAAAGTTAGCTTTTCAAGAACAAAGCATTTATTTCATATTTCAAGTAGCCAAAAGAATGTCTATACTTAGTAACTCCTCAACAAAAATCTGTTGAATAAGTATAATAAACAGTTATTGTACCCTTTTCTCTGTTCTAATTTTTAAAATGCCACAAAGAGAAGTCACACCATACAACAGGACTTACATAGGAGGCTTATTGGAAGAGGAGAGAGAGAGAAGGGACAGTAAAATGGGCAGGGGGCAGAGACAAGTCCTAGGGGACAAGAGTAGTGGAAGAGAAAGAAAGGAAGAAAGGGAGTGATGGAGAGAGGAAAAGAAGGAAAGAGAGGTAGGTAGACAAGGCCCTTTTAGAAAGGAACATAGTGAATGCACACAGGCGGTGCTCTTAGTGGCTGCAGCTGGGAGTGTATCTTGTCAGAACCCCAAGGGCAGGCCAGTATTCAGATGCCTGAATACTAATGGTCACTGTTGAACAGTAGTACAGTGATAATAATACACAAGTATCTACAGTTCTTAATTATCTTCTATGTTTAAAGTAGGTAGATAAAAGTTATCCGTTCTTTCTCTTGATATATTCAGTTAAAAAAAAAAGATAAAGATAGGACCCTGTTGGGTTTGTTTACCATCCAGCCTCTCCTAACTTTATGTATGCAGGAGATGCTTTACATTAAAGAACTATTCATTAGTGGCATTTGCTATTTCAAATTTTACTGTTGAATAATGATATTTTGCTTTTTTAGGCAGTAATTTAAAGGTACCTCAATTTCCCAAGGCAAGTTCCCATTGAGCTGATGTGTTTTGAAGAGAACAGCAGAAGGGAGGGATTTTGGTGGACTAAAGCATGCTCTTATAATGAGGCTCTCCATCTTAAAATTCAGATAAGGCTTTGGCTGTATTAGTTTCAAAGGCAGAGAACTGCATCCATTGATAACTTGATGACCACCCCACTGACCCCAGAACGCAGGAAGGTAAAGGACTAAGTCTCAGATGTTATGTCAGCATTATCCACATAGTTGCCTTCAGCCACTGAAGTATTGTTAAGTTGGGTTCAGTAGACTCTGTTTTGATCATTACTGGTTTTTCCAGCACTTAGAAATGAGCATTCAAAAGCATTGGTCATAGGCAGCCTTCACGTGTTTCTTCTTTTAAATCAATGTTTATAACTTGTTTACTTTTCTTTCCAGGGGTGAACATGTTGAGGCCATATATATGCTAGGGTACATCATACACCATGCATTTCTTTTATTTATTATTTATTTTACAAATCATGAGAGATTAAGCAACTTGGACTCTCAGTATAGTTTTAAACTGAAATAAAATATGATCATCCCTTAGGCATAGACACATAATAAATCATTAGTAGATATTATACATGAAAAACATGGTAAAGCAAAACAAAGGCCCTTCTGAAGACAAATGTCCTGTCAACTTGTGTGATCTGTAGCGGGTATTCAGCTCTGGGGATTAATCTTTTCAGTCATATTTTTCTGGAATGTCCATCAAATTAGTTTCAAATAAGAAAAAAAATAGAGCAAACTTGTATCCCTGTGCTATAGTGTTTTGAATATGTATAGTTTGTTTCATGTTTACCAACATGAGAAGACACAGCATATTTTGCAGCCATGAAGAACAGTTTTAATACATACATGTATGTGTCTAAGCATGCATGTGTAAGCACATCACATCACTGAGAGATAAGTTGCATTTGGGATTTAAATTATTGTTTTGTAAGCTGACAAGATGTTTTGACAGACAGTTAGACTGGTGCTGCCATGAAATGGTTCTCACTTACTTTCCATTTCTCAATTATCTTGAGCCTCACCCAAAACAGGGATTCATCACTCTAGAGAGATGTCAGAAGATGTCAAGATGTAGATTTGTCTTTTTTATCCTTTTCTTCCAAATGAGATTCAATTGTCAAAATGACAGAAGATTTGAGCTAGGAAAAGGCCCCCAGTGAAATGTCAGAACTTCATCGAAGGGCGTATTTCAATTGACACATTAGCAAGCATTCATTCATGTTGGGCTTGACCTTAACCAACCATTAGATTTCTGGAGAGAAATCACATAAGCACCAATCATAAATATGGGCTACATAAATTATGACCAGTGTAATTTAAAGATGCAGAAGAGGTTCCTTTTGCCAGCCTCTGCTTTGTCCTCCTTTTAACTTCATAGAACTTCACTAGTGTGTAACGTTTGACATGGAAGCCAATAGACCAGTAAAAAGAAACATTGTTTGTGGAGTGACTTCCTTAAGAGAAGTGCTCAGTGAGTGATCTGGTATTGAGAAATGGTTTGTTTTGGAAAATGTGTGCTCAATTATTTCAGCGCGGTTTTCCCGTGGTGCAAAGCTAATGTGTTGCTGTATGCACACTGAAACAAAGCTTAGCTAGTGTACAGGATTCGTGTCCATTTCATCTCTTTGACTCTCACATAATCCAAGAAAAACTCATGTCTGTCTACACTGGATTAACTCCTCATACACACATTGACTCAGTTTACTAGTCTAGACTGGCCTTGGCGATTTCTGTGGTCTCAGTGTCAATGTGGTTTCAGGTGTATAACCAAATTCTCACTAAAGAGCTAACTAGAGTTTGAGATCAAAAGTAGGGGCAAATTTTAAGGAAAAACCCAGGTACTCTCTCCAGGATGAGACATCAGGACAAGTAGAAATGACCCCAGGGTCCTTTTTGCCTCCTTCTTGCTTCCAGTGTGGAAAAGGATCTGACAGAGAGCACTAGAGAGCCTGAGATCAAGGGATTCCAATATACTTTTAACAGTTGTTTCCCCTGTTATACTTAAAAACTAAATAAAGGGAAAAGTTACTTTTCTGCAATGGCATGTCACTAGACGTATTAAACCACATTCCAGGGAATTCCCCAATGCTCAGGAAAAGTTGGCCAACATTAAATGACCTCCATGTTTATTTCTCATGAGTATTTTGTTTTCTTTGGCATTTTGTTTTGTTGTCCTACTAAATTTTATTTTCCTGTGCTTTGTGTTCTTTGACATTTGGTTTTGTTTTTCCATGTTTATTTATTTGTTTATTTATGTATGTCTGAGAGAAAAAGAAATATAGGTAGCAAATTGGTAATAATCTAGGAATAATTAAGGAGGGGAAAGTATATGATCAAAATATATTGGATGAAAAACTTTAAATAAAAATTTAACTCTTACAAGAAATAAAAAGTAAAATAATTTATCCCATGGGGAAAAAAATCAAAGCTGAGATAGATTGCTTTATTTCATTCTAGTACAATAATTTAGATCTTAAGGAGGCATAGAACATTATAGGAGTTGTCTACAATTAGCCCCGCAATGAAAATTATATGTACTTAAATGTTTATGAGAAGTAGTTTGAACAATTTTAATCACCCCATTAGGCTATATGGCTAAGGGAATTATTCTGACTTCACCTAGACACTCTGACAAAGTTTCTATACTGGTGTATGCTATGTAGGTCTCTTTGAGATAGCTGCTTCTGGAGATAAAACCCTGATACAAAATATGTTTTGCTGTCATCCTCATTACCATCATTTCCTAGCACAGGGTTGATCAATTGCTATTATCCAGAGGTCATGCTGTATTCTCAATGGGAAGTCTGGTCTCTCAACAATCGTTTCCCATCCTAATTATGCTGGGACCTCTGTGCCTCTTCCGGTGTTCCATTTGAAAGGTGCATTTCTGCATAAGACCAGTGGTGAAGAACTGCAACTTAGGACATTAAAGCAACTCAATTTCATCCAACTTATATCCTAATTTGGCAAGAAAATGCATCTTCTACTGGAAAATGTGCTAAAACAAAGACAGGCACATACATACAAAAGGCACAACATTCTCTCACTTGTTATCAAGTGAGACCAAAAGATATCTCATGCAATGGTGTCACAAAAGCCAAGAAGAGGAAGGAGTGATAGTATGTTGTTTGAGTAATGTGTTCCTAGTACACACATATGTGAGTTTGGCTACTGATGATATTATTAGAATAACAGCTATTGGGATATTGCAGTACACTTCCTTTATACAAGCTATTCTTCTCTTCTCCATGGGAAGAATAAATAGCTTAATTCTAAGCCTAATATTCCATGAGTATCACGGATTCTACAGATCCTAAAAAAAATAGCTAACAGGAGTATTGTGTTAAAATGCGAGGAAGAAAGCAAATTACCAAAAATAATACATTATATGAGCACACATACAACAATGAGGGAAATGAGCAAGAGGGAGGGAGAAGAATAATGTTTCTTACAATTAGGGGACAGAAGTCATGAGAATGTTGTACAACCAAGTAAAGATAGTCTTGATTATTTTGTGTCCTCAATAGTTCAATGGATGATGGTGTAGTGGAGATATAAGAAGGAATCACAGAGATATTTGGCTTCTGTGTGAATCAACAGTATCAGGTTAATGCGATTGGTAAGACACAGAGAATAATGGATCCCAGAAAAACAAATGAATCACTTCTCATGTGTCACTTTCATAAGAAGCAAAGACAAAATCACACAGGCCATATATGGAAGATAGTGTTATAAATGATTGCTAATGCATATCAGACGTATATTTCTATCAGTCATTTGTGTATGTAGGTGGTGGGAGACATGCACATATACACATATTTTGATATTTTTGTTTCAGGCCATTAATGTACATAAAGTTATAGCAATCCACCTGCAATTACTTTTTTTTTTTAGATAGTGTAGGTTGAAATTCTCAAATCCTCAAAGTACAATCTCTAAAATTAATAGTTTCAGTATAAATCTAGTGCATTCTTTTTGAAAATGAATTCTTTAGGTACAACATAGTAAACATTGCCTTTCAGAGACTCAAAGGGCATCAATGTTTGCATAAAAATTATGAAAAATACTGAAAAGTGAGATCAAGTAGATTTTCTTAAATAATGGGTGAGCCAATTTAGTCTCACAGAACTTGAAAATATTATGTAGGTAGACAAAAAAGTCTTTCGGATTTTAGGGTGCTTTTGACAGTGCTCCACTGTACTTTTGTAAATATGATGATATATGGGATGTTCTTTTCATAAAATTAGGTCAGTTTGTAGCTGGTGGAATTATTCTGCAGAGAGCATATTGACTAGTGGTTTGATGCCAACTCAACAGAAAATTCTCTGACAGCAAGCCACAGAGCTCTGTCCTTGGCACTGCATGCTCAGTTTGTTAATAAATAACTTGGCTAGAGATCTGAGAAGTGGCTTGCACTTTAAAAGGATCAATGCCAGGGAAATCTACTGTTGTGCCCACTCTAAGAGTGTCAACCTTTAAGAGAGGAAGTACTGTTTATCTGATGTACCTGAGATCGGTTCCTGGCTTTCCTATTTATCCTCATTACTAAATTATTTGGTCTTGCATAGTCTCTGTTTTCCAACAAATGAAAGCAATTGTCTTAAAAACAACAGTAAATCAAATATTGAAAGACCCAAATTCTAGAGGGAAAGCCACAGAAAATCAATGAGGGCCAAGAGAAGGTGAGTCTGTTTTCTTCAGGGAGGAGTTCCTTGCCAGGTTTTCTAATCCAAGTGATCTGCCTTTAATACATGTTCACATGATCAATTCTAACTGGACTCTGTAGGTGTGTGTGTGTGTGTGTGTGTGTGTGTGTGTGTGTGTGTGTGTGTATAACAATAATAATTAATGAAGGAGAGGCCATGTATGTCATGAATTGAGAGTGAGTTACAGGACATTGGATGAATTTTGAGACAGAGAAAGGGAAGAGTAAAAATGATATATATAAACACAATACCCATATATAAAACTCTAAATAAAAATAAGTTAAAAATGAAGATTTTTACTCAATGAGTATAAATATAATAAAGGCTGTATTACATCCAAGAGTCAAACTGGAACTATGGGTTATGACAAAAAATAGGAAATATGTTTTAAGGTTAAATTCTATAAAGATGATTTTAGAGTTGACTTTACAGGTATATGTGAGAAATATTCAACTCACCTAGAATGGGTTTTGTTCTGTAGCTGAGACTTTGCAAGATAATTAATTTCTTGAATATTGCTGCAGCATCTTAGAGTTAATTCAGCCAAAATAATGATGCTATAATGTCCAGACCAGGAAATGTTTATTTTAACAAGGTTTGCCCATACACATATACTTCTGCCTGGCATAAGCTCTACAGTGACAAATTCTATCATATCCACTCAAGAGTGACTACAATAACAGACCACCTAACGAAGTGTTTTGTAAGAGTGAGTATGGGCTACAGAAGTCATTGGTGTGGCTGTGTGAAGTTATTGGACAACAGCCATTAGGAGAAGGGACTTCATCTTTGTGTTCTTTTATCTTCATGAGATCTAAAAGTGGTTAGCAGTTCCAGGAAAAAAAAATAGAGTTGACACAGTAGTGAGTATTCTTATGTTAAAGCTGTCAATATTAATCCTGTTTACAGGAGAATGAGTTGCATTGTTAATAAAAGTTCTGGAGCTTCTTTTTCAGAGACAGTGATTTGGAAGGCAAATGACAGATTACTGCCAGATCATTTTTTAGCATGAATCTTCTCAGGCTTAAGGAAATGAAAACACGTGAGGTAAAGAACAAGGAAGAAAACATTTGATAAAAGCTGTCTAACAAATTTGGTTCAAATTTGGTTCAAGTTGAAGGATTTAGTGTATATTTCCCCGATTTATTTACTTTTATATGTTTTAATTAAAATAGAATCATACTATTTCTCCCCTTACCTTTCTTTCCTCCAGTTCCTCCCAGGTTCTCTCCCTCCAACTTTGTCCATGTCCCCTGCAGTCTCAAATTGATATCCTCTTTTTCTTTGATTACTGTTACACACATACATGTATGTGAAAATATAAACAAATACATAAAGCTAGTCTGTTTTATTATTCATGATTGTATATGTTGGGGTTGATCACATTTTATTGGTAAGCATATTTATTTTAGGCTGTTTTATTAGTTTCTCCTTTCCATTTTTATAAAACTTTGCCATGCATCTAGAAACATCATGGGTATGTGTGAGAGACTATTTAAAGTGTAAATTTGATTAGGCCAGAGGTTACCCATATGGTTGATCAAAATTCAGACCAGTGTGTCTATGAGAGTGTTTGTGAATTAAAATTAATAGTTGCATCTGTAAACTGAGAAGTAAAAACTATCCCTGGAGTATGTAGGTTTCATCCAACCTGAGGAATGATTTAATTACAGTAGAGATCATTTCTTCTTGCCTGATTTTCTTTGAGTTGAGATGCCAGTCTTCTGTCTTTAGCATCAGCTTGGGACAGAACTGTTACTTATGGCTTTGCTAGATCTCAGGGTCATGGAGGAGGACTGTACTTTTGCTTTTGTGGACCTATTCATCACATTGTACAAGATGATTTCTTATAATGCATGGATAGATATATACATGGATAAATAGATGATAGAGAGGTAAGTAGATAGACACACATATAGATGGTAAAATAGAGTTAAATCACCCATTTCCCACATGGCTCTGTTTCTCAAAAAAATATTTACTGCTGTACCACCCATTTCTTGACTCAGCCATTTACTTTGTAGAGACAACTTTGTGCCCAAGAAACTTAAAACACTAAGAGTAGCTTACCATGGCTAATAAATTCTACAGTCTACCTCTATTGTGTGAAGTACTCTCTTCATTTCTCTCCCAAAGAACCAGATCTCAGGACTTTTACACAAACCCTTACCTGGTCAGATGTATAGTAATGACTAAGTACCAAGACAAAAACAAAAGCAAAAGCAGATGCCCAGGATTCTGGTTCATTGAATTAGACCCTGAGACTAAGAGTGCTTTCCTTTGGATGGCATTAACTATGTCAGCCAATTAATTATCCTTATTATGAAAATATTATGCAGATTACTAAAAATATTAAAAAGTAGAAAGATACTATTTATTGTGGACATTGTGATAAAAATAAATGCACAAATTGAAAGTCTTCATAATTATAAAAAACATATAGTAAGAGGTAATAATATAGTCCCAATAAGAGTTAGCTAATATACTGCACTAGTTTGAAAAGAGAGGCTCAGATACTTAATGTGCACACAGAAAGTGCTAAAGCCAAGGACTGACCTCATAAAACCTACCTTTAGGGTATGTGTGCTTTGCCATTGAATTTTATTGTGATGAAGTCACTTGTAAGGGACAAAAGCCTGGGGAGATGACTCAGTAAAGTACCTGTAGTAGAAGCATGAGTGCCCGACTTTGCACTTCTACAACTTGTAGTGGCAAAGTCAAGTAAACCAGCTTGTGATCTTAGCATTAGGGGGGCAAAGACAGGGGACCCCAAGTGATGGCTGGCCAGTCAAACTAACCAAACTGAGGAACTCCATGTTTAATGTCAAGTCATGTCTTAAACAAATAAGGTGGAGAGCAGTTGAGGAAGACAGCTGACATCAACATCTAGTACCTATACATAAACCTGTGTGATCATCACCTGGACACACATATGCCCCTGTGCATTCATATGTACCTGCACATGCACACTTGAACATGTGCATATATACACATTATTCACTTATTAGTAAAGAGGCACTGCAAAGGGTTAAGTAATTGAAGAATAAATGCAATATATTCAAGCTTCTCAGTGTCATTATTAGCCAGGAAAACACAAATCTTAAAAACTAACTTTTATGTTGTCTGCCAAAATGGTAAGATTAAATGAAAACTAATATTAGCCAACATTGGCAAGATTGTGGGAAGCAAACCATGTTTGTTCAATATAAATAGAAAAGAACTTTTTCTGTGATAAATTCAGCATTATCAATCCGATCACCAAATATACTATTTCTATCCTTTAATATTCCAAAGACATAATTGTACTGGTATACATATGTATAAAAAAAACATATCTTTTGAATAGCTGCCCCATTATTTTCAACAGTGAAGTAAATTTGAAATACTCAGATGTCTAGAACAGCAGTGTTTTCAGATTGTGAAGATAATATTGATAGAGACACTATTGTGCCACACACTGTATTCAAATTTTATAGGTATTACATCATTTAATTAAAATGAATATTAGTCATCAAGTGTATAAATGGTGCATTTAAATACATACAGAACCTGGCTCATCACAAGGCTCTCTGCTCTAGATCCTAGAGTGGAGAGTCACGATCTAGCCCCAGAAGTTAGTCTTACACACAGGAGCATTCTCTCCAGTGACTAGACAGCAATGGGCACTCCCAAGCAGAGATCTCTCTGAGACAGATGTATGCTGAATGGAGAGAATGAGTTGTGGTGCGTGTCTTTATTAAATTTTATTGCCTTTAGTAAAAAAATGAAGCTTGATCAATTTGCTGATCACTGTTCTTTATTTGTGTCTTTGTTTGAAGTGACCTAACCTACGTTTGTATATTTTAGTCCTTACTGATATAATAAAGAATCACAAACCGAGTAACATGTTAAGCAAGACTTCCTCATTCACAGCTACCGAGGATGCAAGTGCAAGCTAGAGGAGCTGCTATTGGCTATTGGTCATATTGCTGTGACACACTTGGGTGATAGACATTATATAGGTAAGGAGGGGGACAGTAGTAAACCTATCCCTGCTACAACAGCATTCATTCCATTGTGATAATATGATTCTATCTAACACCCCACCTTCCACCCCTTTTGCTCTGAGGGCTTTCCATTTCATTTATTTCTCATACAGGTATTGAGGACAAATGTAAACCACAGTAGTTACTCATAAAATTTTCAAATGTTTATGTCTCTCTTTGAAAATACATCTTCTGTGTAGATAATTATTCATATATATTTTGAGCATAATCATTCTTTGAATAACTAAGATATAGGTTTACCTTTTATTCATCTTATTTGTTATATATCCTGGCTTTTAAACTTTATTCATCTATCAATATTTAAAAACAGGACTTATACCTTATGTGACTCTGTATGACTGGTCTCATAATGTTATAGATTTATGCCATGTTTTAAGTATTTTATATTTCTCTTCTTAATGTAGTGATTTTAAGTAGCATACATATCATTGTTTAAATATGTGACAGAAGAATGAAGAAATAAGCATATTTTCAGGTTCTCACTGTTGCTACCTTCCCTGCTTTTATCATCCTATTTTATTGGTTAATGTGTTTGTCTTCCCAACACTACCACTTACTGTTTATCTCTTCATGGCTTGTCTGTTCCTTGGATTCCTCTCTTATATAATCTGAATAACATTGGTAATATAATACAATTAATGTTATCCTTAATCTCACTAATATCCTAGTGGTACCTTTAATATATTAAACAGTTCAGTTAAACCTAGAATTGTGATTTGTCATTCTAAACAATAAGGAATAAATTAGTATGTGAACTTTTTCTTTATTCTCATTTACTCATTTACCTACTATTGTTAACAAATCTTAATGTTAGTGTCAATAATTATATGAAAAGTTTATATATGCCTATTCAGTTTTTCTGTGTCTGTGCATGCATGCACCTGTGAGTGGTGTGTGTGTGTGTGTGTGTGTGTGTGTGTGTGTGTGTGTGTGTGTGTTTTGCGTGCACATGAGCACACACATGCACCATGACATTCATGTAGAGGATAGAAGATAACTTTGGGAGTCAGTTCTGTCCTTCCACAATGTGAATTTCAGAGATCAATCTCAGATACTAAAGCTTGGCAGCAAGCACCAGCTGAGCTATCTCAATTGGCCTTATATTTATTATATTGTGTCCTAAAAAATAGATTATAACCATTATGTCTCAGTTTTTATTAGGATGATATTGTTTTCTCTGAGACATACATATTAATGTGTATTTACTTTATAATTTCACTCATTTTTACTCTGAGTTATTCAAAGCAATACATTTGAGAATAAGTTAGGAAACAGGGAACAGAAATGTGTTGACATCATGATAACAAATCAGCACCCCTTCATCAATTTATTTATCAAGAGCTGAGAAGGCAGAGGAGGAACAGTTTTCAAGCATGTACAGAATAAATTCCTGAATTTGAGCACAGAATGGACAAGTCTTTTGGGAGCTTTCCCAAGTTTATGATATACAAATAAAGCTGCATGATGTCATACTGAGCTCTAAGAACCTACCAGATAAAACTCCTCATGCAGGAGTTTGGTGGGCTACTTGCTATAGTAAAGTGTGTCAAAAAGTATCACACTTTCAATCATCGCAATTAAATGACAAATGTAAAAATATAACAAAGACTCTCACTGTATTTTTTGAAAACTTCCTTTATTGACACACTTTATTTCATAAATAAATAAATGTTGAAATGGTGTATTCTTTGCCAAAGTGGCTTACATTTCAATTTATATTGAAATATATTATTCATTCCTTTAAAAACTGTCATTTTCCCAAATTGTGCTTTCCATCATTCTCTTCTCTGTCTTTACAATTTGGGTTCCTTTGGGGCCTTTTCATAAGAAGATCATGTAGTGTGTATTCTTTGTCCTGTTTGTTTTCTTTAGCATAATTTATTTTTCTTCTGTCATCATTCCTGTTGTCACAAGTAGCGAGTTTTCTTCTGCTTTTCGGTATATAACATTACAGGTTCAGTATTTATATGCAAATAGAGTTGGCCCTTTAATGACCCTTTGGTTAGTTCCATAATTTGGCCATTGCAAATAGAGCTACAGTGAACACAGACATGAAGGCAATCTTTAAAGTATTGATTTAATTTCCTTTGGATTTAATATGTTGGCGGGCCTTTGGAATAAGTAATATTTTGTGTGTGCACATGTACCTGCCTGCATTTCTATGACATGACATGCATATAAAAGTCAGAGGACAGCTGGGGTCCATTCACACCACAGTTGATTCTGGAAATCCCAAGCAGTCTTTCAGATCATGTGACATCCCCTTCTTCCCTCCAAGAAATCTCCTTGGCCTAATTTTTTATATCTGTTCTTCTCAGTCACCACGTTTTCTACAAAAAGTTCCATCTTTTCCTATAAAACCGTTATAAAATTACTTTCTTGTTTAATTTTATTGACTAGAATCTCTAGCACAAAAGTGAATAAAAGAGATGAGAAAGAATATCTTTGCTTCATCTCGATTTTAGGCTAGGAACAAAGGCATTCATAATTTTACTATCAAGAGTATATTTTCTTTTTTGAAATTTAGAAACAATCTTATTTTACATTCACAATTCCCCTGTCTCCTCCCATCATCCCATGCCCCCCATTGATCTCCCTTAATCAGCCAGATGGATCAATAAGCTTTTTATAAATGGATGCTGGATAGACTAAGTATCTGATTCCTTAAGAAAAAAATGGCAATCTCTAGCTTAGATCCTGTAACCTAGGAACTTTTGCTTCCAAAAAATGTTTAAAGGTTAAAAAAAATACAAAATTTATGTGCAACCATAACTACATTTTACAAAATTTTAGCAATGTTTGTGATTTTACTCATTGCAAACTATCATTTCACTTCACCTTTGACTTTTAGGTATATAGGCAATCTATTAACTTTTCAAATAATTAAGGATGTTGTTTATTCTTGTTTATATTTTAACAATGTGATATCTTCTGTTATTTCATTTCTTTAAAACATTGAGATGTGACTAGTCATGGTATTTAATTGATAGTTGCTAAATGCGACCTTTAACATAATGTAACCATCAAGCAATTAAATAGTGTTCTGAAAATTTCTGTTTGGTGAATATGAAAGATAAATCCAGCTCAGATTTTCTATAGACTTACTTATTTTTATGTTTACTAAATCTAACAAAGAATGTAAGGAATGCTTTAAATACCCTAACAAGATTGTCTGTTTCTCTGCATTTTCACTGTGAAAATGTTATGTTAATTATGTTAAATTTTGTATATTTTTCCCAATTTTTTTTTAATGAGTTAGTGTTTCATCATTACAAATTGTTTTCCATCTCTGGTGGTGTTTCTTGTTGTACTACTAAGTGATATGAGGGAAACATAGTTAAAACAGTTCTATATGATTAGCTTTGATGTAATACATTGTTTTCTATATGATTAGTGTTGATATGATACATTGTTTCTCACACTAACTCTCAGCAAATATGTATTTTTCTGGCTGAATATTTTCATTTGAAGTAGATCTATTTTAAAACCAACATAACTGTGTCTTGTTTTCCCTTGTACAACATCCTGGAAATGCTTCTCCTCTAAGTGGAATAATTACCTCATTTATACTTAATCCTAAATAATGGTACCCTGTGATTGTTCTACCACCTGTTCTTTTTTAACTGTGTTATTTCTTTTTCTTTGTTCCTTAGTTTCTGTTTTTGAATTCTTTTAGATTTATTTATTTCATTTTTATGTATATCAGTGATTTCTGGTTTGTATGTCTGCTCATTCTGTGTGTGCCTAAGGTGCGAAGAGGGTATTGGATCCCCTGGAACTGGAGTTATGGATAGTTGTGAGCCACCATGGAGATGCTGTGAATTAACTTCTGGTCCTCTGCAAGAATAAGTGCTTTTAACCACTGAACCATCTCTCTAGCTCCTGTTCCTTAGTTTCTTATTTGATTGCTAGCATATATATATTTAGCATTCTGTTGCATAAATTTTGTTAAGATTATTTTCCAATATTGTTGTTTCATTTATCTAGTTTTAGTGATTTTTTTAGAAATTAGCATGTATCTGTTTTAAATGGCAGTGCAATGCATCTTAAGGTAGAATGTAAACACCCACAATGCCATGGTTCCACTTATTACCCCTTCCTTTGCTGGTTTTGCAGTATACTTAAAACATGAGATGAAACAAAATGCTATTATGATTCTCTGGCTTGGAAAACCTACTCTACTGCTTTGTGTGAATAATTTTTAGCAGCTTTTTAAAATTCCAACTGGGATTAGCTATTCACTTGGTTTCATTATTACAAGACAATACTGTCTAAGAATTTACTATCTTGAGATTATGTTATGCTGAGTTTTAAGAGTCAGGCTTAAAGGAAAGTAAATGAGGATAGTCAGGTTGCATAGTGCTAGACCAGGAAGGACAAAGAAAAATGTAACTGTGTCTATCTTTTCACAGAAAAAAAAAAACAGATAAGCTTTAGGTATGGATTTCCCTGCTAGGTGTTTATCATAAGAACCTTTAGTTCTTGATGATGCTAGTATGCATATGAAGGAATTAACCAAAGATCAAAGTGCAGAATATTTTCTTTTTACTTTTGTTTTTTGTGTATATGTTATAAAACTCATTTTTCACCTCACATCAATTTAGCCATGTCAACTTTACCATGGTGATAACACAGGTTAAAAAGGCATATAGCCAACTGCTGTATCTATCTGACTGTTCAAGTTTCTGGGGGTGTTATCTATTAAATATGGGTGTTAACCTAGTGGAAACAAAATAGAACATCAGGGACTCAGACTAGAATTGTTAAGATAACTACCCTCATGCCATTGTATACCACCACAGGACTTGACACATATGGGATGAGGCTGGGGTAGTGCCATAACTCAGTAGTCACATAATTGTGCAGGCTAAGGTTAGACATTGCAAATTGACTCACCTTCTCTTTGATGTTGCTTAGCTTTATCAGTCTTGTTCTGGGAACTGAGCACCCAATGACAACTTAGTGCCTGTAGGATATGAAAATTTAGAGTAACAAAGTGGACTGCTGAAGCCTAACACATTCAATTACTCCATATTTTAAAAGAAAAGCACATTAAACAGAAAATTATTGGAGGGTAATTTTCACTGCTGAAACTCCTGCCCATTCTCCTTTGACCTCCAAGGACTGTCAATAGCCTTTGATGTAATGTCTTAAATTAGATAAGTCATCATTAGCACTGAAAACAGAAACTGTGCCCTTCTCCTGTCCCTTACCCTAAATCAACTCTCACATTTAACTTTGCTATACTTAGTTATATTTGCCAAAAAAGAGGAGAATACAATTAATATAGATGTATTCTACAGGTCATAAGAAATCCTAACATATCCTGTTAGGATTTTTTTTTCTGATGAGACCATATGCTCTTGGAAAATATCAATTAAGGGCCTGTTAATGAAGGGAGTAAAAGTCATCTCCGACTATCAAGGCCAACACAACTAGGACAAAGGGATAGCCATATTCTTCAGCTGTCCTGCATATTTATTAGTGCAGTGGATCATGTTTATGAAGTCATTACAAAGTTATAAACAGTTGCAATATATTGCAATGCAAGTAGTACATCTCAATAGTCAATATATAACCATTTTATTAACTGCAGTAGATCAACATTATAGTTAACTGAAAAAAAATAGGGTATTATTTGTTATTTCAAAAGAAAAGGAAAGAAGAGAGAAAAGAAAAGAAAAGAAAAGAAGTTGCCAGAGATCAGCCTCATGAATTACTTAAAGAGTGCATTCTGGATCAGCACATAGTGGTTGATACCTGAATGCCAGCATTAAAGGGGCTGACACAGGAAGATTGGGGAGACTCTGAGCCCACCTGTGCTGCAGAGTTTAACACTGTCTTAAACAAAAACAGCAAGACCACACTTTTATAAGTCAAAAGTAATTCTGGAGTAACCAAAATGTTGTACAAAACTCTTGATACCATTCTTGCTTCAATAATATTCAAGCTGCACCAAACATCTTTAATTATTTTCTTTTCTCCTCTTATTGAACATAGATTTTCCTCAAATTATGGTTTCCCCTCTTTCTACTCCTTCATGTCCTTCCCAACCCTACCTCCCATCCTGATCTTCAACCTTTCTCTCTCATTAGAAAAAAAGCAGGATTCTAAATGATAATAATTAAACAAAGACATAAGATAAGACAAAAGCAATCACTGTGAAATTGAATAAGACAAACAGAAGGAAAAGAGCCCAAGAGAAGGCATAAGAATCAGAGCCACTCAGAAACCCCATAAAAACCCTGAACTGGAAACCATAGCATATGCAAAGGGTCTGCTGCAGACCCTTGCAAGCTATGTGTGCACTGCCTCCATCTCTGTGAGTTCACATGTCCTTTTATCATGGTGAATTTTGAGGATGTTCCTGGTGTCTTCCATCCCCTCTGTTCTCTTCTTCTTCTTCTTCTTCTTCTTCTTCTTCTTCTTCTTCTTCTTCTTCTTCTTCTTCCTCCTCCTCCTCCTCCTTCCTCTCTCCTCTCCTTCCTCTCCCTCCCCCTCCCTCTCCCTCCTCCTCCCTCTCCCTCTCCCTCTCCCTCTCCCTCTCCCTCTCCCTCTCCCTCTCCCTCTCCTTCTCCTTCTTCTTCTTCTTCTTCTTCTTCTTCTTCTTCTTCTTCTTCTTCTTCTTCTTCTTCTTCTTCTTCCAGATCCCAGTTCCCTCTTCCTCCCTCCCTCCCTCCCTCCCTCCCTCCCTCCCTCCCTCCCTCCTTCCCTCCCTCCCTCCTCCCTCCCTCCCTCCCTCCCTCCCTCACTATCTACCCCCTGGCCATCCTCCCATCACATCCCATTCCCACTCCACAGGGAAGGTGATGCCTTTCAGGAGGGATCAACAAAATCTGTCAACTCATTTGGAGTAGGGCAAGCCACCTACCTCCTGTCTCTAGGTTAAGGGAGTATCTCTCCATGGGGAATGTGCTCCCAAAGTCCTCCTTTTTGCACCAGGGATACATCCTGGTTCCACTGTCAGAGGTCCCTTAGACTGCCCAAGCCTTCTAACTGACCTATGTTCAGTCTGTTCTTATACTCCTTCTACTCCTTCCATGGACTTTTTTTTTTTTTAATGGTTTTGGATTTTGTCAAAGGCTTTTTTGGCATCTAATGAGATGATCATATGTTTTGTTGTTGTTTGTTTGTTTCATTTTGTTTATATCATGGAGTACTTGATAAAATTTAAATTTTATCAGCCACATCATTCAACATACGTGATTTTAAAAATCATTTCCAAAAGTTTCATAATAATTAACTATCAGTTCATTTGAAATTTCAAGTAAACCATGAAATGTTAGTCCTCGTTTTGGTTAAGAATAATGTGTGTACAAG